>JAEIFQ010001126.1:3272500-3895000 GCA_018904025.1 Zaprionus vittiger | reverse complement strand
CTGCTGCTGCTGCTGTTGCGGTTGCATAAGTGTCAACCACAAAGCGAGCGCACAGTTTGACAGCCACTATGCTGAATGAACTGAAACTGAAACTGAAGTTCGCCCATGTTGCGTGGCTTCAAGTTGCCAAAGGCTTATGCCACAACAGCAACAATAACAGCAACAATAACAGCAACAACAAAGGGCAAAATGACAGCAGCGACGCCAATGAAACGAGTGAAAGGCAACGTGACACACACACACACACACACACACACACACACACACAGGCATACAGCCTCAGCACAGTGTGTGTGTGTGTGCGGTTAGCGAAATGAGAGAATAATAAAACAGGAACTGAAACTGAAAACTACTTAAATATTTAAAGCAATTGCAAAAAGGGCGCCTGGCTGTGCGTGTGTATGTGTGTATGTGTGTGTGTGAAAGAAGGCAAGGCAACAGAGAGAGGGAGATAGGTAGAGGGAGAGGGAGACAGCGAGAATAAAGGCAAAAGCCAAATGACAGGCAAATCTATTGGTGTGTGTGTGTGTGCAGCAACAGCAACAAGGAAAACAGCCTGAGCCGGAAGGGGCGACAGAGCAAGGGATAAGGGGGCAGGGAATACGTGGCTGGGGGGGGGGTGGCGAGGTTTTCGCTTTTAACATCTAAAATAAATAAAATGAAAATTGTGACAGCAACAGCATTGAAATTGTTCTTGCTTTGTTGCTGTTGCTGTTGTTGGCTTCGCACGCATTTGCTTTTTATAGGCATGTTTTATGTTGCCTGCTTTCAGGCGCAAATTTGCAGCAGCACAAAAATCTGTTTTTCCATTTTGCTTTTGCTTTTTGCATATTTAATATGACAAATCGTAAATGCGATTTGAATGAGAATGTGTGTGCCAGAGTGTGTGTGTGTGCCAGAGTGTGTGTGTGTGCCAGTGTGTGTGTGTGTGACAGTTGTTGTGCCTAATGAAGTGTAGCCCACGCTTATTGCTTGACTGAATATGCCATGGTCCCTACTCCCTCTCTCGCTCTAGGCCTATCTCTCTCTCTCTCTCTCTCACTCTCTGTCTCCGTCACTTTCTTCCTATCTCTCTTTCTCTCTTCGTCTCACTTTTTATCAAGCAGTCTCTTTCTCTCTCTCTGGCGATTAGTCTCGTTGCTGGGACATGTTTATTTATTGCATAACCGGAAAAGCAATGCGAATGAGAAGGCGAAGATGAAGGCGAAGCTGCACATTGTGGTCCATCAAAAGCCACAGTCGAAGCCAATCAATCAGTTTGGCTTAAGCTAAAGAGTAGAGGGAGATGGGCAGAGGGAGAGGGGGACGGAGAAGCTGAGGTGAAGGCGGAGGTAAAGGCAGAGGCAGAGGTATAGACAGAGGCAGAGGTAAAGGCAGAGGCAGAAGAAGAGGTATAGGGAGAAGGAGAGGTAAAGGCAGAAGCAGAAGCAGAGGCAGAGGCAGAAGAGAAGAGGCACAGACAGAGGGAAAGAGGCAGGGGCACAGACAGAGACAGAGACAGAGACAGAGACAGAGGGAAAGCGGCACATGCTGAGGCATAAGGAAAGAATGAGCATTGACTACGTTGTGCCTTCATCTACGCTCACTACGAGCCATGTGAGGCCGTGCATGGTTGGTTCCTTGTTTTTCATGTTGGTTTTTCGTGCTCTGCCGGCCCCCCTCCCCTCCATTCATAGCCCACATCCACGCCCATGCCCACACCCTCGTCCACGCCCATAGCCAAGGCGAACAGGTGTGCGGGGCATAAAGCGCGCAGCTCAAATTAACAAGGCCGAAACGAGCTCGTAAACGATCTGCACTCTGCATGACTTGACCACGTCTCCCGTTCCCCTTCTGCCTCCTCTCTCCCCCCGCACTCTCCCCTTGCCTGCCTCACATCAGGAACAGCCCAGCACATTTAACTTTGTGTATTTCTGGCAGATTCCAGGCAAGTGTTTTTGTTTTTTGGGCCACGAACTTGTCACGTGGCCAAAATAATCAATTCGCGCGCTGCCTTCCGCTTCCCCCTCCCCCTCGCCCTGCCCCTGCCCCCGCTTGCTGTTTATCCATATCCGTTTGGCCATATTGCAGGGCTCGGTTCGGCCGGCTTGGCTGCTCGGCCTTCCGTTTCCGTGCCGGCTGTGCCGGCTGCTTCCTGCTTCCAGGCTGAGGTTTATGCCTCCTCCATCCGATTCATTTATTGTATGCAATCGCAGCAGCAATAAAAACAGTACAGGGGAGCTGCGGGAGGCAGGGGGCACCACCTGCTAGGGGTGCAGGACAAGCACATGTGTCCTTGTCCTCGTTGACCTTGTGTCAAGTGGAAGATATTATCGAAAACAAGTTTATTAAGGAGGCTTCATCTTCGTCTCTCTCTCTCTCTCTCTCTCTCTCACTTTCTGTCTGCCTTCCTCTAACTTCCTCTGTCTCCCTGTGTGTCTCCTCGTTTCGCTGTCACCTCCACACTCTCTCTTTCTTTCCCCCTATTTATCTCTAGCCTATCTTCCCATCTTTCCCCCCACACTCTCGGATTCTCTCTATTTGTCTCTCCCTCCCTCTCTCCCTCTCGCTGTTACACTCTCTGACTCCTTCTCTTTCCTTTCTCCATCCCCCCTCTCCTTATTTTATTGCCACACACAGCCACAGATCGACACAGTTTGAGCAGCATTGGCAGCAGAGCGCTGTCCAGACGCCGCGCCGCCTTGTCGCCTATTCGTAGCATACTTTTCAGCGCTCGGTCAAGCACGTGCGCAATATGTAAATTTTTCGACGATGCTTTCGATGCTTACTCTGCTTCTCTCCTGCTCTTCTTCTTCCTTCGTTTTTTCGGTGCCTTTTGGCTTCTGCTCTTTTTGCTTGATGTTGTTTTTATGTAAATGCGCCGAATATAAGAGTGTGTGCGTGTGTGTGTGTGCGTGTGTGTGTGTGTGTTCGGCCCTAAGCAGCTTGTACGCTCACATGCGCTCGCTTGCTCATTGCTTTTAATAGCCAACAACACGCTACGCATTAATTTATGACTTTCATGTTCCCCTTGTCCCCCCCCTCCCCCCTCCGTCCCTTCCCCTACCGGGCGGGGCAGGGGCGGAACTGACTGGCAAAGCTTTTAACAGACTCAGCAAAGGCGGCGCAGAGCGCGCTTGCTTTGAGTATAATTAAAAATTAAAGCGGACTCGGCAGCAGAGAGCAGAGCAGCGACCAGTGGCTGTAAAACTGTAGACGCCAGGCAGTCGTCTGCCTGAAAGTCGCAGCATACTTTTCGGCTGGCGCTGTAAAACTATTACAGTCATTGTTGCTAGGGGGGGCAGCGCAAGAAGGGGAGGTGGCAGGGCAAGTGGAGAAGGGGGCAGGGCAAGTGGAGAAGGGGGCAGGGCAAGTGGAGAAGGGGGCAGGGCAAGTGGAGAAGGGGGCAGGGCAAGTGGAGAAGGGGGCGTGGCAGTAGAGAATCCTCGCTGGCCCGATTTGTCGCTTGTTTCTTCTTCTTCAGTGTCTCTACTCCGTTGTTGTTGTTGTTGTTATTGTTGTATTTGCTGTGCTTTTGCCTATTGTTTGCTTTGCATGTGTATGACTGTGTGTATGTGTGTGTGTGTGTGTGTGTTAGCGCATGTGTGTGCGCTATCCTACTATGTCAATATTTTTTGGCGTGAGCCTTTGCTTTTAGCCACATGACAAGTAAATATGGCAGCCAACAGCAGCAGCAGCAGCAGCAGCAGCAGCTCAAATAAAACAAAGAACAAATTGCCCAGTCGAAGTCATCCCCTCCCCTATCCCCCACTCCATCTCTCTACCCTCCCCCCGTTCCACCTTCTCCATCTTCCCTCACAGCTTCGTTCTCCTCGCTAGTTTGCGAGACAATGTGCTAAAGTTTTTCCATGTCTTTCAACCGAGTGCCTTTCCTCTTCCCCTCTCCCCGTCCCTCCCCCTCTCTTCCCTCTATAGTTGTGTTGTTTTTTTGCCCGTTTGCTTTGCCATAGATTCCATTTGTTGTTGCTGCGTCGCGCAATCGAAAAAGTTTTTATGACACAATTTGCTTTTGTTGCCTTTGCCTTTTCTTGTCTCTCTTCTTGGCACACTTTCGATTTTCGATTTGGGATTTGCTTGCTGACTGCGTGTCGGGGGCGGCAATGGGGGCGTGGCTGGGCTGGTGGCTGGGGGCTGAGCTGAGTTGTGACTGAG
The DNA here is from genome assembly GCA_018904025.1 of Zaprionus vittiger. Taxonomy (NCBI): domain Eukaryota; kingdom Metazoa; phylum Arthropoda; class Insecta; order Diptera; family Drosophilidae; genus Zaprionus; species Zaprionus vittiger. The sequence goes on along the minus strand of JAEIFQ010001126.1, from coordinate 3,890,848 downwards.
TCACACTGAAACTTCAAACGGTCGCCGCTTTGGCTGCTGTGCCAGTGGCGCGTGGCTGCCGCAGTGCCAGTTCTATTTTTAGCTGTTAAAATGCTAAAAACACACACCAAACTAGGGCGTCAAGTGTGGGCGTGGCGTGGCTCAAGGATACGGAATGTGTCGCTGGCTCAATGCAAAGAAGTTGCATGCAAGAAATGCCAGGCCAGCGGCTCAGGGGCAGATGGGAGAGGGGAGAGGGGGGCTAGACAGAGGGAACGTTGTTTTGCAATTTCGCGCAAAAGAAGAAAATTATGTGTTGCATACTTACGTGCGCCGCGCTGACCTTGCGTGCTGAACGTAGACTGGCTGCAGCAGGGCTAGAGCGGGAAGAGGAAAGGAGGAGGGACAGCGGAGGTTGGCCAGGTGCAGTGCATGTGTGTGTGTGTGTGTGTGTGTGTGTGTGTGTGTGTGTGTGTGTGTGTGTGCCATGTGTTTTATTGCTCTGCACGTTTTGGGTGCAGTTCTAATTGGATAGGGAGACCAGACCAGAGACAAGAGACCAGAGACAGACCAGGGACACGACAGAGACTAGGCAAATCGATAAGGAGACGGTAATGGCGACAACGACAACGACGGCAACGTAGTGAAAGCGTGCAGCGAAGCGAACTGGGCCCCAAAAGCTGATAAGCCGCCGCAACAATAAAATCAAATCAAATCAAGTCAAATCACGTGCCCCGCCAAGCGCTCTTCCCTTTCTCCTTCTCCCTCTGTCTCTGTCTCTGTCTCTGCCTCTGTCTCTGTCTCTGCCTCAACCTCTTCCTCTCTCTTCTCGCCTCTCTCTTCCCCCCGTTCTCTTTGTTGCCCTTCTCTCCTTTCGCTTGCCTCGCTCGTGCGGCGATTAATGTGCGAATGTGGGAATGGGAGACTGCGAGAATGCGCGAATGGTCAGTTCCAGTTCGGAATTGAATGCAGTCAGTGGACTCGTTGAATGGCTTGATTGATTTATGAGTCGTTCATAGAATTCGTTTGGCATGAACTGAATGCCCAATGCAGAATGGAGATTGATTCCGACGACGAGACGAGGAGGCTCATCCTCGAGGACGGCCCACAATTGCGTTAATTTTCATTTCAATTGCACTGAATTGTGCTGTCCATAAAGCGCTTTTATCTCCCTCTCCCTCTCCTTCTCTCTCTCTCTCCCTCTGTTGCCTTTTATGACTGCGAATTAACTTGAAAGTGCAAATGAAAATGAATCAGATAAATGCGAATAAGCGAGCACAAACATGGCGAATAATTCATGAGTGCATAACAAGATACCCGCCTTACCTTTGCCCTCACTTAACTTTGCTGTTGCTTATCTCCTCTTCTCTTCAATTCTCTTCCCTCTCTTCCCTCACTTCTCTTCTTTATTGTTTAGCTGGAATTCGCCTCGCTCCCCTGTTGAGCACAATGCCATCATGGGACTCAAAGGCTTACAGTAGCTCGGGGCTATTCCCTACTGAGCCCATTCAATAGACCTGAGTTGCCTTTGCCTTTTATTTTAAGAAGAACCTCCCCCCTCATGCTCACTTCAATTCGCTTTCATGCTTAACCTTTTCTCTTAACAGTAATTCTATTAGCAGGGGGAGGTAGGTACCTGCCATCTAAGCAGTACCTCTCCACTCTCCTCTAGCACCTTTCTCGCTTTAACTTTGGGATTTCCTTCATTGCTATTTCATTCATTCGTTCTTCGCCTCTCGCCTCGCAAAGTTTCCTGTTTTCAAACAACAAAAGTTGCCTCTCTTTGCAGCTGCTTCATTTCATTCAGGAAGCTTTTCCCATTTCAAGAGATACTTATCATGAAAAGTTCCCCACTGGGGATCTCTTTGAGACGCCTCGTTCCTGGAGGGTTCTTGCTGGGGATCTTCTCCTCTCACTTGTTACTTCTTCATCTTCGTTACTTCTCTTCTCTATCTTCTTCCCCCTTCGCTCTTCAATTCCCTCCTCTGCTGCAGTGTATTTGCAATTCGTTGTGGCGCGACCACTTGACGTTCTGCTCCGCTGATTAATCAAATGTCTGGCCTACTTAGATGAAAGCCCAAGGCGACTTTCAGGCAGGCAAGCAGGCAGGCAAGTTTCTTGCCTGGCGCCCGGCACGCATTGGCCCCACGTCCCCGGCCCCCGACCTAGTCCGACCCAAGCCAAGCCCAGAGCGATGAGCGACGACAGTTGACTGTTGGCGCAATCAAGGTTAAGCATATGCATGTGGTACACGGTTAGGGGCCCCAATATAGTATAAGCAAGGCGGCCATATCTGTGTATGTGCAGTCGATTTCTTAGCCTCGGGCCTGGGACTTTGTTCTTGGTAGCAACAGGAAAACGTCAATCAATTAGCCAAGCAACGGACAGAGGAACTATAAAGAAGCCTAAAGAGACGGGAGACGGGAGAGAGAACAGAGAGTTGAGAGAAAGTGAAGAGACGAGGCGTGAGAGACTGTGGGAAACACTTTAAAAATAGATTAAAGGTTTAAAATAGATTAAAGGCGCTTAAAGAGCATTTAAGAAAGACTTCTGATGAGGTGTATAAAGGGATGTGTGAAGAGCTTGGCTGGAGAAACCTTATTTGTATCAGTATGAGACTCTTATTCCCTGTCTCTGTTCCTGCTCCTAGAACTAGTACTCCTGCTTGATTAGAACACTTGAAGGGAATTAGAATTGAGATGTAGAAGAGTTTAAGAGACCTGCTTGACCCGACCCTGATGAGCTTTGAGAGTTATCAGTGAGGGATTATAGGGGGCCCTATTTGAAACTACATCCAAAAGAGACTTGTCATATAATGTGGAGGGATAAGTAAAGACTTTGAAAGACAACTGAATGGGGTATAGTAGAGATCTGCCAAGGGAAACCTTGATGATAAGAAAACAATGAGGAACCCTGTCCGAAACGATATTATACCTACCTTCTACACATTTCATTCCCCATCTTTCCCCATCCCCAGTTCATACTGATAAGCTTAATTATCAATAAGAACTATCGTTCTCTCTCTGTTCCTGCTTCTATCTGATCCTTCCTCTGGCTTTACACATTTCCTTGGTTAGTTATGGCTGGCAGTTAAGGCGCTGCCACGCCCACACAGCCGGATCTATTGTCTTGGGGCGCTTTTGTTCTGTTCTGTTCTGTTCTGTTCTGTTGCGCTGTTTGTTGTATTTGTGTAATTGTTGCAACAATTGTGAGTAGCAGAGAGGGTTTGCTGTTGGGGAAGAGGTGGAGAGAGAGTGGAGAGGGGGTGAAGGGTCAAAGCAAATAAGCAAAGCATATTATGTAGTACGAGTATTTGCATTTATTTCTGTGTTTGTGCTCGCATTCGTATTCGTTTTTGTGCTCTCAGTCGCATTCACATTCGCAAATGTATTCACATTCGTATTTGTGTTTGTGTTTGTGTTTGTTGTATTCGTATTTGTGTTTGTATAACCCATGCTAGAAGCTATGCCACGCCAGCCACAGCCACAGCCACAGCAACAGCAACAGCAACAGCAGCAAGAAGAGGCAGACACACAATTGTTGCCTGTGGAGCTTGGTTAGCGCAAAAATGCTTTGAAACCGAAGGCAAATTGTGCAGGATGAACAGAGAAGGAGAGTGAGTGTAGCAGTGGGAGAGGGAACGAGAGAGAGAGAGAGAGAGAGAGAGAGATGTGTACGGAGTAATGCACATGTTATTGTTGCGGTTTGCTGCAACTGCAGGGAACACTCCCTGTCCTGGGACCCCCTGTCCCTCCCCCCTTCACTCACACTCGCATTTCACGCATCGTATTTAATTAAATGTCAGAAACATTGATAGGTTGACCAACCTGAATAGGCGCCGCGAGATAATCGACGTGCAATCTGAGGTAATTAGTGGTCTGCCCAGAGGGGGTGGGGCAGTCATACTCATTAGCAGGACACTGTGGACAACTGTCTCTCTCTCTCTCTCTCTCTCTCTCTCTGTCTCTGGCTCTCATCTCATCCCTTGTTTCGTGGAATGTCGCCAGCATGTCAGTGGGACACATGAAAGGAACTGTTTAATGAGGTTGCCAAGAACAGGCAGCAGGAATATATGTAGGTACCTTTCCTTGACACCGATACCACCAACTTCAATTCCCAGTGAATTGCGACTTTCCAAAATAGAAGACTTCGAGTCGAATGGAAAAAAGTTTATAAATATTTAATCAGTTCGAATGGTGTGAGACGGTCGAAGTTACAGCTAGAACGATGGCGAAGTATCTACAGCAGCTGCCTGCTGCCTGCCACCTCCTCACCTGCTCACCTGCTCTACAGCCACCCGCCTGTTGCCTGCTTCATTTACTTGATGACACAGTCTCATAAATAATGCGGCAGCTCTATTAATATTTGAAGCTTGCCTGAAATTAAATGTGTGCACCGAGCGCAGGACCGACAGGGAGGAACGAGGGCAGCACCAGTTAGCAGAGGGCACCAGAAATGATCTGTGACTAGCTCAGTTTTCCATTTGACTGGCTCCGACAACCCCCAAAGGTGCTAAGGTCCTATAGGCTTATGCAAATGGTGAATGTGGAAGTTGGCTCCAGAAATTAGTTGCATAGCATACTGAGAAAGAGCAGCAAACGTGTCGAGAAGTGTGGCACAGCTTAAACATTTTCTACTTCATGTACTTCCTTATGCCAGTGTAGAGTCGGTACCTTTTTAAAGCACTCTTTACTTTTGACTTGAAGACCGCACTGAACATAGAAACTAAGGTATTTCCATTTGTAACAATGGCTGACGAGAGTGGAGATGCATAGAATATCATTTCAATGCAGACTCTTTTTTTTTTATCTTTAAACTTAATTTATTTCATTAGTGATCAGAATACATATGTATATTTCTATAACCTAATGAGCATCTATGGTTGTTACTTCCCCAAGATTACTTAGAAGTAGTTTCTGTATATTAATAATAACTTAAGTGTATGTTTCTAGTGTAGTTTACTTTGTAATTGCCAGATACTATTGATTGTTTTTAAGACTATGGAATTGTCTCTTTTTAAGTCGCCTTACTGGATTTGTCCGCCTTAAACGTCGGGCAAGTCGGTTAATGTGAACTCTTGAGTAAGCTAGTTCCAAGTCAAGTTCGTGTGAAGGTGCTAGGACTAGAAGGTAGTCGCTTTAGTATCTACTTCAACACTGTACTTTCTCTACTGTCTATTTAAAAAGGCAACCTTGGAAGAACTCGTGAGCAATCCGAAATCTTAGGAGGAAGAAAGGCTAGGCCCAATTTCTGTGTCCCATTTGATCCTTTGCACTTCTTGCCAATAAGGTTGAGTACTGCCAAAGAGCAGGCTTCGTTCTAGCTCTACTTTCAGTAGACGTAGCAAGTACTAAGTCTCTTTGCATTCATGCCAAAAGGCTCTCAGACAGCATTGATTCTTTAATATGCCAAGGACTAATCGAAAGCCGAGAAATGACTGTCGAACCCCACTTGTCATCTCCCCCTCTCATCCCATTCAGCTCTCTCTGCTTTCTCTACTTGTCTTCCATTCTCTCTCACTCCCTCTCCTTCTTTCTCTCTCTTGTTTTCACCTGGAGCTGAGCACAGCTGGTTGGCAATTTGTAGTCCATTTGGCCACTTGGCCTTGGCTCTCGTGTTAATTTTTATGACGTGCTTTAAGTGAGCCATAAAATAAGAAAAAGGGGTGGCTGCCACGGGCTGTGGCATGGGGCAAGGTGTAGCAGGCAAGGCGAAAGGGCTAGCGACTTATCGCAGTAACAAATTAAAATGTATGACCAACCCATTGAGGCTAACAAAAGTCGGGCTGCTGCTGCTGCTGCTGCTGCTGTTGTTGTGGCAAGTGGGGCAAGGTGAGTTGAATCGTTGAGCCACTCGGTTGACGCGTGGTTTGCTGTCGCCATCGACAGACAGACTGTGCGAGGGATAGAGAGAGATGGAGAGCGATAGAGAGGGATAGAGAGGGATAGAGAGGGTGTGGAGGAGTGGACGCAGCATGTGGTCGGTCGACAGCGTCGCTGGCAAACTAGTTGTGGTTCAGCTTGCCTTGTCACGCCTTGTCAGCCCTACTTTCATTCCCCTTACCCCCTGCTCTCTGCCCCCTCCTCCACAGGGGCACAGCATCCACCTGTTCGTGTTTGCTTGTGACAGTTTTGTGCCCATCGGGAGTTAAGGGTTAGGGCAGGGCACACACAGATGCTGCCACTGTGCTAAAGGGAAGGGTTAAGGGGGGTGTGGCGAGGAGGGCGAGGAGGAGAGGGGAGATGGGGCTCAAGCTATGTTAGCCATAAGAAACGGGCACAGTTTTGCGGCGCTTATTTAAAATGCATGTGCAGGTGACATGGCAGGATGTAGATCCTGTCGCTTAACCCCCCCTCCCCCTCCCCTGCTTCCCTCCCTTCCCCTTCACCCACCTTCACTTTCCCCTTTATGACTGTTGAAATATTGACGAAATTCGACGGCCCCTTAATAAGCGCAATCTTTGCGACAAGCCGCGTTGCACTCGCCGACAAACTTTTCCAACTGGGTCAGTTGCAGCTCCCTGTAACAACAGTTTCTCAGCTCAGCCTTCCTCCCCCTCCCCCTCCCCCTCCCCCTCTTCCTCTCTCTCTCCCTATCCTTCCCCTCGTACGCACTAAAGCCAGAAAATTCATGAATGCCTGAGAGCGTTTGGCTGAAGTGCGCGCATCTGCTAATAAGGCACTAACTACACCAGTTACAGCAACAACAGAAGCAACAACAATAACAACAGGCAGCACAATGTGCCAGGCACAAAAGGACCTGTCGCTGGTGTAGTCTGAATTTTAATGAAATTAAAGATTACCAAGCTGAACAAGAACAACAAGAGAGGAGAGAAGAGCAAGAACAGCAAGAAGAACAACAGAAGCTCAGCATCATTATCATAAGTTAAGACAACAAGCAGAGCCACCAGTCGAGCTGTGTACAAGAAGAAACAGGAAAGGAAGCCGACGCACCAGGCACATGATGCGCCCAGGAGCGTCGTCTTCCTCAAGTTCGCCCCGCTTAGCCATAATTAGCCAGCACTGAGCTGACTTCCACGTGTAGTTCTGTTCTGTTCAGTTCTGCCCTATCTGGGCAATTAAGCTTTGCAATCGTAACTTAATACAGTTCTCATGGGCACTGAAACTCTCTCTCTCTCTCTCGCTCTCTCTCTCTGTAATTAGTGCTCTGCTAGTTTTGATTGAGTGCATAAACAGGGAACAAGATACAGAGGGAACAGGGGAACAAGTGAACAAGATAAAAAGGGAACAATGGAACAAAGGATATCTCCTCCATGCCTAGTTAGGGTTTTATGGCCTTGTACTTTTCGGCATTCATTCATTGATTGTTTCAATGCCAAACTAAATATAAAACATGCACTAGATTGGTATTTGAGGAACTACCCTATGGTACCGATCAATTAGGTACTTACAAAGAGACCACCCCTAATTATTTAACAAACCCTAAGCAATGTGTTTTATCCTATAATCATTAACTACACATGATTGAAGTACTTAAGGAGGTACCCATGAACGGGTTAGAGAAAGGTGTACCCACTATAAGAGTACTTAGGTTAAGTAGGTACCCATTAGTAGGTGGGAGGGAAGAGTTCCCATGACTATAGTATATATTCCTAATCAACATCAACAGTCGAGTTGTTATAGACATGTTTGTCTGTCTATCTCTCTCTTTGTCTGTCTATCTGTCTGTTTGTATGCCTGTCTGTCTGTCTGATAGTCCTTCTGCTCGCTTTCTTACTAGTTTTAATACATATATAATTGAATGTGTGATTTAAATGTGTTTAATTGGCACCTCTAGATCGACATGGCAAATAGTTCACGGTTCAGGGTGATAGACACGCTAATGAATATGATAAATGAATGAAGAAGACAAATACTCGAAATGATAAGAAAAGATATGCGAGTGCATTCTTCAGATAGAAAAGAAAAATATTATATAAACCTAAATATAATATACCTATATATGTGATATAATATGAATATGACGTCTAGCACTCTTCTCCTCTTCTATTCCTTCCGAACACTCATACATTTAGATACATTGTATGTTGCTGTATAATGTTTATCTTCAACTCGGGGGAAACTTTGTAGAATCCTGGAATAGTTAAACTATGTTTACAGTGTGCACAGTGTGCAGCCGCAGGCGAGTGCAGTGGTTGCACTTTGTAGCCACACGAAGCACGCAGATAATCAACGGGCAGAGAGACATCAAGAGGCAGGTTGCGTATACGCCCCATGTATACACAAGCTCACCGCACTGTTTTCATAATTAATTGCGAAACTTGCGCACATTTGGTACAATTTCTGCATAAATGCGCACAAATCAAGGCAGCTGCTTAGATGGGGCAGGGGAATAAGCCATCGAGAGGGGGTGGCTGGGGAGCTGATTACATAAATTGCATAAATAATTCATGCGGATGCAGCGACAAATTGAAAACAATTCAAGTGCAAAATGTGAGGAAGCAAATTGCTCAATATAAATTAATGGAAAGTCTCTCCCTCTCTCTCTCTCTCTCTCTCTCTCTCTCTCATTGTCACTCTGTCGCAGTGTCTTTCTCTCTCTCATTTTCCTTCTCCGTTCTTCTCCCTTTCTGCCGTTGCAACAGCTGCTGCACTTTCGAGACGTGCCGCAAAGTATGCAATGCATTTTTTAAGTGTCACCTGCCTTAACACTTGCCTTTTCTCTCTAATTGCAGTGCCATATGCAACCGATAAGACTGTGTGAAGTGGTCAAGTGGTCAGCAACAACAACAGCAACAACAACAACTACTACAACAACAACACCAGCAGCGACGCACTACAGCAACAACAAGAACAACAACAACAAGACCAACAAAAGCAGCAGCAAAGGCAACAATTGAAGCAGTATTGACATCGCCCGCCAGCCCGACTGCCAGCCTGCCTCTTCTGTGTGTGTGTGTGCGTGTGTGTGTGTGTGAGTGCCTGTGAGTGTGTGCTTGTGTGTGTGTGTGTGTGTGTGTGTGTGTGTGTCTGTGCGTGCGTGTCAGTGCTCTCAGCAAAATGGCAGGCAGCCAGCGCAGGCAGAATGCAGCGCTGCTCAGCGTGGTCATCCTCATCGTTGTCTCAGTCACAGTCGCCGCGATGCAGCTCTAAACGAATGCCCAGAGATCGCAGGGCACGACAGAGCGCAGCACACCAAGCAGGCAGAGCGACGCGAGCTGAGCAAGGCAGAGAGCCAAGCAATCAGCCGAGAGGCAACTGGCAAGTCGGGCATCTTCATTCTCCACAATCCTTCATTGTCGGCCGATTGTCCAGGTGGAGCTGGCCCAGCAGTCGAGGTGATAGCCGGAACCGGAACCGGAACCGGAGTAGTATTCAGTACGCTGTACCCCAACCAGTTGCAGCCGCCCAAGTGTCATCGCAAAGACGGCGACGCGGCGTAGCGAGTAGGCAGCAAAATGCCTGGCGGACGACGTGGACTGGTTGCGCCGCAGAACACATTCCTCGAGAACATCATACGGCGCTCCAATTCGCAGCGTAAGTACCCTAACAAATACTGAATACACTCATTGCACACTCGACCGTTATTCGCAAATAGAAACAGTTGAAAAAGAGAGAAGCAGAAACAGTTTAAAGCAAATACTGCGAGTGGAACTTGCTGCACTCGCAGTCTCAATTGAATACACACTCGAAAGTAATTCACAAATTAAAACATCCTGAGAACTGAGAAACAGGAACATTTTAAAGCAAATACTGCGAGTGGTCTCTGTGGCTAATGAATCACTTGGTGCACTCGCTGCACTCACAATGCACTCGCAGTCCCAATGGAATCCACAACTCAGTCTATGCAGTCAAAGTGAGCTTGTTAGTGGAATGAATGCAATCAGAGCATATTCAAATCACGCGCGCGTTCTCCAATGAAGCCAACTCGCATTCCCTGCCTGGTATAGGTGCCTGGTGGCTGGTCCCTATTGCCAGTTGCCTGAACCCGTTGCCAGTTACAAGTCACGAGGTGATGCGATCCAATTTGCGGTCGCTTTGCTGCGGTTCTCTGGTTGCCACAGATTGGCACTGGAATGGGACTGCGATGTCGGCAGCATGTGAAATGATTTTCCGTTCGACTCTGTCAACGCGCCCAGACTCGACGTGACACCTCGCGCAGTGATTCAAAGGGGATGGACGAGGGGTGAAGAGGTGGCGAGGCAAGAATACACACACGCGTCGCAATGACAGTTGGTTAGCTCTATAAATAAACGTTTGCTATCTGCCCCTCCCCCAGCCCCACCCCCAAGACGAGTGGGTCGCAGGGTGATGCCAGCTTGCTCCAATTAAAGCGAGGACGACAACCTGTTGACCAGCTGGCAGAGCGAACCAGATTAGAAATAGCAATGGGAAGAGCAAGAGGAATGGGAATAGAGAAACCTAAAGAGGAATGGCAGTGGCAGTGGGAAGAGGAAGGGAAAGAGGAAGAGGAAAGGGAACAGAAACTGGAGTCGGAATGGGAAGGGGAAGAGGATAACAAGATGTTGGGTTCGATCATCTTCCTTGTGAGGCAAACGAGGCGTGTAAGAGGCCACAACAACAGCTATGGCAAACAAGAGGAGACAGCTACGAGCAGATAATTAACAAACTGACGCCACCCTCAATCCGCTCCTGACCCCAGACAAGCTACAGCCAGGCCAACAAGCTAAGCCCTAAGCTGACTCAAGTCTTGTTCAACTGGCAACAATTGTTTGGCATTTTCTGTTGCAGTTGCAGCAGCAGCAGCAATTGTTGCTGCCTCTCCTTGCCATGGGAATGGAGTCTGCTTGGCGTAAGCCCCTCACAAAGACCCTAACGGAATGCTAAAGGAAAACAAAGCCTGGCTTAGCCGATATGCAAATCATGAGGCTTATATTGCCAGCAGAGAAGACTCCTCCTCCTTCTCCTTGGAGAATAGGAAGTGCAATTAGCAAGTAATCGGAAGACATATAAGGTGTAAGGTGTGTCTATACTGCCAAAGTGTGATCGGATAGGAAATTCTGATTGAAAGGGAAACTTGTCAAATTGTGCAACGGAAACTGAAAATAAGCCATATTTGCAGGCTTAATACCTTGAGGTAAGCGACTGTCAAAGAACGCCTTGACATAACTGAGAAGGAAGGGGTAGGGGGGAGGGGGGGGAACATCATAGAGATGTCAACTTAAGTTTTGCTCGTGTCACACAGGGCCTTGCCAAGGCCGATGTGCGTCAATCATTTTCGAAGGGGATAGATAGAAATGGAAGACAAGAGAAGCACAACGGGCAAGGCAGGCACCAGGGATGGGGGGGGGGTGCCTGTCTAATAAGCATAGATTTCTTGTACATACGACTAGGGCCCTAGTCGAGTTGGCTCTCCGGTGTCTGGCGTCGGCACACGCGCCTCTGTCCCAGTCGAAAGCGGATTACCGAGCAGCCAAATCAGACATTAAGCCTTTTCCAAAAGGATTTGGGAGCCGGGCAAAGTGAATGTCGACAAAATAAAAGCAGCATCATAAGAGACAGAGACAGGAAGCGAAAGCAAGCGAGAAAGGCACTGCCAGAGGCGCAGATAGAGACGGAGACAGAGACAGAGACGCCTGCTCAGCCAAGTGAGAGAGCAGCTGTAGCTATTAGACGTAGGAAGTGCAGGAATATTTCGTTTTATTTTCGCTCTTCTCGTTTTTTGGTTGAGCGCAAAGTGAAAATGCCATAAAGGAAATGCACACAGACGCACGAAAATGGAGGACAGCGCAAATGGAAGCAGCAAGTTGGTAAAGAGGAGAGGGGAGAGGGAAGAGGGAAGAACGAAGCAGGGCAGGCCAGAGTGTACCATATTAAAGCGAGTAAATTGCGTTTGGTTATTGCAGAGAGGGGGAATGGGGGCAGGAGGAGAGAGCTCTGCGCTTCTAATGTGAAGACAAAGACAGCAGGCAAGACGGGAGAATAGAACAGAGGCTGCGAATCGAGACCAGACCGGGTCAGACCGAACTTGCCAGCCCTGGAAGACTCAAGTTCTACGTTTAGGTTTACGTAAGCCGTAAATACGTTTGCCATGCGAGCAAGTCGAGCAATCGTTGCGGCCATAAGTTACAAGAGGCCAAAACATTTCGATTGCCTCCCAACACACACACACATACATAAGCCGACACACTCACACATGCCACACGCCACTTGCCACTTGCCGCAATCCGACTTCTTGTAGGTATTGTTCGGGGCTACTTCACAGCTTTCCGCTTTCTGCTATCCGCATGTAATTCAATGAAGGAGAAGCGAAAGCGAATTGCGTGCCCGAGGAGTCAAGATGGAGCTTGGCAAGGGGGTTGGGGTTGGGGTTGGGGTTGGGGTTCTGGCTCTGTGCAGGTTGTCCCCAATACGTTCGCTTGCTTCTTCATACATTGTGTTTACGTGCTTTGCCCAAACATTTGCATATCCAATCGCATGTTCAAAACAGAAGGCCTCAGGCTGGCAGGTCTGGCTCTGGCACTGGCGCTGGCTCCGTCTTCGTCTTCGTCTTCGTCTTCGTCTCCGTCTCTGACAAGCTGGCACATTACGCATACGCCACGCTGGCCGGCCTGTTTCAACGGTTTTTCAATCATGATTCTTAGCCCTCTCCCTGCCCTCCAGCCCGCTTGCCTGCCTGCCTGTCTGCCCAGGACGACCATCACAGGCTGTGCTGTTTGCTTGGGTCGATTGGTTTTTGGCAACGTTTTTCGGCAACGTTAACAAATTGTTGGAGCCATAAACAAAGCCTTGCCAAGCGCCATGATTAACTGCCCCCCCTTCCCACCCTCACTACAAAGTGAGAGGCAAGCATAAAATTTCTCAAAATATACTTATATATAATACCATATAATAACAAACTTATTAACGAGCCCGAGCTACCCACGCGACAGTCTCAGCTCGTGTCTTAGGCTCGGCCTTATCTCAGCTTAAACAACTTGCCGGGTATGGGATATAGAAAACTGCTTAGGCTTATTCCTGGGTCCATGCCAGACTGGCCAAGCTCTTTTATACTAATGGATGATGCCGCGTAAATCGACTTACATTCGCAGTAATCGGATCAGAGGCTGCATACAAGTATTATCCTGGAGAGGAGCTTCGAGTCCTAGCTAGGTGCTCTCCTTGGGTGTTTTGAGGTAACCCTTCCCTATTGAGAATTGTGGTAACTAAACACGCTCCTAAGCAAGCACAGTTTTACTGCTCAACCTCTTCTGCTTTGGTATCAAACTTTGATATTAATATCAAACTTATTCCCATATGCTTCGGGATAAACAAAACAGCTTAGGCTTCTTCCCAGTTCCAGTCTAGTCTGGCAGAACTGTCTTATATTAGTGAATAATATCGCGTGAATTGTCAAGCAGTAATCGAAGTTACCAGATTGGGAAGGACTTCGAGTCTTAGCAAGGTTCTCCTTAATAGGTTAATAGGCCTGCTTTGGTGAAGGAAGAAGCCTTCAAGTTCAGCTAGCTTCGCTAATGGTTGATGCCGTGTAAATCGACAGGCATTCACAGTAATCAGATTGATTTGAAAGAAGCTGCACATTCGTACATACCATGCATACCTCAGCGAAGAGTCCTTGCTAGGTTCCCTCTATGGGTTGCATGAGTTCCCCCTTCGCTCTTGCCATCTGTGGTCAACCGAGACACTCCTAAACAAACACAGCTAAACTGCTCTCCCTCTTCAGCTTTGGTTGCAAACTCATTAAACTTGAAAATGAAGGGCAAACTTTTTCCCATATGCTAAGCCCAGAGTCGAATTCAAGCTTCCATCCGAGCCCGGTCCCCAGTATGAACCTAACCGCAAGCATTTCCTCCTGCTTTATCTGTGACATGCCGGACAGTCAGGCAGACAGACAAACAGATTGCCAACGGACTACCAATAGCTTAAGCTCAGCCCCAATCCTCCCTCTCCCCTTCCCATACCAGGGTAGAGCAGCTGACGGCGCTGCAATGTGCGGAATTTGTGTTGTCGCCTTTGCGGTGCGCCTCGCACGTTTATCTCGCCTCGACCACGCGCTGTGTTTGATCTCGTCAGCAGGCAGTGGGTACTACAACAACAGCAACAACAACAACAACTACCACCACAGCAAGAGCAACCACCACAGCAAGAGCAACAAATTAGCCAGAAGTGTCAGCCCACTCGCTTTACTTGCTGGCTTTGAAGTTTGCCTCCGACCTTTTTTCTTTATTTTTCTTTTTTGTGATTTCCTGCTAATTTTGCGCTTTTGTAAATTTTGCTGCCTTTGCAGAGATTTGATGTTCTTTGCGCTTGTTGTTGTTGTTGTTGTGGTTGTGGTTGTTGTTATTATTATTGACTTGCATTGGGCAACAGTCCAAGTTGGGTTTGGGCAGACTTGCCTTAGCAAGGCAGAGCTGAGAGACAGATAGCGATGATGCTTAACTAAAGTGAATATCTCTCGGTAGATGAGATTGCAGTCTGGGTTGAGCCTTCTTTCGTTGACAGAACCTTAGTCACCTAACGGCCAAGTGAACTATGGAATAAGCACATCCCCGACTAGTTGAAGAGTGGTCTGAAACTGAACTTGCCCCTGTAGAAGAGTCTTCATCCCCGTCTTCTGCCCTGATAAGCCTTCTTCTTCTACATCTTCTAAATCTTCTAAATCTTTTACATCTTCTAAATCTTATACATCTTCTACATATCTTCTACGTATCTTCTACATCTTCTACATATGTTCTACACATCCTTTACATATCTTCTACATATCTTGCTCATATCTTCTTCATAGCTTATACATCTTCTACATTCTTCCACATCTTATACATCTTCTACATATCTTCTACACGTCTTCTACATATCTTTAATACATCTTCTACATCTACTTCAATTCTACTTCTACTTCTCCTTGGAGTCTTGCACACTGCGGCATTCAAGCTGGCCCGCAATCATCACTTGCCAGGCGCCACTTACCGCCTAGCTCCGCCTCCCCGTGTGGCACATGCAACACGCATTCCGCCAGCCCTGCCGATAGAGTCAATATTTACACTGGCGGCGATTTGTGCATGAATAATGCAATGCGTAGTCGCACGATTCGGCAGGCGAAACTGAAGTTGCAGCCCAGTCAGGCAATCAGGCTGGCGACACTCGAGCGGGAATGCAACAGGAGCTGGAGAAGCCTCTTGGCTGCGGGTGCTGAGGGTGCTCGGAGTGGGAGGGGCAAGGGGGAAAGGGGGGGAAGAGGGCAAACGTATTGCAGCTGCAGTTAACAATTACAATTACAACACGACGTGTCAAGCCACGGCACGACACGACACGACATGACACGACACCAACAACGACAACTACAGCGACAACAGCGACGACCTACTGACCCCCTGACCCTCCCTGAGCGGAGGGGAGGGGGGAAGCCGGCGGAACCCTTGGGCTGCTCTTTGCCAGCGAGTTATTGATTTTCCCCTCACGTTAATGTTGCTGCCTTTTCTCCTTTTCCACTTGTTGTTGTTGTGGCAATAGTTGCCATTGTTGTTGCAGTAGTTGCTGCTGCTGCTGCTGCTGCTGCTGTCGCTGTCGACGTGTAAATTAACGTTGACTACACGAGGCCGACGCCAGAGCTCGGCATCGGGCACGGTCTCGTGTCGCATTCTCGTGCTCGTGCTCGTGCTCACGCTCATGCTCGTTCTCGGGCTTGTGCTTGGGTCTGTGCTTGGGTCTGGGTCTGGGTCTGTGCCTGGGTTCCTGCTCCGGGTGGCTGCCTTCAAGTTGTGCCATTACATTTATCGATTTTGCGGGTCTGCCCCCTCCCAGCCCGATGTCTCTTTTGCTGCCTCCCTCAGTGCCACCACATTGTCATTTGCATGTTGTTGTTGTTGCTTTCGCCATGCCATTTGTAGCCTTTCCCCCTCTCTCCCTCTCCCTCTTGCTCTGCCCTGCTCTGCTTTGCCTTGCGACACTTAACTTTTGACGTGGTAGCGCGTCTTTGACCCGTTTTCTGTTTCGTTTCGTTTCGTTTCGTTTTCCTTCTGCTTGGGTTTTTTCGGCGCCCGGAAATGCGCGTCCCCTTCTGTCCCCTCCAACCCTCTTCCAGCCGACCAGTTCTGGCCAGAAGGTCAAAGGGCGCACTGTAAAAATGGGGGAGAATTCTGGCGAATTGGCAAGTCAACCCGAACGGAGAGTAACCTAGCTAATGAGTTGCCTACGGCCCCTAAATCATACGCCATGTGGGCCCAAGCACCACCACGCCAAGCTTAGCACCTCGACCAGGGCACCATAATCAAGGCTCGACGGTTAGACACCTTTTCCCCTCATCCCATTCTCCCACCTACTTTGACCTTTCGCTGTGCCAAGAAATCAGGAATCAAGAATCTAGTCGAATCAGCTGCCTCGGCTCAGGGCCGCCTTAAGGTTCAGGTTCATGTCGAAATTCCAGAAAACAGCTCAGACACTAAGCTCTGCTCCTGCCCCCCCCTACAGGCACATCGCATTGCAATAGATCATTCCGGGATTCCTCAAGCATTTCAACATGCGTTGTCGCTTTAATTAGACAAGTGCGGGAGGAGAAAGGTGAAGGAAGCAGCAGGTCTGGGAGGAAGAAGGTCTTGGGGGCTCCAAGCGACACTTAGCATTAAATAAAAGGCCATTTAAGACCTGCCCCAGTCTGTTGGTCAACATGATTATGAGGTTCGCGCAGGCAGAGAAGGAGAGTCAGGAGAATGAGCAGGAGAAGGAGGAGGAGGAGAAGGAGGAGGAGGAGCATGCACAACGGCTTGGCTCATCAAATATAAACAGCAAATGCTGCTAGAACACCGGCTGGCTCTGGCATAGACTCTAGCATAGACTGTCTCCCTCCCTCCATCGCTTACCCTCCAACCACCCTCCACCCCCCTCCACCTCCTCTTGTCCCTCTGCCACTCTCAGTAGCGTCTCCTTCGGCCGCACCACCTGCTCGTCAGGCCAATCAAATTGGATTAAGTTGTTGCTGCCGCTTTTGTTTTCTTTGGCTTGTGTATTT
The DNA here is from genome assembly GCA_018904025.1 of Zaprionus vittiger. Taxonomy (NCBI): domain Eukaryota; kingdom Metazoa; phylum Arthropoda; class Insecta; order Diptera; family Drosophilidae; genus Zaprionus; species Zaprionus vittiger. The sequence continues at coordinate 3,873,943 of JAEIFQ010001126.1, read as the reverse complement.
GTGGGCGGCAGTGGGGGGCGTGGCGGGGCATGTGTGTGCTGTCAGGTGTTGTGGCAGTGCAATGGCAGGGTCGTGCAGCTGCCAGGGTTGTCAGGGGGGGAGGCGCAGCCTGTCATGCGTAAGTGCGGCCTGTGGCTCATGATGATGAGGCCACATAAAAGCCGAAGGGGAGCCGCGACTAAGCTCAGCGCCAGTGTCTGTGTCTGCCGGTGCACACAGCGATTTATGAATACACACATAACCAGCTATTCGTCGACACTCATGCCCGAGTGCCCACTGTGAATCAGCTCCAGCTGATGTGATTATTTTCGCCAACGCGCCTTGAATTCGATTTCGCATTCGAAATTCTGAAATGAATTAGATTTCGCATCAGTTGAGCTATTTCAGCTACGCTCTGTAGATAAGCCTTCATTTCCTCTTTCTTCTTTCTCTCCTTCCTCGTGGATGAGTCTTCAGAAGAATTCTCCTCTTTCTTGTTCTTCGCCGCAGATGGGTCTTCTACTTCTTCTTATATCTAGAAACCCCCGTACATAAGTCTTCTTCTCCTTCTTCTTCTATTTCTTCCCTGTAGATACATCTTCTACTTCTTCTTTCCTCTGGATAAGCCTTCTTCTCTTTCATCTTCTTCACTGCAGATCAATCTTCTTCTATTTCTTTTGCTTCTTCCCCCTTATGTGAGTCTGCTTCTTCTTGTGCTTCTTCTTTTTCACTGTAGATAAGTTTTCTTCTTTCCCGAAGATAAGTATTCTTCTCTTTCTTTTCTTCCTTCCTCGCAGATGACTCTTCATTAGACTTCTTCTCCTTCTTCTTCTTTTACCCCTTAAATGAGTCTTCTGTTTCTTCTTCTTATTCCCTGTAGATAGGTCTTCTACTTCACCTTCCCCCTTGATAAGCCTTCTTCTCGTGCCTCGAACATGCTTCATGCTTTCCCGCAGATGAGTCTCTTCTTCATCATATTCTTCCCCATAAATGAGTCTCCTTCTTATTCTTCTCCTTCTTATTCGTTCCCGTAGATGAGTCTTCTTCTCCCTGTAGACTAGTCTTCTTTTTACTCCCTCGTTCCCATATGAGTCCTATTCTTCCTTTTCCAAGTAGATTAGTATTCTTCTCCTTCTTCTTTTCCTTCTCCGTAGATGATTCTCCTTCTCATTCTTCTTCTCTCTCATAGACTTTCTCCCCATAGACCGAAACTCGTTCAATACTCCGAGCGCAGCTTATTCGCCACAGTTGCCACTTCCCACTTGCCACTAGCCGAGTATTCACATAACTCACTCGCCTGCACTCGTTTCGCTGTGACGTCACACTTTGCGTGTTCAGCCGCGACGAATTTGGTTCAGTTTTTTTTTCTCATTGCAAACCGCAAAAAGAATACACGCACACACACACTTGCACGCATGCTCCTGTGCGTGTGTGTGCCTGTGTGTGTGTGTGCCTGTGTGTGTGTTGCCTAATTTGGTTAAAGTATTGCAGACTTTTTGGAGCGCTCGTTGCACGCAACGCAGCCGAGTTTGGCAAAAATGCAAAGCAAAAACAATTCCAGCGCACACAAAACCAAACTCTCTCTCTCACACACACACATTCACACACACACACATACACACAGAGGCAAACTGGCGCTTGCAGTTCCAACTAGAAAACTTTTACGATTTTGGCTACAGTTGACGCTCGAGTGTTGTTGTTGTTGTTTTAGTTGTTGTTGCCGCTTTTAGCCAAAAGTTTACGCAATCAACTATTTTTGGGGAGGCAGCAAATATGTTGCCACAGCCACACACGCACACACACACACACACACACACATAAATGGTAATGAGTTTGAGGCAAAGAACGAGGACAAAACTTTAGCAAAAGCTGCCAAGCTCGTGCGTGTGTGTGCGTGCCAGCAATTATATATAAACACTCACATAGTTATATACACCATCAGTCGCACACTCACTTATACTCACACTCACACCCACACTCACACTCCCATCCACACTCACTCTGGCACTCAGACTCAGTTCTGGCGAACGTCAGTTTGATTTCAGTTTCTGTTTACCGAATGTAAAAGATGACTTGGCGTTATGACCCCTGACCCCTGACCGCTGGCCGGTCGTCTTTGCTCTGTCACCTTGAACTCGGGAGCAAGAAATCTACAGCAAGTTGCCTTCTACAGAGCGCACCTAAAAGCACGCAACATTTTTTGTTTTTTAAATTAAAGTCTGTCGACTATCGACTATCGATAGATATACTTGAAGACTGTTGTCGTTGGGATACTGGGTGCTGTTTGCTACGTTCGCCTGCAATTCAATTTGTATGTGTTATTGGAGGCGAAAAGGGGCGTGTCACATTTCTAAAACAAACTTAAAGAGACTATAAGTCTTGGAGGAAGCACAGACAGGCATGCAGAGAGACATAGAGACAGACAGAGAGACAGATTGGGAGACAGACAGAGAGAGAGAGACAGATAGATAGATGGACAGAAAGACAGACTAGCAGACAGACAGAAAGCAAGACATATAGAGAGAAAAAGACACAGACAGAGAGACAGACAGATGTAGAAACAAAGAGACAGACAGACTGAGATACAAACAGACAGGCAATCATACAGACAAACAGACAAATAGACAACCAGAGAGACAGAGAGACAAATAGACTGAGAGACTGCCAGATATAGAACCACAGAGAAAGGCAAACAGACAGACGGATACACAGACAGACATACAAACAAGCAGAAAGACAGAGAGACACACAGACAGGTAGATGGACAGAAAGACAGACAAGCAGATATACATACAAACATAGAGACAGACAGACAAACAGACAGACAAACAGACAAACAGACAGACAAACAAACAGACACATAGACACACAGATACACAAACAGAGACAGACCGACCGTGAGACCGATAAGGACACAGACAGCTAGAGCGACAGACAGACAGACATAGACAGACAGACATAGAGACAGAGAGACACAAACTTGACCTAGAAACTGGCAGTTTTCAGCATGTATCCATATGATATGCATCCATATAGTATGTATCCACATAGTATAATATGTATGTATGTATGTACATATATATCCCAGACATACATACAAATACTCATGCATTCACACACACGTATGCTTATAAACACATACATTAATAATAGGAATATACAAATAATACTAGAAATAATGAATTCAATGCGAAACTTTCGAAAATGAAAATTGTTGACTTTGTGGTAAAGTTAGGCAGCTCATGCTGCTGCTGTTTCGGCAGATACCCTGTAAATTCAATAAGAAGAATCGCTTCAGCATCGACTATGATGGGCTTGGGTTTGGCGACCTCTTCTGTCCAGGTCTGTCCAGGCACAGCACATGCCGCAAGTCGATCACTTTGGCGCTGCTGTGCTGCTGTTTCCGTAGAAGACGCCATAAAATATGCAACGAAAAGTTATCTGCCAGCAGCTGCGTGTCTCTGAGCTGTGTCAAATTTTCTAATTATAAAAAGAGGAAAATGAAAACGAGCAGAACAACTCACTGCGCGGTGGCCGCGGTGGCAACTCTGGCAAGGCTCGCACTTAATTATGCAAATTTAATAACAAAGCCAAGTGCGTCGCAACCGCACACACACACACACACACACACACACACAGTGCCATTAGGCGACAAGTGAAGGAGGGAGGAGGATGGCGGGAGGAGGGCGAGCGTAAAGAAGCTGGAAATGAAACAGCGTAGATTGTTACGCAGCAAACAAAAGCTGACAGTGGCAGAGGTGGCAGCAAGGTTGGGGCAGGGGCAGGAGTAGGGGTAGGGGTAGAGGCAGGGGTAGGGGTAGAGGCAGGGGAAGGGAGAGTCCTGGTGACTGAGGGCTGCTGCAATTCGCCCCGAAGCATGCCCCAAGGAATTGTCAACGTGTTGGCTAACACTTTGCCGCCGGTTTGCCGTGCTCAGGTACCTCTAATTTCAGCCAGCCTTGGCCCCCCTCTTTCCCTCACCCCCTCAGCGCCTCCCTGCTTCCCCTTTCTCCACTAACTACTTACCTGGCTTGCCGTAATGTAATTAAATCGCATTGCTAAAAGGGGTTAGGTCCTTGCATTTCTCTCGCTTCCCCTCTCCCCCTTCCCCTCTTCCCCTCTCCTTCCCTCTCTCATTTTTTCGCATTTCGTACAATAAAATTTATGCACTCAACCAGTGGAGGGGGGGTAGAATAGTGGCAGGGGTGTGCGGAGGTGGAGGGCGGGCAACTAAATGACATGCCCAGCTGGCAATCTGTGGCCTAATCGCCAGCCATGTGCGAGGGCAGCAACAAGCAGGGGCAGTGGCAAGGGGAGGGGTAGAAGGTGCACCGCCATTGTTGCTGCCCACTTGAGTGTTTGTTTGTGTGTGTGTGTGTGTGTGTGTGTGTGTGTTTAACTGTGTGTGAGTGTGTGTGTGTGTGGCTGGCTCTGCATGAAGGATAATTGCAAGGCCCGTGCGCGCACACTGCGGCCGAAAGGGGGCGTGCCCGCCCACCCAGTTAATGTCATTAAAAGCAACTTTTGTCCCTGTGTGTATGTGTGGGTAAGTGTGTGTGTGCAAGTGTGTGTGTGTGTGCGTGAACAAAAGGCAAACGACGAGGCAAGATGGAAAATGCAAAACCACAGAAAATAATGACACAAAATGGCTTCAACAGGCAACACAACGACGGGGGGTAGGCAAAGCCAAAGTGGGAGGGGGAGGGGGAGGGGGAGGGAGAAAGGAGAAGGTAGGAGGGAGGGAGAGGGGAGAGCAATAGCTGGAAAAGGAAACAGATCCCGGCGAGCTTTGGCTATGCGGAAATGAAAGTTTTGCAGCAATTGCAACCGCACACACATGAACCCCCTCCCACTCCCACTCTCAGTCCCCCCTCTCCCCTCTCTCTCGCTTTCTTTCTCGCTCTCCCTCTGTGTGGTATTTAGTTAATGGACTAGTTCAGTTGCGCCTCCTGCAAAGGACAAAACCACGCGGCGCCACAAGGCGAAGCCAGAAACCAAAACCAAAACCGAAGCTGAAACCAATTGGAAATCCAAATCCAAATCAATCAACGCTTGCTTAGGGGGCATACCCCCCCCACCCCCTTCCCCTGTCCGCACTCTCTTCCCTGGCCGTGCACTATCCTGTTTAAGTGTGGCACACGGGTAATTGAACAACAACAGGGCAGGGGCAGCAGCTCATCAATCATGCCCCCGCAAGGAGAAGGTAAGGCAAGGGGAAAGAGGAAAGAAGCAAGAGGAGGAGGGCAGGCAGGGGGTGACAGAGGTGTGCGCACGAGCGTTGCCTTTTGATGACATTTCAGCTAAACTGTCCCCTCTTCTCCCCCATCCCCCTCGTCCTGCTCTGATGAATCGCAGCCCCGACTCGAACTGAATCCGAGACTGATACCGAGCTGAGCTCTTGAATTAATGACGAAATTATTATAATTAAAATGCTATTGTTGTCATTGTCGCCTCGCCTCGTCCCTCTTTCGTCCCTCTTTCGTGCCCCGTTCGTCCCTTTTTCAATCAAATTCGCATTAATTACACAGTCCGACCAGACCGACTGACCTTTGTGGGCCTTGTGCCTTGTGCCTTGTGCCGTGGCCAGGCGCGGGCTTTTTAGCCAAGCTTGCCATGTTGACATTTATGTGACATAATTCACAATCAGCTGCCACACACAAGAAGTGGGACAACTCTGCTGCAGTGCACTGGATCCCGTGGATGTGCGTCATCCTTGCACTGAGAGAAAACAGCAGCAACCTCAACCAACTGCGACTAAAGCAGAACAGGCTTATCTAGGGAGAGGAGAGGAAGGCAGAGAGAGAGCAGGAGAGCAAGAATTTATGTGTTTGCTTATTCATCTTTAAGATTCTTTAGCATCTACAAGATACTTTTGCATCTGCAAGATACTGTAGCAGCTTAAAAATACTTTAACATACTTAAGATACTTTGGCATCATCAAAATACTTTCACATCTTTAAGATACTTTTGCATCTTTCAGATACTTTTGCATCTTTTTAATACTGTTGCAGCATAAAAATACTTGTACATCCTTGAGATACATTGGCATCTTTAAAATACTTTTACATCTTCAAGTTACTTTTGCATTTTAAAAATACATTTGTATCTTTAAGTTACATTTGCATCCTTAAGATAAATTGCATATTAAAGATACTTTCACATGTTTAAGATAATTTTGCAATTAAAGATATATTTGTATCTACAAACTGTTTGTAACTGTTTAAGTTTGTGTAATTAGGAAGATTTTGTATCCTTAAGATACTTGCTCATTTACAGAGTATGTACAAGTATCGACAAGATACTAAAGTGCATCTTCTAGATACCTTTAAAGACCGAAAAGAAATACATACTTAAATTGAACTCCCTCTCTCTCTGTCCCTTTCTCTCCTACTCTCTCTCTCTCTCTCTCTCTCTGCTAAGTTCTTTAAACTGTCCAAGTTCACAGAGGTTGTAATTGGAGGTCTCTATAACTGCACCCTCCCCCTCCGCCCCGCCATGCCCCGCTGCCATGACACGCCTCTGAAAGAAATCGCGTCCGTCAAATGAGCCAAACAAATTGCGAGAACTTTTACAGCCGTCAGCTTTGAATGCCGTTACGTGTAGTGTGGCATGGCCACGCCTTGTCACACCCCCCCTCTCTTCCTCTCCTTTCCCTTCCTACACTGTCCTTGCTCTGCGCCCATTCGCGCTGTCCAACAATCGGCTAAGTTGCCTCCCATTGTAGTGCACCGTCCACTCTGCGAGTGGCAGTTGATATAGTAAAATCTACTGACGTTGACATAATGGCAAAATCAAACACACTCTCACACACACGCACACACACACACACACCTCGATATTTGCAGTACACACCTAGAGGGCTTTACTGAGAGAGGGAGAGAGGAGGTGGGGGGAGAGAGAGAGAGGGAGAAAGTGCCACCATAATAACAAATAGGATACTCCAGTGCCATTGGAGCCGGCCTCGTGTGCGATAGTAGCACGCGTGACACGAGCTGCAGAGACTGGGAATAGTTGGAGAATAGTTACTAAACGTAAGCAGGCACCTCTGTGATTTGGCAACATTCGTGGCGACCCTCGCACTGTGAGTAAGCTGCTCCGCCTGCTCAGCCTAATCGCTCGTTAACCTCTTCGCGTTGGGCCTGTGCAGTCACAAAGAAGGAAGGCACTCGCTCATCTCAAGTAACGAGATATCCGACAAGATCCAGGGCATGCTCTACGAGCCACAAGGGAGAGTGGGAGGGGTAGAGGGAGAGGGGGGAGGGACACCGGTAGCAGCAGCAGCAGCGGCAGCAGCTTGGCAACTGTTGACACTACAAAGTAGCGTTTGTTGTTGTTGCTGATGTCCTTGTTGATGTCGTAAAAAGGTAAGTGTGTGTGCCAGTCGGTGAGTGTGTCTGTGTGTGACTGTTTGTATATGTATGTGTGTGTGTGTGTGTGTGTATGTGTGTTGCCGTAGTAGCTCTGGAGTACAGTGGCAACAGTGTATCGCATAAATATGCATTTTCCCATTTAACGACAACGTACGTTGCATGTGAATATTTTTCCCCTTACACACACACACACACACACATCAGCACTAAGGCACACACACACCTACACTCATACACACATACATAAACACACTCACACACAACCTTACTGTCCCACTGGCAGACAGCAAGACTTACTGTGATATCCTGAACCTTCTTCAATGTGAACATTTGAATGTGAGTGCGACTGTGAGTGCACTGTGAGTGTGCATGTGAGTGCACTGTGAGTGTGAGTATGAGTTCGAGTTGGGTGTGTGTGTGTGTGTGTGTGCACATGTGGGTTAGTATTGGCTAGTTGTTCTTGCTGTATTTAGTGAGAGGTGCCCGCTTGAATTGCATGTCTCCTGCACATACCAGAACACACCCCACGCTGCACGAAGGCGACCCTTACTCACCTCAGCTCACCTCAGCTCACCTTAACTCACCCCAGTCTAGGGAACCTTTCACCCCATGAAATTATCGCATGTTTAGGCTGCTGTTCAAGTGGAGAGCTTGTTCCCTATTGAGGGAAAGACAGAAATAGACTGAGATGAACTTGTGCGATAGTTCGATAATCGATAACTCAAGTGAAGATCGATCGCTTGCAAGTTATCGTTTATAAAATCGCTGCTAAACTTTGCCTTATATTGTTCATTTTCCTGTGGTCTCACTGTGAATGCGATGCAGTGAGCTCAATGAGGAACTTCAACTGGGAATCGCCGGTAAAATGATTTGATTTTGCGTGCAGCTGCATTGCTAACGTCCAAATACCAGAGTGTGTGTCTGCAGCAACTATACTAGCTGAAATTACATGCAACAACAACAGCAGCAACAGCAGCAACAACAGCAGCAACAGCAGCAACAACACTGGCCCCAAAAGGCAAACAACGAGTCAGGCAATGGCATTTTGAAAGCCATGCGATGCCAGCGAGTGGTTTCCACGTAAACATGCTCTGTTTACCACCCTCCCTCACCTCCGCTCTCCTCTCCACTCTAGCTGTGCCAACTTGGCCAATATTGCACGGTAGCAGCAACAGCAACAGCAACAGCAGCAGCAACAGCAGCAACAACTCAAATAACAACCGCCATTAGTCGAGTGTCTGCTCTGAAGCGAATCAACCCGAACGAAGCAATGCATAGCAAGAGGGAGCGGGGTGCAAGGGGAGAAGAGTGGATAGGGGATAGGGGATATGGACGGGGTGGAGGCGTCGTAGTGAAGGGTAGCAGAGAGTAGGGTAGCAATCAAATGGCACTTTATTATGAATGACAACATTTGAAATGTTCCAATTACGCGCAAATATTTTGATAGATGCGAGTTGCTTTGCTATCGAACCGACAGACGGACAGGTGGACGGACAGACAGAAAGACAGACAGACAGGTAAACAGGCAGTGAGAGAGAGAGAGAGGAAGCAAGGTGGGGGAGGGGGGGAAACAGACACAGACACAGAGCGAATAAAACGGATACCACTCGAAACTTGCAACGCCAATTATCAAGAATCACGAGTCAAGAGACTCACGAATCAGAGATTAATTACCCGATAACACACGTTGCTTTGCTGCTCCGACAGGTATTGCGAGTCATTGAGCGTTGCACAACACTGGCTCGCTGCTTGATTGCCGCACAAAGCCATTGTCAGCGTGAGTGAAACCGAGACCGATTAAATAGAGGGCACTTAGTATTGATAACTTACGAGACTTCTGACATATCAGAAGGCAAAACACTTTTGCAAAACAAATTTAAGTGTTGCAAAGTTTCTTAAAGTAGAAATAGGAACTTCATTGACATTTACTATAATTTCTTCTGGGTAAAAGCAAGTGGGGGTCAAGCTTTGACTATGTTAGGCTATGGATTTCTAACGCACACGGAAATAATGTCTGAAATACACTTCTTTATTCAGCATTTATTGTGTTGCATACTTTGCCGCATCGATAATAAAATCAGTACGCCTACTAGGTATATTTCAGAATTATTCAATGTTTATTAGCCGATCGGATTTTCAGTAATCATTAGGCTGACACGCCTATGTCGAGTTGTCTGTTGATATAGATTAAGAATATATAGCCTTATAGGGTCGAACATATATTCCTTATTTTCCTCCTACGCACATTCCGATAGATACAACAGACAATGCTTAATGTACATATCATATATAAAGTATTTTTGACCTTATTATAATATACTTCTACAATATTAACATCATTATCTTTCCACTCTCTTACTTTCTCCCTCTAACAGCGGACAGCTCGTTTCTATTGGCCAACGCACAAATCGTCGATTTTCCGATCGTCTACTGCAATGAGTCCTTCTGCAAGATCAGCGGCTATAACCGCGCCGAGGTCATGCAGAAGTCGTGCAGGTATGTGTACGTATTGCCGATTTATACTCACTCTCGCTCTCTCTCTCTCTCTTTCTCTCTCTCTCTCTCTATCTGTTCTATATATGTTTATTTATGGTATATGTATTTCCTACATACATATCAAGTATTGCTCCTGCGATCAACAGCTGCTCGGCGCGCTCTCTCTCTCCATTGCTGTAACTCTTTACAAAATTACACTCAAACACACACATACAAATACACAATACACACGCACTATTCACATACATACAGTTAATCTGCGAATTCGGAGTTAGTCCCTGTGCATGAACTCTTCTCATATCCATTGCATGGCCTTCTTCTTGTCGTTGTTGTTTAAGTGTCGTCAAATTCGTTATGAAATCATTGAAGATCATTCATTTGTACCCAATTCATATGATACACCTAAAATCATACGACACAAGCCAGGCGTGCCACTTCCATGATACTTTGACGGTGTCCACAGTGCTCTAGGACTGGGAATACGCTCGCGTTGTCGTTTCCTTCTACACTTCCCCACCATATCCCTTATGTGGAGTCGTCTCTGTAGTCCATTTATCAACGCATTAAGCGGCAACTGAGGTAAACCCAATTGTTACCACAAATGAGAATGTTGCTCATTCTGTTTGCCCACACCGCGAATAGGTCAAAAAGCACCAACAAAAAAGAAAATCGCCGCGTCATGGCAAATAATCGTTCCGTTTGCGCTGTGCCCACAGGCGAATTAGCTGCGAAAGAGATTTAAAACATAAATTGCGAGTCTATTTGATATACATATATCGCAGATATCGCATATATATCGCATTTATATCGTACATATTGCATACTTAGCGCATATTTATAGCACATATTGCATATATATCACATAAATTGAACATATTGTGTGCATATATTACACATATCGCATATATATATATATCTATACATGAGATATATCGTATATATATATATATATATATATTACATACAAAAATATATCAAATATATCGTCTAAATGCCGTATATCAGATATTTGTATATTGCATTCATTTCTCATACATATTAAATATCGAATATATTTCGCATATACATATATAATTTATATCGAGTATATATCGTGTTTATCATCTGTATTTTCATATGTCACATAAATATCAAATATATATGATATAAATATCACATATATAGCATACAAATCGTATATATCACATAAATATCGCGTTTATCACATATATATCGCATACATACATACATAAAACATATATCTCGTATATATATCTCGCTTATGTATAGTATTTTAAATATATCGTGTATATGGCATAAATATCGTGTATATGGCATAAATATCGTGTATATGGCATATATATCGTGTATATTGAGTACATATCGTATATATATCGCAAATATATCGTATTTATATGGCAATTATCCTGTCAAATAGACAATTTATGAGTATATCTACTTGGCCAATTCAATTTGCCCGCAACATAAATCAGCAACAGCCGCTAGCTGCACCCTACGAGCAGCAGTGGGCTCAAGTGCCTGTCAAACTGTAAAAGGTAGTGAGGCAGGACAAGGGGCAGGGCAGGGCAGGGCAGGGCAGGGCAGTCGGAGGCAAGGCAGCGAAATCTCCTGTGAATCGCTTGTAATTTGCGAGCGAGAACTGCCACAGCGGCTGGCCAAGTTAAACCAAACTGAATCCAACGGAACAAAAACTAAAAACTGCCAGCCTCGTATGCAAGCATGGTCAATACCCCCCCCCCTTACACCCCTTACACCCCTCACACCCCTCACAGCCCACTCAGCACCCTCTTTGGTCAGCGGTTAGGGCCCAAAAACTTTTGTATTGCCAATCTAGCGCTTAGCTGACTATGTCCCCTGTTTCCCCCTCCCCCCCTTCTCACCCCTGTTGCCCTCACCTCGAGCACTCGTATCTTTTTCCCTCTCTGACCATGCCATCCCCTGCCATGTGTGTGTGTGATATTTTTTGTTGCGCTTTGACCTACTTTGTTGCTGTGACCGCGTTGAAAAAAGAAACCCAAGCAAAAGGTTGACCAAAAAAAATAAAATGAAAAAAAGAACGAATCTTTTTTTCTTACTTATTTTTTGTTTGTTTATTTCTTGTTGTTGCTGTTGCTGTTGTTGTTGTTGTTGCTGTTTGCTTAACTGCGCGCACTTTCTTTCAATTTGCCATTACAGCAGTTTGTGGCGCCTTTTAACTCCGTTGCTTTCCTCTTGCCCCACTCCCCGTGCCCCTTTGCTCGCACTGCTGTGAGTTTACAGTTTATTGAGTGGAGCCTAAGCTCCTGAGTTACCCAATCTGCCACGCCCCGCACCCGCTGTCCATTGCCCCCCAAACGTGTCCAGGCTTTTGTGTGTTTGCCTTGTAACCCAATTTCGTGCTTGTCTGTGCCTAAGCGCGGCTCTACTCACACACAAACAGATATACAACACACACACATACATATCTACACACACATATATACATACACACATATACACATACATATGTATACATAGTGTGGCGAAACAGTTCATTGCACAAAATGGCCGGCGGAGCGGAAATGAGTCGCTTTGCGTTTTGCCAGTGACGTCGCTAAAGCGCCTCGCAGTCGCCGTCGCAGTCGCTGCCAACGTCGCAGTTTGTTGAACCTTTATCATGGCATAAATAAATACATGTGTATGTATGTGTGTGTGTGTGCAGTACGTGCACATAAACAACAGCGAACCAAACACAAATTAACAGTTTTTATTGTGTCTCTGCCTCCTCTCAGTCGCTGCCTCTGTCTCTGTCTCTCTCATTTGCTTTGCGCCATTGCCGAATGCTGACGTCATTCCAATGCAAAGCTGCCACTGCACTCAGCGCGTATTCTTCTCTCTCTCGCGTATTCTCCTCTCTCTCTCTGGCTTTCTCTTCCTAAATCTCTCTCCCTCTCACTCTCACTCTATCTCTCGCTCTCCCTCCCTCTGTTTTTCTCCATTCCCCCGGCGAACGTTTTGGGCCACTTTTGCATATTTTCGCGCGCGCCCTAAAAGCATGCAACGTTTTTTTTAGCTCAGCACGTGCTGCCTCTGCCTCTGCCGCTGCCGGCGCTGGTGCTGCTGCCTTGGCAACGTTTTGCCTGCGCTGCCAGCATATTTTCTTTTGTGCTCGCGCATTTTGTTGTTGCTGCTTGTTGGTTTTCCTTTCAAGTTATTTTCCAGTTATTCTGCTTGAACTTGATAGCATCTCCCCACGAGCGGAAAGCTGTCCATAGTCCACAGCCTGCACCGTGCAGTGGCACATGGTGACTGTTATACGCTGCCATCCGATATGGTAATTTCCATCATTCGTGCTTGCCGGCACCGTGCAGTGTCAACGTTGCCAAATTGATGGCCAACAGCAACTGCAGCAAGTCAGCTCCAAACGAGCTACTTCACTTTACCCTACTGTGCCCCACTGTGCCCCACTGAGCCCCACTGTACCCCACTGTGCTGCACATGTGGTTGCTGAAGAGACTCAGGTTACTTCAATTAATCAGAGCCAACGAGTCGTGCAGAAAATCGAAACATCCTGTGCATCGAATGGATACAAAACCAACTTGCAACACACACACACACACATGTGCTGTGTATGTGTGTTAGCAAATTCACATAAAGTGCGCCTAACGAGCTAAGGCAGATTTAGTTGCGCCTCTTGGCAATGTTTCTATCTAACGAATTTAACTTGTGCTTTTCATAAATTTAACATTAAGGGAAACTGATTAAATCACTGTGGTACAAAGCACACTTTGCATGACATACATACACATACATACAGTACATTCATACACATGCATATATCTCATAGGATCATCTTGCATTTACGCTAAAATCAAATTAAATCGAAGTCGAACAAGCATTGTATAAACAACTATCATCACATTAATAGGAGTGAGCAAACAAGTGTTTATAAGTTTAAAATTTATATATACATAATTTATATTATAAAAAAAATACATTATACATATTATATAATACATATATTAAATACATATGTATGTATATTATATAATAATTATTTTATATATATTTATATACATATATATTAATTTTCACTGTTATTCGTAACTTTCCTTATAATCTACACTTTTTTGAACAAAGCAAATGTATAGAAAGAAGAGAAATAGAAAAATATTACTGCGCAGAGATGAATATATGTATAAAAAATCACTCCAATTATTTTGACAATAGTTGTACATATGTAACTATCATCGATATCAATCGAATGAATGTTAAGCTTTCGCATGAAGATTCTTTAGTACTTTCCTTGATTCATTTTATTGGACTCTTTGTTATCTACTGATTATTCTAGGTATTTAACATTTTAATAATATATTTACCAATAAATTATGAGCAATATCAACAGCTGGTATCTTTATATTGATGCACACAAGATCTAGCGATAAGCCATGAATTCTTCCAATACTTCTGAGACTATTCCAATTCAGTTATAGAAATAACGAAAATTTCTTTCTGTGTTTTTCTCATTTTATTTTGTTTTCTCTGTTCAACCAAATAAAAAACACTCCACTACAAAGAGAATACTTCACAGGGATGGCCTTAACTACACCCTCTCCCCCAAACCCCTTTTCACACCCTCTTTGGTCTTGTTTGTTGGCATGTTTTAATTGTATTCTCTTGGCAATGGGTGTAGTACTGCGTACCCTGTTTGTGCATCTGCTTAATGTGGCGCTGAGCCTGCAACGAATGAACTAACCAAGAATAATACCTCGTATACGTGCGATTTTCTCTCTCTCTCTCTCTCTCTCCCTCTCTCTTTCTCTGCGACTCTCTATCCCTGCTCTTTGTATTCCCCCGACGCAGATGCGGCTTCATGTATGGCGAGCTGACAGACAAAGAGACGGTGGGACGGCTGGAGTACACACTGGAGAATCAGCAGCAGGATCAGTTTGAAATATTGCTCTACAAGAAGAACAGTAAGTACGCTCCGATCTGAGAGATCTGGTGTTTCCCACAGCTAGTATAATTTCTGGCTAGGGGTATTCCAAGTAGTTTCCTACTGTAATATCTGTTATAGCTGCTATACATACATAGGTTACAACTGTTATACAACTCTGTAATGACTTTATGGCTTAATTAAATGGTCATTAGGCAAATAAACTACTAAACAATTCTTAAATGACTGTTATACATTATTTTTGTAACTGTTATACAACTTGTATATACTATTATTGCAATTGATTTAGATTATATAAGCTATTATACAACTATTATACAATTGTTGTAATTTTGTAACTTATTAAGGGGTCATCAAGCTATGCAACTGGTATACGATTGCTAACTATATAACTAACTACATGACTGTTATACTACAGGCTAACAACTGTTATATAACCTTTATAAAATTGATTTATAACAGTTATATCATATTTGCTTACAATTGCTATACAACTTTATACAACTCTATTAAAATTATTATATAACTGTTATACAACTGCTATACAATTTATATACAACTGTATTATACACATATGTATATTATAACATGTTCTGAACATAAACATGCACAAAACTGTTATAAAACTGTAATACAACTTTTATACAACTGTTTTATATACATATGTATGTATGTTAAACAAATGCTATACACATGTTTTAAGACTGTTATATAACTGCTATGCAACTTACTGATTATATCTGTAACATCTTAACTATCCGTGCTTTGGGATAAACCGTGACCTGTTCGATTTGTGCTTGGTAGTAAATTGCTTTCCCCTCGACGCGGTCATATATCTTGGCAAAAAAAAAGTCAGCGAGCTGACACGGCTAACGGTACAGCCAGCCAGGGTAGCTACCCAAATCAAACACACGTCAGCCATTTTGGGGTATACATTAGGATTTATGCTCGTCCCATACTCGTAATAAATTGTTGCACTTTGTGCGCCTTGTTTGTTCCCCCGACTCGACTCTCGGGGTCCGCTTCATAATTCATGCCCCGTCTAATCTCTCTCACTCCTCTACAGACCCCACGCACTCACACACACACACACAGACACACACACAGCCACTACAGCCTCCTCTGCTGCTTGTGCTGCCTGCCACCTGCTTTAATTTTAATCCAGTTGCCGGTCTAGCGGCAGCTGCTTTTTGCCTGCTTTCCGTTTAATGCAAACAAATTGAGGCGGCGCAACAATTCCGAGTGGCGCCCATCAATCAAGTGCTACCCCCAGCCCCCTACCATACACCCCCCTCCACACACCAACCCACATAGCTCCCACTACAGCTAGAATCCTACTCATGAAACTGGTTTAGTTGCTATAGACACTCGATTCTCGGTCCTCAATTGGCAATTAATGGATTAACGCCTTCGAGTATCAATTTCAGGTATACAATGTGGCTGCGCCCTCTCGCAGTTTGGCAAGGCACAAGGTACACACTCATACAACTAAAACAGTATTACACTGATTACCATTTCGAGTTCAGGAGTGTCTTGTGTGAGGGGCAACGGGTCCTACCTACTGGGTACTGCGTACAGAGAACTGGGCAGAGAGACCTGGGTACGGGGTACTGTTAACTGGGTAATAAGAAGAGGGTCCTGAATGCAGTGCACAGGGTTATGGTACAAGACATTGAGTACAGTGTCCTGGGCAGTGGGTAGAGTCCTGGCTATGTGGTACTGTCTACTGGGTAATAGGAAGAGGGTCCTGGATACAGTGTTCAGCGTACTGGGTACAAGACATAATGAGTAATGGGTGTTGGGTACATGGTAATTTGTACTGCTTAATTGGAAGAGGGTCCTGGATGCAGTGTACAGGGTACTGGGTAAAAGATATTGGGTACAGCATACTGGGCAGTGGGTGAAGGGTCCTCCGTGCTGGATATTGTATACTGGGTAATAAGAAGAGGGTCCTGGATGCAGTGTTTAAGGTACTGGGTACAAGATATTGGGTACAGTGTACTGGGCAATGTGTAGCAAGTACCCCTGGGTACGGGGTACTGTTTACTGGGTAATAAAAAGAGGGTCCCGGATGCGGAGTACAGGGTACTGGTACAAGACATTGAGTACAGTATACTAGGCAGTGGGCAGAGGGTCCTGGGTGCGGGATACTGTATACCGGATAATAATAAGAGGTTTCTGGATGCAGTCTATATGGTATTGGGTACAAGATATTGCGTTGACTTTACTGTGTAGTGGGCAGAGGGTCCTGGGTGTAGGGAATGGGTAGTGGAGTACTTAGCTCGACAAGGTCTGTTTGTATTTGCATTTGCGGAGGAAAATTGCCAGAAATACGCTGGAAATATGCATACATCAATTGCGCCATATCGAACACACACACATACACACATGCACACACCCACACACACGCACGCACACATACGAAAGAGACTTGTGAAAGTTGTTAGCACAGCAATCGATGCTCATGCATTATTCATTATCAAATCAAAAGAGTCCCACGATTCGTTTAGCTAATCTGCTTCAAGTGGAATCGAAGCGAGAATGCCAACTGGCATTGGAACTGGGAAAAGGAAATGCGAACTGGGAACTGGGAATGGAAATGGAAATGGAAATAGGATAAACTAAACGAAATTACAAGTCAGGCAAATTATGCAATTGAAAGAGGAACCAAGTGGAGATACGATAAGGCAGACGGGCATTACTCATGACCGTAACCACACTCCCTCCTACTCTCCGCCTCCCACCCCCCGTCTGGACACTAACTGAAACTGTTTTCTTGATCGACTGAATACTTTTCAGAACTTTCACCACCCCCCAGCATAATGAGTTTTCCCGACTTGCTGTCGCTACAAGTTTTCCCAATAAATCATTAATAACTTTACGTTTTCTACACGTCTCCACCCCGCACCCCCCAGCTTGAGCCCTTTCGATTGCTTTCAGCGCCTTCAACGTTTTCATTTCTGATAGTTTTTTCTTTTCGCTTAAGTTTTCCATTTCCATATTGATAGATTTCATTACTTTGACCTATTGCCTGGCGGCATTGCTGTCTGGTGTCTGCTGGTGGGTCCGGCACGTAGCCAAAGAAAGTGGAAAGTTGCCGCGGTTCCTTGTGGCTTGTGGCTTGTGGCAGCTGCCATGTAGCACAAGCAATACGATATTGAATGAAATTCAATTGAATCATATCGAACCGAATCGAATCGCATCGAATTGGCTGACAGGTGTCTCAGGGGCGCCGTGGATAAGTTTATTGTTGTTTGTCAGTCAGATGCCAAGTTGCTTGTTTTGCACACATGGCACACATGGCCATGCCACGACATGTCTATGCATGCACAAACATGCTCGCACGTCTGTTGCCTGTTCTCTGTTGTGTAGTATTGTGTTGTGGCATCCACCATTTTGACCGCCGTCAATCGGCATCCGTTTCCGACTCGCACCGCAACGAGGCATTACGCGTGAATTAGTGGATTAGTCCAGGCTCTGTGCCTCACAGTGGGGGGATGAGCCGAACCAATAAGTACCATATAAATAGCACTCTAGGAAGAATCAAACCACAGGGAATCATGAAATGTTGCCTCGATTTAGCTATCGATAAACTATACTGGCCTGGCCTGGACTGCCTTGTCAGGGTATCGAGAGGTCGACAAATTGAAAATGAACGTTCTGTTTCATTCTCGTTTTAGTTGTTTTGTTTCTGTTTCATAGATTGTGTAGCACCGGAAACGGAAGTGGAAGCGGAAATGTTAACAGCAAACTGCGCATAAAATTAGCCAGTAATTATGCTTTTAACAAGCCGCCCACACGGCCACAGCCAGCCAGCCAGCCAGCCAGTCGTGACAGCCGACAGCCTACACCCCATTCCCCTCTCCCACTCCTTCTGCCACTCCCTCTTGCTCCCCTTTCTCACTTTCAGTTATTGTTCAATTGCAAACGGTGGCAGAGAATTGCGCATACGCCACGTGGCCAGATCTATAAATGCAAATTGAATTGCAATTATTGTTGATGGGACACACACACACATACAGACAAGCTGGCAGGGGAGCACGCGAGTGGGGCACACTTACAGGGTTAGCTGAGGGGGGAGGGGGGGGGGTACAGCAGAGCGTTTTATTTACGTAGCACACTTTGCAGCGGGCATCGTTTTAACAGTTCTTTGAGCCTCGCGCGCGTAATAACAGTAATTGCTCTCAAATACGATTGCAATGCCAACTCAACTTGTGTGTGTCTCCCTCTCCCAACGTGTGTGTGCGTGTGTGTGTGTGTGTGTGTGTGTGTGTTCCCACCTCAATTCAATGCAGCTGCACTACAATTTGATAATCGTTTGTGAATTGCAGCGCCAGCACTTGCCCTAAATGGATGTCAGTTTATCACATACCCTTATCCATTTTCCTACAGCCTTTTTCCTTACCCTCCCCCCTCAGGTCTTTCCTTCTCTGGCTCCCTGCTCCATTTCCATTCTCATCATTCTGAGTGTTCCGAAAAGTGACACAATTGCTGTCAAAAACGCGCGCGCCATAGGCGAAAGATATTTCAATGTAATTAGTTAGGTACACTCGACTGCAGGTTACCCTCGAATGTGGGGGAAAGCACTCTTGGGTGGTTCTATAATCCGTTATCTAATATACAATTCATTCATTAATGTCAAAACACTCTCTCTTTGTCTTCCCCTCTCTCTCTCTCTCTCTCTCTCTCTCTCTCTATCTCTCTCTCTTGCTGGCATTTAGAAACGCCATTATGGCTGCTGCTTCAGGTGGCGCCCATACGCAACGAAAGGGATCTGGTTGTGTTATTTCTGTTGACATTTCGGGACATAACGGCACTCAAACAGCCCATCGACAGCGAGGATACCAAAGGTGGTAAGTAGCCTAGCTTCGTGCAGCACCACATCCCTTCTACCCCCCTACCACTTTCCCTCTGCCCTACTCAATCCCCCCTACTCGTCTATATATAACTCTGTATATATGTTGAGTACTTAGCAAAGATCTCTGCATCGCATCCAGCAAGCCGCACACGAATCCACCCAAGCTCAAAATTGATCGATCGATCGTCGCAACGAATTGACCACAGTGTGACATACACACACACACACAAACACACAGCACACAGCCCCACACAGACACGTGTAACCCCTGCACGCATGCCTGCTCTCTCTTTCCCCCTCTCTGTCTCTCTCTCTCTCTCTCTCTTTTTGCCTACTGTACACCTCTCTACCATTCAATTCTCTCTTTCTCTCTCTTTTTGTCTCTGTTTCTCCCACATACTCCCGATCCATGTTCCAAAACTGCGCACACACACATACACACACACACACTCGCAAACATTAACGCACACACGCTTACGCATTGTACAATAACAATCCGAAAACCGATCACCGATAACCGATCACCGATAACCCGATAACCGTAACAATCGGTCTTCAATATGTACAAATATACAATATATTCTTACTAATGTCTGTATCCGATTTTCAATGTTTTCTTTATCTTTTTCCTTCTTGTTTTCCAAAACGATTCTTTTTTTATCGCTTGTCTTTTTGCATCTTCTGTTCTCGCAATCTTTACGCTTCTCTCTTTCTGTCTATCTCTCTCTATCTCTCTCGCTCTGTCTCTCTCTCTCTTTCGCTTGTCTCTTTCGTTCTTGTCGCCGTCCCTGTGTCTGTCCATATCGTAGCAGTTAATCTATTCCTTCCAGTTTTAGGTCTCTCGAAGTTCGCCAAGCTGGCGCGATCCGTCACACGCAGCCGACAGTTCAGCGCGCATTTACCCACGCTGAAGGATCCCACAAAGCAATCGAATCTGGCGCACGTAAGCCCCCTCCCCTCCTCCCCCGCTGATCATTTCGATTACTTCCCATACTCTACTAATCTCCCCTGGATTCTCTCGATTCCAGATGATGTCCCTGAGTGCCGACATTATGCCGCAGTACAGACAGGAAGCGCCCAAGACGCCGCCACACATACTCCTGCATTATTGTGCATTTAAAGCAATTTGGGACTGGGTGATATTGTGTTTAACATTTTATAC
Organism: Zaprionus vittiger; assembly: GCA_018904025.1. Taxonomy (NCBI): domain Eukaryota; kingdom Metazoa; phylum Arthropoda; class Insecta; order Diptera; family Drosophilidae; genus Zaprionus; species Zaprionus vittiger. The sequence goes on along the minus strand of JAEIFQ010001126.1, from coordinate 3,853,163 downwards.
CGCCATCATGGTAAGTACCTTCTACCTAGCACCTCCCATCCTTATGGATACCTTCCACTGTTCTTCCTCATTCTCAAGCCTACCAAATTATATAATTCGAAGGTTTATCCTGCCTGACTTGCCTGTACTTAGCTATAACTCATAACTGAGAGAGTTAGAAGTATAGGTGTTGGAGATATAAGTGCCTTGATAACGCAGACACCCTGTAAATTGTATTGCCTCTTCAAGCCTCCAACAATCCTACAAAATAGGTCGCTTTATTAGGTTACTTTCACTAACAATGTTGTATTTAGACTCTACTCATTACATAATATACCGTAAAAATAATAAAGAATACGTATGAATCACATTGGATATATAGATACCCTATAAATGATGCCTGACCCTTTAAAACACTAACTATCATGCAGAATAGGTCGCTTTATCGGGTTAATTTTGCTAACAACGTTGCATTAGGACAGCAACAGAACTACTGATTACTAAACATACCCTGTAAATTCAAAATTAGTACACACAAATAAAGTTAGATGTATAGATGCCCAGTAAATGCTGCCTACCCTACAAAACATGCAGAATAGGTCGCTTTATTAGGTTCATTGCACTTACAAGGTTGCATTTGGACAACAACAGGTCTACTAACTACATTACATACCCTGTAAATTATAACAGGTTAACAAGATACCTTGTAAAGATACAATCAATAGAACTGCACAAAATGTCTACTCAGGTGGGGCATGCCCCCTCTCAGCATCGACGCATGCAGGGTATGCAAAGCGCATGTTTTAGGCACATTTATCACCTGCCACCACAGTTGACTCTCATTCCACATGGCGCACTAATTTGTGTCCCTACAGCTTCACCCTACACAGGGTGCACAGGGTGCAGGGTGTACCCCACGTCGCTACTTGCCACGGGCCACACGCCGCTTGCCGCATGCCACATGCCACATGCCACAAGCCGCGTCCTTTGTGTGCAGCTGTTGTCTCGTCGCTTGTCTACTCAAATTGTGCCTATTTCCGTCAACAAGATGTTAACATTTTCGCTCAAGTTGCGCTCAACTCAACTAGACATGCCCCCAACACAGGCACATACACACACACACACACACGGACACGGACACAGACACACACACATAGACACACACAGACACTTGGAAGGAGAGAGGTTTGCTTCGCTTGCCTCAGTTGGTTTTACACTTTGCTGCGGCGCCTCATTGTTTTATTATTGTTTAATGCAATTTTGCTGGTGCTCGTTTCGGGCTTAACCTCAAAGCTGCAGCAGAAGAAACTTTTGAAATGCGCTGAAGCGCTTCAATTCTCGCAAATCTGCACTAAACTTGGCCATTTTGTTTGCAGTTATTCCCAAGCGATTAGCCCTGATTCCTCTTTCAGTTACAGTTTCTTTAATACTAATAAATAAATAAATAAAAATAAAATGAGTTACAAAAATATGTTTATGAAAATCAAGGGTATTTCCAGGGTATTTCGTAAGTTCCTCGTCATGGCAGAAGTCACATAAAGCGGGTGTTTGAAGTTTACTTTTACGGTCCTCTTTCTGACCACTTTGCGTGGCATTTGAAGTAAGACGTGGAGACAGAGGGCGAGTTCCAGCTGCGAATGGGCTGGGACTGTTAAATGCCTGAGTATCATTTGTCTGCCAATCTGGCGAATTGGCCTCGTTAGGGGCCTGTTGCTAGACAAGGCCCAGCCATAATAGTGGTGGCTGCATTGGGAGGGCCCTTCACCCTTCACCCTTCACGCCGAGATAAAAGCGAGTACAAGTCAAGAAATCAGATAATAGTCTCGTTGCTCTGACACTTACACGAACCCAAGTGCACACATTTACATGGCAAAGTGGCAAAGTGCCTGGGCCAAGTCTAGCACGGTCTAGGGGTCTAATGGGTTTTAGGCGAGGGGGGGGGCTAAGTCTTTCCCCTCTCTCGGCTGCGTCTCGTCGTGCCTGTTATGTGTCGGGTGTATGTTTTATGTGCTTAAATTAATATTCGCAGCGTGAGGGGGCAGGCAGACGGGGGCGGACAAGAGGCTTGTAACTGCCACTTGAGCCCGCAGAGAGAGAGAGAGAGAGCGAGAGATTGTGGGGGGGTAGGACGAAGAGGATTAGGGATAACAGAGCTGGCAACAAATGCTCGACCAACTGTTGCTTGGGCACAATAACTAAGCTGCTTAGTTGCACGCTGATTGACTTAGGGCCTCCGACCTCCGACCTCTGCCCCTGCCTCCCCCCTACCCCATGCTCCTCCTCCTTCCTGTACAAGCTCAAGTTGTGTCGGCGTCTGCTGTGTTGTGTAAGTTGATAGCCCTGCGACTAATGCCAATTGGTCTCTCGCCCCCGCAGGTGCCATACAATGTAGCGTTTAAAAATAAAACCTCTGAGGATGTTTCCCTGCTCGTTGTGGACTCAATAGTCGATGTAATCTTCTTTATAGATATTGGTAAGTGTCATTCATTCTACCTCCCTCCCCCCCTCTCTCTCTCTCTCTCTCTGTCACTCTCCTATTCTCTCCCATTTCCCTGCAGTGTTAAACTTTCACACCACATTTGTGGGGCCGGGCGGCGAGGTGGTGAGCGACCCTAAGGTGATCCGCATGAACTACCTGAAGTCATGGTTCATCATCGACCTGCTCAGCTGCCTGCCGTACGACGTCTTCAATGCCTTCGATCGCGACGAGGACGGCATCGGTTCGCTGTTCAGTGCCCTCAAGGTGGTTCGTCTGCTGCGACTGGGTCGCGTGGTACGCAAGCTGGATCGCTATCTGGAGTACGGAGCGGCCATGCTGATCCTGCTGCTCTGCTTCTACATGCTGGTCGCCCACTGGCTGGCCTGCATCTGGTACTCCATAGGTCGCAGCGATGCGGACAATGGCGTAAGTTCAACAATTAATAACCAAATCGACCTAATCGACCTATTCGTTTCCCTGTCCCTCTTGCAGATCCAATACAGCTGGCTGTGGAAGCTGGCGAATGTGACGCAATCGCCTTACTCGTACATCTGGAGTAACGACACGGGTCCCGAGCTGGTCAACGGCCCGTCCAGGAAGAGTATGTACGTGACGGCGTTGTATTTCACCATGACGTGCATGACATCGGTGAGACAACATGGACTCCAGAAAGACCTCAGGACATTTGCTGAATCTCTTCACCCCGTCTCTCTCTTTCTCCCTTTCTCTCTCTCTCCACAGGTGGGCTTCGGCAATGTTGCCGCGGAGACAGACAACGAGAAGGTGTTCACCATCTGCATGATGATCATTGCAGGTGCTGTGTCCCAACACGTTCCGTTGCCGCGTCCAAGTTTCCCTAAAGAACACGTGCAAAATGCTTTTAATGAGATCTCAGCTTGAAGTCATTTAAAAGCTAGACACAATTAGCGTCGCTAGAACTAATAAACTGCTGGAATTGGTGTAGAGCCAAAGAAAAGAGCCGCATGGCACAAGAACGCCTTAGTAGCCCCAACCCGCTTCCCTCTCTACCCACAATCAAATGAAAACTATTCACAATGTGCCACCATTAACAGCAATACAGCGTTAAATCTCTATATCTCTCTCTCTATGTAACTCACGTTCTTCTCGTAATCCCAAACTCAATCGAATCGAATTCGAAATTGACATTCAAATCGAATAGTTGCACAATTCGTCGTCATGTGTGAGTTGCATTGCGTTTTCTTTTCGTTTCGTTTTACTTTTATTTCTGTTTCTGTTTTTGTTTTTGTGTGTGTTCGCTTTATCGTTATCGTTATCGTTATCGATTCTGTGTTATTATCGATGTTCTCCTAGTGACAAGTTCAGACAAGATCACGCGCCCATCGACCCTACATCCCTTCATCCCAATACGCATTCGTAGGCAGGCACAAGGCAACAAGCACATTGCGCATACGCACTGTCATCCACTTAAGCTGGAGTCTACGCCAGCTCACGGTGCGGCTGCGCAATGTACAAATGTCGCCAAGTCCTAGCTCTATCGCTCTACTTCTCTCTCTTCCTGTCTCTCTTTCTTTCTCTCGATCTCTTTCGCGCTCTCTCTCTCTCTCTCTCTCCCTCTCTCTCTCTCTCTCTCTCTCTCTCTATCTGGCTCTATCTTGTAAATCGCTCGTCCAATTCGTCGCATTTATTACTGTTCTAGCTGCGCGCCTGCGCGTTCCTTCATCTGCGATTAGAAAACACAACTGTTTATTCTCGTCGTAAGCACACTCACACACACACACACACATTTGCTCTCTCTCTTTCACACACACACACACACATATAAACATAACGTGTAGTTGTCTAGCTACATCTGAGTGTCTTATGTGTCTAAGAGCATCGCTCCCTCTCTCTCTCTCTGGGAGGGGGGGCAACCTATTGCGTTCTGTATATTCTCAATGCGAACTCTCTTTCTCCACCACACACACACACACACACACACGGCTCTCTTCTATAGCTCTGCTGTACGCGACGATCTTCGGCCATGTGACGACCATCATACAACAGATGACCTCGGCGACGGCCAAGTACCACGACATGCTGAACAACGTGCGGGAGTTCATGAAACTGCACGAGGTGCCCAAGGCCCTCAGCGAGCGCGTCATGGACTATGTCGTCTCCACGTGGGCCATGACCAAAGGTCTCGACACCGAGAAGGTAAGTCCACGTCCAGCATCTAAAAATCCGTGCGTTATCAAGGGACAAGGTACAGCCTGCATCGCTGAGTCGTCGAATCTGCCTGGGCAAAGCTGGGCCTAACTAAAGTCTATCATTTTAATTTTTGCTATCTCGTAGTATTCCCGTAGTATGTAGTGCGCATAGACGTATTTTCTTTTGCCAGCGAGCTTGTAGAGCTTTCCATCCATGTGAGAACAAACCCCATTTGCCTCTATCGTGAATGCCTTAGCAAGGCACCGCCGATCATAATCCTGCATCGAAGGAATTGGATTTATAATCAGCTCAATTGGAACTCAATCGTTGCATCTATCACAAGTATTAGCACCCTGTATAAGCTCAGCAATCATACTCTACCTTAGAAGCCTCATCAGCCAGTTCATCTTCTTACCCCGCCTCATGGCAGGAGAACTGCATTAGCAGGCGTACCAATTAGTGTAACAAAGTAACCTGCAGTTTGTCAACCACTCTGATTCCCTCTCTCTCTCTCTCTCACACACACACACGCACACACATGCTCACATACTCACACATAATTCGATTATTCGATTAGTCACTTTGAAGCTAAATACCACATCATCTTTAATCGCTCTCAGTGCTAGATAAACGCTAACCCACTTATCGACACTGTCCCACATAGCTTCCACCAGCATCTATCGCTCTCCCACTCTCCCTCACACTCGTCTCTCTCTCACACTCGTCTCTCTCTCTCTCTCTCTCTCTCTCTTTCACTCTCCAAGTCTCTCTCACTGTCAAGTGCAAATGGAGCCGTCTCTGGGCACACAGTTGTTGTACTTAAAGACCATCAGGCTTTCACACACACCCGCACACACACACACACACACACACACATGCATACACAGCTATACACTAACACAGACTAACACATAGATACACTCTGATACACCTACAGCAAAGTTCTTCACATTTCTCAAGTACTTTTCCCAAAATGAAAATGGCGAAAGTGCTTTCCCATTGCCATTGCCATTGCCTCGCGCTGTTTGTTATTCGCCATTCGCCTCTCGCTCTCGCTCTCGTTCTCGCTCTCGCCGCTATTTGCTATTCGCTCTTTGCTTTGTTTATTACCGTTATGTTGAAATCCGCTTCCCGCATCTTAAAGCAAAACATTAGCGCTTAAATCGAGTGAAATACCGAATACCAAAAACTCTCCGAGCATCGCAGGGCCCAAGAAAGAAAGTAGTTAAGCATCTATAGACGATTATTCGATATGACATATGACATATAGTTCTATATATCGTATGTGTATCGTAAACAATTACTGTACTATCCTATACTAAACGAACCGAGAGCTAGTTCCGCTGAGGACCAAGTCCAGTTCGAGGTCGAGGTAAGCTGTGTGTGACTCTTAAGTATCTCTGGCAACACTTTAATTATATCAAATTGCTAATCGAAAAACTCTCTGTGTTCTCTATGTTTCCCAACTGTTGCATTCTCTCTCTCTCTCTCTCTTTCTCTCTCCCTCTCTCTCTCTCTATTTCTCACTCTATCTTTATTCGATGCGCGTGAGCTTAATCCGTGCCAAAACGAAAAGCGTCCGTCAAATTCATGCCTTTAGATGAACTTTAAACCAAACGGCCCAAACGACACCTACTAGGGGGCGTATGTGTGCCCGATATCGATATGAAAATTATGTGTTTGGTTTAAACAAAATATATATCACGATCAAGTTAATGAAACGCCGATATACGAATTCCAATGCAATTCCAAAAGTGCCAGCGCAATGATAACTGACCTTTATACCTATTTCGTTGACTGTAGTTTGTGCCGCAATTTGATAAAGTACAGAAACAATAACAACAAGAATTGTAACAAGCAGACTAGACCCAACCCCCAAACCTCAACCCCCCGCCCAACCCCCAAAGGTCCTGGGCAGCCTCAGTATTTGTTTCAAGTGCAATTTCGATTTCGATTTCGATTTGAAATTTAATTTTAGTTCCTATCGAGAGGCGGGCCTGGGAATGTTGTGCGTCTTGAAATGTTTTTGGGCTAGTCCACACACTCACACACAGTCCTATAAACACACACGCACACACACACTCTCACACACACACACACACACTCGCACACAGAGACACACAGACAGACAGAAGCCAAGACAGATTGAAAGGTCTTTCGTACACTGTTCAATGTTGTATGTGTATTAGTGTATGTGTACGTGTGTGTGTATGTCTCTTGTTGTTGTCCATATAGCCTACCGTATAGTAGATATGCACACAATACATGAGTATATATACACAAATGCAAGTGGATATATACTGCATCTAGTGGTGCCCGGTGCCAAGGCGAGTCCAAGCTCCAAGCAATGTCCGTACTTGTCTTCCCTATACCCCCTGGTCAGTGTGGGGCAGGTGCAGCTCGACAGCACCAGGCCCCCCTCTTCCAACTCCCACAACACCCCTATCACACTGCCCCGCCCGTGTACGCCCCTGTATACCCAATTGACACCCCAATTAAAATAAAACAAAAGAAAACAATTAGCGGGGGCAGGCGGGCGAGCTTTGCGGATTTGCCTCAGATAAGCAGAAGAGAAGGCAAACCGCAACTGGCAACTCGCAACTCATTCACAATTCGCAGGTACTAAACTATTGTCCGAAAGATATGAAGGCTGACATATGTGTTCATCTAAATCGCAAAGTATTTAACGAGCATCCAGCATTTCGTCTGGCCTCGGATGGTTGTCTGCGCGCATTAGCGATGCACTTCATGATGTCCCACTCGGCGCCGGGGGATCTGCTCTATCACACCGGCGAGAGCATCGACAGTCTGTGCTTCATTGTTACCGGCAGCCTGGAGGTGATACAAGACGACGAGGTTGTGGCAATACTGGGTAGGTACAAACACTGCGAATCTCTGCAACGTCTTCCACAACTCCATCTGCAGCGAGAGACCTGCATGCGGTGCTTGATTGGCACTACCAACACCGCAATGAATAAGCTAGTGCCGTCAGAGAGCCTACCACTTATGGGTAGTGCTCACTCAGTCACTGATTCACTATACCCAACCAGAGTTATAATTTGCCAATGAAACTACTTGCATTCATTGCACAGTGCATGCGGTGTTTGCGGTGCTTGCAGTACCACCGCATGCAGGTCTCTATGTTTACTTCTGTATATATACACAAATATATATTCTATATGTTGCGTTCGACAGGCAAAGGCGACGTCTTCGGCGATCAATTCTGGAAGGACTCGGCCGTTGGCCAGAGCGCCGCGAATGTGCGTGCCCTGACCTACTGTGATTTGCATGCCATCAAACGTGATAAATTGCTCGAAGTCCTCGATTTTTATTCGGCATTTGCGAATAGCTTTGCACGCAATCTGGTGCTCACCTACAATCTCAGACATCGACTGATTTTTCGCAAGGTGGCCGATGTGAAGCGCGAAAAAGAATTGGCCGAACGGCGTAAGAACGAGCCGCAATTGCCCCAGAATCAGGATCATTTAGTGCGAAAGATATTCTCCAAGTTTCGCCGTACGCCGCAGGTTCAGGCGGGCAGCAAGGAGCTCGTCGGTTCGGGTCAAAGTGATGTCGAGAAGGGCGACGGCGAGGTGGAGCGCACCAAGGTGAGTGTCTCGAATAAACCAAATTTATCGATTAATCGTTCGTTTCGCTTGTTTCTTTGTTTCTCTGTGTTTTGTTGTATGTGTTACTTCTGCCCTCGTTTCCTTCGTTTGCGTTTTGATTGCTTTCCGTTGCTCTTTTCATTTCCATTTCCGTTTCCGTTCTTGCGCAATGCTTTCGTCAGTGTTCTGTGTTAATTGTTAACCGTTAACCGTTAATCGTTTATCGTTAATCGTTAATCGTTTTACTGTGTTTGCAATTCGTTTCGGTTTATTTTCATTTCCAATGCTGAAAGCGGTTTAAAAACAATAAGAATAAGGAAAGTCTTTCTTTTAACGATGTTTTTATCGATTCCCTCTATATATTCAAATGATGAATTAAGATTTGATGAATCTTTATTTGTTTCTGTTGCATAAATAATAAAATGATAAACGACTAAAACATTGCACGATTTTTTGAACTAAATGTATTTTTTTTGTATATACATAAAAAGTACAATAACAATGTACCATGAAGGGTGCCAATCGACAGTACCGCCTTATGTACAGTTATATTTTATTTCATTTGAATAAACTTTATATACTTTGAATTTAGTTAAATATAAATAATAAAAAAATACTATGGAATTTGGTACAAGAATATGCGACGCTTTCAGTACCATTTGTTAATTTGTCTTATGTACAGTACAGTACAGTGCACACTCGTAGAAGTAGACAGGGTAGAGCCAGAAAGGTGTACTCTCTTCTGGCAATACATCTGTAGCTTGTTCTCCTGTTTCTTTCGCTTTCTCTCGAGCGTGCACTGTACTGAGCACCCACCGTCATTTGTTTGGTTTGTTCTCTGAGTTTGTACATAATTTCATGGATATACAGTGTACCCATTTATTTATTTAATTAATTTAAAGTCAACTAAATACAGTCGACTGAATTAGATATATATTTAGCTCCACATCTAGCGTAAGCAACGTAATTAACTAACCTCTTTTGAAGCCTACTCGTTACTAATCCACACACAGCTCAGCCACAACCACAGCCACAGCTTGGGTGTGTTGGGCCATGTGGCCAAGCTGGCACTGTTAAGCCGTTATCGTTACCTGTTACCCGTTACCCGTTACCTGTAACCGTTACCGTTTGCGTTAACTGTTAAGCGTTACAAAACTAAAAACAAAACAACTTTAGTATTTACAAGTGACTTATGCTCGTTGTGTATCTTTCTTTGTCTTCCGTGAACATGCTTACGCTGTAACTGTCAACATAAACTGCATAACCGTGTGTCTATCTATCTATCTCTCTCTCTCTCTCTCTAACTCAAACTATAATTCACACATATGCTCGTCTCGTTCGCTCTCACACACTCTCACGCTAATGTTATCAATGTTGTCTCTTTACCGTTTCGCTGCTCTCTCAAACATCTCGATGCATCCCGCACACTCTCCCATCTCTCTCTCTCTTTATCTGTCTTCTGCTCTTTCTTTCTTTTTTCATCCTACTCTCTCTCTCTCTCTCTAAATATATCTCTCTTGCGGTTTCGTTCTGTTGCTGACGCTGTATCAAATTTGTTGTCAATTTGGCTGATATGAAAATATGAAACAAACAAAATTACTAACGAAAATTGCAAATTATTTTCCTCCCTTTTTCCACCCACTCACCAATCTGACACTGAACGCTACCTTACCAATATAACAAACAAAAACCCAACTCAAATTCCACAACCGAAATTCCCTCGAAATCTTTCTCAACTTTCCCCCAATTCCAATTCCGTTTCCGACTCCAAAACTTCTTTCTCCGTCCACAAACGAAACTCTTGTTCTCTCTTTTTCTCTCTCTCTCTCTCTCTCTCTCCATCTCTTCCTATCTCTCTCTCTCTGCATTCCTGCTGTCTTGTGCTCGCCAATAAAATACCTCAAATTGCTCGTTAATAATAAATCGCAATAAAAAAACAAAAAAAAAAAAACCAAATATCAACCTATCCAAGAAGCTACCTGCTAAGCTAACATTAACCGAGGACTCACGCATCCTTACAACCGCCGCCGTACCCTCACCATCGCCATCACCCTCGCCCTCATCGGGTCCACCATCTGCACGTAGTACCCGTGCCAGTAAATGGGGACGCCTTCTGGGCAGTTCAAGTGTCGATTCAGCTAGCGATACTAGCGCCAAGGTAGCCGTCTCGAGAAGTTTGAGCGCCCGCGAAAGTCTGCGTGAGAGCACTGCCCAAGCGAGGCAGAGTAGTACTTCGAGTAGCAATGGTGGACAAGGCAATAAAGTAATTACCGCTAACCGTTAACCGTTAATCAATTGAACAACGCTATTGAAAATACAACAACTATAACTACACACACACACACACACATAGCGTACATACATACAAGCAAACTAAACAAATGCAACTAAACAAAAACCGAATACAAGAAGCGAGCAAAAGAATTCGTATAAGAACAAGAAAGAAAGGCTGACTTCGGCATACCTTACAATTTATACCTTTATACAGTTGCAGCTTAGTGTCCGTCTTCTCCGTTTGTTCCAATACTAGTTATGCATTATATATAGGGGTATAGAGTGACATGTGCAAGACAAGGGCAGTAACTTATCGAAATTAAAGAGATAAGACCATCACACTCCAGGAAAAAACATAGTATTCATAAGAAGAAGTAGACAGATAATGTAGCTCTAAGCTTAACACGAATATATGGTAATTGATCTTAAAGGAGGTATAGAATACCTTGAGATTATTCATGTTTTCATTAACATCGAAACTAACTCTAACACGTAATTAAAGATATATCACTTTTATAACAAAATCTTCAATTCTGACTGATTGTTCTTATGAAAGGGATGTGAAATATAGAATATAGTTGTCCGATTTTGTTGATATGGAAAGGTTAATGTATAACTTTAATTGGTAATTGATAAAATTAGTTTTTGCAAAGAACTATCATGGAATTCATACAAAAACCTTTATGTCGGTCGATTCTTTCAATGACAGCTGTATTTAATAGTGATCCGATTTTCATTAAATTGTACAAACATACTATTTATAAAGAAGCACACCGATGTAGTTAGTTTGGTTGCAGTATTTTGAAAAATAACAATAAATTGGCAAATAGGTTCTATGGCAGCTATACGATATATCCGTCCGATCAGACAATAAGAAGCATGTGTGCCAAGTGAGATATGTTGGACTTCCCTGTTTATGCTGATAAGGAATATACAGCTGTGTTCATAAAAATAACAGTGCTTATGAGCTGCAACTTTAAACTTAATTTTATAAATCAAAAAGTAAATGTATGTTCACAAATTTAATTTTGTTTTAACTTTGTGATTATTTTTAACAAAAACAAATCAATTTATTATTCAAAATGTTGTTAATTTTTTTTACATTATTAATTTAAACAAATAGTGCTGTTTACAGCTGTTCATAAAAAGATATATTAAATATATATAGTTAACGGGGTTAGAGATGTGTGCAAAACTGCCAAAAGTAGCTAAACTTATATGCCCCATGCAAGGGTATTATTATTAACTAAACTTGTTCTTCTTGTAACGGTTTTTGTCACATGATTTTCTTTTTGGTCTCTAATACTTTTACAACAAAGAAACTACAAGAAATGCATTGCAGAGAAATTGTTTAATGCTCACACCTCTTTATCGTTTTGTTCTTCTTCTTCTTCCCGGCGCCAACTCTCTTCGACATTTTGCTTTCATTTCGTTGTTTCGATTTTACTTTTGTAAAACCAAAATGCGATAATCAAAAGCATTTACAATTAAGCAAAGTAAGTTTCTATCTAGATCATTTGTTTATTGCTACAACCCTGTTGAGTTGCCACCCCACCCAGCTACACACCACACTGATAAGTTGCGCAACACTTCACACACAATAATCGCTATCGGTAGCCGTAGTTATCGATTACACACAGACACACACACACACACACCTACACACACACACACACACAACAACGTGCGCAAGGACAGCGACTCATCTGAGTCAGCGTTGCGATAGTGCTAGTGGTAGATCGTGCCTGCCTATCGATTATTATCGATATGTTTCATTTGCAGTTGACGTGCGCCCTCTGGCTGTGTCGTTGTTTCTTTTGCCCCCGTTGCGTAGTTGTTCAATCAAACCAAATAACTTTAAACAATGCTAATGCTGCTGCCACGCCCACATGCCACCCACACACGCGTGTGTGTGGGCGTACACCATGCAAACATTTGCACTGAACATGGCTTTATAGAGATTTTGTGATGACTGAAAATCGATTGATATGTTTCCTTTTTCCTTTTTTATTCCGTTTCGTTTACTGTTCGCCACTTTTTCTCTTGTACAAAATCAACAACAACTCAACAACAACTCAACAACAATAACAACTGCAATGTCAACAACTGTATTTAACTATAAATAAAACATTGCCTGCCTTGCTACTACAACAACAACAACAACAATGAACAACAATAACAACAATTCGAATTGGATGCGCGCCACTTGCAAAATTAATCGATTGGATCCCTAAATATGCACAACTCTCTCTCTCTCTCTCTCTCACCATAACCTTAACTTTGCAAACGACCAACAACAACTACAACAACAACAAAACATAACCAATAAACAAACAATGAATGAAATGCGCAACAACAACAACAACAACTACTCAAATTAACTCAAAAAAAAAAAAAAAAAAACAAAACTTGAACAATTTGAACTCTAAAAAAACACTTTTTTCACTTCTTTCCCCCGCCCCGAATGAACCCTCTCAACCTCAAACTGAACCTGAACCTGCATCTAATCCTCAACCTGAATCTGTAACTGAATCTGTAACTGAAACTGCCTGCCTGCCTGCCTGCCTGCCTGCCATTAAATGTCATCGTCACCGTTCGATCGATCGATCGATCTGTCACCTTCAACTTCAACTTCAACCTGTCAATCTGTCCACCTGTCAACCTGTCAACCTATCAATCTGTCCACCTGTCCAACTGTCAACCTGTCAACTGCCTCTGCCTCTGCCTCTGCCTCCCGCAATGCATCCATTAAACGTCACACTTCAGGTATTCCCCAAGGCGCCGAAGCTGCAGGCAAGCCAGGCGACGCTTGCTCGCCAGGACACCATCGACGAGGGCGGCGAGGTGGACTCCTCTCCGCCCAGCCGTGACAGCCGTGTGGTCATCGATGGTGGCGCCGCAACCAATGCCACCACGACCACCACAACCACAGCCATAGTCCCGGCCCCAGTCGCCCTCACACCAGGCACACCAGCCGTGGCCATTGTGCCGGTCTCCGGTGGAGGTGGCGCTGGACCTGGTGCGGGCGCGGGTGCGGGTGCGGGTGGTGGCAAGGAGCGCAATCTGGCAATGGAGAGGGAACGTCAGATCGAAATGGCCAGCTCGAGGGCAACCACCTCGGATACCTATGACACGGGGCTGCGTGAGACGCCGCCCACGCTGGCACAGCGGGATCTCATTGCCACCGTGCTGGACATGAAGGTGGATGTGCGGCTGGAGCTGCAGCGCATGCAGCAGCGCATTGGACGCATCGAGGATCTGCTGGGTGAGCTGGTGAAGCGTCTGGCGCCGCAGGTGGACAGCAGCGGCCAGACAACGCCTGGCGACGAGATCTGTGCGGGTTGCGGCGCTGGCGGCGGCGGCGGCGGCGGCGCAGCCCAAACAGGGCCGACAACACCGGCCACAGCAACGGCCACCACGCCTGTGGACACTGTGATAACCATCTCATCGCCGACAGCGGCCACACCGACTGGAGCAACATCAGCAGCGAGCTCTGGCGCTGGCGCTGGCGCTGGCAGCAGTCTACTAAATCCAAGTGTCCAACTTGTGTCGAGCGCAGGAGGCAACGGCCTGGGGCCACTGATGCTCAAAAAGCGACGCTCGAAGAGCAGGAAAGCACCGGCGCCTCCTAAGCAGGCACACGCTGGATCTGGTATGACAAGCGTGACAGCGTCAGCCTCAGTTCCAGTTCCAGTTCCAGTTCCAACGACAACGACAACGACAACAACGGCAACAGGGGCAGCAACAAGTCCAGTCGAGCTCCTCCATCTCCGCCTGCTCGAGGAGGACTTTAGTGCAGCGCAACAGATGCAGATGCAGATGCAGTCGGCCAGTCCGACAGTGACGCCAACCACGCCCCCAACTGGAGCTGGAGGTGGCACAACAACGCCGACGACAACGACAAGCGCCGCCACGACGCCGACGGGCAGCGGACGCAGTGTCAAGCGGGAGTTCCTCTAGCCCAAGATACTGGTGCGTCATCAGTCCGCAGACAGCAGCAGCCTCGAGCAATAGGGATCTCTGATGAAGGATCCTTATCGGAATCGGATTCGTACTCTCCCCCCCCTCGCCCCCACTCCAGACTGAGCCGAGCCAGGGCCAATCTGGGTTTGCCTCCGCATACGCTTAGCTAGTCTAGTCTATAGATATTATGCCTAACCCTATATAGTCTATATATATATATATAGGTGCAAGTATGTGCAATTATGTACACACACACATATATACACACACACACACACACACAGACACACACACATACAACTGCAAACTAATCTTAAATAATCGTACGCTCTCTGTTCCTAGTTGTCTCTTCTTTGTACGACTTACTACGACTACATGCTACCTTAACATGCGCGCTTTCCTTCTCTCTCTCTCTCTCTCTCTCTAACTCTCTCTCTAACTCTCTCTCTAACTCTCTCTCTCTCTTTCACTCACTGTACTTCTTGGTACCTATCTATCTAACTCGTTCCATTGCGCCTCTTCTGTCTATGTCTATCACAATCCTCAAGTCTTGGTACAAATTTAAAGCGCAGCCTCTCTCTCTCGTCTCCTTCTCCCTCTCTCTCTCTCGCTTCTTTCACTCTGAAGACGTATGTGTGTATGAACTGGAGGAATCTTACACGATTATATGATATTAGGGCAAGGCATATTGCTTACATATGGCAATTATTTACCTTTATATACGAACAATACTCTAGCTGAGACGACGAACTAACTGTAAATGTAACTGTAACTGCAACACACACACACACACACACACATTTATACATATATATATATATAATAATATATATATTAATATTATTGTGATACGAGGTTGAGGAATTACTGTAAATAGACGTAACACAAGTATTACGTAGAGAGAAAGAAATCAGCTAAAAGATCGGTAAAGGTTAATTAGCTGCATGCGTCACCGATTTTGTTTAAATTTTTTTTACTGATAGGGCTATATTTATCATGATTTTAGGTGAAAGAATTATTTGGCGGTCGCTTCTAGTTTTTTTTTAATTGAATTTTGAAAATAATTAAATTTACATGTATTTTGTTGTTGCATTTTTATGCAAGGCGCCAGTCTGCCTGCAACATTTTGTGACGGTACAGTGTCCAACAAACCGATTCATTTGAAATGAAAACTGAGCATGCAAGAAAATTCAAAGTGTTTAGAAAAATAGCGCGCTGAAGGCAAAAAATTTTTGAAAAAATAAAATCGCGCGCGCGATTTTATTTTTTCAAAAATTTTTTGCCTGCAGCGCTATTTTCTTCAACAACAATATTTTTTTTCACACCACATATATGTTATTTTGGCAGCATATTGAGTTACGTTGGCGTCAGTCTGCCGACCAACGAATTATAGTTGCAGGCTCCGAAACTCTCACCCAATATGCAACTCATAAAATAAAACATTATTGTGTCTAAATAACATTTCGTTTCAAATAAATCGCTTGTAGGCCACTGTGCGCATCATTGTGACGTTTTACTCAGAATTGGCCAACAACAAAATACATGTAAATTTAATTATTTTCAAAATTCAATTAAAAAAAAACTAGAAGCGACCGCCAAATAATTCTTTCACCTAAAATCATGATAAATATAGCCCTATCAGTAAAAAAAATTTAAACAAAATCGGTGACGCATGCAGCTAATTAACCTTTACCAAAAGATCTCATAGCATATATGCTTTAGCTTGCCCGATTGATCGAGTCAGATCACAGTGCGCTTTAACTATAATGAAACACGAGATTATTCATATAGAACTCAACGACTCATCGAACATTTGATCGATCGTGTTCATTCGATAGTTTACCGCAATAATCGACTAGATGCCTTAGTTGAGCATATTCTCTGTTGCAAAGGCTACGATCTCACAGTTTAAACTATACATACACAGCCCAAATGATATAAGATCGGAATAGTTTGTGTATATATATGTATACTACACATTTACTCATAATACCCGTCCTATATACATATACTCACACTCGGCCAGAGATGAAGGAAGCAGCGCAGAGAGAAGCGGGAAGGCGGAAGGCGGAAGGAAGAGGAATCTTAACTATACGAAAATCCCAGCCACAAGAACAACAAACAACAACAACAACACGAGGCAACGATACAACAAAAAGTTGCCGTGAAATGAAAAAGACAATCGATAAAAGAAAACAAATAAGAAAAACAAAAAAATCGCTATTAAAAGGAAAATACAGTTAATTAAATCAATGATTAGACAATTTGTATATACAGTGTACAAGTACTTGAATGTATGTATATACATATATATGCTAGAGTATTATACATACATACATACATAGATCAAAACCAACACAAGTACACAAAGACAAACACACTCATGTTTATGTAAATATCCAAGTGTTTGACTCAAATAGGCAAACAAATGAATTAACAATGCACGAACAAATTGTGCAATGTTATTTACACATATTTCAATTGTTTAACACACACACAGAGACACACACACACACACACCTACACTAACAAGACATACTTTGTGATAAAGTTGATGCAAATCTAGAGAATTCAAATATTATTTAAGCTCGCGACTCGCTTGCACTTGCATAGTTTATTGTTAAAGGAAATCAGGAGAATCAGGCAAGAGGCTAAAGAGGTCAACCCCCAAGCTAACCCCAGAATAGACCCAAGGCCCAAGCAGTTACTGTTATAGATCTCTTCACCAGATGATGACGATATATATCTCAAAGGTTTCATACACTTAAGCCGCTTTCAGCTGATTTGCCTATAGTACTTGTAGACTGATAAGGTCTTTAGTTACCCCACATAATTCTTATTGCATACCAGAACTGGAACTAGTTCCGAGTCCCCCCAGCAGAGAGCACAAGCAAAGCAATACACGAACTATCGAACTATCGTCTTCCCGCATCGAACCTTAGTACTCTATTGTGTGTGTGCCTGGGGTGCGCCTGAGGGGCTAAGGTGCTTCGATATGAACTTTGGAGGGCTCAATACTCAGTTAGCTTTAGATGCTATTCCCGATCAACACAATTAGCTCAAAAGATTATCTCTTTCTTTACCAGTTGCCAGATGCAGATGCAGATCAGCTAATCAAGCACCAAAAAATAGAGATTTAGTTCGTCAGCAACCGAAAAGCAATTCAAGTGGTATTATAAATGACGTAAATTATACAAGCGTTCATCTAAACATATATAGTTATGTTCGACATGCATACACAACAATAAGCGTACTATATAATTAATCAATCTAATGAGATATACTGATATTGAGACATTGATATTGATATGATATTATAACGAAATTTGTTGCATATGTTTAGAGAATTTAACTAAATTACTAGCAGATTACTCATTGTATATACAATACATAGTCGATACATTAGTTGTTAGTTTATAAATTTTTTTAACATGTGTAGGAACTTACAAGAAGACGATGGAGAAGAACAAGAACTAGAAGAACTACTCGTTAGACATAAGACGCACTAAACAAATTGCAAATCAAACGACTCAACAAACTAAGTGAAATACGGAAACGGAATAGTTTTCCTACCACATAAGGCACATACACATACATAGATGCATATAGAACATATACCAGGATCTGAATGATTATCGAGATTATACAGTTTAGGCATACCACTAGCGATATCTAGTTAGTTAGCTTTAAAATAGTTCACAAGATTTGTTCAACTGATATGCATAAAAGAAAATCGCAAAATGTTAGTAAGAAATATTTCGTAAAATGATTATGAGAGAGTTATAGAAATTATGATAATGATATTAACAGCAATATGGAATAATACTGTGTAAATTGTTTATTGCCCACGCCCCGCTTCCGGAAAATAATGTTGTTTATTTTTTTTGTTGTTATCTTCTTTAGACTTAAGCGCTAACTACACTGAGCCTTATACATTTTTGAAAGAGTAAAATAACCAGATGCAAATGACACGTAAAAGGATTATATACACGTATATATATACGAATCTATATATACATATACATATATACTATAATACAGTTTATTAACAAGGTACTAAAATACAAAAAAATACCAAATTAAAAAGGTGCAATTACGATTTTTGAAACCAACAAAACTATAAAGTATGGAAACAGAACAGATATTTATATATATATACACCAGAAATACCAGGAATTGCGAATTTCACACACAAAACTCAGACTTATTATTCACATTCTCATGTCAGGCTTTCGCGAACTTAACAAAACCACAGATACTCCATTCAAAATACCAGATACACAAACATCACCTTTGATGAATTTATGCCTGAGATGGAGAATGTACATACATAGCGACATACATACACGCATCCATATACATATTTATATATACACGGATATAGATACAAATAGAGATATACATACATAGTTATAGCGGCTTCATGCGCTTAGAAGCTCCAAACTGATTAGTGAAAAAAATACCAAAAAAAAAAAAACGAAAACAAAAACAAAACAAATACCGCATTCATACGAACACTTTAAATTGTAAAGCAGACAAGAAGAAATATACTAAAATCGAAAAGAAATATAAAACTTTAGAAGCTTTTATACGCCAGAATTTTTTTTCTAAGCAAAATAATAAAACTCTATAACATAATTATACTACAAATTAATAAAAGTAAATTCAAAAAACTTAAAAAAATACCATAACCAATTAAAAGAAAAGAAACACGCCACTTAATTACTAATTACTTATACAAAGCTAAATCGAACGATGCAAATTGTAATAACTATATACACAAAATACGAAAGCCTTACAAACACTCGAATTACCACTCGAAAATACCAAATAAATACCACACGACTCATTTTTTGTATACTCCAATGCAAAATGCAAGACACTTTGGCAAAAAATAAAAACCCAAAAAATACTAAGCGTTACGCTCTAGACTCTAGATTTCTAGTCTCTAGACGAAAAAGAACCAAAATTTTACAAAAATACCAAAATAATAATTACCAAAAAACAAAAAAAAAAGCCCAAAAACATAAAAAACAAGAAAGCAATGTTAAACATTTTCCACCAAATTTGAGAGAAGCATAGTTGGTGTGTATACAAAACAATTCGAGTTCAATGATCATGATAATGATTGGCATTAACGATAGCGATCAAAATAATGAATGACGTTGATGATTTCGTACACGCGCTCTTTGTTTTTGAACATGAAAAGCTGCCTATTTAGTATATATATTTACAAACTAACAAATAATTATAATACTACAAAGGATAAACAAAGCAAACAAGAAAAAAAAATACTGCATTCACAAGAAAATAGTTTGTTCATTCAATTGTTATTATATAATTGTGTTTTTCCGTTGAAGTCCGAATATGACAGAATACAAACAAAAATACCTAGAGAAAAGCATATTTACAAAAACGCAGGCAAGTGTATTGTAGTATTTAGTTATTTAGGTAGAACGATATACCGCAAATGCTTGGGCAGAACAAAGGGCATTAGCCTGCCAGCTGAACTTATGAACAACTGATGAATAAATTTCAAATACAACAAAAATGCGAAACGATAAAAATCCCAATTAAATGCGATAAATATGCAAATACCTTTATAACAAATAGTTGTAAAACTTATTTAAAATCAATTAATTAATGCTGTAATTAATGTGTATAGTAAATTAATTATTATGACATTAACATTGATATTAAATGAAGCCCCATACACATTCCCTCCTCCCACACAGACACACACACATTGACACAACCACTCAGACCCACACTCAGTGAGTGTCCCTCATGTTAATAGACCTTTGAGAGAGCGTAATAGAAGAAAAGAAGAAATAATATCGTATGAATTCACTATGAGAAATATTCAAACACGAAATCGATACTCAAAACTCGACTATCTATCGCAACGCAAGAGTTCGCAGAACAAGTCAAAGCTGAAGCAAACGAAATGATAAAAACAGAATAAAAAAACAAAACAAAAAACAAAAATACCAAAACAAATACAATACAAAATAAATACATGTTTTTAAGCTGGTTTTTTTCTATTCCATTTTTGGTTTTTCTTTTGGGTAAGGAACATATTAATAAGGTTTCAACAGTTCAAGTAAGTATATACAATACAATAACTCTAAAGAAAAGTTCATATGTCTGGTCAATCCATCCTTTTGGCTATATTATACAATAGAATGCAATAACAGAGTCATAAACCGTTCAAAAAAATTGTCAAAAAATTGAATGGAAAAAAAGGAGTCGAATGGAACCGATACATTGGCCATTGTCCAGGGCATAGTTCGACCTACAATTTGGATGGGTTTATGCTAAGAATTTACAATTAATTCAACAAGAAACAGAAATGTATAACCAGCTAACCAGGTTCTCTTAAATACGGTTGTTTACAAACACTACACGAAGAATAGTTCTTCTATACGTTACATTTGGTTAAGGAAGGTAAACAAAATAATAAAAGTCTACTTACGTAGTATGTAAAAGGAAGTCTTGAATTTACATCCCTGTTAAGGTCCCACCAGTTATTTTGTACAAATTGTGAATTGACTTCTAAAGACAAATGATCTGTACTTAACATTTAACGACTGATTTCTGTTATTTTTAGGGATATCGCTAGCAAATTTATCACATCTTACTTTTACTATATCTATGTTCATTTTTCAAATTCTAATTCTCAAATGTCATCATAATCGGACTACTATGTTATAACGTTTTATGGGGGGTTAAATAAAGAAAATAACAAAAACCACAACTCTGTATCAGTTCTTCGTAGAGATCTACAAACTTTATGACCGTATCTTTTACCAGACAACAAAGCTACAGTCGAGCGCGCCCGACAGTTATATACCCTTTCACCAATTTTGGAAGACTTTACCGATTTGCTTGAACGCTGAAATACAATTGATCAGCGTGTGGTATAAAGGAACCCGAATTAGGAGTTTTTTATTAGCTATTATAATTGCTAAGATCTCGATGTTCATACAGATAAAGAGAAGGACAGACAGACGGACATTCATCAATAATCCTTAACTAGAATATGCACTTTATGGGGTCTGTCACGCCTCCTTCTGCTTGTTACATGCATTTGCACAAAGTAAGTATACCCTTTTTGGCCATCTAAATTCTTAAAGAGTATAAAAATGAATATTATATTATTTTTATTGGGTTTGTACCCAAACTGCACTTTAATAATGTTGGTTACTCTTCCCTCCTGTATATGTTTATTCCTATTGCTTCGCAAGAAAACTCATTTCGTTTGTTTGTTCATTTCTTTAATTACATTTTCTTTAGGTTTTCCGTTGTCACATTCATAATAAATATAATTCGGTTATTACAATAATTTGCATAATTTCTTTAGTCATTCGTATAGAATATACATATATATATATATAATATTTATTTAAAATAATATGTGAGTCCGCGGTGAGTATTACAAATAATATTGCATATTGCATCTCTGTCTCTGATACATCGGGTATCAATCAATCAATCAATCCAATTCACATCTAGAATGACCTTCCATTTCCGTTACGATTTCAATCCTACTTAACATTATGAGTATACATACATATATGTATATTTACCATATATTATATATGTTTGTGTATATGTGTATGTGTGTGTGTGAGCTAACTATGCATGTGTACAATTTGAGAGAATTCTCTCAGCCAAAATAGCGATCTTGATCTCGAATTGATCCAATTACAACGATTACGTAAATACAGCGAACAAAAAGAGATCAAAATACATTTAGATCAAATTGCAACTCTTGAATGAGAATATATGTATATATATATATATGCATACATATACATATATACCAGAATGTATGTATATGTTTACTATATGTATCTGTATCTGCGACTGTGTACATAATACGCACTACATATATATGTATATAAAAAAAACGTATTTTACACATATTACTAATACGAATAGTTTCCCTACTCTTTGGTTAGCTTCATTTTTCTCTCTTCCTCCTTCTCTATCTCTCTCTCCCTGTCTCTACAAATGTGTCTAGTTCTAGTCCTTGTGCTGCCACTCAGCGCCGTCGCCCATACTGCGCTGTGCCTCCGAATCGAACCCCTCCGGCTTCGGCTCGACCTCCAGCTCGGGTTCGAACTCCAGTACGGGCTCGGACTCCGGCACGGGGGATTCATGCGGCGATAGCTCTGGCGGCGACAGCTGCTGCAGCTGCAGCGGTAGATGAAGTTTTAAACGCTGTTGCTAAAACGTTTGCGCATTGCGACAAACGCCACAGCCCAGGGCAAACTCCTCTCCGGTGGGCGGATGCATCACATGCAGCGGGCACTCGTCGCCCAGCAATTGCTTGGCCTTTGGCCCGGCGGGGCACTGGGGCAGCTTGTTCTTGGGTATATTCGTGAGTCGCTGGAAATCGTCGTGGCATGTGTCGCAAAAGTGTGTGGTGCCAAAGCAAAAGAACACCGCCACGGAGCAGCAGTAGCGGCATTTGTATTCCAAGAAATCTGTGCCATGTTTGGGGCACATCTGGGCGCGTGCAACATCCGAACAGCCACCGCAGACAAGCTCCTCGGGATCGAACTTCTCACCCACTTCCGCATCGCAGCGAGCCTCGCCACCATAGTACGCCTTCTGGCACTTAAAGCACACATAGTACGCATAGCGATCCATGGCAACCTGGGTGATATCCTTGCTGTCCGTATCCTTCACAACGCCCTCGTACTTGATGCTGCAAATGAAAGGAGACAGTGAGTGACTGTGGTGACTGTGGTGACTGTGGATGGGGCAAGTACTTACCGCATTAGCGCCTTGCGCTTCACATCCTGCTTGAGCCCATTGATGGGCTCAAGTATGTCCACTAGCAGGGGATGCTGGATGTCTGCCTTGCAGATGGGGCACAGCGAGAAGCCGAACGTGATGCGTGGTCCGCTCCAGCGCTTCTCCAGCACCGCCTTGCAGCAATGATAGTGGAATACATGACCGCACTCCAGCTAGAGGGAGATGAAAAGGAAAGGTTAGTAACTGACTCTCTCTATCTCTCTCTGATTCTTTGTGTCTGTCTCTACTTACGTGTATGGAGGGTGCACACGAGAGCGCCTCGACGAAGCAGATCATGCACATGTCGTCGGCATCCTGTGTGAGCTTCGGATCGCGCAGCTCCTCGGCCAGCTCGTTCTCGCGTCCATGACACACGTGCTGCAGGCAGGGCAGGCACTTGCGTTCACCCGCCACACCGCCGCAGGCGTGTCCACAGGGCTTGGTCTTCAAGCAGGAATTGGCAGCATACTCCTGGCACTGTGCATCGGCGCAAACATTGCCGATCTCCAGCAGACCCGAGTTGCCCGTGAGGCCACAGAACCGACAACGGCCCACGGCCTCCTGTGGCCCGGAGATGATCGTGTGGCTGCCATCGCGGAACTCCACCATTGCCTTCAGTGTCTTCGAGTCGGCCAGGGCGAGCAGCCAGAAGAGCTTTGTGCGACCACAAGATTCATGCAGCTCCACGCGTATTGCCTCCTCCTCCTCCTTGCAGACCTAAAATGCACAAAGAGAGAGAGAGAGAGAGAGAGAAGTTAATGTTGTTCTGCTTATTCTCGTTCTTGCTCGATCCTCTCCTTACCGTTCGCTTGTGCGTGCGTGTCTTGCGATTGAGATGCAGAAAGCGATCGCAGTCGCCGCAGAGGGAGCCGCAGGTCTCGCATTGAATGATCGCCGCCGTTTCGCCATCGTCGTGGTTGCTGCACATGGGACGCGTGTCGCAGAGCTTGGACCACTGGCCGGAGGAAAGCTTCTCGACATGATCACGCTCCAGCACGCAGAGGCTGGCCAGTGCCAGCCAAAGAGTCGCGGTCTTTGTGCAGTGTTCCGGTGTGCGATAGATCTCCTCCAGCCTGGTTAGATTCAGCACTGACTCGGCTATGGCCGCCTTGGTGATCAGTGACCATTTCTCGCTTAGCTTGCCCTGTGCACAGAGAGAAAGAAGTTAATATCGACATCGACTGAGCACCCTCGCTGTACTTACGCTGGCCAGATCTCTAATGAGTCCAATGATGCTCTCTGCCTGCTTGGTGGATATGATGCCGTTGAGGAACCAGCGTTGATTGAGATTCCGTTTGGATTCCTTCTTCACCGGCACTGCCGCATCGAAGCGGAAGGGATCGCTGGTGCCGCTGCTGCTGCTGCCACTGGTTGGTGGCGCCGCAACTGGCGCCAGTTGCTCTGCGGTCTGTGGCCGCGAGCGCAGCAGTTGAACGGACAAATCCAATGAGCTGCAGAGACGCACAAAGGCAGGTGTCTTCTCCACCTGCGCAGGTTTGGAAGGACCACTTGCACCCGTTGCAGCTCCAGGTACAGCTGCACCTGCTCCAGCATTGCCCGCTGCATTCGCCGAGGTTGTCTTCACCTTCACCTGCAGCTGCAGCGACTTGGCAATCACGGCTAGGAATATGTCCAGCAATCCCAGACGACTCATATCAAAGTCGCTGGCACTGTGATGAGCAATACTATAGTCAGCCGGCGGCAGTCGCTGCACCCCCAGCAGCTCCGCGAAGCTCTCGGGTGTGATCTCGGGCAGTATGCGACGCAGCAGCGCCGTCACCTGGCGCTGCACACGATCGCTGCCCGTGTGCAGCAGCCCCAGCAGATCCCGCAGCAGTCCATGCTGTTGCGACAAATAGGAACGTCCCACAACGCTGCCCGACAGCGCCAGCACCATGCTCAGCATCTCGAAGCAATACGTGTCCGGAGCACGACTACGCTCCGGGCTGCTTTCGTTGCTGGGCAGGGCAGGAGCAGCAGGTGGCAGCAGCACCGGCGGTGGCTGCTTGAGCACATGCACCAGATTGGCCAACTCCCAATCCTCCTTCGCGCGCTGCGCCTCCTTGCGGATGGCGTGCACAATGTGCACAATCACCTGCTTCTGCAGATGCGACAACTTGCTGCGCGAGAAGAGTATGCCCACCATGTGCTCGCGCAGATCAAGTGAATCTGCGAGCATTGAACTGCCAGCGGCATTGTCCAGTTGCCCCACCGTGTGTCCCACTGCCGTCGCTCCCGTTGCCCCTCCATCGCTGCTGCTGACATTGCTGATGAGCTTGCCAAACACCTGACCCGTAATCAGGCGGAACACCCGCAGTGTTTCCGCCTCGCAGATTTGCTGCTGAATTCGTGCTGCATGCGCCAAGCGTAGATTCGCTGAACGATTTGGCTCGACGGGCAGGGGAGCAGGCAGAGGCGGATGCTGCGGCTGCAACTGTGCCTGCGACTGAGAGTGCTCCTCGCCAGCGGCACTGGAAGAGTTGCCGGCTCCCTGCTGATAGCTGGCAGGCAGTCCGAGCAGCTTGATTTGCCTGACACGCAGCGTGTTCTCCGGCCCATGCAGCTCCAGCCGAAAGTGGGTGCACGTCTCGTCGCTGATCTTGGCGGCAATCCACACGCAAGCCTTCTGATCCACATCCACTGATTTAATGAGATTCGTGTCGCCCAGCGATTGACCAGCATAGAAGACCACGTTGAGCACCTTGTTCTGCAAACGAGAAGCAACAAATCAAGGTGTTAGCAGGAGATATACTCGTTTTTGGCCGTAAAAAAGCCAAATTTTAAACAAGGACAAAAGCTAGAATCGATGATGTTGAGTGTGATATACTTCGCTACACAACTGAAGAAACGATTTCTTAAATATATTAATTCTATGTTCAGCGTATTTTGTGTTGCATACTTTTAGGAAGTTGCTTCAAAATCAGTTCAGATTTAAAATTTCTTGTATTGTATTGTATTGTTGTATTCTGATTTAATAAATATAATAATAATAAATATAAATAAATAAATAAAAAAAAAAAAAAAATTCTTAAATAACTTCTATCTTAATTATCCGATCGCAAACAAATTTTAATATACCATTTTGGCGTTCATAGTTATTTTGTTTACCAAATATGAACTGTTTTGCATTGAAAATACGCTTGGAATTCGGTTTTTACGGAGGCGAAAGGGGGCGTGACCAAAATCTTAAATAAACTTTAACTGCGTGATATAATAATACATATTGACACCAAATTTGGTAGCCCTGGGTATTATAGTTTCTGAAATCTAGGTTTTACAACAGACAGATAGACAGAGAGACAGACAGACCAGCAGACGGACAGACAGACAGACAGACAGACAGGCAAACTGACAGACAGTCGGACTTAGCTTTATCAACTCGGCTGTTGATGCTGATTAAAAGTATATATAATATTTGTGAGATCTGCCACGCCTTCTGCTGCCTGTTACATACAATTTCGGTTGGCACAAATATAAAATACCCTGCTACCCTAGGGGTAAGGGGTATAAAAAGTACGCTATAGCAAATTTGGTGGCAATGTTATGAAAAATAACAAAAATAAGCCAATGGGTTGTATGGCAGCTAAACAATACATCACTTTGTACATCAGCGTGCATTAATAAGAAACATGTAGGGCAAGTTTTAATGAAATAACTTTCAAACTGAGAGACAAGTTAAAACAGACAGAGGGACGGACAGACAGACATGACTAGTTCAACTTCTATGTGGATGCTGATCAAGAATATATGTACAATATATGCTTTTAAAGCTTGGAGTTATCTGCTTCTGTGCACCGCAAACTTCTGAGCACAATTAATACAAGTACCCTCTGCATTACTTTGGCGATAATCCTCTCCTTCGATTAAGAACTAACGCAGCTGGCGATGGGGAAGAAGAGGAAGCAAAGGGGGGGGGAGTAACTCACCTGTATGTCGCGACTGTTGTCGATGTGCACCAGCACAAACTTGCAGGCATAGCTCAGTTTGGTCATGGACATCTCAATGATCTTGCACTTGTTGCGATCCTCCTCGTCGCTCTCCCAGAAGGTCTCGGTTGAGTTGTCAGTGAGAGATTCGGCCATGGCAGGGCGGGAGGAGACGGTTACCTCGAACATACCCGCCAGGTCGGTGTAGTAAATGACCTTGGCACCGGGCTGCAACTGCAATTGATGATGACTGCCACTTGCAGTGGCAGTGGCAATGTTATGCTCCGCATCGCAATGAATCTCCTGACCACCACCAGCCACATTGGACACAGCCATCGCATCGTTCTGCTCATCGGACTTGGAGAGGATCTTTGAGATGTTGCCAAACACATGCGAACTGTGCAGGAACTGATGGTCTGCCTGACGGAAGCGTATGCCAAAGCATTGAATGGCCACACGCTGCAGCGGCGACCCGAGGGGCAGATGCAGCGTCAGATCGGCCACCGATTGCAGCAGCACGTGCAGCGATTGTGTAATGAGATGTGCGAATCTTCCACTGATCTGTGTATACGCCACCGGATGCTCCAGTGCCGGCTCGGCCTCCTCGTACTTGCCATCCACCAGCTCCACACTGCCCAAGGCCAGGGAGCTGACGAACCACCACATCAGATCGTGCAGGCAGACACCCTGAGTGACGCTGCGCAGCAACCAGTTGAGGGCCTGCAGTGCGTAGATGCGGCATGCCGCAATCCGCAGACTGCGTCGCATTGCACCACGCAGTCGATCCAGCTCGTGTTTCTGTGTCATGAATGCCATCGCCGGGCGATGCAGCAGCGCGCTATTCTGTTCCAGCTGCTGCTGATCCTTGCTGCCAGCTCCTGTGCCTGCTCCTGCTCCTGCTGCTGACTGTGCATCGTTGGCATTGGGAGCAATGGTGACGGTGGCAGTGGCTGCATGCAGCACAGCCACGCTTGCCAGCAACTTGGCCGGCACCAGACGACGCAGATGCTCTGAGGGATAACACATGAGCAGAGAACCATCGCCTTCGCTTGTCGAATTATTGCGACGCCGATAGACAACCTTGGGTTGCCCGTCCAGTGGCATTGCTGCCATTGCCATCGGTTGCTGTTGCTGCTGTTGATGCAGCTGCTGCTGCTGCTGGTGCTGGTGCTGCTGCTGTGCCAGTGCACCCCAGCCCTGGCCCATCGAATAGCTGCGATGGAACTTGGAGACGGGACCAGCTGCAGCAGCCGATGGATTCGCCAAGGAGCCGGACATGACTTCATAATTATTTGGCTCGCACGATTCATACGATATCTCCGAGAGTGGCTGCAAAGCAAGTAAGAAATTTGATTAGTCTGGGATTATGATTCTTAAACATACATATACTATATAGAATGTGTAGCTTATCAAACAATTAAAGCCACGATTAACTATATAGGGCATGTTCATTTTTAGGCCATGAAAGAGCTCGACTACTCAAATCATGTGACACTACTCGCACTTATGTATGTCTTGTAAGTAGTTAAAGTTGTTAGTTTAGCCACTCCCCCACTGCCCCCATTTTTATTGTGCTCAATATTTATCACCACTCAAATTATTTCTAAAAATTCAAGTTGAATTGGTTTATAAACACAGAAGTTATTCAAGAAATTTACTTAGTGGATGTGCAGGTTTCGCTAAAAGTATGCAACACAAACGACACAGAGCACCGACTACAGCTTATATACCCTACAGCTAAATAACAGGCTGAATAAACAGCTGCCTAGGGCACAAAGGGGTTGCTTATATACCCTCTATACAAATAAATCTGTTTATCTTTAAACTTAATTTATTTATTTATTTCATTAGGGATCAGTAAACATATGTATATTTCTATAACCTAATGAGCATCTATGGTTGTTACTTCTCCAAGACTACTTATAAGTAGTTTCCGTGTATTAATTATAACTTAAGTGTATGTTTCTAGTGTAGTTAAATTTTTAATTGCCAGATACTATTGATTGTTTATAAGACTATGGAAATGTCTAATTTTAAGTCGTCTTACTGGAATTGTCCGCCTTAAACGTCGGGCAAGTCGGGTTCAATGTATGGTCAGTCTGTCGTTGTATCTGCTTGAGTGAAATGAGATCTGCTCCTCCACCGTACGCAGGTTGAGATCTCTGTGAAGTGTCCTATTGCTTATGTACCATTTGCAGCCGGTAATAAGTCTCAAGCACTTATTCTGCACTGTCTGGATTCTTTTTCTGTGAGTGGCTGCTGCAATACCCCAGATTTGTATGCCATATCTCCAAGACGGTGCAATGATTTGCTGGTAGATTAGACGTTTGCACCGAAGTGCCAACTTGCTCCTTTTATTGAGCAGCCAGTACAGCCTGCTTCTTTTTGCGTTGCACATTGCGACTGTGTTGGCTATGTGGTCGCGAAAAATCAGACGGAAGTCTAATGTCAAGCCAAGGTACAGTATGATGTGCTCAACATGTTTTACCCATTTCGAAAAATTGATTTGTAAACAAACTATGTACTTGCCATTAATATGGCATTGCCAAGCATAAGTAAACGGTCATGCGCAAAAAAAGTATGATTGGGCAGTTATCTGTTATGTGCAGTTAAGTGTTGAATTAGAATTCAATATCATATTGTATTTCCAAGTTCAAGACTTAAAATTTTAAAAACTAGATTAAATAGATATAAATTCGATTTTGATTGCCGGTTGAGAATGCCTCATCATATATAGGACGAAGGACAGTATTATTTCTTAGCTTCTCGGTTTATAGATTCCAAATCTTGTTGAGTGCTTTCTTGAGTGTCCTTCATTTTATCCGTGGTGCGTTCTTCGTCTTCTCGGCAGTAAAAGACCAAAAACTTCTAAACTTCTTCGGCTTTGACGAAGTAGCATCCTTATTTATATCATTATCAATATCATTAGCCGAGGTATTGGAATAGACTCGTTGGCTTTGGATTGAACGGGGTTTGCGTGCCATTATATATAGTATATGCTTTTTTATATCGCGAGAAAAAGTTTTTAAAAAAAATAAAAATATTATTACAGAAATTTTACTTGCTTTACTTGTGAATGTACAAACGACTAAATGAGAACTGAGGAATGTTTTGACATTCGATTTCTTACGTAAGTTCAATGTCATGGGCTACTCTATTAGCTTTATTAAATTTCGACACAATTCATTTTCGAGTCGTTTTGCTGCTCATACAGGTTCTTTTGCACAGGTGTGCGTGTGTTTACGCAATTTAGTATGTGCAGGAAGTCGGAAAACCCGAGACCCTTCACCTAATCTAGTTAGCTGTATCCAATTCGTAGCTTTTTAAGGTAAAAACGTAAGGTATCCAAAGGTAGCTTGAATTCCAAGGCATAGCAGGACAGGGCTATGGTCACCCTAATAGCGATACTCTTAAGCTAACCGATTTAAACCATTTTAAATTCTAAGGAATCAGCAAGTGAAAAAAGATTTAGTAATTCAAGTACAGTATAATGTGCTTAACTGCCTCACCATATTTGGCTCAAAAAAATGTGCACTTATCCTAAAAATGCACTTAACTTTACCCATTTCGAAGAATTGATTTGAAACCAAACTATGAACTTGCCATTTATATGGCATTGCCAAGCACAAGTAAACGGTCATGCGCAGTTTGGCGCCACGATCAAAACGAACACTATAATCGGTGGCGTCCTTTTCACTTTACTAGCAAAGAATGACGATCTATAATAACAACGAAAAAATGATGGCGCTTTTGCAAAGTCGAGCAAAAGGTGGCGCACTTAACTTATGTATTTGGAAGAGAAAACAATCAAAATTGCAGCAAAATTCATGCATGAATGCAACGAAATTAATATTTTTCAAACAAAATAGCTTTTCGTTGCACAAAAAAAGTATGATTGGGCAGTTATCTGTAATGTGCAGTTAAGTGTTGAGGCAGTTAAGCACATTATACTGTATTAGGCTTTTATGTTTAACATGTTTTATATTGCATACTTACAGGCAGCGCCTGTATGGTAATTCTTAAATAACTTCACTGTTAATTGTCCGTTTAGAACCAAATACACAGTTATCATTTGGATAGTAATAATTATTGTGTTGACAAAAAATGAATGCTATATCTTTTACGATTTCCATCGATTTACGAAGGCGAAAGGGGCGTGTCAACATTGTAAAACAAACATGATTTGCGTGTATTATTTAAACATATTGTCAACAAATTTGGTGGCCCTATCTCTAATACTCTCTGACATCTAGATAATAATGACTACATCGACTCGACTGTTGATGTTGTTCAAGAATATATAAATTATATATTAATACCCAGGCAACACAGAGAGAAAGAGAGGGGAGGAGTAGAGAGAGAGAGAGAGGAAGCAAACATTACTCACCCGATCATATCCATTCTCATTGGCCGTGGCGCCCAGACCGAACATTTCGTATGGCAGATCCTCGTGCGCCGCCGTGCCCAAGCACTCCAGGCAGGCGAAACTGTCCGGCGCCAGCCACACATTGTCGGGCGTAGACGGCGGCACGCCCACAAAACTCTTGCGGAAGGGTGTGAATTTGCCACTCAGCCGACAGACGCGACTGCTGCGTGCCGAGTCCGCTCGACTTGTGCTCGGCTTGCTGCTCAGATTCAGGTCGGGCATGCCCACCACATGCTGCTGCTGCTGCTGGTGATGATAATGCTCAACGACCACAGGCATTGGCATCTGTTGTGGCGAACGTTTCTGGCCAGGCATAGACGAGGCGGGCAGACTGCCGCCACTCGACGAGGAAGCGGATGACGAGGAGGAAGAGCAGAGCTCGAGCAGGAACGTTGCATTCTCCCGCATGGTGGTGTACACCTCCGCATTGGCAATCAAGGTGGTTGTCTTCACGCCGAATAGATTCATTTCCGTGGCTGCAAGAGTGCACAAGGTAAAAGGTTAGAATGCATTCGTATACCCTGTAATTGGGTACCCTACGGTACTAAATTGTTATACCCTCTCACCTGCATTGGCCGCATGCTGTGCGGTGTTGTTGATGTTGCTGGTGCTGCGACTGCTGGCCAGATACTTCTCGCGGCACGTGTCGCACATGAGGAACCACGAGGAGGCGCCCTTGCCGCCCTCGCCGCAATTGCCGGCCCATCCCTCACAGAAAATGCCCACCGAGTTGTAGCCCTTGCCCTTGGCGGACTTGCCACACCCTGGATGGGCGATCCTCATGTGATATGTGACGGGCATGGGCAGGAAGAGTTCACAGATCTCACACCAGCTGCCATCATCCTTCTTCTTGCGCTTGCACTTCTTGCTGGGATCCTTGTCGCCAGCCAGCTCTCCTGCCCCCACTCCAGACTTGCACTCCTTGCCATCCAGTTCGCCATTGTCACGTCCACCCGGCGAGAGCAGCCGCTGATCACGCTGCTCCAGTGCATTCGTCTGCACAATGTGTACGCAGCCGGCACAGATCTGCTCCCACAGATAGACCAAGCAACGCAGCGCCGGCGGCAACACACTCACCAGCTCCGGCAGTGCCTGCAGCTTCTGTTGCGGCGACCCTGATCCCTGATCCTCGCCAGCGGCCAGCAGCAGTGAGGCAGCATTCTTGCGATGCTTGCTGCGATTATGCAGCGAACAGTTGCCGCTCTTGGCCAGCGTCTCCAGCGTCGAGGGTCGTATGTTCAGATAATGTCCCGCATTGGCCACCTCCACCGAGTGACGCTGCTGTGCCTTCTGCTCCCGGGAGAGCTGCAGCCGTGGATCGCCGGCCTCGCGACGCGTAACCACAGTGGCGCCCTCTTTGGGCAGTCCCGGATGGAACTTAAGGAAGCTGGCACAGGCCATGGCATCGTGGACGACGCCCTCGTGCCACAGCAGCGCAGCGAAGACAGCGCGAATGCTCTCGGCAAAGGAAGGAGGCATTGCCCGCTTGATGGGTCCCATGATGGTGCTGCGCTTGGAGCCCGCTGAGGCGGAGGCGCACGCGGAAGCGGACACCGAACCAGATGCCGATGCCGAAGCTGATGCCGAGCCAGATGCCGATGCTGAGGTGGAACTGGTGGCCACGCTGCCACTGTCAGCCAGGCTGACGCCAATTTGCAGTTCATTCTGTGTCTCGCCCAGTGCAGTCAGGGCTGGCGTTGTGGTTGTGGTGATCTGCAGCAGACTGAGATCATCCTCCAGCTGTGCCAGCTGAGCTGCTGTGTCTGGCTCCACCTGCTGGGCGCCACGACGGGGCGTGTGCTTGGGCGTGGACAGCAATGCAGCTGTCTGACTTGCTGTGTAGTTAATGCGCCGCATGCTGGCAATATCGAACTCCGCAGCCTGCTCCAGATTGCAGCTTGTCTCCTGTTCCATGGCGCGACTGTTGCCATTGCCACGTGGCTGCTGCTGCTCCTGGCCGCCCATCACACGCACCAGTTCGCGCACGGAGACGGCAGCCAGAGGCGCCAGTGACACTTGTTGCTGTTGTTGCTGCTGCTGTTGCTGCTGCTGCTGCACCTGAGCTCCTCCATCGACGGCATCACCTTTGAACCACTTGTGCAGTGCCTGCAGCTTGATGGCACTGCCACCGACAACGCCAGCAATGGCTGAACCCAAATTGCCTGGCAGCAACTGCTCGCTGCTGCTAGTGCCGGGCACAGTGGCCTGTTCCGCCTCGCTGAGCAGTTCCGTTGACTTGACGGCGGGCAGCAGGAAGGGATTTGTGGAAGCAACAGTTGCAGTGCCCAATGCCACGCCCACTCCCGCAGCACTCGTTGAGGCTGGCAGCAGATCAGCAAAGATCTTGCGTTCCACATCCTTGACAGGACTGGCGGGTGCACTGCTGCTGGGACTGTCCGGATTGCTGCCACATGGACTACTGCCGCCGGGCAACTGCTCCCCCCCAGCACCAACAGCAGCAGCAGCACCAGCAGCAGTAGCAGCAGCAGCAGCAGCAGCATCAGTGCGTGATCTGCCGCCCTTGGAGGCGGGAGCATCGGTGACGGGCTGCAGCAGGGTGCGGGTCAGATGCTGATTGAATTGCAGACACCATGCCTCGGTGGGATACCAACCCATGGTGCAGTGCTGGCGTATGGACTCGGTGGAGAGACGCAACCAAATGCCATCGTCGTTCTCGATCTCATCTATGAATGATATGATGCCGCCCAGCCGCACCACGCCCACCTGCTCCGACTGCAGTGTGGGATGGGAGCGTATGCGAAGGCCTGCACTGTGCCGCGCCTGAAAGCGTCGCAGCTTGCTCGGCGCCTGCGGTCGACGTGCAGCGTTCGCACGCTGTGTGGGCGGTGGCAGCACGCCCTCTTTGACCTCCACCCGATAGACTTCCTCCAGGGGAATGCCATCAATGGTCACGGCCAGGCAATAGCCACCCACCGAATTGGGTGTCCAGTGTACACTGAATGTCCCATCCTCCATGTCCTGCGCGCACAGCGTTTCCGTGGTGCGTGTCTGGACGGGACTGCTGAAGCGCAGCTCCTCGAACGAGTAGTTTGTGTAGGGTTTCATGAATGTGATCGCCTTGAAGCACATCTTCTCCTTGGTGGTCACCTCGTAGTTGAGTCGTGGTGGCGCTGCCATACCCCCCAGTTGCCCACTGCCAGCACCATGTCCATGCCCATGTCCATCTTCTGCATACGAAGTGCGTCGCATCTTCAGATTGCCACCAAAGGCGCCGCCACTGCGATCCGGTCCTGTGGGTATTGCTTTGATCTCCACCTTCAGCTCTGGCACCAGCACAGCATCGCCGTACTGATCTCGTATGGTCACCGTCACCTGGGTGGGCCAACCATAGCGCAGTGGTTCCGTTATGGTGTTCAGCTCGCATCTGATGGACAGGTGGAAGAGACAAGAAGACAAGAGTGTTGAGTCATGTGAGTAAAGAATAGTTTGCCTTGATATAAATTAATATATCATGGTGTAGTATTGTATATATCATGATATATTTTTGTATATCACAGGGTATTCTGGAATATTGTGGTTTATTGTGGTGTATTTTGGTTATATCATGGTATACATTGTATATCAATGTATATTATGTTCCATTGTGGAAAATCATGGTGTTTCATGGTA
Organism: Zaprionus vittiger; assembly: GCA_018904025.1. Lineage (NCBI taxonomy): Eukaryota > Metazoa > Arthropoda > Insecta > Diptera > Drosophilidae > Zaprionus > Zaprionus vittiger. The sequence goes on along the minus strand of JAEIFQ010001126.1, from coordinate 3,817,904 downwards.
TATTATGGTATACAACAAGGTATTCTGGAATATTGTGGTATATCATGGTTAGCTTTGGTATATATCATGGTATACCATGGTATATAAATTTATATTATGTTATATTTTGGAATATCATGGTAGATCATGGTTTATCTTGGTATATCATATTGAGTCTTGGTATATTATGGTATATCTTCTTTTAACATGGAATATCTTGGTATATTCTGGTTTATTATAGTGTATTGTAGTATATTTTATGGTATATTTTGGCATAGCATGGTTTATCTTGTTGTATCATGGTAATTTTTGGTATATTTATTGTATATTACAGGGTATTTTGGAATATTGTAGTATATCATGATTTATTTTGGTATATTACAAGGTATTTTGGAATATTGTGGTTTATTGTGGTGTATTTTGGTATATATCATGGTATACAAGTGGTATTTCACGGTATATTATTGCATATCAATGTATATTATGTAATATTTTGGAAAATCATGGTGTTGCATGGTATATCATGTTAAGTCTTGGTATATCATAGTATATTTTGGTATTTTATGGTATACTACAAGGTATTTTGGAATATTGTGGTATATCCTGGTTAACTTTGGTATATATCATGGTATACCATGATATATAAATTTATATTATGTTATATTTTGGATTATCATGGTAAATCATGGTTTATCTTGGTATATCATATTGAGTCTTGGTATATTATGGTATATCTTCTGTTAACATGGAATATCGTGATATATATCGGTGTATTATGATGTATTATGGTATATTTTATGTAATATTGTCGAATATCATGATTTATCTTTTTGTATCATGATAATTTTTGGTATATCTTGATATGTTATGTCGTGGAATAATTTGGTCTATTTTTTAGTAAAATTTCGTATATATCAAGGAATAAATTGGTATCAAAGTATATCATGGTATATTATGATGTCGTGGTATATACTTCTTTTTTCATGGTATATCTTGATCTATTCTGGTTTATTATGGTATATTTTATGGTATATTGTGGTATAGCATGATATACCTTGTTGTATAATGGTAATTTGTGGTATATTTTGGTATATTATGGAGTAGTTTTGTATATACCTTGGTAAATCATGGTGTATCATGGAATAACTTGGTATATTGTGGTAAAACTTTGTATATATCAAGGAATAAATTGGTATCAAAGTATATCATGGTATTTTATTTTTATCTTGCTATATTATGGTATATACTTCTTTTAACATGGTATATCTTGGTATATTCTGGTTTATTATGATGTATTATGGCATATTTTTTGGTATATTTTGGTTTATCTTGATATATCTTTGTATATTGTGATATATCATGGAATATATTGGCATATCATGCTACTCAATGCTATATCATAGTATACAACTCTATATAATGGTAAGTATCAAGACTTTTCTTGGTATATTATAGTATATTTAGGTGCACATCAATAAATAAATTGGTTTATTATAGTATATCATTGAGTATCACGGGATATCTTGGTATATTCTGCAATATTATGGTATATTTTAGTATATCATGATATATTTTGGTGTATTGTGGTATATCTTTGTATATTTTTGTATATTGCTTGATAATATAATGATACATCATGCTTTATCATGGTTTTTCATGGCACATACTTCATATAATAGTACATGAAAGCATTATCAAACTTACTTATTCGGATCTAGTCGCGATTCTGGCTGCAGCCAGGCGGCCAAGCGAGCGCCGGAGGAGCCCGGTGCGCCGCTGATGAAGTCCTTAAGGAATTGTCGCTCATTTGACTGCGAACTGCAAGAGAGAGAAAGAGAGAAACGTGTTAGTTGACAAATCAAAAGAAGGAATACGTTGATAATGCAAAAAGGTATAATTAATTGGAGATCACGAACAAGGGAATACAACTTCTGATATATCGTAGTTAAACTTTTCCTAAAGATTAGTAAATAATGGTTTCCTGTTTGTTTCACATCATAATTGATTAAAGAATAAAATAATAAATAATTCAATATAATGCATAAAAATTAAATTATATTATTATAATTATTATTATATATTTATTATTATTATATTAAAATATTAAATAATATTTAAAATAATTATTCCATCGTTAAATAAACTCGAAACTTGCGCTGTAAACAAATTTGACTGGATAGACAACCTAACATTTATTTTCAGTTTTTTTTCTTGCAGTGTATCGAGCACCCACTGTGCTGCGATAATAAAAATAACAAAAAATCCCATTTTCATTTCCCACTGATTTTCTCATTGTTGATAAAAGAATTTCACAACTGGACGAATTGAACGCATTCCAATCAGAGAACACACCCAGTCCAGCTTCAAAGGCGGCCTCACTCTGAGAGTCTCTCTCTCTCTCTCTCTCTTGTTCTCACTCTCTCACTCTCTTTCGCTCTCTCTCTTCACATCTATTCTACCTCCTGTTGACCCAATCGGGCACGCGGAAAGGTCACGTTCGTATGTACGAGGAGCGGGGAAAAAGGAAAAGGGCACGTAACGCTGCAGGTGGTTAACAGTCGCGACGTGTGTGTGTGTGCGATCGTTTGATTAAGACATGCACGCACATGTCGAGGGACAGGCACTCACACACACACACACACACACACATGCGCATATTTACAATCCCATATGCATACTTAACCCACATGCAGTTATCACTTCTTGTCCAGTTTTATTTGCCTGCCCAACTGCCATGCGTCTTATCTACCCGCCACTGTAAGTATCCGCCCTTACCCTCCTACTCCCTCCCCCTTCCCCTCTCGCGAATTATACCCAAGATAGGCGACCCTATCAGCAGGGCAATCTCGAGCTTAGTTCAGCGACCCTCCTACCTATTCACACATGCATATATCGATTACAATTACCGGAAATCTTCTTTTACTTTCGAGTATGACATGAAAGTATGATATCATTATATATCGTATTATAATCCACATTGGTCATAAGGCCTTAAAACTGAATCATCGCAACATTTGCAAGCGCTTTGTTCGTACAGGTTTTATATGAAATGATATGACGATGAGACAATATATCCCATATATAAACATGTTGATATATTTGAGTATATTTGAGGATATTGAGTGTGAATTGATAAGGCAAAGTAGTTTACTCATTTGACTTCTCTTTCTTATCTTTCTTTTAAACTCTAGATTCTTCCCTCTTTTTAGCAATTCTTTCTTTCCATTCCCCTTTTTCTTTAATTGTCTAAAGAGATTAAGATACGCTCTCTTTCTTCCGTTTCTAGAATTTCCCTATTTCTCTGAAGAGAGTCAGAGTCAGTCTCTTTTATCCGGTTTCCAGCTTTCTTCTCTCTTTCTCTCTCGTCTTTCTCGTCTTTCTCTTCTTTCTTTTCTTTCTCTATTTTCTCTTCGTTCTCTTCTTTCTCTTCGTTCTCTTCTGTCTCTTCTCTCTCATCTTTCTCTTTGTCGCTAAAGTTCTTCTAACAATCTCAACTTATGTTCAGTTTTTCTTCACTTTTCTTTTTATCTCTCTCTCTTAATATCTCTAGCTTTTCTATCGTTCTCCTTCTCTCCATTATTCTCTAGCTTTTCCTGTATCTCCTAGTCTCTTTCTTATTAACATAAGCTCATCTTATTTTATATAACCATTATAAAACCCATTTTTCTCTTGTGCTTCCTAACTCTCTTTCTATCTATATCCAGATTCTCCTTAACTCTTTCTACATTTCAATGTTTCTCTAGTTCTGCCTTTGCCATTTCTCCCCTCCACCCTCTCTTTCTCTTCAAGTGACAGCAGATCTTTCTACGTACATGCCATGTGTATACCCTTCTCTCCCCTTTCTCCCCCTTTCTCCCCCTTTCTCTTGCTATCCATCTCGCTAACTCTTTCTTCTGTTCCACTTCAGCAACAGTTGAACAGTCCGTCAAGTGTCCACTCTATCGAGCGTGCACTGTACCCATGCACATTGTACCTACTTAAGTTCTTCCAGCTCAGGTCAATCAAAGGGGGCGGCGAGGGAGGGGCAGTCCCTAATGATGCCACTTGGCAGGCCACTCGGGCAACGCAGTTTGTCTGTCTGTGTGTGGAGAGGGGCGGAGGGTGGAAGGGGACTATTTAACAACAATAACAACCACAAGAACAGCAATGCGAACAGCAAGAAGCAAACAAACTGCAGACATTTACATAAAAAGCAAATAAAACAAAAACCTCGAAAAATGAAATGAAAACGAAAATGGGAAATGGAAAATGGAAAAGAGAATCAACTTTTCCAACGAATTGAGCCACACAAAAGGTGCCTCGACGCACAATGTGTGCGAGTGTGCGATATGAACCCCCTTCCCCCTCTTTTGCCATTGCCCTTCCCCCTACCGTGTCTCCCTGGCACTTTGGCTACCCCACGCCAAGCCCGCTGCCTCCCCCCTTCTGCACGTAAACAGAATGCGACCCTGCACTTCAAGCAGCCACAACAACAAAAGCCAGCAGCAACCAACTGTGGCATGCAACTCTGCATGTGTGTGTGTCTGTGTGTGTCTGTGTGTGTGAGTGTGTGCTACCTGTGGGAAACACGTTTCCATTTTCCATTGAACGCAATGCGCGAGGGGGAGCCCAAACCAGAGCCAGGTCCAGTTAGACTCGCAGCCGAACCCGAGCTCAAACCGCAGCCCAAGCCATGACCCTTTCCCCCTCTCCATGGCCACACCCCACCCCCTATCGGAGAGAGAGAGAGAGCACAAATGGAGCCCGAAGTAGAGCACACAGCGGCAGACGCCGTGAAGCAAAAACAAGTTGCTGCAGGGCCGCATTAATTCATTCATTCATTCATTCACTCACTCACTCATTCATTGATTCAACAACAGAACACAGAAGAGACTCGCACGGGGGTTGCTGCAGCACCCAGCAGCAATACAAGTCGTGCCATACCATGCCATATATGGGGAATATGATCAGAAGCAGCTAAGCAAGATGGAGCTGATAGATGATAGAACATGATGAGTCTCTTTATCTCTCTGATATAATATACATCATACTGTATGTATCATATATACATATAATATTTATAAGCTGTGACTAATGTGCTTTCTGAAATTTGGCACAAAAATGTTTCTTCTAAGCTTGATAAAGATATACATACGATCTAAAGAACTACATATATCATAGTTTAATTATAGCATTGGCATTTTTTAAAAGTGAAGCACTAACAGGCATAGGATGAGCCAGAAATGTTTCTGATTTATATAATACTGTATAAATATTGAAGATATATATGTACTATATATGCAGCTGTACTTATAAGTATAACAAGTAAAGCTCGTCTAAATTTTAAACAGAATAGAAAGCAAGTCTATTAAAATTCTGATATATACATATATTGTGTTTTTTAACCCATTTATCGACACTATAATACCAGAGCTCTACCTATATAATTGTTGTGTCTTCCAATCTTAATTCATTACTACTCTCTTCATTTTTATTTACTTAAGGCAAGTCTATCAAACTACTGATATACAAATTGGATTTATTAACCTATATATCGACACTATATTAGAGAGTTCTACCTACATATGTATACATGTATATATATTGTTGTCTCTTTCAATCTTCATTCATTAGTTCTCTCTTCATCATTACTTTCATTGCACAGCTAGCATACTATATAATCTAGTTCGTATGTTCGTTAATGACAATATCGATATCGTTCACTCGAACGATAATAACGATAACACAATGATGATTGTTGTTAAAGATATACATATACTATGTATAATGTATAAAAATGTTAAACTTTGATTATGAGTTTTGATTGGGCAACTCAATCAGTTCCTATATCAAATTAATAAACATAGTAAACCGTTCACTATAAACACTATATACTACAATATAAGTCCCAATTATAGAGCTACCTAAAATGAGTCAGGCTGGGAAACTTGCTGCTCGTAGGCCCCAACAGCCCAAAGTCAAGTGCTTGTGTGTGTGTGTGTGTGCCAGATATCAATGCATTTATCGCACAATCAACTTTGAAAGAGAGAGAAAGGGAGAGAAAGAGAGAGAGAGAGGTAGAACGGAAAAGTGAGGCAACAATTGAAAGGCATGGAAACCAAAAATCACCGATTCGACGATCTAATAATTGAGGAGACCAGCGAGGAGGGTTGGCTGACAGCAGGGCGGCGGCAAGGGGGCGAGAAGAGAGGGACGCCCGCATGGCTTGCAGCGACAGTTGGTTGCAACAGGGGGGTACCCGACTGAGAAGTGGGGAGTAGGAGGAGAGGCAACATCGAAGAGCAACTTCCGCTGCATCGTGTGTCAGTCACATTAAACTGAACGCAAATTGATTGCAAAGCGCTCCACTTACTTCGACAATATATGGCTATCTCACTCTCCCTGTCTCTCCCTCCTACTTGCACTTATAATCTCTCTAATAGCGGTAATTAAGTAAGAGACGGGCATGTCACCCAATTGAGGATGCCACCAACCCTCAGGACGTTGAAACCTTGACGTTGAAATTGGCTCGCGCCATTGAAACTAAAAATAATTCTCAATGTTTAATTTATTGAAAATAAATAGAGGCACACAAAGAGAAGTGTAAATCGTGTGCGGGGATTTCTTATCGGGGAGACTCATTTATGGCATTAGTTATCGATAAGGCAAGACGAAGTGCACAAAGAAACTGGATGAGCTATAATTATGCCGGAGTAAATTGAAAACGCCATAAAAATTGATTTATTTAGCAACTCATCTGTAGTATCAAGTTTATCGATAGTTAAGCTAAATAAGCAAGCAACAAATGTCGTACTATCGATAGTTGCTTTATTGTATCGATGATTTATATGGCAACTGTATCTGAGGTATCAAGTTAAGCTATAGTTAAGCTAATTTTCCAAGTGTTAATGGTAATATTATCGATAGTAGCTTTTTTGTATCGATTATTTGTATACCAAGTATTAAGTTTATCGATAGTTAATCCAATTAACTTAGCAACAAATGTTATACTATCGACAGAAATTTGATTGTTCGATTATTTATATATGACGTATCAAGTTTATCGATAGTTAATCCAATTAACTTAATAACAAATGTTATACTATCGATAGTAGCTTCATTGCTCGATTATTTATATACCAAGTATTAAGTTATGTCAACTTACCTTTAAACGTATGTTGTACTATCGATAGTAACTGTATTGTATCGATTATTTATATATAAAGTATAAAGTTGATCGATATTTGGGCCAATTTACTTAGTAACAATCGATAGTAGTTTCATTGTATTGATATACTCCGATAACTAAGCTAATTTCATTTATACTTATTCTTTTGTTGTATTCACGAGTATTTTTTAGCTTTGTACTCAAGCAGGGGAAACAACTAATTGTAGAATGTGCACAACCACGCACACACACACACACAACCACACACACACACAATTACAAATACAAATACAAATGCTTAATTGAGGTACATTTGTATTTGTCAAGCTAAAACGAGTTACTTTACTCGTTTGCTTTGAATAAAGTTTAAATGGAAAATGAATCATTGCGTATGCGCATTGCAAATGTGACAACTTTATTAGCACATCTCGCATTAAGCGCTTCCCCCCTCCACTTCCCCATTCAATAACAGAACTGAGCCAATTTCCAAGTGCCAATGCCAAATCCAAATCAAAATCCAAAGATGATTCACACCAAAAATCGAACGATTGTCTAACTGCAACTGTGAGTGAACTTATCGCCAAGACGAGACGAGAATAAACATGTCCATGGGCGCGCACAGACATGCAAAGACATGCATACACATTGAACTTGTTGCTGTAGTTGTTGTTTTTGTTGTTATTGCTCTTGTTCTTCATATTCTTGTTCTTGATTCATATTCGTTTTTTCTCTCTTTTATACCACTGCAAGCAAACAAAAAAGTTCTCAGCTGATTTTATTAGAAGAGAAGGAAAAGGGGAGCAGAAGAAGTGCATAAGAATGCAGAAAAAAACGGAGAAAAACTAAAAGCAAAACCAGACTGAGAAAGAGATAGAGAGAGGCACACAGAGTGCGTGAGTGGGATAGCGGGTGAGCTGGATCAGCTGTAATTACAGAGTCAAACTCGATTTGCCCCCCACTCTCTCCACACCCCTTGCCGAAAAGCTCTTATCACCCGCCGAGGGAAAACAAACGATGGGAATATGATGGATGAGAGAATGTTGATAAATCATTCACAAATGAAATGAAAACTGAGCTAAGAACTTTAAATAGATAAGTGTGATTTATATAGTATATACGATATGTACATATATGTATATTATATTTCTATATGATCTCGCATGAAACAGTGTGCAGGCCGTAGAGTTCTCTAATATATTTCTTGCGTACATTTTCAATCATTTCATTCGTTTGAGCGTGCACTGTATCAATTAAAATATAATACAACAATTAGATTATTTAATTGTGTTCTGTACATAACTCGAAATATATCTAAACTGTTCAAATCCCAATACGGAATCCTCTACGGCAAATCCTATCGTAAGTCTAGAAAACTCATCAGAATCAGAGAGAGTAAAAAGAACAGAAAGCGAGCGAGAGATAGAGAGTGCAACAGGCAAGTAGAATTTCGTTGCTCGACTAGCATATACTCTTTACATGGTGATAAGCTTTGTTGTTTTCATTTGAGAAAATACTAGGGTATACTACAAGTATATAGACAGCAAACTTAATGAAATTTTAATATTAAATGAATAAATAATAAACAAAAAACAAAAAAATATTAAATAATACATACAAATCAAATAAAAAGCAAGTAAATAAAATAAATAAATAAATAAACATTAAATAAGAACAACTAAATAACAAATGATTAAATATATAACAAACAAATAAATAAATGAATATAAATTAATAAATATATAATATAATGACAAATATTAAATACATACAAAATAGATAAACAAAAATAAAAAAATAAAAAAGATATAGATGAATGAGCATTAAATAAATAAAAAAATTAAATATTTATAAATATTATAATCATCAATTTTATAATAATAATATAAAAATATTATTAACACATCAAAAATATAAATTAATAATAAAGGACAAATAAATAATAGTAATTAATACAAATGGCAAAAAAATAATAATAATTATAAAATAATAATAAAAAATAAACAATAATAGTTATAAAATAATAATACAAAATAAATAAGTAAATAATAAAAAATTATCAGGAAAAATAATTAATGAATTAATATGACAAACAAATACAAATTAAACATTAAATAATACATATTAAAAGCATTAAAATAAATAGTCACACACCTTTGCCATACCTACAGGGTATTACACAGCGCAGCAAGCAACAGTCTGCTTGCTACGTGACCAACAGAGCGCGAGAGAGAGAGTGAGAGCAAACGAACTGCACGTGAGCGTAAGATCAACAGCGCTACCAAGAGAGAGAGGCAACCGACAGAGAGAGAGCGAGAGAGAGAGCGAGCGTTCGAGTCTCAACAATGTTTGGTCGCCTTGGATCGTTGACTTGCCCTCTTCAGTACAATTCGAGAGACGGTCGCGTTAGGTCGATCGCACACAACCACTGTTTGGGTATCTCACAAAGTTCCCACTGCGTTTTTTCGATCTTTTCTTCGTGCTGTTGTTGTGTGTTGCGTTCTTATTTTTTTTTCGGTGTATTTCTTCTGCTGTGGATATACTTGTATATTTCTGTTGATGACGCCTAAGCAACATTAATATGTATATTAGTGCGATCTCGTAGACTGTGTCTTACTCACTCTCTCTCTCACTTTGTGATTGTGTGTGTGTCGGTGTGTGCGTGTGGCGCTCGAGACGAGAAGACGAAACGATGCGCAAACGAAGATTTCGCTACTGACGAAATTCTTCGCTAGATATTCAAAAAGATTTGGATACACAATCGTCTGTGCTGTGACGTCTTCCCCCCGGTGTTTAGATCGACAAACAGAGAAACGAGAACGAAAACCAAAAATCGAAAACAAGAAAACAAAACCCAAAACGATTTGTCATATTTCCCACCCTCCACACCGTCCCACAAGTTCTAATCGAAATTCGGAAGTGCACATAGAAATTCAAAACAGAAACGACGCACCCAGCGAACTAAGGAGTAACATATAGAAAAACTTGCATAAACAAAGAAAAAGTCAACGACAAGAACACAACTACAATAACATCAGCTACTACAACAAAACAACAACAAACAAAAAGAAGTCGATCTCCTACTGCAATCATGTGGCATTTCTCCCTCTGTCTGCTGCTGTTCGCGGGAGCAGCCCGATTCGGCGTCGATAGCCAAGTCGGAGTTGGTATCTCCGCGGTCAATGCAGAGCCGGAGAGCATTTGCAATCATTGCTTTTGCCAGAAAACTACAGCGGTCTGCAACTTTAAGCACAACCACACGGTAAGTTTGCCTTCTACAATCGCACAACTATCGATAATTAACTTAATCTGCGCTGCATTGAGTAACTATCATTGTACTATCGCATAAATATCTATAGAGTATATTATATAATATAACGATTAATGTTTAACTAGAAATCTACTCAATCAGCTCTGTAACTATCGTTGTACTATAGCATAAATATCAATGAAGTATATTCAAAAACTATAACAATCAATGTGTTACTATTTCTGTACGTTAAATCAACTCAATTTACTCTGCAATGAGTAACTATCGTTGAACTATCGCATAAATATCAATAAAGTATATTACTATATACATATGTATACCGATTGATGTTTAACTAGAAATTTACTGCATTGAGTAACTATCGTTCTACTATCGCATAACTATCAATATAGTATATTCAATAATTATAACAATCGATGTTCAACTATTTCTATACGTTAAATCAACTTAATTTGCTTTGCATTGAGTAACTATCGTTGAACTATCGCATAAATATCAATATATATTCTATATATGTATAACGATTGATGTATAACTAGAAATCTACTCAATCAGCTCTGCATTGAGTAACTATCGTTGTACTATCGCATAAATATCAATATAGTATATTCAATAACTATAACAATCGATGTGTTACTCTTTCTGTAAGTTAAATCAACTTAATTTGCTCTGCATTGAGTAACTATCGGCATACTATCTCATATATAGAATATTCTACAACTTTATCTCTTCACACTCAATCAACTCAATAATTTTTACTTTGAATAACTATCGGCATAGCGAGAGAAGTACCTGAATCGCTCGCACATTGCATACACCCTGAAAGACAATGCATTTTCTTATCAATTATAACTTTCTCCGACTTAAGTCGCAGTTCGAATTCGAATTCGAAACAAAAAGAATACGACGATTTTGCCTGCACAAAAGTTTTGTTTCTGCTTTTGTTTTTGTTGTTCCGTTGCGATCGGTTAATATGCACAGACCCCGAACGAACTGACAAATTAATTGATAGTCATAAAGACGCTTAAAAAGAGCGAGACCGTGCGAGTAGTGAGGGAGAGTGAGAGAGACGGGACTAGAGCAATCGACACATACACGAAATGTTGTTAATTTGTTGCGGCAAGAGACAAACGAAACATGCCACGGACCAGCACAATGAATGGGATAAGTGCACATGAGAGCACAGTGAGCAGCCCATTAGGGTGACCGTATTGTGCGATAAGCTCAGCTCAAGCACAAGAGATAAATAGGAAGGGAAGTGGAGTGGAATTAGTTGAAGAGCAGATTGAAATGAATTGAAGAATAGAGTGTAATAGTCCAGACACTAGAGATAGCTTTATATTACGATGTGCAATACTGTTGCTACCCACTGTACCACTATTGCACACTCATAGCGAATGCCCACTGTAAGCTCACTCGGCTCGGCTTATTCGTTTTGTCACAACTTTCGGCTTCAAATGCTTTTGGCAAGTGTTCGCAAACGAATTGAGGGATCAAAGTCGCTGCACTCGCACTCGTACAACAAGTGAGTACACTCACTCACTCATGAGTGATTCAAAACGTAAACAAACCCGTGTATGCCTGCGTGTGTGTGTGTGTGTGTGTGCAATTAACGGCTTCAATTGCTGCAAAATGGAAAAAGAATGAAGCCAACTTATGAGCAGCTCCTCAAGCCTCGACTGGTTCGACTGGTTATGCTAATGAATCAGGTGTGAATGAAGTGAGTGTGTGCACGGCGACTCGATGAGTGTGAGTGTCTCTCAGAGTGTGTATTAATGTATTGTATTGCGTTGTTTCTGTGTTTATCTATCCATGCAGGAGGAGGGGGGAGAAGGAGAAGGCGGTTTGTGGGGCTCTGTCTCATGATTATTGTCGACTTCTGGAGATTTGATTGTCAGTTGTGGTTTTTCTCGCTTTGCGACATTTCCGGATGCATGAGCTAAACTAAGGCGTAACACCGGATGTGGGGCGTGGCATTGTGGGTCGACGTAATTATTGTCACTGCGACTGATGACGTGACAAGTGAGTTTGCTCTACCTTCCCCCCTCTCTCTCTCTCTCTCTCTATCTCTCATCTTTGAGATACATGTTATTTATGAACTACTGCAGCCACGCCCCAAATACAGAAAAGTTGCACGAAAATTTGACGAAACTATGCCTGGAAAATGTAAAAACTGTGGAAAACTGTTTGGAAATTTCACAAATATTTTCTATACGCTCTTCTCTGATGTGTTTGCATTCTTGTTCTTCTTCTTGTTCTCGTTCTCGTTTCCCCATTTACGATTTTCATCGAGTGGCATAAACATTCAAGTGCCGACAGCCAAGTGTGTGTCTGCGAGTATGTGTGTGTGTGTGTGCGAGTGTGTGTGTTTGTTTTAGAAATGACTGCTTAAATGCCATTCGAATGAATACTAAAACTACTTTAAATCGATGGGAAATGGGCGTGGAAATGGCTTTGAGAGCTACTAAAATCTATCAAGTGGCAAACGAGTCGCACACGCGCGCTCTCTACCTCTCCCTCCCTCCCTCTTGCTCTCTTTCTCCCTCTCTCTCTATCTGACTGGCAACGCGGCAGGAGGTGCAACGTCTTAAGTGCGTCTCCAGATGCTGCCACATTTAGTCGACTCACATAACTCGCATAAATATTCTATATATCTAAATACATACACAGTATATATAGATAGATATGTATGTGCCCACTTATATGGCACGATATTTGCATTTTCAACATGAAAAGAAACGAAATGAACGACCGCACATAAAATACTTGATTGGTATATCCTAACTTGAGCACTTAAGTACCCTCTTAATGGCATATAAAACTGAGCCGATCCAGCTCTTCACATAGAAGATAATGTTTGTTTTTATTTCGACTTCTGTTTTGAAATGCAACTAAACATAGGCTTTGGCTGAGATTTATTTACCTACATATACGATTTATAAACAATACTATCTTATCAGTCTCTCTATACTTCATTTCCTAAGGGTTCCTAACTTGCTAGGCAAATTAAGTGTGATAGGAAAGTGAAAATATCAGTTAGAAGAGTTAGGATCATATCCAGATGATGATTCATAATATATTCTACCTATTCCTCGAACTAGCTATCTCTTTCTATATGTGTGGAGGAGAAATGTTGATTGTTTTATGATTTGTAATATGCATATTGAAGTATTTGTATAGAATACTATCTTATTAGTCTCAATACTTCAGTTCCTAAGGGTTCCTAACTTGCTAGGCAAATTTAGTGTGATAGGAAAGTGAAAATATCAGTAAGAAGAGTCAAGATCAAGTTTTTTTTACATTTGTAGCATATATATTCTATAGAATACTATCTTATCAGTTTTTTAACTTAGTTGTGAAAATACCAGTTAGAAGAGTTAAGATCATATCCAGATTAATGATTATAATCTATAATTTTTTACATATACCATCTATACCTCGATCTGGATATCTCATACTGTCGTAAAATCTTGAATATTTAACATTCGTTACATGCATATTATATAGAATACTATCTTATCAGTTTCTATACTTCAATTCCTAGGAGTTCCTTAACTTGAAAGTGAAAATACCAGTTAGTAGAAGACTTTTATAGTTGCAGTTCATATCCAGATGATGATTAATGCAAAATACTCTATCTATTTATCCATCTAGCTATCTATCTCTTTCTGTCTGTGTAGTTGAGAAATATTGATTTCGTTATACTGTTTATCTTATCGCAAAGAGGAACAACTGAAATGCAGCGCAGAAAGAATATCAACAAGATGAGCACTGCATGTGTTTTAGATGAGTGTGTGTGTGTGTGTGTCTGGTGTGCACACACATGCAGCGAGTTTTGCGGGAGTCACGTACAATTGTATCTGAAAGATACACGCACGTGAGGTACTAAAAAAATCGAGTGGGCTGCTTGCTGTTTGCTGAAAAATATCAGGGAAAATCCTGCCCGCTTTCCATGCGGTTTCCATATGTGACTGCAACTGTGTGTGTGTGTGTGTGTGTGTATATGTGTGTGTTTGTCTGGCAATGAATTGTCCAAAAACATGAAAACAAGAAGAACAACAACAACGAAAAGTAGAAGTTGCCGAACGCGACAAACCAAAAAGATTCTCACCATATGCCGCCGCATCTCAACTCAAATCTCTCATATCTCTTCTTCCCTTCCTCTCTTGCTGCTTCTCCCTTCTCTCTCCCCCCCCTCTCTTGCCCTTTCGTTGTTCTTAGGTTCCTCGACTAGTTCTTCGTCTAGTTTTCACGCCAAAAGCAAAAGCAAATGCATATCATAATTTATTTTTAATTGGCTTTGTCTTCCTTATTTATCATGCACATGTGTAGGAGAGATAGATATAGTATGTATGTTGTATAGACCACCGTCTATAACTAACTGTATAGATATATATCCATATATCATGCTCTCTTCTCGTCGCCTTGTTTGGCACTTTCAGCCAAGCGTCCGTTGCTATTTCCGCTTTACCTCCCGCTCTTCCTACTCCCCTCCTCTCCACCATACCCGACACCTAGAGAAGCAGTCCATCTTCCAGTCCAGTCTTAAAATAAAACGGGAAAAAATGCTATGTCGGCGACAAAAATGCGCCGGAAAATGGAAAATTCGGAATCTGGAGGAAAGTGCAGTGAGTGGAAAAAGCACGAACCGAAAAAAGAAGAGACCGCCCATAAGCCCCGAAAGTGCTAAATATAAATGGATCGACAGCCATTATGTATTACAAGTGGGCATATGCACGAGTGTATATGTGTGAGTGTATGTGTATATTGGTGTGTGTGTGTGTGTGTTGTGGTAGATACTTTCGCCTCCACTATATAGTTTATAATGCCGATTTGCCTGAGTTGTGCCCTGAAAGTTCATCAAGCTGTTGTGCTTTTTAAACAAATTCTTTGTTTATAGCATACGCAATGCAAGCACTTAAAATACCCTGTAATAGGTAAGGAAACAATATGACTTAAAATAGAATATACATATATAATATATATACATACATATATAGTTATATCTGTATTTGTTAGGCATTTTTAAACATTTAAATGAAGCTTTTAAGTTCCACTTCTAGTTTCCTTTCAGAGAGAGACTCCTCCCACTTCTCATACAGGTCATCAGCTAGTCGCGCCTAATTTCACTTTGCTAGTATTTTGATAAACTTATGCGTCATGTTACGTGGGTGGTGGAGAAGGGTCTGAGGGAGAGTTTAGAGGAGATAGAAGGAGAGGGCGGCAGTCAGACAAACAAGCAAATTAAACAAAATAAAAGAATATGTAAGAAACGTAATTGAGATTTCCTCTTTAGCTTTGGCAGAAGAGAATACAACGAAAGAGAGAGAGAGAGAGAGAGAGAGAAAGACAAGAAACTGGAGCAATTGAAAGAAATTGCGCCCAATACGTCGCGTCTTGCGTGTAAAAAAGGCAATTGCAAACTGATGGATGGCTGCACAGCGGCAACAACAGCAAGTGCCACAAGACAGTGGCAAGGAGGGGAGGGAAGGGGGGGTGGCAGCAGGAAACATACACTCACACACACAGACACACAACATACTAATAATAATAAACAGCAAATGTCTGAAATCTCTGCAGAAAGATCAACTTGGGAGAGGGGAGTGAGAGGGGAAGGGAGGGAGACTGACTCGAGCACAACAAGTGCGTCTCCGGGTCTTTGGAATTGTCGCAGCTGCACACAGACCAGACCTAGCAAACGTTGAACTGCCCCCCCCTTCCCCTTCCTGCACACCACGCCGGCGAGATCAAGGCAAGTGATGAGCGCGTGACACGCATTAAATGCACGATTAAAGGCGAAGCAAAAACAAGTTGATTTTGTCTAGCCAACAAACGATTCTTCTCTTTATCTCGTTGCTTTTAACGGCACCTCAAATGCTCTTTCTTCTTCTCAAGTTAGAGTTGAATTTATTCCCGGAATTAGTTCTAAGCTCGTGCTAATTGTTATCGATATATGCGCTCATTAGAGATAATGCTCAGCGTTACTTTATGAATGTTCTCGACTCTAGTCGAACAGTTCACGCATTCTCAAATGCTTCTGCATCTCCTCAAGTTACAGCTGAGTTCTAAGCTCGTGCTAATTGTTATCGATATATGCGCTCAATTGACATTATGCCAAAATGTTAAACATTAATGCTCTCGTCTGCTTACTCCCTTCCTCCTTCCTCCTCAAACACCCCCTCCTCTGCTCATGTTAGAGTTGAATTCATTCCCAGAACTTGTTTTAAGATCGTGCTGTTATCGAAAAATGCGTTTATTAAAGATAATGACCCAATGCTCAGCTTTACCTTATGTAATGCTCTCGTCTCTAGTGGAACAGCTCACTGCTTCTCAAATGCTCCTTCATCTCCTCAAGTTGAAGCTCAGTTCTAAGCTCGTGCTAACTGTTATCGATATGTGGGATCATTAGAGGTACAACCCCATTGCTTAGCAGTACTTAATGTAATGCTTTCAACTGTTTACTCCTCCTCAAACACCCCCTTCTCTGCTCATGTTAGAGTTGAATTCATTCTCAGAACTAGTTCTAAGCTCGTGCTAACTGTTATCGATATGTGGGATCATTAGAGGTACAACCCCATTGCTTAGCAGTACTTAATGTAATGCTTTCAACTGTTTACTCCTCCTCAAACACCCCCTTCTCTGCTCATGTTAGAGTTGAATTCATTCTCAGAACTAGTTCTAAGCTCGTGCTAACTGTTATCGATATGTGGGATCATTAGAGGTACAACCCCATTGCTTAGCAGTACTTAATGTAATGCTCTCAACTGTTTACTCCTCCTCAAACACCCCCTCCTCTGCTCGTGTTAACTGTTATCGATAAATGCGCTCATTAGAGATAATGCACAGTATTACTTAATGTAATGCTCTCGTCTCTAGTGGAACAGCTCACGATTGGTCAATTGGTCAGGTGGCCGTCATTGTCGTTGTCGTTCCCCCTTTTATGTGCCAAATATGGTGGCCGCCTGTTATGCTACTATTGTTGTTGCTGGTTGATTCACGATTTACGACAATTATGCGGAAGCCAAGTAGACGCAGAGCTCGGGCACACGTAGAGACGCGCTCCTCGAAAGCTTTTCACTTTGTATGTATATATAAGTACTGCAGTATATACGGTTATTGCAGTATTAGAAATTATCGATATCTTTTTGACTCCAAATGCAATTGATAAGAGTTCAGCTAATGAAAGTGAATGGCGCATTTATAACAGTCTTTTGTTTATGACTCACTGTTACGAAATGCATATTAAATCATCGATAAGTTTAACTGCACCTGCATCGATTGATAAGAATGAAAGTGATTTCGATATGCAAACACATAACAGCAGTCTGCTAATAACTCTCTGTTAATGACTCACTGTTATGTGCATTTGTGAAATTATGTTAAACATTATTGCACATTTGTGTAAAAGAATGCAGGCATTAACATTAACATAACAGACACGAACATAACATTGCTTGTAATCAGTTAATTTCACCACAAGATTAATCGATCGATGACTTACCTATATACAAATGTAAATATAGATATACACACGTATATATATATATCTATATATGTATATATATACCATACATAACTGATTCATGCATTATTCATTGCTGAGACTGTGCTAACGATCGGGCAATCGTCGCTATCATCTACCGACCATTTTAGCTTTTGTTTTTGTTCTTTTCCTTCGTCGCTGATCTTGATTGTTGTTGTTGTTGTTGCTTCTGGCCGCGTCACCCCAGTCACTTGGGAGTCAAACTATTTTCTTTTAATTTAATGAGAAAATTACGCGACGCAGCCCATCACCAACACCAACTGGGGGGCTGGAGCAATGAACGTTGCGGTCAACTTGCCGTTGTCAGAGTTGCAGCAATTGTTGCTGCTGCTGTTGTTGTTGTTGCTGCTGCTGCTGGTGTCGCGACAAAAGACATTTAAAAATAATACCATGCGCTGCTGTGCTGGGCACAAGAAATGTAAGTCAAGCGTCACAACAACAACAGCAACAACAAAGAGAAGCCAAATGGAAGAGAATAGAGATGAAACGCCAAAGAAGAAGCGGCCACAACATAAAACAATGCAAAAAAGAAGACGACAACAGTGTGTCTGGCTAGTTCGCCCCTACTCCCCCCTCCCCACACTACCATAACCTTAATGCATGTACTCATATATGTTTCTCTCTCTCTCTCTCTCTCTCTCTCTCTCTCTCTCTCTTTCTGCCTTTCTTATACACAGCTGTCGGCCAGATGGGACAACAGCACGTACATCATACCATCAACTATAAACGGCTTGGATTTGGAGCTAACGGATTACACCCGGTTTCAGCTTGTCGACGGCATTTTCAATAAAAACAATCGCGTCAATCGGTTTAAGGTTATAGGCACCCATCATGAGGATCAGGTCGAGCTTACCCCCCACGCATTCCGTAACAATGGAGGAGGCTATCCGGAAATAAAGATCCTTGGAGTTCAACATGTGTTTATACGTGAACAGGCCTTTTCGGGTGAGTACAAGTACAATCATGTGCAATAACATGAGTTTAAGGGGGTGCAATCAGCTTTTGATACATTATCATTATACATTTTGACTATTGAAATTGTTTAAAAAAGGATATACTAATAAAGAAATGTAAACGTAATGTTAGTCTTGATCAGGATCAGAAGAACTTGCGAACAATTTGCTGTTGGGAATTACAAGGTCTTTCACAAGGTAATTAGGGTGTGCCCTTACTGTAACGTTTCGTCTGATTTTGCAATGAATATGTTGCATACTTTGTGGTGCCGATAGCGAAATCTGTTCACCCACTAAGTACATTTCTTAAATTTATTTCTTTCTGATAATCATTGTTAACATTAATCATGAACGTTCTACCTTTAAAATTAAGCTTGCAATTCAAGGAAAGAAGAGGCTCTTGCGAATTCTAGAGTGAACGTTAGGTCACTGCAATAGATGCAAGTGTTCTCAGTATATTTCATAGCTCTACGTCTTATAGTCTCAGAGATCGAAGCGTTCATACAGACGGGCAAATAAAAAGACAGACAGAGGGACAGACGAACAGTCAGTCAGTCGATACACTTTATGGGATGTTTCAGATAGAACACTAGACTTTTGGTTCAACAACTTTAATCATGTCAACACTTTATAACAATATATAAGTTAAAGCTGTCACCCTTTTTTTTTTAAGCTAAAAAAAATATCAAATTGAATTTGAAAGACTAACTAAAGATATGTATCTATATATTGTTCTTCTTTCTCTATCACTTTAAGCAGATGGTGAACACAAGCTGCTTGTAAATAATAGCGACATTTTGAAGGTATACAAAAATGCCTTTGTCAATGTTAAAGGAACATGCACGTTTACAAATATTCGAGACCTGCTAATCGAAGATAAAGCCTTCGCGTTGAACTCCTTTGTGGATGTAAGTGTATTCAAACGATTTATACCTCAAACAATCAATCTAACTCTATTTTTCTCTCACACTCTCTTTCTGCAGTTGGAAATAGCAAATTCAAACATTTCGGATATCAACAGCTTTGTTGTAGCGATGAATAAAATCGGTTTCATCGATTGCAACATTAAGACTGTGAAGAGCAATGCATTCGATGTGACCAACGTCAATGAGCTATTCTTCGAGAATTGTAACATCAAGAAGATTGAGACACACGCCTTTACAAGCAAACTGCTCAGTCAACATGTATCGATAAAAGGCACGCAGATCGGCACAATAGAGGGCGAGGCCATTATGGGAAGCGGTATATCGAAGTTAACGCTACTCCATAATACGTAAGTTATAAAGCTTTTCACGGACACATAACTAGATCAATACATACGAAACCTTCTATCGATAACCCACAATCACTTGTTAATCATTTCCTTTCTATAAACAAATACGAATCCTTTTATCGACAAAACACGATCATTTCCTCTCTCTCAATAAACACGAAACCCTTTATCGATAACCCACGATCACTTGTTAATCATTTCCTCTCTATCAAGAAGTACGAATCCTTTTATCAATAACATACGATCACTTGTTAATCAATTCCTCTGGCACAATAAATACGAAACCTTCTATCGATAACACACGATCACTTGTTAATCAATTCCTCGCTATCAACAAATACGAAACCCTTTATCGATAACCCACGATCACTTGTTAATCATGTCCTCTCTATCAAGAAGTACGAATCCTTTTATCAATAACATACGATCACTTGTTAATCAATTCCTCTGGCACAATAAATACGAAACCTTCTATCGATAACACACGATCACTTGTTAATCAATTCCTCGCTATCAACAAATACGAAACCCTTTATCGATAACCCACGATCACTTGTTAATCATTTCCTCTCTATCAAGAAGTACGAATCCTTTTATCAATAACATACGATCACTTGTTAATCAATTCCTCTGGCACAATAAATACGAAACCTTCTATCGATAACACACGATCACTTGTTAATCAATTCCTCGCTATCAACAAATACGAAACCCTTTATCGATAACCCACGATCACTTGTTAATCATTTCCTCTCTATCAAGAAGTACGAATCCTTTTATCAATAACATACGATCACTTGTTAATCAATTCCTCTGTCACGATAAATACGAAACCTTTTATCGATAACCGACGAACACTTGTTAATCATTTCCTCCCTCTCTCTCTCTCCACCACACCCACAGCATCGACGACATCAAGGAGAATGCAATACAAGTTCACAGCGTCTACGTGTATATCGAGCACAACAAGATCAACAAACATGGCAAAAACTGGCTGCACGTGGTCAATACAGGCGACGCGGGTGAACTGATCGCCAGGATCGAGGGCAATCGATTTGCCAACTTTGCACCCATTCAGCTGGAATCACGTCGCTCGAACTGTACCTTCGCCAACAACTGGCTAGGTAATCCACAGGCGAGTAGCCTCAACTTTAGCAACTGTGAGGTTCGTGCCATTTCGTTGGATCGCGAGTGCAACTGCAGTGACAGTCAGGAGTGGATGACAACACTGACCGATCATGATCTCAGCACGGAGCTATACTGTCAACTGAATGAACGATTGCGCAACTGTTTCAATGCGACGGCGGTGCATTTGCGTCGCTATGAGAACGAGGCGTGTGGCATCAATCGCACCACACTGCAGTGCTACGACAGCAGAACCTTGGTGCGCTACAAGGGCCAGTTCTATTCCAAGGAGGAGCGCGAGGAGGCGCAACGAGGCATAACTCTGGTGCACATTATCCTATTTGGGTTTGCTGTCTGCATTGTGGCTGCTTTTCTGGCCGTCATAATGATTCGTTGTGCCTTCAAGTGTCGCAAATCGCATCCATCCGAGGATCGCTGTTCACTGTCGTCGGAGCATCGCCGCATCCTACAGGCGAATGCACCGCGAGAGCTGGAGAAGCACATACAGAAACTGGTCAGTGGCAATCTGACAAAACGCGAATGCGAGAAAACCATCCTGGAGGTTCTCCACAGGGTCGAGCTATTGCCGCGCGAAGCCAATCAGGTGCTCGCCGATCATTTAGACCAGGCACATCGCTGCTCCAAGAACGAATGCGCTCATGAGGTGCATCATCAATCGAGAGAGCCGACGGCGCCCAGCGTACAGGAGAACGTCTATGAGGAGCTGCTGATACCCAACGAGTATTCGGCACCCTCTGATCCGCTCGATCCGAATGCGGTCAACGATTACTCGGAGCCCTTCAATTCGGCCAGTAAGTATGGCTATGCCGAGGCTCTGGAGCCGACGGTGCCCATTCTGCCCGATCTTCCCGCCAGACCTGCGTATTATGGTGTGTAGTGTCTGTTCTGATTTGATTTGATTTGATTTGGGTTCGGTACGGTTCAGGTTCTGGTTCCGTACGATCAACACACTCATGCTTGATCTGGAAACATTTGTAGATCCGATTTCTTTCAATGTTCTTTCTATTCTGTTTGTGTTCTCATTATTATTTTATTATTTTTATTTTTATTTTGATTTTTGTTGGCTGTGAGCAAGACATGATTGGAGAAAGTCATAACTTTTGTGCGATTAACTTTTTATGATTCTAAACTATTTCTCCCCCACCCCAAAAAAATTGTATGTAAAATGGGCCGATTTGTATAATGATCTATGTATTGTACATATATATAATTCATGTATCGAGTGTATCTAATTGTAATCGTAATTGATTAAGATTATTTAAAATATGCGTTCCACATTCAAACCCCATAAACACACACTGTAGTGCTGTAAAACGAAGTGTATGTTTGTATAGGATACACATGCGATCCACACACGATCCACACACGTACGACACATCTGCAATAGAACTGTGCACTTAACCGAACTTGTATCAATATTATATAAGCAAGATCCACAAGGGATCCACATTCTATTGACTGTAGTGCACGTAGTAATGGAATAAACTGCACTAACTACACACACACACACACACATACACATACACATAAACAGGTAAAAGTCGAACCAGGTACTAAGGCACAAAGCACACACACTTATGGACCACATTAACCCAAACAGGTATTGAAAACTTGAATAGTTTGTCTAAAACTAA
This sequence comes from Zaprionus vittiger, assembly GCA_018904025.1. NCBI lineage: Eukaryota > Metazoa > Arthropoda > Insecta > Diptera > Drosophilidae > Zaprionus > Zaprionus vittiger. The sequence continues at coordinate 3,794,961 of JAEIFQ010001126.1, read as the reverse complement.
GAATCGTATTTAGTGCAACGTATTTTGGTGATGGTCTCTTCTAAAGTAGTTGAATGGTAAATGTATTGTCTACTGTCTCTCTCTTCCTCTCTCTCTCTCTCTCTCTTCCTCTCTCTCTATTTCTTCCTATCCCACTCTCCCTTCTTCCCTTTACTGCCTGCCTTAGTCAATTTTGTCGTAGCTTTTGAAACTCAGCTTGAATTGCTTGATTAATTTGTTTTCCTTTTCTTCTTCCCCTTTCTCCAGATGTGAATGATATGCCGCCGGCCTACGAGGCAATGCCACAATATGCCACGCCCCTACGCTCCCATCCACTGCCTCCATCAATGCAACAGGTGCCACCACCACCGTCCAGCAGCAGTTCCTCATCAATGCGACGCATTGCTGGCCAACATCAGGAGCTACCCGATGTACTCTATCGACGTCACGGGCCTCGTGGCACGCCTAGCAGTGTCAGCTATGCCACGCCCGTTTGGCGCTCAACTCCCAGTGCCACGCCCATTTGTGTGCAAGCACCCGAAGTGCCAGCAATGTCGCCACAGCGCCATGTGCGTGACCTGCGTCAAGATCTCGAGGCGATGCCACAGTTCCATCCCAATCAGTTGACCTCGGCGCGAAATCAAAGTCAACTGCAATCGCGCTTTGCCAGCACACCACGGCCAACGAACGGAGGCAGCAGTGGGGGCAATGGAGGAGGAGGAGGAGGAGGAGCAGCAGGAGCAGGAGTTGGAGGAGGTGGCAGCCACAGCAATACGCTGCAACGCAGCTACGAGTGCCTCGACGGTGCGGACACGCTGGCCGTGATGGAACATATGGATATGCGAGGAGCGGCAGCATTGCCGCCGGATTCAGGTTCGGATCATTCCGGCGGCAGCGATGAGACTGTTAAAATCGATGATGTTATCGAATATGCCGATGCCTAAAAGTATGCAATGCTTTGCAGCGTGCGATACATCGAAGAAGAACATGTGATAGACATACACACACACACACACACACACACACACACACACAACACACATACACACGGACTATAATATAGTATCTACAGAAATCGATATAAAATACCCCCTCTAAACTGCGCACTAGCCTAAGATAACCTAACCTACTGTAAATAAGCATTTTTTTTTTAAATATTCTGCAAAAAGTTGCAAATAAAACAAGCGAAAAAAACGAATTAAAAATAATAACAATTTTCTATTGTATATACCGAGAATTGGTTGCATAAACAACAGTCGCATCGCGTGCGGTGCATATTAATAAATTTTGATTGGGTTTATTTGTTTCCATAAATCGCAAGTCTGCAAGACAGTTGGGGTGAGGGGAGCGGGGAGTGGGAGTGGTGGATTACATGCATATACGATATAGTAGATTTGTTGTTGTATATCTATTGCATATTGAAATGTTGTATAACTTGATTTGCAAGCGCAGTTGGCCGGCGCTTCATTTGTAGCTGCATTTGTTGTGCGTTCTAATGCATTTGGTTGCTGCATATACCCTGTACACATCGCCAGGTGGGTGTATAGGCGCTGTCTAAAGATGATCACATGATTTTGTTCATTCTACTTTCTATGGTATAGTAAGTTATAGTATGGTATAGTATATGAAATATACAAGCTGTTGTTTAATAAGTAGTTGACTAACATAACCTGAAAGTTGTTTAAATAACAGTTTAGTATCAGTTTTTTTAAAACTTTACCCCAATTTTGTTCTAATTACTTAAATATATTTCATTCAATATACTCGTACCTACGATAGTATATAACAAATATATGATGTACCACTGCCGTTGTACATTAAGAAGTTGAATTTTCAGCCAAACATAACCTCAAAGTTGCTTAAATTGCAGTTTAGAATCTATAATAAGTTTAAATTCTTATAAGCTGTGAAGTTTTCAGTAGTAACAATCTGATAGTTAAGACACATGTTACGCTAGCAGACCTACAGAACACTATATAGTATATAAAGTATTTGCATTTATTCAAAAAGCAGTTGTATTTCTTGGAAAACATAACCTGAAATTTGTTGTAATTATACTTTGATATGCATATATTATTTACTTTACTTTTAATAGTATATATTATATGACGTATCCCTGCTGTTGTACATTAAGCAGTAGAATTTTCAGCCAAACATAACCTTAAAGTTGCTTCAATTACAGTTTACTATCTTTTACCACAATCTAAAATTAAAACCCATCTAGCTCTAGTATTCTTACAGAAAACTATATAATATACATACAAATTATCAGCTTTTATTCAATAAATAGTTGAATTTATAGTCACACATAACCTCAAAAACATAACCTCAACAAGCAAGCCCCTAAGTTAAGCTACTATTTCTACAGAATGTTTGCCAGCCGAGCAAACTTCAATGGCAGCTGTGGCAACACTCACTTGAGTCATCTTCTTCAGAGCGGCAGGCAATAAACTTTGTTTACTCACTTCAGGTGCAACTTTACATTCGAATGACTCGTCTGACTCGGGTGGTTCAAGTGCATTTGAACGCAATTTGGAGACATGCACACGTCTCTTGAGGTTCTCTTTTGAATACCTATGCAAACTAGTTTCACTAATTTGTGAACCTTATAATGAAGATAAGCATGAATGGAATAAACACATGTATGAAAAACCCTTAGCAGTTATTTATCATATCATATCATCATTTATCATATTGTTAGTATATTGTTTGGTATATTGTTTGCTATATTGTTTGGTATTTTATTTGCATTTTGAAAAACTTTTCCATTAGCTTTGGCAAGGCAGGTTAGCATCTTCGATATTGTTTACAATTCTCTGCATCTGTTTTAACATTTGTCTCTCTCATGTTAATTTATATGACAGCCCCCCTCTCTTTCCCTCTCTCCCTCTCTCTCTCTTTTCCATACTCGTGCACGGCAGCCGACAATTGATAGATCTTAACAAGCTCTCAAAGTGGACACACTTGGCCCCGAGGCGAGTACTCCCAACACACACACGCAAACACTCTTGTAATGTGATTGCGGGGGCCCGTTACACACACACACAGAGCACACACACACAGAGCACACACACATGCGCACAACAAGTGTCAAGCGATGCGTGTCAGGCCGGCAGCGCATTCAATTAAACGCGGCGCAAGCAATCAAAGCAGCAGACAGCAGGCAGCAACAGCAGCCGTAGACCACCGTGCGGTATTTATTGAAACAAACAAAGGCAAGACACAAAAAAAACAAAACATGTAAGGAAAGCTACAGTCCATGCAAGCCCTACAGCAAGATACCCTACGTTAATTTTAGAAAAAAAAACTTTATAATTCCCAACAGCAAATTCAGCGGAACGTTAACTTGAATAACTTCTGTGTCTATTGTCCAATCAAAGTGTATTTAAGAGAATATATTCACATACTATTCATCTCTGTTCATGTCGAGGCAGAAAGTTGATATATTATCCGCATATATATTAATATATATATATACATATATTATATATATTACCGCATATTATCGATTTGCATGGACGTTAGGCATGGCAACCAATATATGAAATAAACTTTACTTGTTGTACATACAGAAACCTTCACGCCAATATCTGTAGCTTATATAATAGCTGAGATACCTGCAATTAAATAGATTGACTTGGCTAAATCAATACGACTTTTGATGCTGACCAAGAATATATATATTTTGGGGATCTGGCACTCATCTATCTTTAAAGTTTAGCGTGTAATATTAAATATAGAAACTTTTATACCAAATTTGGTGTCTCTAGCTTATAGTTAAAATATCTGCGATCACATAGAGGCATGATCAATTCGACCAATATATATTTATCTATATATATATATATTTATATAAAATAGCAAAGATGCTAACCAAGAATATGTATTTATATATTTTGTGGGGTCTGTCACGCCTCTTACCTTTAATTCTTAGCTTAACAGTCGTATATTACCGATTTCCTTAGGCCAGACACCCAATATATGAAATCTAAGTAGAATATACCGCAACCTTCATGTATTTGGGGTCTCTAGCTTAAATACTAGATGAAATATCTGCAATCAAGTAGACAGAAAGACAGACATGAAACTAAATCAAGTTGACTTTTGATGCTGATCAAGAATATATGTATGTATATATTTTGTACGCCTCCTTCTGCCTGTTAACATGTATTTGCACAAACTTGGTATACCCTATACCATTTTAAATGATCGTGGGGTATAAAAAGCAAACAAAACGCAAAAAATTCTTAAAGCTCACGATGCTGCGCAGCCGCAGCGCGGTCTGTACCAAACAGCCGCATTGGCGCTGTCTGCGCAAGAGAGAGAGAGAGAGAGAGAGAGCGAGGTGCCGCGTGAGAGCAAGCGCGCGCTCTGCTGACGCGCTGCGCTCTGCTGGCGACTGCGACTGCGACAGCGACTGCCGTCGTCGACTTTTGTAGCCCCGTAAATATTTCGTTGTCCGTTTTGGCGCTCAGTTTGACATTTGCACGCGCTTACGCCGGTCGCGACAATCGAAAGCTCAGGCCCGGCCGCTGGTTAGTTGTTGTTCTTGTTGTTTTCTCGTGCTAGTTGTTGTTGTTCCTGTTGTTGTTGTCATTGTTGTTGTTGTTATTATCGTTGCTGTTTTAATTTTGTGCGCTGATTTCACAGCAGCGCATGCAAATACAATTTACGTTTCATTTACTTTTTTTTTGTTTGTGTGTGTTTGTTTTGTTTACATTCTGCTCTGGCACAGTGTGCGGGTGTCTGTGGCAGTGTGTGTGTGTGTGTGTGTGTGTGTGTGTCGCCCAAAAACCACAGTGCAACCAAAGTTCAAAGCAATAAAAACTGCAGAGCGAGAAAGAGAGAGAGAGAGAGAGAGTGGGAGGCACTGCGCTGGTGGCAGGATCCAGTGTTTGCTAGCATGCACTCTCTGCTTTTCTTTCTCTCTCTCTCTCTCTCTCTCTCTCTGTACCTCTCCCACTCTGTCCTTAACTGCTCTCACATGGCAGTTGCGTAAGGCAGCAGCAGCAGCAGCAGCGGCAGCGGCAGAGTGAGAACAGTGAACTGAGATCAGCCACCCACGTACGAAATCAAAACAAAACAAAGTAAACAAAATGGAATTTGCATGTTTTTGCGCGTGCAGAGAGAGAGAGAGAGAGGGGCAGAACAAGAGAGCGAGAGAGAGGGTGGTGGTGCGCTAAAGAAAGACACAAACATAGAAACAAATGACATTTCTACGTTAATCCATAAACAAATACAATATAAACAATACACCTACAGCACACACAACAGAGAAAGAGAGAGGGAGAGAGAGGGAGAGCATGAGGGGGGACAGTGGAGCAAAATATTGGCAGTTTGGCAAACAAAATGCCACCTTTCCATGCTGTCATACTACCATATTATCACACTGTATCGCGCCATATATTCAAAGCAAATAATTTCAATATATTTCAAGGTTACAAAACGTATGACGAACAGAAAATCTGTTTTTAGCTTTTTTTTTGTGCTCTTTAGAGCGCTCTCTGTGCCATAAAAATGCTAAAAAGATGAAAACACGTAAAAAAAAAGCGAAATGAAAGAAGAAACTGACGGCAAGGAAAAACGCAACACGAACATTTTTCATTGCTATAAAAATTCACAAAGTTATGAACAGTTCAGCGAATTCAGCAATGCAAACAGCAACTCGTAAATAAACCACAACAAAGCTGAGTGGAAAATGAAAAAGAAACAGAGAAAAAAAAAGCGCAAAAAATGCCAGAAAACAAGAAGCACATTAACCTCTCATGTGCCTGTCGTCCGAGAGCGGTCCCAACTTTGTACGACCATTTGGGAAAGTTCCTACGACATCAAATTTGGCAAGAAGAGCAAGAAAGTAGCGACAAAAAGAATTAATTATTTCGCTAATGGGCAAGAAAAGGAAACTAGAAACAGAAACAGAAAAAGAAAAGAAACAAGTGTTTTACTTTTACAGTTTCACATTTCGCACAATTCCAAGTTTCATCGATCATTTTACGAGTATTTCCAATGAGAAATAAACTGAAAACAAACACACACACACACTTATTACTTATTCCCCCGAACAAAAGTGTTATATTTCAGCGTTTTCATTGTTTATGGTTGTTTATTGTTTATGGTATTCCATGGGATTGTGTTTCATATCGCTTGCCCTCTTTACCTCCCACTCCATCACTCTTCTCTTCGATATATCCTTGAAATAGTGTGTGCAGCTTTGAGGTTGACTAAGCACAGGAAATGTTGAAAAACGGTTTCACTCGTATTTCTACTGACTCAGTGCGTATCTTATCAATTTGTTTTTATCGCAGAGTACACAGCAGAACATGATAGAGATAAGATTACTTCAATTATGCAGCATTTGGGGTACAAGGGAACTGAATAATGAATGTGACTCAGCTGTGAAAATAAAAGAAAATGATGTCATCTCAAACAAAGAATGTTATCAAATTTCCAAATTATCGATAATACTATCGGTCAAGCTTGTGGCATCGACTGAAAGAGACTGAAGATAATGTGATTTGATTTGCAATGTTTGCAGGTATATCGATAGTAACGATTATTAGCATGCATGACTATCGTTTGTTCTATTGAAAACACGCAAATCCTCTTATCAGCTAATTTGGAAACTATCGACAATACTATCGGTCAAGCTTGTATCAGTCCAGGACTAGAAATAATGTGATTTGATTTGCAATGTTTGCAAATCTATCGATAGTAGTAAATGTATAGCAGGTACTACTATCGTTAGTATTATCAAAAACACGAATACATACTCTGCTAAAGGTAATGCAAGAGAACTGAATACTCTTATGATTCACCTATGAATATAAAAGAAAATGTTGTCATCTCAAGAACCCTATAAGATTTCGAAATTATCGATAATACAACCGTTCAAGTCTTGACAGACCAAGACTGAAGATAATGTGTTCGCAAATATATGCGTGACTATCGAAAGTGCACCCTCTTCTCAGCTTATTTCCAAATTATCGTTAATACTATTGGCAGCCCAGGAATGAAGATTAAGTTATTTGTTGTGCAATGTTTGCAAATATATCGATAGTAATGGTATAGCATGCATGACTACCGTCAGTACTATCGAAAAACCAAATACCTTCACTGCCTAAGGCATTAAATATGGGGCGGAACATGCGAAAATATTTGCCATTCTTGTTTGTCTGCGTTTTCGTTGCAATCGCAATGTGGAACGCGCTGACGATGACGAGATTGCAACGGGACGAGGCTCGTTTGCGATATTTATAAATCCATGAAATGCACGCTCGACCATCGAGTAGAGTTGTACTCTCGGATACCCCGTATAGAGTGCTACATAATTGCCATCTAATTGAGCTGCCGTTGATTGCAATCGAGCTTGTCGCGGACAGTGAGCGGAAAGGGGGTGACGGAGCCGGAGGCGGAGCGGGGGTGTTGTATTCATGCAGGAAATGCAAGTTATGCTTTATTTAATTTCCCCCTGTGCATTTAATAAAGCAAGAAAGCAAGAGAAAGAAGCAAAAGAAGCTAAAGCAAAAGGGCAGCTAAAGGGTTCTTCAAATCCCAGTTAAACTCGAGTGCGAGTGTGAGTGTTAGTTTGAATACGAGTGTGAGTGTTTGTGAGTGCCGTCGTCTTCGTCGTCGTCGTGTCTGTGGCACATCCGCTGCTGCTGCGCACAGCTTCAGTTTGTTTGCCCAAGTAGAAAGTACGCTGCTCTCTTGAGAGTGCATAGTCTGCAAATCATTCACAATGGAGTGAATCTGGAAGTCTCTCTCTCTCTCCAAGTTTGCTGCTTATCGTTGTATCGTAAACTTCAAAAAATAGCACATATTACATAATCTCATAACTGAAGTCATGGCTGTAAATGATCTAGTTCTCAAATCATTCGCAATGCAAATAGTTTGACTCTCTTTCTCTCTCTCTTTCTCTCCATTTCCATTTACATTTCTATACGTTTTACATTGACTCTTTCAGTTATCGACTTATTAATAGCTATAAATATCAAAGCTTACATAACCTCAAACCTTTAGTAATTCATGACTGTGAATGATCTTTGCCATGGACCTCTAGTCCAAGCTATCTCACAAAGAATCTTGCAAGTTGTGCGCAAATATTTAAACAGCTCTTACACTTAAAAGGCGAAGCGAAGATCACGCTGAAGAGGCCTAGAAAGAGAGAGAGAGAGAGAGAGGCCAAGCAGAGGAGAGGAGCGAGGCTGCTTTACTTGACTTGCTGACTACATTTTCTCCCCCTCTCTCTCTCTTTTCTCTCTCTCTCTCTCTCTCTTGTATAAATTGAGTTCTAAAAACAAATAAAATGGCCATAAACAAATAGCAAAGCATAATTGCTCATGTTTAGACAGAGAGAGAGAGAGGGAGAGGGAGAGCACGATCAAATCGATTCAACAGTTTGTTTGGGGCGACCTCCAGATTCAATTAACGGCATTTGGCGCTGATTGAAGCACTCGACCACCAACTGCGCCTATCATCAGTTACTATCTGCCTGACTGACTCTGACTCTCAACGATCGACGATCGACGATCGTAGATTGAAGTACTGATTCAATTAGGTTACGCACTGCGAGTGTTTGGAGTGTGGCTAGCGAAACTTGCGACTGATCAATGATCAATTAGAGGCTGAGTTAGATAGTTATTCATACTTGATGATGATGGACACTTTCAGTGTTACACATAGAAGCCTTTGGTCTTCGGTAATCGATCATAATTGATCAGCGATTTCGGAATTTGCAGAATGTTGTGTGTAATTGCGATTGAGAAACAACAAACAACAAGCACAAAAGTGTGCTCGACTATGATATACCCGCTCTTTAATATATAACTTATATTTTTAGCGTATTTTGTATTGCATACTTTAGGGAGCGGTTTGGAAATTAGTAACTATTCAAATTATTTCTTAAATAACTTCTATATTAATTAACCGATTGCAACCAAATTTTTAGATATCATTTGGGGGTTGATTGTTATTGTGTTTACCAAATATGAACTTTTCTGCATTAAAATTACGCTTTGAATTCTCAAACAAACTTGATCTACGTGCAATAATAACACATAATGACACCAAATCTGGTAACCCTAGCTATTGTAGTTTCTGAGATACGGACGGACAGACAGTTGGCACAACGTTATGATACCCTTTTACCCTATAGGTAGCGGGAGATACTATTTATAGACTGTGAATATGTGTTCGATAAGGTCGCAGACAGGCTGGAATCAATGATGTTAGGGATTAGTCAATGCACACACCTTACTGACTTACTATACTCTCTCTTCTTCTCTCTCACTCTCAGTCACACACACACACACACTCCCTGCCTCTCACTATATCTCTCTCTAACTCTCTCAGAGAACACATTGATAAGTCGAAGCACCTTCGGCGATAAAAACAAGCGACGCCTTATCAACAACGCTTACGAAACTTTCAGCAGGTCGCAGCAGCGAAACGAAGCACAGTAACAGACAGAGAGCATGCAAGCGAACACAGTGTGGAAGCGTGAAACGAAACAGAATAGAAAAACAAACACAAACAGACACACACGCACACACAGTCAGTCTGTCATAGACAGTGCACAATGAATAACTTTTGCCATAAGAAGTAATAAAGAGAGTGAACCAAAATAACAAACTAAAGGAAATATGCGAAATATCAGAAATCTTAAGGATCCACCCACCTGTGGTGGTGGTGCACTTGTGGTGTTGCTCCTTTGGTGGTGTCTACTGTGGATATCGCCCGTGGCAATAGCAACATCAACACTGCCAAAGGTTATTTGCACCGAGCACGACACAAAGATCACCTGCGATTGCAACAATGTGGAGCAGGTAAGTCTAACTAAAACTATATCTCTATCTCTCTCTGTTTCGCACTCTCTTTCTTTGGTTTTCTGACACTCTTCATACTCCTCTTGCAGGCCATGATCATGCCCCAATTGCAGGGCAGTGTCTACCAGGTTGAGGTGCGCAATTGTCGGGATCTCATCGTAGACTCCAATACGGTGGATCAAACGGAAGGTCTGCGCAAGATCACTTTCCAGCATATTGATCGGCTGGCGCTGCACAAGAACGCACTGAGCGTGTCGCGCTACAAGGCTCTCATTGTCGAATTCGAGCAGGTCAACTTTAGACAGATCGATTCGCACGCCATCAGCGGCAACATCGAGGAGATCTCATTCGTGGGCGGTCGCATTGAGCAGATGCAACCGTTCGGATTCACCACAACTAAGGACAGTGCCATATTGCTCAAGCTGGATGGTGTGACGGTACAGCGTATGGAGAGTCAGGTACGAGATCTAACGGGGGAGAAGGAAACTGGGAAGGGTACAGTGAACTAGATCAATCATCCATGGGGTATAAGGGTTTATTACTTTGTGCCAACCTTTTGCAACAGGATGAGGCATCTGCAACCCTGCAAAGCATATACACATGTATGTTGTATATATTCTTGATCAGCATTCATAGCCGAATTGCAAGTCTGTACGTCTGTATGACCAGCTACATATGTATATCGTAGAGACTATATTAATATTAGGTGGGGGTAAATGTACTACATCTCGTTGTTATTAGGGCTGCTCATCTAGTTCAGGTTTACTAAGGTAATTCATAATTTTGCCTAGACTGGTCAACCTAATCTTGTGAAAACCGAAAAGATGCTTCACACTTCTTTGCGGTGAGTCATATATACTTAAACTAGGAAGAGTAGAGCTAACTAGGACAAGCATCCATGGGGTAGAAGGGTTTATAACTTTGTGCCAAACTTATGCAACAGGAGGAGGCATCTCCAACCCTTCTATTCCTCGTTTGCTAAGGTGTACTCTTAGTCTACAGTGAGCCGTAAGTAAACCTGTAAGAATTCTCACTGAGTTCTGACTCAGCTTCATTAACTGCTTAAACCTATTAAGGTTGAAGCAGCCTAAGAGGGACATTGATTGCCGCAAGTATGGTTTACGTACTCAGTCTAGTAGAGCTCGAGATCGCTCCTCTGATCTTAGGTTCTCCCTGATAATGTTTCTGAGACTTAGAGACTATAACATATCGTACAAGTTATTTAACAAATCATTTAATTTGGCGAACAGTTTAGAGGGTATAAATCAGTTGAGCTTACGCCGTCTGTAGTTTTTTACTAGTTCCATGATTGCTTTGAACTTTTTATACCTTTCTAGCATTGAAAATGATTCAAAAAGAGTATATTAACTTTGTGTAAATGTACATAACAGGCAGAAGGAGGCTTGGGAGACTTAATTATATATATTCTTGATCAGGATCACTATTTGAGTCGATTGAGACACCAAATTTAGCATGAATGTTTCTGTATTTCCTGGTTTTGCAGTGTAGAGTAACTAGTAAGGTTGCAAGAATATGCTGCATCATTTTTCTAATCACATTTCTTAACACTTCGACAGGCCTTTAAAAAGTTCGCCGTCGAACAAATGATAATTGCAAACTGTAATTTCGTCGGAGATCTGCCGACACGCGCCTTCTACGAGCTGGAGGTTAGCAATGAGCTGAGCATAAGGAACAATCGCTTCCAGGAGGTGCACTCCCATGCCTTCTCCTTCAAGCGTAAGTTAGAGCATGCCCCACGACACACGATGTACGATGTACTGAACTAATCCTTTCACTTTGATTCCCACAGTCATCTCCAAGCTGAGCATGAGTGACAATCACTTTGCCGCCGTGGATGGCGAGTGGCTGGAGGGGCACATACGGGACGCAGTGACGCTGCGGGGCAATCGTTTTGGTGCCACCAGTGATATCGCATTCCGCAGCCTGACCGTGCATCGCGACTATCAGTTGAGCGAGCGCCTGGAGTTGCGATTCCACAACAACACGGTGCACAGTCTGCTGGCTAGCGGCAGCTCTGTGGTGGCAGGTGCCAATGCCATTGATGGCATCGCGGTGGCACCGCAACCGTTGCGCTTCGACGGTCGTTTTGCACTGAGCATAAAGCAGCTGCGCTATGAGAACACCTGGAGCTGTGAGCAACTGGACATGAATCTACAGCCACCGCTGCCACGTGCCGAATTCTTTCGCCAACACAGTGAGCAATTGTTCTTTCGCAGCAACCTGGAGAGGCAACTGGAGTTGCCACAATATGAGCCGTTGCGTCAACTGATCATCGAGCAGTGTCAACGTACCAGCTACACTGCATATATTGTGGTGGGTAGTTTGCTGTTGGCACTGCTCCTGCTGCTGTTGTTGCTGCTGCTCTGGTGGCGATTGGCGCAAAGACGCAAGCGTCGCAAATTGGATGTGGTGCAGCCAGAGCCGCGTACCTACAAGGAGACGCAGATTGTATACCAAATCGAGAACGCGGGCCTGCTCAAGACTGATCTGTAGTGCTACACACCACACACACACACACACATACAAGCAAACACACCCACGCACACACACGCACACACCGACACACAGCTGAAAGACGCTAACAAAGCGAAGCGGCGATTGATCAATCGATGAATGATCAGCGTTGCAACACAACCAGCACCACCAAGAACCACCAAGAGTGACCTTTCGTTGTACCAAATTCTTAGCATATGTCTTAGTTAGTCGCAACCTACATATACATATACATCCATATACATGTGTATACATAATGTATAATCTAATCTATATTAAGCTGTAAATAATTCAAAAGTTGATTTCAGAAATATATTATCTATATATTGGATTAGTAAATTGCTGTAGTTTTGATTGTTGTTGAAGATCATTATGTGATTAGAGGAAAGGGAAGTGGGTACACTTTATCCTAACTAGTAGTATCTAGTTGTGTTAAGATCAATGTAAGGTTAGAGGAAAGTTTAGTGGGAACACTTTATTAAAAAACAGATAGAAGTGCTGTTAAACTTAATAACATAACATGTTAAGCAAATGTTAAAGTTTGTTAAGCTGTTGATGATGTTTTATGAACAATTTAAAGTAAGGAATTAAATGGGAACAGCTTTTGCCAGCTCGTAGACTGATAGAAATGCTGTTAAACTGGATTACATAGCATGTTAAAGTGTGTTAAGTATAACATATATTATAACATTTCATTTGACGGCAATGATTAGCAGACCTCTTTTGGGTTATAGATCAATGTAAGGTTAGACGAAAAGTGGGAAGAGTTTAAACGAGTTCGTAGACAAATAGAAGTGTTAAAGTGTGTTATCCTCAGCAAGACATTTCATTACTCGGCTATGTCCCTGTTGATCGCCTCTAAGTTATGGTTAGAAAGTGACTGTTAATGTTAACAGTCTGCAAATAACATTGATAGTTATGCAAGTAAGCGATTGTTTAAATAATTTCTGTTTCTGAAATGTTTAGTGCATGTTAAGAAGTTTAGGATTGCCTTACGCATATATGTATGTATGTATGTATATAAGGCAAAGATGATACACTCAAGGTTAGTAGAATGACGCATATTGTTTAGTTTCAAATATCATAACAAGGTAAACAATCATGAGTTCATTGTAAACAAAAGCCAACCCAGTTAGAGATTGTAATTCGCTTCATCCAATTATTTTATATGTACACTGACTCACCCGATGGGTAGATAAGATTCCAATGCCTGATGCACTGTCAACTGTGGCTCGGATAGCGCAAATCCCTTCGAGAGCAGAGCATGATGTGCGTTAATCGTATCCTCGATGCCGCTCAAGTCTTCCATGTCCTTGTCATCTGCAAACAAACAAGCCAGATTGTCTATTAAATCATCGCTCTAAATAAAATTTTAGCTCTTTTTGAGCTTACCCGGCAAATTGAGATCCTTTTTCATGAGATTGGCACTGCACATGCCGCCCAGATAGGACAGCTCCTGCTCCAGTCGAATGAGACACGAGTTGCTGGCATTGATCTGAGCGAGACAGAAACAGTAAAAGTGAAATAGAGAGAGATAGACAGACAGAGTGGCAAAGAGAGAAAGAGAGGGAGCAGGATGCACGAAGAATTTTGTTATTAAGTAGGCAATCTCCTACGTTGCCCAGAGAAGAGCTTTTGTGCCTAGCACATCTTATAGAGTACTTACCGCTGTGGGATTGTCATAGCCAACCACGAGACACTTGAAGCCATAGCGATTGTTGTGCGGATCCTGTGCATACAGAGAGGCTGTTTCCAGTGAGAATTCTACACAGTTTCCTGGCAATATGAGCACATTCTGCAACCAGTTGGAAGCGCTGCCAAAAGAGTGAGACGGAAGATAAGGATAATAATAATAATAATGATATTAGTAATTATAATACTAATGTTAATAATAATTATAATGAAAGTACAAATGATAAAAAATATAATAATGATTCAATGAAAATAATAATGATAATAATGGTAATAATAATGATAATAATATTGATAATACTTATGATAACAATAATCGTAACAATAATGATAACAATAATGATAATAATAATTAATAATTAATAAATTAATAATAATGATAATAATATTGATAATAATAATAATAACCACAATAATAACGATAATAATAATAATAATGAAAGTAATAATGATAATACAAATAATAATGGTTCAAAATAATCATAATAATATTGGTAATAATGATAACAAGAATGAAACAAATAATAATAATAGTAATGATAATAATAATGATAATAATAATGATAATAATCATATTGATAATAATAATGCTAATAATAAAAATAATGTTAATAATGCTAATAATAATGATTAAAATAATGATAATAAAAATGAAAGTAATAATGATAATAATAATAATAATGACAATGATACGTAATGCTAATAATAATGAAAAAAATAATGATAACAATAATGAAAGTAATAATGATAAATGGTAAGCTTACGTGTTAAACTTCTTGACCACAATCCAATCGTGATCAACCACATCCTGTGAGCGCAACGTGGGCACCGCACTGGCTGTGCCCGGAGAGCTGCGAGAACAGCTGGTCATGACCACATGATGTCCGTTGTTCGTGCGCTTGCCATGGCTTACATTATTGTCCAGTATATCATAGTAATCCTCACCAGCACTGGCCGAGCTGCCACCGCCGCCACCTCCACCACTTGCACCACTATCTGTGGCAGGCGCTGTGGAGGCGGCTGTGGCTGCCTGACATGGCTGTGGTGTCGACACGGATACCGGTCGTATGGGTATCGAGAGCAGTAGATAATCCTCCAGCTGTGCTGTGCCGCATTGCGGATCAAACTCAATGGTCAGCCATTGGACACAGGGTGGAAACTCAACACGATAACAACTGATGCTGGCACTGCGATAAGGATGTTCGCTCTCTACAATACAATAATGATTGCTTGTGGTGCTGCTGGCGCTTCCAGGCGATGGCACCGATGGCATCGGATCTGGACGCAGTTGCTCGGCACGTTGCTCCTTCGAGACATACAGTTGATTCAATGCTGCTATGTGTGGCAATATCTCCTTGATCAGTCCCAGTATTTGCACCGAACTCTTAGGATCGCTGCACGCCAAGTTGGCAATGTGCGCATAGACGAGCGGCAGCAGAGTGTGGAACATGTTCGAGGCGGCCAAATTGAATACCTCCAGCAGTTGCAGCGCAGCGACGCCGCTGCCAACACCAACCACGACGTGGGCCTCCTCGGAGTCGGACTGGAGTAGTTGGTGCTGTTGTGGCGGCAACTGTTGCTGTTGTGGTGTCAGTTGCTGCTGCTGCTGCTGCTGTTGTTGTTGTTGTTGCTGTTGCTGTTGCACTTGTGGCTGTGCTTGTGCCTGTTGCTGTTGTAATGGCAACTGTTGCTGCTGCTGCTGTTGTTGCTGCTCCGGTTGCTCCGCCGCTAACTCATACTCGGCCCGCTCGTTGCCATTGAGCTTTGCCGCCGCCAATTGCACATTGCAAAAGTTCAATTCAACCGTCTCCTCAACGCCAATTTCTGTGGCACCAATTTCTATTTCCATCTCAAAGGGATTCGTCGAACGCTTATCAAACTTCAGTGTCTCCATAATTCCCTTGGAGAAGGACTCAATGCGTTTGCCCAGATCCCGTGCGGTTGTCGACAACTGCGGGTCCACGGGCAATGCAGCCGTACGCGAATTGTTTGCCCAATTGATGTCCATGTGCTCCTCAATTGGTGTTATATTGTGCTCCGAGTCAATGGTCTGTGTGTGATTCGACGACGAGTTGTCTGTGGGCGAACACGATGCAGCCATTGCATTGCGTGTCATGATCAACAGTTCCGTGCACTTCTTTGTTATGTCTGCTGCAATCTGCAGTGCTGTGTCCCGCGTCGAAATCTCATTGCTGCCGGCAGCAGCAGCAGCAGCAGCAGCAGCGGCGGCGGCGGCAGCTGCAGCTGCTTGTGCTGCATCTGCTGAGCATGTTGGTGCGCCGGCAACATCCTGCTGTTGCAGCTGTTGCTGCTGCTGCTGCTGTTGGTGATGTTGCTGCTGCTGCTGCTGTTGCTGTTTGACGGGCGAGCTGTAGTAAAGAATGCAGGGCAATTGTCCACGCGCCGGGGTGGTGCCATTAAAGCTCAGATCGCAGGCATAGAAATGAAAGCTGGCACCGCACGGGCCACGTACAGTGGACATGCCCGCATCGCCGGAACAGGTGCGTGCACCCTGTGAACAGAGGCGCAGGGCATAGCGAGCATGCTCCTTAATGTGCACAGGATGATCGAACTTAATCTCAGCGAGATCATTGTTCACCGACTCCTGATCGTAACTGCCAGATATGGACTCGAGTGTCTCCCACTTGTGTTGAGGCTGCAAATCGACTGTATTGTCATACAACAGTTCAAGCTGATAGTCATAGCTTCCTGAACCGGAATAGACCATGGCACCGGCAATGGCAATGCCTGGACGATCCACCGAAAAGGCAATGGCATCTGGTCCAAAATTTCCAGTATTCCAAGTGCGACTCAAATCGCAGCGAGCGAAACGGGAGCCAGTGGAGTGCAGTGTACGCGGTGGCAAGAAGAGCTTATCGTATTCACCCAATGCCGTCTGATAGACAATCTCGGCCAGCACGCGAGCCAAGAGATGGCAACAATTGTCAATTAATCCCTGATTAATGCACTCCTTGACCGCAAAATTGACACCCAAGCTGCGACTGTAGATGTTCTCAATGCGTGACCGTATCGGACTCGCTATAATGTCCAAGAGACGCACCAGAACATCCTTAAATGTCCACGAGTTGCTCAGGAAATCACTCTTCTCCTGTTGCGTGCGATAGATCATCTGTTCCACCAATATGGGATACTGATGTGCCTCGGTCGACGATAACATGGGCAGCCCCGAATTGTCACTGGGACTGATGATCGATTGACGTTCATTGCCCGCTGTATTTAACAATGAGAAGGTCGAACGCAACTTCACTGTAGGTGAGCATAGACCCGCAAGGATTGCGCTTAGCAAACGCGAGTGCATTGCACCACGATCAATTTGCGCCAACAGATCGCACAAGCAGTTCCATTTAAGTGACGATGTCGGATAGAAGGCATCGAAGCAGGCCACAAAGCTGAGATGGCATTCGTCAAGGATTTCCAGTACCAAAGCGTAACCTGCAACAGGGGAAGGATTAAGAAGGGAAGGGAAGGAAGGAATTAGAATTAATTCACTTGCGATGCCTCGCAGAGCATGGAGGCCCTTACTCACCCTCGTCTGTGGCAATATCCTTAAAAATATCATCGCAGAAAATGCCAATCAGCATGGCACGCACATTGCCAATGCATTCGGCCAATTGAATGTTTTCCAGATTGGTTTTACGTCCACCCGGTGTGCCGCTGCCCAAACCCAACATGCTGCCTGATGGCAACGCTGTCACATCGCCGATATATTTGCCAGCACTGTTGACCACGCGACTGGGTATTTTGTCTGGAAAAGAGTGAATATAAATTTAATTGATGGAATTTAAGCATTTTATTTATTATTTTATTAATTATTTCATTATTTATTTCATTATTTGTTTCATTATTTGTTTCATTATTTATTTCATTATTTGTTTCATTATTTATTTCATTATTTATTTCATTATTTATCTCATCATTTATTTCATTATTTGTTTCGTTATTTATTTCGTTATTTATTTTGTTATTTATTTCTTTATTTATTTCTTTATTTATTTATTTATATTTCTTTATTTACTTCATTATTTATTTCGTTATTTACATCATTATTTATTTCATTATTGCATTTATTGAATAATTAATTCATTAGAATAGAATTCATTCAGAATAAAATGCATTAAGAATATAACTATTTAAATGAAGGAAAGGCTGGATTCTGTGTTTAATACTCTAGATAGTTGGTTGAAATCAGCACAAAGAACTCAAAAATGTTTATGGAAAGTATAGAAATGAAGAGACAGTGGAACAGCCTTTCCAGTAAGTGTAGAAGCAATGCAAAAGTAGATTTGGTTAAGCATGAAAGGAAGAATCAATGTCATGCCTAATATGCTTGGCATATTTGGACTCGACTTACCCTTGTTCGATTTCTGGTGCAACTTAGAGAGCGCCGCAGCAACAGCGCCACCACCGACTACAGCACCCTGAGCGACAGCTGCTGCTGCCACTGCTGTATTGGAGCGTTGTGGATAGATCTCGTTGGTATATTTCCTAAGCAGACGCAAGCATGATTTGTTCACATAGCCAAGATACTGCAGGGTCTGTTGCAGCTGCAGTGGACGTGTGCGATCGCGTTGCTCGCGCAGTTGCGTCTTGAAACAATCCCACGACCAGCTGAGCAGCACCACCAGACTCTCGAAGCATTCACGACTAACGCTATTGGCGAAAGCCCGTGATATACGCTGCACGGGATCCGCATCGAGCGGCACTGGCGGCTGTTTGCAATCCTGTGTGACCAGGCGATAGAGTATAGCGGGTATTTGTCCCGAATTGACATCGGTGCCATTGTTGGCCTTTTTGCTGGACTTGAATGTGAACACCACTTGATCCTCCGTCGTCACCGAGGCCTGACCACAAGAACCGCAATCCGAGGATGGGCCAGCGATGCGTGCCCAAATCAGATACCAACGTCCTGCTGCAGCACTGACCGGTTTGGGTAATGATATATGATGTTTGCTACGTGCCGCACACTCGTATGGCACCTCCTTGGTCTCACTGATGAGTACGCCCTCCTTTTCATAGCCACCACCATCGGTGCCAAGATCGTATAGCTTCAGCTTGCAACTGTATTCACCGCGTCCGCCAAACATGCCAAATCCACAAATAACGATATCCGTATCTGCCGAGAAGCGCACTGCCTCCACGCTGTGCCCCGAATAGCCCCAGCCGCCGCCAAAGTTGTCAAATCGATTGATCACCTGATATTCACCGCTCTGTGCCTCTGTAGCCTGATGCGGCTGCTTGGGCAATGCCTGCTCAAAGCAACCGGGTATATTATCTTGTGCCGATGTCAATATATCCAGGCAGGCCAACAGATTCAGCGATGCCTGTGAACGTGAGACGCGTGCCTCTGTCTTAATGGGCAGCGACAGCTCCGGCGATAGCAGAGCGCGATAGTTGCCAGCGTTCTAGAAATTTCAAATCAATTAACAATCACAAATCTTCAATCGGTTCCCTCGATCTCTCTCTCTTCCACTTACCACATCAAATTCGGATATTTCGCTGGCGATAACATTGTGGCAGCGCAGTTTGCGTGCAACACCATCGAATACCCAAAGCACATTGTAGCTGGGATCCATGGCGAAGGCAATTTGCGGCGGCGGCAATGATGAACTGGACGTTGCCGGCGATTGTGGATCTGGTGATCCAGCGGGCTGCTGGCAAGCGGAGGGAGCAGAAGCAGCAACAGCAGCAGCAGCATCTGGTCGCGGTGGTCTCATACGTCTTTGTCGTGGCGGAGATGCCACAGCCACAGGTGGCAACGATGCTGTCTCCACAAAATGTTGCTGCTGTTGCTCCTCGAATATGTGATTCCTTGCCTCGTGCATGCTGCGTGACATTTGCTCATTGATAGGCACTCCGGCCGTACTGCAGCTGCTGCTGCTACCACCAGCACCACCAGCACCACCACTATTAACTGCTGGCTGCTGCAACTCACTGACTGGCGTGGCCACATCCACATTGCGATTGATCTCGGGCTGGCCATGAGCCTGCTGCGTTTGCAGCAACTGGGCAAAGTTACTCTGGCCACGATAGTGTGGCGTGCAGCTGCCATCGCTGCGATTGATCGAGAGCGTTTGAAACGAGAGCGGTATGCTGGGTATGAGCACTGCAAGATGAAGATGAGCATGAAGAGATTATGGATTATCGTTGGTAGTATATTATATATGTACTGCACTCACAAATGGTCTTCTTGTTGGCCACCACATGCATCTTGGGCAACATTTGAGCAGTGATCAGCGATTCGTCAATCTTGATGAATGTCTGGTCGCCATTGGCTCCAATCCAGGTGACCTTCTTGCCATAGCTGGGCCCCAGACCACTATAAGGTAGAAGACATATATATAGCAAATATATATTGATGGTCTGCCAGTTTAAATACTTACAATACGGCGCCAGGTGCACAATTCCAGAGGAACTTTTGACGCTGCGCTAGAAGGGCAGATGTGTTAGGAGGTATTAAAATGGTTTCCTTTGAGCCACCGGGTAGAACGCAAGCAGCCTCCTGGCAAGCGGCTTCTTCCTCCTGTTGTTGTTGTTGCTGTTGTTGTTGCTGTTGTTGCTGCTGTTGTTGCTGTAGTTGTTGCGGAGTAAGTGCACCAATAAGCACAGGTTTCTGACCGTAATCGCTGGGCAAACGACCTAGTTGACCCTTTTGATAGTTGCCAAACGTATAGACGACACCTTTGTGGGTCAGCAACACTGTGTGATTGCTGCCAGCAGCCACCTGGCTAATGGCACCTTGCACCTGGACACGAATGGGGCCGCTAACCGGCTGCAGATCCCCCGTGCCCAATTGTCCATACTGATTGCTGCCAAAGGTAAAGACCTCACCGGCTAGGGTGAGCACAACGGTGTGGTGCAGCCCACAGGCGACTTGCACCACCGGCGAGCCGCTGGGTAATTGAAGCAATTGTGGCGCTAGCGGTGCCACACGCGGTGGATCCTTCTCCAGATCGGTAGGTGTGCCACCGCCGCCACCTGCAGCTCCAGTATCCAATTCTGATAATTTCTTTTCCTTGCGTCGCATTATCAACGTCTTGGAACGCTGCTGTCGCTGCAGCTCACCTGGCAATGGCTTCAGCTCCACTTTGGAATCAACTGGCGAAAAAGAGTGAGAAACTATCAGTTGAAAGCAAGTGAATAAAATCGAATAGAAATGAATGGAATAAAATTTAAAAATAAATTAAATTGAATCCAAATAAATAGATATGAATGAATTCAATATGATAAATGGAAATGAATGGATATAAGAGGAAATAAATGGAACGGAATGAAATGACTGAATTGAATGTTATAAATGGCAATGAATGAACTAAATGAATTCATTTAAATTATTGAAATTTAATGAAATTAAATGGAAATTTATTCAAACGTATAGAAATTAATGGAAATTAGTGGATGTAAATGAAAATTAATGGAAAGGAATGAAAATAAATGGGAATGAATGAAAGCGAATGGAAATGAATGAGTGAAAATGAGTGAAAATTAAAGGAAGTACCATGTATGGAAATGAATGAAAGGAATGAATTGAATGTAATGGATAGAAATTAATGTAAATTATTTAAAATTGAATGTAAGAACGATTGGAAATTATAGAAAATGTATGGAATTGAATTGAAGTGAATAAAACAGAATGTAATGAATTAAGTAAATGAATGGAAATAAAAGGAATTAAATATATGTTAATGAAAATGATTATAATTAAATTGATAAGATTCCAATCGCATGACATGAATAAACTCGAATCAGGATCAAACTTACGTAGCACTTCGTTCTCCTGCAATGCAACGCAGGCGGAGCACAGTCCGCACTTGGCACAACCAGCATCACCGTGTCCACAGGGACAAATGCTGCCTGCAATGCGCTGCTCGAGCGGAACATTCAATGCCGAAACACAGCTGACATTGTAGCCGGTGCATTCACGGCACATGATGCAGACGCGACACTGACCTTGCACCATATTATGATCATCATAGTCGCAGAGGGTGGAGAAATCGATCTTGTGACGAAACTTCTCAGCATGCTGGCCAAGCAGGGCGTAGGTTGTGGACGAGCTGGGCACATCCTTGACGGGCATCATTTTGTTGAACACCCGACCGCATTGACCCTTGTTGTTCAGGCCAAAGGTGAAGAGCTGACCCTTGGCACTGAGGGCCACACAATGCGCCTTGCCCAGCGCCACCTTTGTCACATGCTGATCGAGTAGTTCACTGACAAATCCCATGCTATCGCAGTGGGCAGTATCTTTGCCGTACATAATTAGTTTTCCGGTTTTTGTGACAAATGCGGAGGTGCCATTGTTGCAGGCTGCGTGGACAACAACGTGTCCATCGATTTTGGTCATTTTCTTGGGCTTCACAGCCTTGGGTTGTCGACGATTCTTGGAACTATCGCCATCCTCACCGCGCCGCGCTGTGCCCGCAAAGTAAACAGTTCCATCATCGTTCACCAGCAGCGCATGGATGCCATCATGCCCGACCGCAACATGAACAATATGCGCCGCCTTGGATACAATTAGTTCGATTAACTTCAGTGTGGGTGTACGACCCACACACTTGAGTCCCAGTGCAGCAGATTTGCCATAGTAGTAGACACGTCCATTGCTCGCACGCACCAGCCCGAACTCCTTACCACATGCCATGCCCAGCACATCCGCATCGCGACATGGTGCCGGCAGTTTGGGCTCAAAACTATTGTGCGCCGACTGAATGCGCTGGATCTGATGCTGATTGAGCAGCTCATCCTCGAAGGCAGCATAGCCCAAGGTGCGGAACTTCTTGCGCGCCAATTGCAGCGGTAGCTCAAACGGTGGCGGTTCGCTGCTGTAACTGTTGTGGTACAGATTAAGTTTCTTCACCACCAATGTGTCCTGTAAGGAAAAAGAGAATGTATGAATGTATGTATGTATGCTTTATATATGTATTCAATGCGCCATATTCGGATATTGCATGGTGCAACCGATAGTAACGATGGCTAACTATGTAAGACGTAGGACAGATCCATAACAAAACTACGTAAAGTTAATGCTTATATTTAACCGATTGTGCAAGAAATAGTGTAACAACATTACCGATAGTTTAACTAATAATAACGTCAGCTGGCTGCGTAAGATGTGGGACTACTTTTTAACCCACCTTCGCAGGGCTATAACTATTATATTGTAGAATTGGTAGTTCAAGCAATAGAAACAATTGTTTAACTAGTAGTAACATTAGCTGAGGAACTGCTGAGCAAAAGACCTACGTCAGATTACTACTATTATTGTGTCGAACCGATAGATCAAGCAATAGTATTGCCAAAAGTTACACCGATAGTTTAACCAATAGTAACGACAGCTGGCTGGGAAAGCTAAATAATTGCTCCACAATCGACCTACGCGGAGCTATTACTAAAGTATTGCACAGCTAATATTACAGGCGATATACTGAGTGCATTGTATAGCCGATAGTAGCGTTGATACAATAATCGATTAGCTGATAAGCTGATAGTTTAACGGATAGTGCAATCGATAGTTTAAACGATAGTATTAGTAAGGTTATGTTACAGTTAAGCTTACATCGCGATTACTGCAAATAGCATGCAGGGAGTCATCGTCCGTAAAGAGTACATAGTTGAGTCCCTCGCGCATCGAGAGCATGTTGAGGGGATTCATTGACTTGACCGACAGCGTGTCCATCCCGACCAGCTGTAGCTGATCGGCGCTCCGTTTGCAATTGCGTCGGAAGTACAATTGGCCAGCGCTATAACCAAGCCAAGCGTTGCGCTCTCGACTGAAATCATCGTTTTGTGCATAGACATGACCCTTGTAGGAGCCCCCGAAGCCGGTGCCAATCTTCAGCAACGAGCCACCATACAGCAGATAGACAAAGACGCCATCGCAAGCCATGGCGGGGGCAATCTGCTGCAGCGGGGCTGTCAGCACGGGCAGCTTCAGTGCGAACTGCAAAGAAAACCAAGAGAATTATAAGATACATATGTTGCAAGAATGGGATAGGGGGTAATCGCACTTACCTCATCGATTTGCGAGCTTTGCGGCACGCCGTGACTATGGAAATCGGGACGCGTAGGCTTATTGAGCGCTGCACTAACCACCGTGTGCTGCAGTGCCGCCAGCACGGCAGGCAGCTGCACAATCTGCGCCGAGAGCTGCCTAGGTGACATGAGCATGGCGGCAATGGCCTTAAGCATTTTTCCGGTATCGCCACGAGCAATGCACAGTCCCAGTAGCGCTGCACAGGCCATGGCCGACCAATTGGCCTCCGCACCAGTGCTGGAGGTCAACGCCGCCGGCATGGTGGCCAAATCGAGCAGTAGATCGTACAATGGATTGACAAGATCTTCGGGTTCGAGTTTAAATGATTCCGGTTGTTGTCCCTGTATGACATCGAGCAGGGCCTTTAGCGCCTTGGTGCACAGCAGCGGCTGGATGTGACGTGCATCCGCGATAAGTTCAAAGAGACTACGCAAACCGGCACCAACGATCAACGGCACCGTGGCATACACTGGCTCTCGCTCCTCTGGCTCATCGGTATCGGAATCGGCATCGCTATTGGCGCTATTTGTTGTCCGTTTGTCCACTGACCCACCACCGACAGCACCACCCGCTGCAGCAGCTCCACCACCAGCGCCAGCAGCAGCTCCTGCACCACCACCACCAGCACCGCCACCATGGCCTGCATGACACGAGCATTCGACCAGATTGCTAACCATGCAGCTGCCGGCACAGACCAAACAGCACGAGGAGTCCATGTTGCCGCTCCACTTTTTGAGCGCTGACGTCGAGCCCATGCCACCACCATGTCCATTATCGTGAAACAGGGCGAAGCGTGTCTCTGCCTCCAGCACAGTGGATCGTATGGCCGAGAATACAGCAAATTTGGATGCATTCGGATCGAGCTCGATGTGCGCCACTGGAAAGGCAGGCATGAAGAGTAACTGATCCTTCACCAGTGGCGGATCCAATGGATTTACAATGCCCGGTCCAACAGCACCAACGTTTCCCTCCAGCACGGCGACAGCAGCAGCGGCTGCCAACGCCGCTGCTGACTTCTCTTTACGGCTTTTACGTTTTGTAAGCGCCTTGCGTTCATTCTGAAGCTTTCTGAAAATGTTGTATAAATGATAATTTCGAATTAAAAATTAATCTCAATAAAGAAAGAGTAAAACTCGATAAGGTTTAACCGATTCGATTCGAATATGAATGAAAATTAATGCAGGTCGCGGTTGCGGCACTACTCCGATTGGCAGTGGGAAGCAACTCAGCTGTTATCGATCAGCTGTTCGTGCAGCCGCCTAGTGCTGCCCACTTAACACTGCTGCTGCAGAGGCAGGCGCCAATTTCAACCCCAGTGACGTCGGCCGGGCTCGTCTAGGGGTTGAAGACCTACATACATTTCATACGAAAATCGATCGATTTTTCAACCCCACTGCAGCAGAAGCCGCCGCCGCCGCCGCCGCCGCCGCCGCCGCCGCTGCCGCATTGTTCGCATTCTGCTTATTTACATTACCTGCGTTGATTGCTCGTATACAGCTCGTAGAAATGATCGCCATATTTCATTGGATTCAATAATCCAACCATAGCTTTTGAGCAGATTTAATGTATTTTTCAAATGCTTTGGCCACAAATCGATATTCTGTATGCGTTTACAGATACATATGTAATTTATACATATATGCTTATGTGCGTTTCATATGTACGCCGTTATAGTTGTACCGTTAGTATCAAAGAAAACGACGACGACGACGAATTTTTCACTATTTTGCCAACACACGCGCGCTTTAAAGAGTGCAGTAGCTACAACTTAATAACTGAAAGCTTGCCAGCTTTGTTTTTGGCTAAAATTTATTGCACAAAAATTACAAAATAACTAAGAATTAACTATTCTACGGGCGCACTTAATGCATATTTCTTGTTGTATGATTGCACCACTGTCGTTGAGAGCTATATACATTTATCGATTTGTTGCAACAGGACATGCCAGTTATGCCGATACGATAATATCGTGTCATTCAACCAGGGCTATCGGAACAGCCAGGGCTACTCAACTATCGATTGCAAAAACTATGTCCTTAAGTATGTTTTTAATTATCGATTTTAAATTCAGCTGCTTAACAATTAATGCTTAGCACAAATATAACTTAAATTATTTTTTTTCTTATAATTTTGTTAATATTCTTACATTATCTAACATTTAACACTTTTTAGGAATATAATTTTAGAACGTTTTAAATCGATAAGAAATCTGCGCCGAGTTTTCCACCCAATGCAACCCTGTGCTCGCGCACAGCTGTCAGAGCCTACAACAACAACAGCTGAATTGACAGCAGCGCCGCAGCAGCAATAGCAGCAAAAAACATTTTACGTAATTTATTTTTGTTATTATTTTTGGAATTTTGCACGCAAATAACAGAAATTTTCTACCACCGCAACAGCATGGGCAACGCTCTAGACCATTATATGAAGCCAGATGTGATGCCCGGTCCAGATGTGGTGCCCAGCTTCGATCCGTTGATGGGATTCGGTGCGCGCAAGGAGCGCGTCATGATTGCCACCCAAGAGGAGATGGAATCGGCCAAGATCCCATTAGAGCATCGAGACTATTGTGCCCATAAGCTCATAGCCTATCAGGGCTGCCGCAGCGAGACGTTCCCATTTCTGTACAAGTGCGCGCACGAGAGGCATGAGTATCTCACCTGCGAATATGAGGATTACGTGCTGCGCATGAAGGAATTCGAGCGTGAACGCCGGCTCCTGGAACGTCAGAAGCGCATCGACAAGGCGGCTGCCTAAGTTGCCCAGCAAGTTGCTTTTGTTTTTTTATAGCATTAAATCACAGTTCAGTTCAGTCGAGGAAGGAGACAGTCAGGACAGTTTGTTTATTGGGCGCATCTTCCGGCAACGAGAGGCAACTCCACACACACACACACACACACTGCCCCCTCGCGAGCGGAAATTTCAATAAACACCATGCCTAGAGTAATCAATGTGGATCTGTTTTTTTTTTTAGTTAATTAAATTAAACGAAAACTGTTCAAAAACAGAAAGTGTCATTAAGTGAGAAACGTTTATTAAAGAGTTGCTTCCGGATGCAGAATTAACCCAATTGGAATCAGTCAATGGGTATCCCATAGTGCATTCAAGTATTTACAGTTCTGCTTCTCTAATCAAGACTTTATTCGTTATAAGATCATTTGATTCGTCTTACATTTAGAATTGCTTTCATATAATAAATGCACACACATACACACGCACACTCACACACACACAAGGAGATACAAAGGGAGCACACAATTAGGAGCTAAGTTAACCTATAGATATTATTGATGCTAGACAAGAAGCCGAAGGAGGCTTAACGACAAAATGCAGAGAAACATCTTTGGTAAAGGGAGCGAGGATGGCCTCGTCTGATGATCAGATGCCCAGCTTGCGCCAGAAGTGATGCATGCGACCGTGCGTCTCGAAGATGCTGCGCAGCATGAAGACCTGTATGAGACCGACACCGATCATGGCGCTGATTTGGAGCAGTGACCAATTGTTGACCTTCTGGAAATTGGCCTCGGCCAGATTGCGATCGCGTGCCTCGTGCGATCGCAGCATATCCTGCAGCTGGCGTGCTTTGGTCAAGTGCTGTCGGATGCGTCCGATGAAGTCCATAATATCCTGCACCTTCATGTCATAGTATTCCTCCGGCGTCAGGCCGGTCAGATCATCGACATCCTTCCATTGGTCGTCTCCATGCAGCTGGTCACCCTCGCGTTCCACAATCAGCTCGAAGAACACCGTCTTGCGGTTGAACATGCTGAAGCTGTTATCGAAACAGAAACGATAGTCACCCTCCTTCTGCACCTCATGCTGATGCATATTCTCCGGTTTCTTGTAGTCACTGACAATCACCAGGCCAATGGGGTCGAGCAGCGAGAAACTGATGTCCAGATCACCGTGGCCGCCGTCGATTACCTGATACTCAAAATCGATTGTCTCACCCACCTTGACGCTGTGGTACAAACACTCCTTCTTGCCGGCATCCACATAAACAGTCATCTCTTTGTCATAACCGTTCACTGTGAGCGACGGCCAGAGAATCAGTGCCGCCAGGCCCAGTCGCCAGACCAGGAAATGTCGAGCTAATTGCTGCTGCATTGCGTTGAAAAGAGCTCAGTTAGTTGGCCATTGAAGGATACTTAGTTAGATTACATTTACTTACCATTTCAATGCGTACAAATGTAAAGAAAACGCCAATTGCCTTGGCGTGCCGAAAAGTTACGATATACTTACTTTGATTGTTGATACTATTTTTAAAAATATCGCACATCGATATTTGCAACAAGTCGATAGGTGTACTCTTTGGGCACTATCGATGTGAGTAGTATCGATATTACAATTATTACCACCAAACCAATATATAGAAATAAATTTTATGTAAGTACATACATCTATTATAATATTATAATTTAGTTTTTAAACAAGTTTATTGTGCTGCATTTTACTCAGATGCAGTCGAACTATCGATTGATTTAACTTTGCAAAGAGCTAATATCGTGCTTACGTAGTTCATTGTCAATTCCAATAGGTGGCGCCAGTATTGCTGTTCTGGCGCAGTGTCTTGCTGTTAACAGATATTTGAATTGCATTTCCATTTATACAAATAAATTAAATTAAAATTGTATATTTTGTATATTTATTTTATTATACATTTTCATATAGTACTATATATTTTTTTTCTATTCAAGTTAAATGTGCTTCACTTTATTTACGTATAACTGCACTCACTAAGCATCGAACATGTTCGATGCTTAGTGCTGCACTTGATTTAACATCGTACTAACATAGTTGACTAGCAAATCCAACAGATGACGCTAGCATTGCAATTTTGGCGCGATGACTTGCAGTTAACGGAAATTTGAATTGGCATGTGCAGATCATTTATGGGGCTTTAAGTCAACTAATCTTTGTACTTAATGCAGTTATTCAACACGAGTTCGATGTCTGACACTAAACACAATGTCTTACGTAAATTTGGCGCATTTGCATTTTGTTTTCCTGTTCGGAAATCGCCGATCATTAACTGAAATGCAGGTGCTTGCATATTTTGTGCGTATGTTTCGTCATTGAATCAGTCACGCGGACCCCATCAGTCCAGTCCAGTTTAGTCCAGTCCATTTTCAGGGCTAAGCCAACCGAAAAGCCCTCGAAATCAGTTGACCCGCTCACGCCTTATCAATAATATTAGTTTTATCATTTGGCAATAGACGGGCAGGGGAGGGGTAGGTCTTTATTGCCACAAAAGTCATTATACAATTGGTCGATTGCGCAACGGCAACAGCAAACGGAAATCTTATCAAATCGGGGCCCCACGATACGATTAGATGTCCAATGCCAATAATGACCTGCCTGCATACCTGAATATATATACAATATATATATACATATATATACACACTATATAGCTCATATGACTTGTGAAAGCGACTCATGGACTAACAGTTTTATAATACCCAAGCCCATAAAAATTGCACGGGGGAATTTCATATAATATAATATGATATTGTACACTATATTCCCATATGATCTCATGCCTCTTCAGTTCGAAGTGATCTGTTTACGGCCTGTTACGTGCCTTGTTGGTTTTTAGATAAAAAGCATTCCTAATAACATACATTGCTCGCTTATCTGGGGATCTTATCAAGATATGTTTATGGATACACGTTTTATTCTACCCCGATTGCGTAGGCTGGTTAGTAAACCCATTTGCGTCAAATATTGCCATTTTCACTCTCGTGTTTGTTTTGGTTACTTTTTTTTCGCATTCGGTAATTTTCCCTGATCACATTTTCAATTAATTTCCCGCTACTTTGCATTTTCAGGGTCCCCACTAACTAATTAACTTGTAAATCGAAATCACATACTTAGATATATGTACATATATGTTTGTGTGTGTGTGTGTGTGTGTGTGTGTTATTGAAGTCATTATCGGGCGGCGCTATCAGGTGAATCGATTGGGGCTGCCGTTCTTATCGTTACAACACCCATTACAAATTTCACCCTGAAATGGAAAATGAAAAAAAAAAAGAAACGAAAACAAAATTCGATGTTTCTTTCGATAGGTCGAAGAGGCTTTATTTATGAATAAGGTACAATGTGTGGCAATATAATAAAAGAATAGGTATATAGTACATGTTATATACAGACCTACATATATGTATATGTATAATGTATATAAGTATACTGTAGTTAACATATTTAATTGTAATTTTCAGCATGACATACAAATTTCTTAATATAATGTTTGGCACTGATAACTAGAATATCACGACATGTCCTACAAAGGTCGAGATAATCTTGAGTTATCTTAAGTTTTTATAAGAATCAAAACACTATATCTAATGATTAATTAAGGGAGAAGAAGAATCAGGTATACACAGATCAAAACCGACAGTTACACGAAAACGAGAACAGATGAGGAGAACTGGAGAAACGATGGCAATATGACAGTAGGATTTAGATTAAAACCCTCTGTATTTGTCGGGAAAAAGGCTGACCTGGCAGCCCTGATGCAAATAATGTTAGTACTTACTATATTATATATTGAATGAGTACTTGCTTACTGTATAGTACATACTATATAGTAAATAGTATGCGGAATATCAGTATATTATGCCACATTATTGCTACTCCCTCTTTTCTCTCTCTGTCTCTTTCTCTCTCTCGTTCCTTTCCTCGCTGTCTCTGTCTAGCTAATTATGGCATAAATTATAGCATAGCTCCCAGCAACTTTTGATGATGGCGATAAATATGAAGAGCAAGGCAAAGGAGGATAAGGAGCTTCGCTTCTACGCGTCGTGTAACCTTCACATTTGCCTGGCTATGCTGCCCTATGACCGTTGACAATGACACACACATGTGAGGATATACGTACGTATGTGTGTGTGTGTGTGTGTGTGTGTGTGTGTACACTGCAGCAGCCGGCAAATGACAGTAGAATGGCAAAGAGCAAATAAAACACATGTGAAAAATCGCACGTGCAATGAGCAAAACAAACCCAAGAGAGACAGAGAGAGAAAGAGAACGAGAGAGCGAGAGAGACAACAGCGACGCAGGCGTCCTGCATGGCTTTTTTTTCTTTCTCTCCTCTCTGTCTCTTTTATTTCTGGCTTGAAAATTTCCCCAGTTTGCCAAAAAATAAAAGCTGCCCCTATTTGGGCAAATTTGCGGCGAATTTGCCACCCCCGTTGCAGAGAGCGGCACAGCGAGAGCACAAGAAAACGAGAGAGAGAGAGCAAGAGAGAGAGAGCAGGAGCGCGTGTCTATTGCAAGAGCGCGTTAGCTTAGCCAACAGCTGCAGCTGTGTTTAACGGTAAAGAGAGAGACAGAGATGAGCTTAGCACACACATAAACACACAGACACAGACACAGTTACATACATACATATTTGGTAGCTGGCTTGCAATACCGTTATAATTAGCGGCATTGTTTTGTTTGCTATTTGCTTTTGTGTTGTTGTTGTTGTTTTTTTGCATTCGCTTTATATATTTTGTTCATGTTTTATGCCCTTTTTTAGACACACACACAAAATGGTTTTCACTTTTTATGCTGCGCCAGATGCAGCACGAAATAACTAAGGCAAAAGTAGAAACGGATGGGCAGGGGAGGACAAGAGGAGCGTTGCCAGACCAAATTGAGAGAGTGGAATGTACATGAGTGTGATCTACATATAGACGAATGAGCAATATGTGTACGTGTGTATGTGTGTGTGCATATATGTACATATGTATCGATGTATCGATCGCCAGCTTTAATCGTAATCGAATAAAAAATCGACAGCTCAAAAGCTCAATGAGTAGTGATAGTTGAAGAGAGCGAGGAGTGGGCAAGAAATAGAGAGAGAGAAAGAGAGAGAGACAGAGAAGGAGAGTGGTTGAGAGAGAGGCAGAGAAGGAGAGAGTTATTGACCGCTCGAGCGTCTAATGCTGCGTAGCATAGCATAACCATATTTGGCATTGCATTTGTGCTATGCTGCGCTGCAGTCGGCGCTGCAGTCGACGCTGCAGCCAGCTGAGAGTGAGAGCCGCTGGCAGAGCGCAGAGTGAGTGGGCGCATGCGCGTCTGTGTGCATACACATAAAACTATGACATGCATAGTTGTTGCTGTGGTGCAGGGGTAGGGCAGGGGGGAAAGGCTGCCAGACCGGAAAACGTTGAGGAGAGAATAAAAAAAAACATACAAATAAATTTGAACTTGAACTTACCGCGCCCTGCACCACGACGATGCTGTCGCTCTGCGTGTGTGTGTCTCGAGTGTGTGTGTTTGTGTGCTTTGCGTAAGCATGTGTGTGGGTGTGTGTGCCCAGCATACCAAAACGCCGGAAAATACACACCCATTTATGTACAAGCAGCCAGTTGGCTGTGTGTCTGTGTGTGTGCATGTGTGTGTTTGTATATTGAAGCATGCACATGCATGCCTCGTCATCTAAATCTTTATCTCCTCTGCCCTGTACATATTAAATTGTACACACATTCACACAAACACACACACACAATAGTGTCCTGCATGAATATATTTATTTATTATGTGACAGTACTGCATATATGTATGTATGTATGTGTATTGCACTAGAGTCCTGCGTGAATGAATTTATTTCAGGACAACAATACTGTTCAGTACAATACTGTACTCATTATTTATTACTGTACTCATTACTTATTATACAGTAAATCATATAAATCAAATGAAAAGCGTACACAAATGCACACAGACACACACACTAGAGTTCTGCATGAATACATGCAGTACTTTACAGTTGTACACACTGCAACCATACTGTACTCACAAGTGCAATGTACAACATTGCAGTGCATGAGTACACTTGCTGTCGAAACAGGCAAAAGTACAACACTGTCTGCCATTCATTTAAAATTGTACTCATCTACATATGTAATTGTACACACTTCTATAGTGAATGATTCCTTTGCCCTTTTGAATGCATTCATGCAGTACTGCAAATTGATTAGCATATTCTACCTGCTGCCGTCGTCCTCAGCTCACGACATTCTCCCCCGTTCTCCACTCTCTCTTTAGGCTGCGCTGCTAGGCTCAATCTACCTCTCTCTCCCTCTCTCGTTGTCTCTTTTTGGCGTTGCCATTTGAATATTAACGAAATTCATGTTGTGCATGTAATTCTTTTCATCCGTGTGTGCCTGTCCGTTTCCCTTTTATTTTCTTATTCGGAACGTGATTGGCATTTTTGATGCGCCGTCGTTTCCGTAGCGAAAAAACACTTTGATCACCACACACACACACACACACATATGCAGGCAGACTGTAGGCTTCCTGTGGCTCTCGCACTCTCTCCCTCTCCCATGCAGGTTCGCTCTCGCACTCTGCCTGCTATGCAACGCAATCGAATTAGGTACAATGCAGTGCACCCAAATGGCAACATTTGCCCTGCACATGTGTGCAATTTGTTGCTGTTTTGCGATATGGAAACACCTGCCAGTTATCGGCTAGCATATACATACATGCATATATGCATGTGTGTGTGCGTTTGTCTGGCGTGTATTAGCGTAAGTGCCCATAAAGAGCAGCAAAGTATGAGCTGATGCCAAGAGATAATGTGAACGCGTTGCGTGTCTTATCGCAGCGGCAAGAACTTTTGCTTGCCTTGCCATGACTCATAGGTGCTTCGCGGTATGTTTGTGTGTATGTGTGAGTGTGCCCACCCACACGTCAGTGCAATTGTTGCTTTATGTATCGCACTCTTTACTCTCTCTCTTTTTTTCTTTTTTTTGGGCAGCAACGGAAGCGTTTTGCTGCCCCGCCCTGCCCTGCCCTACCCTGATAGTCCCCCACCCCTTGTCACCCCTGCCTCTGCCACTTCATACTCCTATCTGGCCGGCGCCACGCCCTTTTGAACTGTCATAAATTAACACTCCGGGGCCAGAGGGCCCCCGCATGACAACGCGCGATTGCCCGAGGTTCTCAGGCCCGTCGATGCTCACTTCGGCACGCCACGCCTTACCCCGCCCCCGTCTTGAGTGCATTTCTTGACTCAAGTTATCGGCGCCAGCAGAGAAAGAAGTGCCCGATAAAGCAGCAGAAGAAAGAAAAGGAAATGGGAAGAAGTAATCTTTCTGCTTGAAGATCGGCTACGAGGGGTGCGGGGTTATCATAAGAGTTTGTCAGGAAGTATGCAACTGCAACGAGCAACCCTAGAGAACTGATATATGTATGTATACATAGATATAAACATATGTACATATATGTATACACATATATATAAACATTTATATATAGACATATATGAATATGAAATTATCAGGCTTATCTCCTCCTCCTTCATAAATATTTTCCATCCCTTTACATTATATACATATATATCTGCCTTGTCTCAATCACTCCACACTTTGCCAAGATATTCTACAACGATTGATCAGAAAACTATAGCCATTAAGCCCATACCCTCTACCCATATGAAAGTTATTTGAAAAATCTGTGGATAGATCTATAAGGTCGCCAAACATATTCCAGTATCAAACCAGTAAGAAAAGCAACAGTCCCTTCGACCCATGATCTAGTGTAGTTTATTTGTTAAATTCATACACATATACATAGGCACATGCTTGCAAATTATTCCCGACAGATGGCGCTCGCGATGCCCTTGTTAGCTGACACAAGCACTTAGTTTTGTGCTCATACTTTCTTAAATAACTTCTGTGTTTATTGTCCGATCGGATTGCAATTTAGAGAATACGTAGATATTTCATTCAGCTTAGTATATGTCAAAGTCAGAAAGTTGTATCTTTAATACAGCACTTATAAATTGAGTTGAAAAATTAAATTATTGAATTGTGGGGGCGGTGGGCGTGGCACCCAATATTTGAAATAAACTTGATCTGCGCCGAGTATATAGGAACCTTTATTCCAAATTTTGTGTCTCTAGCTTTTAGAATAGCTGAGATCTGTGTGTTCATCTGGTCAGACGGACATCTGGACATCCGGACAGACAGACGGACAGACAGACACAGCTCAATCGACTGGGCTAGTGATCCTGAGCAAGAATATATGTATATACTTTATGGGGTCTGCCACACCTCCTTCTACCTGTTACATACACTTGCACAAAGTTAGTATACCCTTTTTTGACCATTTTCAATGGTCGAAGGGTATAAAAATATTGAAGAAATACTTCTAACTTACTTGTTCCCAACTACAACGAGTAAACTAAAGTCTAACTTTAACTATATAATTTGATTATCTGTTCAACAAATACATATACTTATCATAATTAAAATAAACTTATTGTATTTAATTTTCGTCAACTCTTTTTCCAGGCATCTTTGAATGTGTTAAATTATGTTGCAATGTGCACTTGAGTAATGCAAAATAGCAAAAGAAGGATAGCCAAAGCATAATTAAAGAGAACGTACAAATTTTGGTGGAATTTGCAGTCCCGTTACTGAGTTTCATTTCTCTTTTCGATACGTCTTTGCATATTGCAAAGAATTACTTGACAGTTGTTTTTCTCCGCTTTTCTTGTTTTTATTTGATTTCGCTATGTTTAAATATAAATTTTATATTTTTGCTGATGCTAATTAGTTCATAATTCATTACCTAATAATATAGTAAAACAAAAAATGAAGAAAACTCTAATTATGTTATTAAAAAACTACTTTAAACGTAAAAATGCATTGCATTTTTCCTTTTGCAAAGAATTAGTTGACACACTGTACATATTAGTGTTGGGTAATCCTAGTTCAATTTGAGGAATAAGTTCGTTCGTCCGTTTAAAATCAATGAACTAGGTCGTTCATTTAGTTCAATCGTTCATTTTTTAAACTTGCTTACAGGTGCTTCAAAAAAAAAAAAAAAATGTTATGAATTTATTTCATACAATGCTGTCATTGAAAATTAATATTATTTATTCAATTTATGTCAAAAACACTTATACATAATAATAATAAGAAATAATAAAGAGTTTACATATTATATTGAACTAAGTGAACTAAATTGAACTAACGAACTATATTGAACTATAAAGACAGACCTAGTTCGTTCGTTCAGTTTGGTGAATAGTTCAATTTACGACACAACACTAGTACATATGTATACATATGTATGTATAACGACTTAAAGGGAACTCAAATCGTAAAACCATGAACACTTCAACTTGCCAGCTTGTCCGCTTGCGCTTCTTCCGCTGGAGTTGATTGCTAAGGCACTGCAGACATATCTTTAATATGTCATGTATGTACACACATATATATATATATATATATATATATATATACAATACTTGTACATATGTTTGTATATATCTGTTGTTTTATCGGCTGCGTCCAAATATAAAACACATCGCCCATATTCGGTCGCGTCGTATCGAGGGCTGATTAGTCCGCTGCATTTGTCGGAACAACAACAACAACAGCTGATTCAGTTGGGCTGGGCCCGTACCGAGTGCCGGGACACCCTCTCGCAATGTATGGTGGTTCGCCTGGTGGTTTATTAACCCAGGCTCGCCGTCGTCATCATTTCCGGCGCACGCACAGCGCATTGCGCCTCATCCCCGAATGCGTTTCAAGGTTGCGCGACCCTCATTTGGGCCGTACTGCTGACTACCCCCTCGTCATATGTACCATATACATATGTATGTGTACCCACATCGGGGTAGTTAGCAACTCCGACTGGGTTAGGCCAAAGGCAAATCATCATTTTTTTTTTTTTTTTTTCGGCAAAAGAGGAATTAGCAACCTATGTACCTAGCTGGCTGGCAACCCCCCGCCCCGTCGAGCACCCTCATTGAGCACACGTGTCACTTTCACAATTGTTTTCGGGAAATGCTGAGGAAAAGCAACTGGGGATGA
The DNA here is from genome assembly GCA_018904025.1 of Zaprionus vittiger. NCBI lineage: Eukaryota > Metazoa > Arthropoda > Insecta > Diptera > Drosophilidae > Zaprionus > Zaprionus vittiger. The sequence goes on along the minus strand of JAEIFQ010001126.1, from coordinate 3,758,077 downwards.
CTCATTCGCGCATTGATTTTGCGTGTCGTATTCGCATTGGTTCGTGTCTTTGCGGCTGGCTTAGTGCATCTGCAGGCTGTTTTTCTTATAAATAATGCAGCTGTTATAAGGCAGACAGATGACCAGACGCAGGGGGATGTGATGTGCGGAGGGGGTACGCCTACTCACACGTATCGCGTCGGCAAGTTGCTTTTCGCTTTTCATGAAAATGGAAATGAAATGAAAATGCATCGTTTCACGCTCTGTTTGCTGCGAATTCTCTAAAAATTCCCCGAAATTCCATACATGGAATATACATTTTATACACGTATTGATCACAAAGAAAATACCTACATATGATATGTATGTATGTATAGTAAGTATATCATCCTAATCGCAAGGTATGGCTGCCAACTTTCAGAGCTATCGCCGCCCGTCGAACGTGTGTTATTAATCGTTCTATAACGCGTACGCGTGATTCACCATAATTCTATCGATAAGTTCTACATTCCTTATCGTTAATAGCACCACAGCTGATTAGAGGGGGGATATAACTATTATTATTACGTTCAGTTGAAAAGGTTTCTACTATTGAAGGTTCTTGGAAAATCGTGCCATGGTTTTACCAGAAAACTTGCTCAGGCATTCAGCTTATCAATATTTATATAGACCTAACCAACACTGAGCTATGCCTTATACTGTTTTAGATCTCTTTAAGCTATACTAAGACTTAGGAGAGACTTTAGCCACGGTTATATGTAGGTCTGTAGATCAAAGCATATATCTGAACTTAAAGTTGTTTTTAAGAAATGGATATATTATATATAAAAGACAATAAGAGTACTCAATCAGGAATGCAGCTTTATCAATACTTACATATATAGACCTAAGCACTGAGCTATACGTTATACTTTTTTAGATCTTTTCAATGCATTTTCTTTAGCAACGCATACATATATGTACATAGGTCGGTAAATCAAAAGATCTATCTAAACTTTAAGTTGTTTTTAAGAAATGGGTATATGTATATACCATATAGCAAAGACGTTTAGACAACTTGATCAGGTATTCAGCTTATCAATATTAATATAGACCTAAGCACTGAGCTATACCTTATACTGTTTTAGATCATTTTAATCTATACTAACTAAGTTTTAGTAGAGACTTAAGCCATGTATATACATATGTAGGTCTGTAGATCAAGAGATCCATGCTAAAGTTAAAGTTGTTTATAGAAATGGATATATATACCATATAGCAAAGACGTTTAGACAACTTGATATAGACCTAAGCACTGAGCTATACTTAATACTGTTTTAGAACTCTTTAATCCATACTAAATAAGGTCTAATAGAGACTTTAGCCATGGATATACTACATATGTAGGTCTGTAGATCAAGAGATCCATGCTAAAGTTAAAGTTGTTTAAAGAAATATATATTGGACTGACCGAAAAGAAACCGGTGATTTTGCATACAATTTTTTAATAATTTTTTTGAAGGACTTATGACTTTGTTATTGCATTTTATCTTTTGTCAGTTATAAGTTGGCACTTTAAGCTTGCTTTAGAAAAAAAGCGCGCGTAATTTGGTTTATATTTGTTTGGAGCATTTCGTCATATTTTACTTTATTATTTGCGTAAAGGAAAAAATGCAGCTCAGGTTGCTAAAAAGCTACATGATGTGTATGGTGACAAAGGCTTAAAGGTAACACAGTGTCAAAGTTGGTTTGTCAAATTCCGTTTGGAAGATTTTTCACTCAAAGACAAGCCATGTTCAGGTCGGCCAAGTGCAGTTGATGATGAAGTTATCAAGGCTTTAATCGCATTGGATCGTCATGTAAGATTCGAGAGAAGTTTAATATACCACAATCAACCATACATGATCATATGATCAGCGGTTTCCCAATATATCATATAGCAAAGAGTTGGAAAGTTGGAAGGGAAGAGTGGGAGAGGGGCAGAGACTGCAATGCTTTCGCTCTCTTTTCTTCACCACCTTTTACAGCTGCAGTTCGTTCGCAGTGAATTCAAATTCAAATTCGGTTTTAAATTCAGTTTTAAATTCAAATACTCAGTTCAGTTTCGGATGCGATGTTCGGTTACGTTAAGTTGCCGCATCGCGATTGTTTGGGCTCCGCTTGCTGTTCGAACGGTAAATCGAGTTTACTTTCGCAAAAATTTGTTTAATAATTGAAAAAAATTAGGAAAACATTTTGTGGTGCTTTTTTTTTTCTTTTGTTTTTTTTTTTGTTATTTTCTTTCTTGTTTTGTTATTTCTGCCCGCATGGTCGCGCACGTTTACTGAAATTCTGATTAGCTAGTGAAAGTCTTTCGCTCGTTTTGTTTGCCACTACCGTTAGATCTTATCTGACTTCCATTGTTTGTCGTATCGTCGCGAATCGCAAACTAATTTTTCGCACAAGCGATCAAAAGACGCAGATACATACATACATATATGTATCTACAACATAACATAAGATATACTGCATGCAAATGCCGATCCCCGGATACAGTCGAGAGTTATTCAATTTCAACTCGTTTGTTTCGTTTGGGATCAAAATGACAAGTGTCTTCATTATCTGTGGATAATAAACAACTGTTATCTATATAATAAAAGAGCACAATTTTAAACTAATAACTTTTAAATACCAACAACTATAATGACCTATGAACTGAGCAAATATATACATATATACAGATATTGAACGATGAAAAAGGAACGAATATATGTATGTAGTTCTATATTATTGTTTTAATTGTTTATACATTTAATACGATTATTTTTATTATATATTTATAAATCAAAAGAAAACAAATGAATGATCTAAGAAATAATTAAATAAATAATGATATATAAATAAATAATACACATCGTTATACGATATTTACTATATAGTATATTCCAATTGATCATCCTATAACTAAAAGTTGTTCAATTTACCTGCTTACAATTCCAATTCTGGACATTTTCAAGCGATAGGCAAAAGCAAACGGATGTCTAAATTGCAATAAAGCACACAGACACACACATACACGCACACACACACACACACACACAGACATGCGTGCGAGGTAAATTCCTCAGTTGATTCGTTCTCGCACCAAAAAGGCTATGAAAATTTGTACAGCCCAAATCGGGGATTACGAATGGCTGCGGTTTCCTGGGCTCGATAGCTTCGATAGTTAAGCAACGGATGCGATGCCTTTTAAAGCATTAACAACAACAACAACAGCAGCAACAATCGTATAGTCCCTAAAGCAACTGGAGAGTGTCATCTCTAGCTCTAGGCGCAACACTGCGAAGGTTGCACAGCAGCAAAATATGGCAACGTTGTCAATTTCCGCTCTTCGAATTTCGAAAATCGTTACAATTTCAAGTCCATAAAAACACGCACAAACGCACGCACACGATCGTCGCCAATGTTGTACACACTTTGCAGCATGTACATTTTGGGATGAAATTCGATATAAATCAGCAACAATAACAACAACAGCAACAACAACAACAGCAAGCGAAACAAAAACCGAAAAAAGCCTCGCGTTGTTTCATTTAAAATGGCAACGTCCAAATGCGGCAGCAGCGTCGGCGACGGCGTCGACAACGACAGAGATAGCGACAGCGATGCCAGCAGAGACAGCTCAATGTCAATGGCTTCAGATTGTATCGCTCTCCCACTTGCTGCATGTGTGTGTGTGTGTGCCGCAGAAAGCGCCAAAAAGCGAAATAAATTATGCAAAGTCAAAATGAAGTGTACAAAAACAAAGTAAAAAATAATACAACAAATTCCAAAAACGTACGCTGTTTTTTGCGTTATTGCTTTGCACTGCGCTTTTGTTGTTGTTATTGTTAATCGATACACACACACATACACATACATACATACAAATGCATGTTTTTGCAGTGCAAGCAAGGCTTTTCAACTGTTCCCACTGCTGTTCCCAGTAAGGGACACACTGTCTGGCAGCCCTTCAGCTCGCCTTCAAAATGCAACTCAATCTGGCAACACAAATACATACATACTTATGCACATACACATATATGCACGTCTGTTTATGTGTTTGCGTGGCTCTCATTTCCAGCTGTCTAAGCACCGTTGTCGAAACCATTTGAAATAACTGTTCACAGCGCAGGCCAAACAAATAGAAACGCCTGCAAGCAAGCAAGCTTGTACACACATATGTACACACGTTCATACATATGTGCACATATTTATTCACACATATTTATCAAAAATATCGCCGAGAACGTTTCTAATAGTCTGCGCGGTACTGTAACATAGTTTGTTGTTTCTTTTTTGCCGCAGCCAGTTTCTTCCGTTGTCTGAGAACAAGTTTATCAGATTTAATGCTGCTTCGACTTGTGTTTTTTTTTCTAAGCATTTCAAACGTAACTGTCAACAATGGGAGCTGAAGACGTCGTCGCCGTTGTTGTTGTTGTTCTTGTTGCTCTCTTAGCGGTGGCTACAGGTGGCCGCAGTCGCGGCTGCGCAACACTCAAACGGGCAACGGGAACGGGAACAGTTTGACTGCGAGCACGTTTGCCAACTCGCTCGCACACTCATCCGTTGTCCGCATTAATGTGTTTGTATGTATGTATGTTAAACACACTCAATTATTACACACACACACAGCACTAGATCAATGTATTTGTTTTTGTTTTTACGCTAAGCGCGTTTATTTTGTTTACCGTTCACCTAGTTTGCGATGAAGAAGAAACAGAAATAGAAAAAAACAAAGCGCTTGTTTTCATCCTCTCTTCATCTTCATTAGTTGACGGCGACTGTGTGTGTGTGTGTTGTGCTTTTAGGTTTGGGTTTGTTATTGTTGATGATGCTTACCTCCCCGTTTTGCGGTGCTTTCAATGTGTTTCATATGCAAATTAGTTAACTGAATTTTGTACTTTTCATTTCAGTATCCCCCATTCGGATGAATCACTTCAATAACATGGAATTAAGCTGCCGCGTCATGTTTCACATTGCGACCCTCGCGTCGGGCCGCCTCAGTGATAAATGTACAGTGGTTCACAACCAGCATATACAAACCCTTAAAGGTCTATAACAGCTAAACTAAAAGCGAAATGTCCAATTTTAAAATAACAATGCACTTTTGTAATGTTTAAAAATGTTGTTTATTCACCTCAAGTTATGTTTTATTATTATTATACCGTTTGAGCATCAAAATTGTTCAAAAAGGGCACACCCACTGTCTGAATCCACAAAGTATATAAATATGTATATTCTTGCTTAGGATCACTAGAAGAGACGATTGAGCTATGTCCGTCTGTATGTACATCTAAATATTAGCTATAATAAGTGCAAAATATTCCAAATTTGGATGACACGCCCACCGCCCACACAAATGTGCAATAGGCGATTATAGAGCAAATCATCAAGCCATACAGTGTGTCAACTAATTCTTTGTATAAGGAACAATGCAATGAGAATTCAGTTTTAAACTCATCCCTCAAACTTCAATTCGATTAGGTAATAAGCATAGAAGTTATTTAAGTTAACATTTTCTATGATGTAGTAGACGTACACCAATACTACTTTGGAACATTAAATAAATATGCTTTTCAATTATTTTAATAACGTGTTTAGTACACCTTTTATAGGCTGTTAAAGTTTCAAATAAATGCTGGTTTAAATAAACTGTGAGCCACTGTACGTGAGTGTGTGTGTAAGGCGAGCTTGTTGTCCCTGTCCATGTGGGAAGTGAAATGACTCATTGAGCTGACTGTGACGCCGCTGCTGCTGCTGCTGGCCCATGGTCAATGTCTAATACCAATGATAAGCTCGTCTTTCCGCCTTTAAGGCGACTCACACTCACTCACTCACTCTTGGTCGGTCCCACTTGCACCAGTGTAGCTCACCCTTTCTGCACAGTTGACAATTGAGTCATTTGAGCGCGTTTCTGTCACTTTTATCACAATTTCAATGAATAAACTGCAGAGCTGATTATTTTTTATTTCCTTTTTTTGATTATTCATTTTATTATTTATTTAGTTGCTGAAATGTTGCTTATCACTAAAGTTAGTTAATCGCTTGGAATGTTTCGTTTTCTTGTTTTTTTTTTTTTTATTATTTATAGGCTCTCTTGGCCGTGAAGTGTTCGGATATTTATAGCGATGATAAGGAACGACCACAAGGAACCCCTACAAAAGTGGTCGACTGTATGCGATATCTTCGTATGTGAGTATATAGGAGAACACTGGTGACGATTGTATGCATGGCTTTTTTTCTTCTTTCACACTCAAATATGAATGTAATATATATAAATATGTATAATCTACATAAAACAATTTAAATACAATGCATATAATAAATAAACATATTGAATAAATGGACAGTTGATTTTTCATAAAATTTTGTTCGATTTTGTAATGTTTTTATATGAATTTGATGGTTTGGTTGATACTACAATAGTACATAAAACTCCAATTCATAATAAACTAAAGAAAACAATAAAATTAATCTTTATTTTCTGAATAAATATTGACTTTAAACTTAAATTTTCTTTTCCATTTTCCTTTTCATTTGCAAAGAATTAGTTGACACACTGTAAATGTAAATCAAATGTCAAAATCTATGCAAAATGAATGTGTGTATTTGTCACACTGTGCGCAGTTTGCAGTTCTTTGACTTTGCAGGCTAAATTTGCATGCAGTGCAATTAAAGCCACTCACTCTCTCCCTCTCTCTCTCTCACTCTTTCTCGGTCGCTCGCTCTTCTCGACATTGGTGACGAATTATGATAAAGGCGAAACCTTCACGCAATGCTGTCTATCTCTGTCTCTGCTTTGTGCAGCGCCTCTTTTGGGTGTGACTGTGCGCGCTGCTCCTGTTGCAGGCATAACGAGCATTGTTGTCACGCTCACTCAAATCCACACCCACACACAAACACTTACATAGTCCCGTTCACGTGCGTTTTCCAATTTGTGTAATTGCTGGCCCGACTGCGCTGCTGCTGCATAGAGAAAATGGCACAAGAAATGGCAACTTTGTTTGAATTTGTTGTTGTCTGCTGCTTGTTTAATTGATGTTGTTCACAGGCACGCACACACACGCGCCCAGCTGATGGCAGTGAACCGTAACGGGCCAACCCTGCGAAAAGCTTCACCCAAAAGTACCTGGAATGGGAACAGCCATGCGACTGGGAATGGGAATGGGAATGGGAGAATACGAGAATGGGAATGGGTGAGCGAGAACGCTTTTTGTGTGTGGGCGACTTGTGCTACACATTGTATTACTGTATCAGTGCACACTACATAAGTATAAAACACACACATGTACTCGCACACGCACACTCAAAGCGTCACTCATTTTCATTAAAAACCACTTAAGGTTTTGTTTTTGCAACCCACATTCTTGCGGCCAAGTTAAAGTGGGTACAGCTGTGAGTGGAACAGCTTGCAATGGAACAGCCCCTGCAATGTTCGCTGCACTGTTCCCACAGACGACAGTAATGTTAAATTGAGTTTGTGCAATCGGTAATCGGTAATCGGTGTGCAAATTGATTGATTTACCAGACGGAAACAGTGTGTTAACGCTAGCGAATGCACACTGTGCTTCAATTTATAGTTCTCTAGCTGTGACACACAGTTAGCTCACCATGCAAATATGTTGCTTTGGCCATATAAATGCAGCACTAGCGGCGTAGTAAAGTATATCTTCATATACGATTTACATACCATATACATAAATGTATATACATACATATGTAAATATATATAAATATACTTTTATAGTTAGTTTATGGGTATATTTTATTCAAAACCAGTTATCTGCTAATTTACATTATTTTTGTAATATTTTTTCTTTGAGTTCATATCATCGTCATCTTTGATTCCCCAAGCGCCTCTCAAAGCCGATCAGAGGGATACTATATATAAACACATTCATCGCGCGTTGCCCGGCAACAACAAATGCGCAGACAAATCGCAACGAATAATGGAATAATGGGCAAAAAAAGCCAGTCAGACGCCGTGTCGGCGTCGCGACGACGCCGCAATAAACAAAATGCGAAAATAACTTAAATAAAAATAAGACGAAAGAAAAAATGAAGGAAAATCAAAACAAAAATCCAACTCAGACGGCGTCTACACGCACACAAAAACACACATAGACACACACAAATAGACACAGATACAACTGTTGTAACACCTTCGGCTGCGGTTGCTACTGCAGTAATCGGTACCCGGTACCCGTTCCCCGTTCACCGTTCACCGTTCCACGTTGTACCACCCGCCAGCAGCAGTAGCTTGACAAGGCAAAAGAAATGACAAGCCACCGCAATCCGTATCCTCTCGCTCCCCCTACTCTATAAAGCAACTAGTCATCCCATTACAATGCGCCGTCTGATGAATGTCTCGACGTCTCTCAATGAAATCTCATTTCTCGTAGCATCAGCTGAAAATAAACCCAGCGTGATAAGAAGATTGCTTGCATGATAAAAAGACTAGAGCACTGAGGAACTATGTACATATGCATGATATGATGTCGATATGGGAGAGTTTTGAAGATGTGTATAGAGATGTGATGTAGTTATGTACTATGTATACTAACAAGTTATGATATGAATCTAGCTAAGCTATTTAAAATATATAAAATAAAATAAATAAATAAAATATATCAAATAGGGGAAGGATATAATAATAGCTATAAAACAAAGTATTTAGAAAAGATATTTAAAATAAAGAATCTAATAAAGATATATACAATATATTAAAATAATAATGGCACATATATAAAAAGACAATTCAAAAATAAAGTATATTTAGGATACAATATGTATAGCTTTAATATAAAGAATCTAGAAGAGATTTTTAAAATACATATACAAAAAAAAATATGTGTATTCTTGCTAAAATCGAGGTAAATAAATATAAATAAATGCATATATTTTAAATATTTACTACATAAAGAATCTACTAAAGATATAGTATGTAAAATATATTAAAATTTTATTATATATAAAAATATTGAACATATAAAGTATAAAGAATCTAGTTACTATATTTAAAATATAAATTATATAAAAAATACATAATACAATTCTAGACTTTCGTCTAGCTCTTTCTAACTCTTTCTCCTTCTCCCCCACTCTTTGTGGTATTCGATTTGCTGCTTTGATGCGTCGATGTTGGCTGGTTTATTATTTAGTTGTTGTGTGACGGCGGGTTTCTAACCATTTTCCATGCGAAGAGCGGCACCCACAGAAAGCAAGCTAAATGGAATGGACACACACACACAGCTAAACGAGCTTGACAACAGCAGTGGGGGTGCGCAGATCGGGGTGGGGTGTGGAGAGGAAGTCGCGGTGTTAGGGGGGATAGACAGCACGCACAAATATAGCCGTACATTGGCATTAAAGTGAAATTGTGAAAAATTGCGCCTCGCAACAATTTAATTCATTTTTCACTTTTCCAAAAGCCGCTTTATATTCTCTGCTTTGCTCTGCCTTCGCTTCGCAACTGCTGCTGCTTCTTCTTCTTTCTTTTCTTCTTCGTCATTCGCGCACGCAATGAGCCGAGCCTGTTAAGCTGCTCAATTAGAGATGAGACATTTTGCAGCTGGTGTGGAACAAATTGAGCGCCAATTTGAGTCCAAATTGAGTCCTCGATACTTTTTCGTTATCGATCAGCGATCCTATAGCAATGAGCACAGTTTTTTTTCGTTATTATTTGACTCAAAAACTATTTTCAAATCGATTTTTTTACTAATTTCAACTTAATTGAACCAATAAAAATTAAAACCAGCTAATTTTTAATTTAATGAATTGTGAAATGTTGAAAAAAATATTTAACATTTTGAACTTTAGTTTATTGCACTTCCTATAGGGATGGGGACTGTATAAAATATATATATATATTATTTACAATTTAACTCTGGAATTGTTTTGAACTCGATTTTCTTACTAATTTCGACTAAACTAAGCCATTAGAACTAAACACTAACTAACTTCAGATGTTTTAGACTTGTTTTAATATTGTAAAAATATAATTTCATTTTATAATTTTAATTTCATATAATTCGGACTTTGAATCCCAAATTTGAAGAAAAAAACATGCCATAAACGTTGCAATTCATTAGGGATCAAAAGTTCAGTAAATCTACTATCTGCACACACCAAATATACCCTTTGTTTTCCATGGAGCGTAATTAGGTGATCAATTAGCAGAATTTTTTGGTATTTTCATTGCGTGTTGGTATTTTTATGGCTCTCTGCATCGCATGCGAAAAATCTATCAATATCTATATAAACGCATAACTTAACTACAGGATAGAGTTTTTAACCATTGTACATAGATAAATATTGATATTTAACTTTTACTACTTCTATTAGGTGTGATTTCCTTAGCAAATCAACAATTATACCCTATTCTCAATCTGATCTGTAGGTCAATTGATGTTCAACTATGTTAAGTCGGACCGTAATTAGAGTAGGTAATTAATGAGATTTTTGTGTTCGATTTTCGCGATGTCAAACTGGCCTAACTCGTCTGTCGGCCCAAAAAGTTGTAGTGAAAATGTGCAACTTTTTTTTAGCTGCGACTAAAAATGGCAAACAACTTTTCAAGGGGGGTAGTGGCAAGGGGGGAAAGGCTTGTAGTGGCAATTGATATGTTAATGCCAAATACAAATACGCACGTAAAGTGCCCAATTAATTGTAATGGAAAATATTCGCATTCAATGACCTTGACAATGGCTTTGACTTTGGCTAGAGCTAAGCTAAGCGCTCTTTACGGTTCTCTTCAGAGACACACACACACACATACACACACGCACATATGCAGTAGAGAGCAAGTAAATTTGTAACTCTCCCTCATCCACTCCACAGCTGCTCTGCGTACATGCATGCGTGTGCATGTGTGTGTGTGTGTGTAGAAAACGTGACGAGCTACGAACTTTTGGAGAAAGGTCGTTGATCATGGCTCTTGCTAGCTTGGACTGTCGTTATTGTTTTATCTCTTTGCTGTAGTTGTTGTTGTTGTTGCTTCTGTTGTTTATTGTTATTGCTGCTTTTTTGTCAACACATAGCGGTTTCAAAGTCATCGGCTACGTCAATGTGCCGTTTTTGGCCATTTAATTATTTCTAGTTTCAATAGAGAGAGACAGCTGTGTGTACATACATACATTGTACAAGCACTTGTCCCCGACCTCCAGTCATGGGTACATCTTGACAAGGTCGCAGCCCATCTAACCAAACACTTGCATGTGTGTGTGTGTGTGTGTATTTGTATTGCACTAAAAAGGAATAGGCAGAAGGCTCTACAATGCTCATGTTATGTTAATTTACATTAACAGCCCTCGGTTACAGCTTGCAGCAAGACGATCAGCAATGTTTCTGTGTGTGTGTACAGTGGGTCATGTTAGGTTAATTGGTTCAAGTTCTATTTCAATTATCACTGAGCGCATATTAAAAATATTAATTCAACAAAACCAAATCACATATGCGCGTACACTACTTGTATATTAAACTATTTTTTACTAAATTTGCATACATATGTAAATATCAGGGCTGCCAGCTATATCAAAAATGCGTTATATTATATATAGCAATACATATAAAAAAGACAGATTTCCGGACAGCAAGCTTTAGTGATATAATGAGACTAGACTAAAAAATAAGGTATAGGTCTGTCTGAAAAAAGTTTGATCTGGCAGCCCAGATATATATGTATAAAACATATAATATTACGACATCTACACATATTCCTCAGCCCAAATTATAGAACTTTAATTAGATTTTAATTCCAATTGATGGGCATATTCGCAATGCTTGTGGGGCTTTCATTTTCCATTCTTGTTCGTTAGAAAGGCGCACTCAAAAATTCTATAGAGCATGCGTGACGATTAAATGATAATTGTTCAGAGCTTAATTAAAATCGTTAAAACAGTAAATTGTAAACAAATTGATCAAGTTAAAAAAAAAAAGAAAGAAAAGAACGGAACGGAACAGAACAGAACAACTGAATTGATTGGGAAGAGGAGTAAACACATACACACGCAGACACATACATACATGTATGTACATGCATATCATGCTGAGAAAACCGGCTGTGCGTATACATATGTATGTACATATTTCTATACATGTCTTTTATGTACTGCACTTATCTACCATGTTGAACCAGGCTAAGAAGTAGTGATTGCCAATGCTGACGTCTGCAATTACCCGTTAACAAGACTAGAATTGTTTCGCTATTGGAAAATGTCGACAGCTCAGCTGGCGTTTCAATTAAAGAGTCTGCAATCTGTCGAATCGGCTCTCAATTCGATATCTTTAAAACACATGACCCTGTACATAAGGCTCAACTGCAAATTGAACACATACAAATGTACACACACATGCATTTGCTTGACATCCACAACTACAACTGCAATGCGATCCCAAGACTGCCACTCCTTGGCCACTGTCCAAGCAAGTTATGCTAGTGTGTGTATGTGTGTGTGTGCATATGTGAGTGTATTGCGCCGTCTGTTGTTGTTTTCTTTTTATGCTGGTGCTGAGAGAGCGCACGCCTGCGTAAGCCTCTCTCGCTCTCTTTCTTTTTGCCTTGCCATGAGTGTCTATGTGTGCGTGTGTGCCGGCACAGCGGTTTTTGATTTTTGTTAGCTGTTTTGTGTGCGTCACTTTGATTCGAAATAGGCAATTATTTAAACAGAGATTAGTCAACCGGCAATACTCAAAATCACAATTGCTAATGGTTTTCCAAGTATGAGCAATTGCCGTTACAAAAACACAACCCGTACGCAAACACACAATACATCCAATACATTGTATTTGTGTGCATGTGCCCAACTTTCCCCTCTCCGAAGCTACCGATGACGCTCTTTCACTTTTACAGCGCTGTAAAAGATAGAGAGAGAGAGGAGCAGAGAGCGGCTTTAAGTCTGCAAATAAACGGCAACTGTATCGATACCACTGTATCAACTCGATATTATTATTATGCATATCAAAATAATTTTCTATACCCACCACCCCCTCCCCCCTCTTATTTCTCATTTCTCATGTTTAAAAATACGTTATAAAATTTAAATGAAAACAAACCCCAGCATCGTTGACTCAGCATTTTGAAGAGAGCGCGGCAAGTGAATGAGCGCATTTGTCAGTGTATGCACTGCGTGTGTCTGTGTGTTAGTGAGTGCTGCTGCTGCTGTCTCTTTTGCGCAAACGCGTTGTTGACGCATCGACTTCGCAGCTGGCGCTGTGCAAACCCAGCTTTGAAACAGAGTCCAAGCCGAATCGAGTGTACACTACGCAGCGGTGCTTGCACTGTAACAGTGAAACAAAAATACAAAAAGAACATACATAAATACATATTAATTAAATATAAGATTAATTAAGTGTTTCTGATTATATTTTATAGCTTTCGTAATGTTTTAATTTATTTTTAATATTCATTTTATTTGAATGTAATTTAAATAAAATTATATCTTTGTTTCTTTAAGTCGATTGACTTTAGTCGACAATAAATAAATGAATATAAAATAGAATATTAAATGTTCTTAAGAGTAATTTAGTAAATAATAAATTTTAAGGTTTAAAATGTCTACCTAACTAACGTTTCGTTCGTCAATAATTAAATTAATGTTTAGAGATGTAAATTCTATTAAACTATTAGACTCATCGCAATTCCAAAATACCCATGAGAATCGACCAAATCATCTAACTCTTTTCCATTAACCAAATTTGAACTGGAACTTCTGCATTTTTATTGCAGTGAACAAAACAGACCGCATAGTGACGCATCCTCGAAAACAACAGTCACACCCGTCGGACCGTATCACAGGGGGGATTATGCTGAAAAATACTCTTTGTCAGTAGCATACACTCACACACTCACACAGAGACGCGAGCGTGCGCACACTCGCTCATGTCCGTTGTATTCATATAGGAGAGCAGAGCCCACCGATATTCGAAAAACACTCACACACATTCGCCGGCAAACGGGGTATTTTCAATTTTACCATATATGGTAAAAGACGCCAGGCTGGAGAAGTGTGTAAGTTGGCGCTGATAAGGCGCTAAGTTACGGTGCCGGTTGGGACGGACACTGGCTTTATAAAACGGCAAACGGCGACCAGTTTTCATGTCATTACAGTTTGAGTTCTTGTGCTGTGTGGATATTCCTCCCGACACAAAGCCGCTAAAAGCAACCAAGCAGAGTCGTCTAATCAAAAGACACAAAACCGAAAGACTTAATTTATATTTATTTAATTAATTTTAATCAAAACAGACCAAAAGTAAGTATACACAAGACTCTACAAAAATAATAAACCAAATACCCCAAATTCAACAAACCAAACGAAAATCCAAAAACTTCACAAAAGGCTTAAAATAGTGGACAAAAAAATAGCTTCATTTTTTTTCAACAATTTTTTTTATACAAGTGCTTGTGGAATATGTGAGATAATGCTTATCGAAAGCAAAAAAAAAGATGAAAAGTAAAACAAATAACAAGAACGACCAAAGACATTCTTGATAAACAAAAAAAATGATATTGTCGTAATCAATCCAAAAGCGTAAGTCACATGGTGACGCTAGTGAAATATCCCTTGCAACATTTATGTTATCATCAACTTGACGGATCGATAAGATACAAAGGCTAGAAGAAGAGTTCTAGAAATACACTACAGAACGTAACGTATCTGTCAGTGTGTATGTGTGTGTGCGTATTTACTCATGCATACATAGGTCTGTCGCTGGGGCGTGCCCAAAGTGAATGATGTCCATAAACGATACAAGGTCAATTTAGACTGAGGAAGTACAGGGGACACTTTGGAGCTGCATTTCGCATCTCCATTTGCAATTCAATCTTGCAGATACTTTCTATTTTTCCCACGCTTCAATTAAATTTCAAACGAACAATTTGAAAAGTAACTGCCAAATTTGAGGCTTTGTCACACGCACGGACACACATCCAACCCTTTCAAGTTATTCGTGCACACAGTTGCACACCATGTCGATCCGTATTTGTGGCATCTGCCCACGGTGCAAGTGACGTAGGCAACTTGGCCAGAAATAGTCAAAGAATCACGTCATTGAAGT
This sequence comes from Zaprionus vittiger, assembly GCA_018904025.1. NCBI lineage: Eukaryota > Metazoa > Arthropoda > Insecta > Diptera > Drosophilidae > Zaprionus > Zaprionus vittiger. The sequence goes on along the minus strand of JAEIFQ010001126.1, from coordinate 3,743,044 downwards.
TATTTGGTCTCTTTCTTGAATGCAAAAATGCCGGTTTTTTTAATGAGCCGCGCAAAAATGGAGAAAACCTTCAGCGCACACATAGTGTCACTGTTGCTGCAACCGCTGACGTCTCAGTCTCCCCGCTCTGTCCTCGCCACCGACGCCGACGCGTGAGAGAGCGAAAGCGGCGACGAGGCGACATTTGCAGCTCTCAGTCAACGATTCGCTTTGAAACATGACCATATATGGTCACAAAAGTTGGCTACCCAACTGTGCTGTGTATCGTGCGCTCCTTGTCGCACGCATGCGCAAGCATTGCTACGGTGTGAGCGAGCCGGCAAGAGCAGCAGTTGCGCTCAGCACTGCGACGCGACGATGACGACGTCGACGTCGACGCCAGCGGCAGCGCTTGAAATAGCTGTTAACTGGCATTCGTTGGTGCGCTTACTACTCTGTTCATTCCTCTTTCGGCAGTCAATCGGTGCGGTTGCATTTCATCCATCGACTCCTATCAGAACCAAGTGTGGTTTCAATTATTTAAACAATTTTCGTCGTTTGTTAAACAATACAAAAAGGTAAAAGCAGAAGCAAATAATCAAAAGTCAAGCACAGCAACAATGCAAACAAATGCATAAAGAAAAAAAATTGTAATTTATTGCCGGCTTAAGAAGTGAATTTTTTTTTTCGTGCAAGTGGCCGCCATTTTAATGCGGCGACTATACACGTATACACACACATACGCACAAACACAGCTCTCCTTTGGGCTGCCGGTATAAAAGAAAAAGAAGAAAAAGAAAAGAAAGAAGAAGCTGTTAGGTTTTTTGTGAAGTTGATTTATTGGAAGGGTGTTGCCCCTGCACAAAAGAGAATAGAAACTGAAAAGCAAGAGAGAGGGAGTGAGCAAGAGAGAGCGCATTTGACCTCAGCTCTGGCTCTCTCTCCCCTCTTGTGTGTTTGCTTGGTGGCCATTTTGTTAATTTTTTGTGTGTTCTTTTCTTGTTTCGCCCATTCCTTTTGTAGCTTACAAAATGTGTGACGAAGAAGTTGCTGCATTGGTTGTCGACAATGGCTCCGGCATGTGCAAGGCTGGTTTCGCTGGTGATGATGCGCCCCGCGCTGTCTTCCCATCGATTGTTGGCCGTCCACGTCATCAGGGCGTGATGGTCGGTATGGGCCAGAAGGACTCGTATGTCGGTGATGAGGCACAGAGCAAACGTGGTATCCTCACCCTGAAGTACCCCATTGAGCACGGTATTGTGACCAACTGGGATGATATGGAGAAGATCTGGCATCACACCTTCTACAATGAGCTGCGTGTTGCGCCCGAGGAGCACCCCGTCCTGTTGACCGAGGCTCCCCTCAACCCCAAGGCTAACCGTGAGAAGATGACACAGATCATGTTTGAGACCTTCAACACACCCGCCATGTATGTGGCCATCCAGGCTGTGCTCTCCCTGTACGCCTCTGGTCGTACCACTGGTATCGTCCTCGATTCTGGTGATGGTGTCTCCCACACTGTGCCCATCTATGAGGGTTATGCATTGCCCCATGCCATTCTGCGTCTGGATTTGGCTGGTCGCGATTTGACCGATTACCTGATGAAGATCCTCACTGAGCGTGGCTACTCTTTCACCACCACTGCCGAGCGTGAAATCGTGCGCGACATTAAGGAGAAGCTCTGCTATGTTGCTTTGGACTTTGAGCAGGAGATGGCCACCGCTGCCTCCAGCTCCTCCCTGGAGAAGTCCTATGAGCTTCCCGACGGACAGGTCATCACCATCGGCAACGAGCGTTTCCGTTGCCCCGAGGCTCTGTTCCAGCCCTCATTCCTGGGCATGGAAGCCTGCGGTATCCATGAGACCACCTACAACTCGATCATGAAGTGCGATGTCGACATCCGTAAGGATCTGTATGCCAACACAGTTCTGTCCGGTGGTACCACCATGTACCCAGGCATTGCCGATCGCATGCAGAAGGAGATCACTGCCCTGGCTCCATCGACCATGAAGATCAAGATCATTGCACCACCAGAGCGCAAATACTCCGTATGGATCGGTGGCTCCATTCTTGCTTCCCTCTCCACCTTCCAGCAGATGTGGATCTCCAAGCAGGAATACGACGAGTCTGGCCCATCCATTGTGCACCGCAAGTGCTTCTAAGCGCCTTCAACCACAAGCGGGAGGAAGAGTGGAGTGGCAACAGCAACAGCAAAAGCAACAACAACAACAGCTACAACTACACCAGCAACAACATCAGCTGGATGCAGAAGAAGAAACAAGAGCTGAGCAATGTTATCACATCATCATCGTCGTCATGTTGTGTTCTAGCATTAATTTAATTTATTTCACACGAGATATGATATATAATGCATAATACTTTTTTTTTTGTTTTTTTATATACCTATTAATATAACAACTAAATTGAAAACAACAAGGACATATTTTCTGCCATTCCACTTTATATATGCCACAACAACAACAAGAACAAGATTCAAACACAACAACACACACACACATGCGAACACACTCCCGGCATGACAAGAAGAACATCCAAAAAGCATAAAATATTCCCCAAAAAGCAAAAGAAAAGCAAAGAAAAGACAACAACAACAAGAACACCATTTATGCAAAACCACGAAAAAGAGTTTTGTAAAATTAAAAACGCAACCTTATGTATTATTTTATAATTACGTAATTATAAACAACAAAGTGAAACAAAAATATGATGAAAAGAAAAACTTAACCAACTCTGTTTCTCTCTCTCTCTTCTGTCTACACCTCGCTCTCCCTTCCGCCCCCTACTCTTCACTCCTACGCATTCGCTCTAAAGGCTCTCTCTCTCTCTTTGACTGTGTTCTTTCATTTCTTGCTTCGCCGGCCGGCAAATGCAAACTCACACATTACACACGCACACACAAATGCATATGCATATGCATGCAAGAGTGAGAACAGTGCGCGTAATGGAGAGCGGGAATCAGTTCCTCTCTCGACTTCGCCTGCAGCAGCGCAACTTCTCTTGCAGTTTTAAAATTTTAAGTTGAAATTTTTGTATTGCGTATTCAATAATTGTTTTATTTTATCCTCTTTTTTGTAATTTGTACACACTTCTAATTGCATGCGTATTGAAGCTTACGCCTGAAAATGTTAATTAAAATGTGAAATGCAACTAAAACCCCCCTCGAGCCTTATGTATATATGTATGTATGTATGTGTGTGAACAGCCAACGGCAGAAAGAACTGTTCTCAAGCTGTTGGTGTGGGGTCAGCGAACTTTTTGAGCTTTCGTCGCTCTGCTAACCTGGCAAGCTCGCTCCAAATACAAACATGGATGCTTCCCCCTCCCCTCTCTCTCTCTCTCTATCTCTCTCTCTCTCTATGTTTCTCTCTTGCTCTGTGGTTCTCAATCGTTTTGTGCAGCAGACAAGTGTCACACACACACACACAGACGCATGCTAATGGCCTTAAACTTCTAATGTGGACCATTCCGTTCTCTTCCCTTTCCTTCCCATCCCATTTTATAAAACCAAATGAGCAGCCAGAGGCAGCGGCAGAGGGAGAGGCGACCCATCGTCGCGATTAAAGTGCCGTTGCTTCCTAACGCTACAGCAAATTGTTGGCATAGCTTCTTAAGGCGATGTCGACGCTTTCAATATGGAAATGGATTGTGGATTGTCGATTATAAATTATCCATGTGCCACATTCTATTTCTGGCTGCCTCAATCTGTTTTTCTCAATGCCCTCAAGAGGCATTTAAGATTGATGAAGGGTTTCCATTCTAGTGTTTACAGATGCATACATGATGTATATACATACATATGTACATATGTATGTATGTAGTTCCAATCATCTGTATAGCTAACATTGATCGGGTGTAAAGATTAGGAACTGCATATGCAGTGCCAGAGGTAACATAACTTACTTCTGTTTAGCATACTTTGTATTGCATACTTTATGGAAGCTGCCTGTGATATCCCTATGCCTACATTTCAAATAATTTATATATTTATACCCTTCGACCATTGAAAATGGTCAAAAAGGGTATACTAACTTTGTGCAAATGTATGTAACAGGCAGAAGGAGGCGTGGCAGACCCCATAAAGTATATATATATTCTTGCTCAGGATCACTAGCCGAGTCGATTAAGCTATGTCTGTCTGTCTGTTCGGATGTCCGGATGACCAGATGAACACACACATCTCAGCTATTCTAAAAGCTAGAGACACCAAATTTGGCATGAAGGTTTCTGTGTACCAGGCGCAGATCAAGTTTATTTCAAATATTTTGTGCCACGCCCACCGCCCCCACAATTCAATAATTTAATTTTTGAACTCAATTTATAAGCGCAGTATAAAAGATACAACTTTCTATCTACGTATTCTCAAAATTGCAATCCAATTGGACAATAAACACAGAAGTTATTTAAGAAAGTATGAGCACAAAACTAAGTGCTTGTGTCAGCTAACAAGGGCAGCGGGCGAGCGCGAAGCACGAGCGCCATCTGTCGGGAATAATTTTCAAGCATGTGCCTATGAATTTAACAAATTAAAACTACACCAGAACATGGGTCGAAGGGTATCCCACTGTCGCGGGCTGCGCGACTGTTGTTTTTCTTACTGGTTATTATTAAATTTTCAGAAAATATTTTGCTGGCAATATTTATTGTGCACTCCAAAAATGACGCATAAATAAGACAAACATGATGTGTGTGCAATAATAAGACATAACATATGTACATATACGAAGTTCTTATAGTCTCTGAGATCTACACGGACTTGACTATTTTAACTCGGCTGTTGATGCTCATCAAGAATATACATTCTGTCAAGTTACTCTTTACTCATATGTACATTACTTTAACATGTCCTTTTGAGTAAAGAATTACTCTTTACACATACAGTGAGTCAAGTAACTCTTTACACTGCACTATGGGAAAAAGTTAATTTTTGTGGCATTTTTACAATTTATAAGTTGTTTCAAATTTAAAAAAGTATATAATTTTTTGTTTAACCACATTTCAAACTACTTAAAAAATATTTTTGTTGATTTTTACCGCCTTCAGCAACAGTTCAATTATCGATTAAAGTTGACTAAATTGATCTAGTTGTTTGCTGTAAATTAGTATATAAAAATCGTCTTTTACTTCAAAGGCGATTTTCTGACAAGCCGTGCCAAAAAAATACATTTTGAAAATGGAAAAAAACAAACACGGCGTGTTCTATTAGTTTTTAATACAAAGTCCGCATTAAATGTGCGTTTATATCAATTTTCTGATGTGTTGCTGATGTATTTGTTAGACTTTAATTAAGTATTGAATTTGTAATTTGTGTGGTCTGTAACTTTAGTTGAGTCGAGTTGAGACAAAAGTTAAAAATGAGAAGTTGTTAAATAAACTATTCACAATTGACATCCATCATCCCTTTTTCAAAGAACTTCATGTTGCAACTGCATAAACAGCAACAATAATCGCCAAAAAATACTTTTATAGATACTTAATTGGGAAAATATTATTTAAAAGCATCTTTATAAGGAACAATATAATTTTAAATAGAGCAGCATCGTCTTTACATTAAGCTAAAATGACCAAAATAATTTACTATTTGGAGCGCTTTCAGAAAATTAATTAAAAAAATAAATAATTAATTAACAACTACATATCGATATATTAAATTTACTAGAAATAAAATGTAAGAGAAAAGTTGGAATACGATTGAGTTACACGAATGCAGGACCGCAACTCGAACGACAGAATATCAATAAATTGTTGTTTTCATATTTGTCTCCGTAAATATAAAGCGGACGTGGACTAAAACAAAACCGAAATACAATACACCACGAACATTTCAAGTCTCTATCTTTAAAATTGTGCACTGTATGTACATGTTAATGTTATGTACATACTTGTATGTATGTGTAAGGTGTTTCTTGACATACTGTATAGTATATACAGTGTGAGGTTGGAGATGCCCTCTTCCGCCTTTTCGGCTTGACCTATAGTAAAGATCGATTTTGGTTTCGATTACATTCACTGCTGTTTTCGATATTGACGAAGCTTTAATAGGAGGTGGCCGATTGCATATTCAGCAATGTGACCCGCTCGCTGTCGTAGTCTAGGTAGTCGATCGCATGGAATTGGGTTGGATGGTGTGGCGTGAATTTGCATATCGCTGGTCTGCACCTTGATCGCACTTAGAATGTCGGCGAGTGAGCGACGTGGTTAGACGGCATTTGGACAGCGATCCGAGCGCATCAACATGCTAATTGCTGAGGCATTCAAGGATCAGGAGATCTTCGTGACGGGCGGCACGGGTAGGTGGATAATTGCCATAGATGGTCGATCGAAGTGACTAACCACAATACGATCTATAGGTTTTGTGGGCAAGGCACTCATTGAGAAGCTGCTGCGCTCGTGTCCCACGCTGAGCAAGATCTATGTGCTGCTGCGTCCCAAGAAGGGTGTCTCCATTGAGCAGCGGCTGAAGGATCAGCTGGATAGCAAACTGTACGAACGCTTGCGTGCCGAGCAGCCACAGACATTGTCCAAGGTGGTGGCCATTGCCGGAGATGTAACCCAGCTGGGTTTGGGCATCAGCGAGACGGATCTGAAGCGACTGCGTAACGTGACCATTGTCTATCATTCGGCAGCCTCTGTGCGGTAGGTGGCCCCCTCACCCTCCCCCCTCCCCCTCCCCCACCCCATTGGTGATCCATTCCGGCAACTTACTGCCCGCCATTCTTTTACAGCTTCGATGATCCGCTGCGCGATGCCATTCTGATGAACACACGTGGCACGCATGAGCTAATCAAGCTGGCGCTGCAATGGAAGCGACTGAAGGCGTTCGTTCATGTGTCCACCACATACTCGAATCCCACTGAGCTGGAGGTGGAGGAGCGCATCTATCCGCCGTATGCCGATTGGCGCACCACCATCAAGCTGGCCGAGAACTACGACGAGGAGACGCTCAACATTTACAGTCTCAAGTGGGTAGAGCCTAACAGACCTGGCTAGATCTGCCTCTGTATACCCTCCCTCCCTCTCTCTCTCTCTCCCACTCTCAGGTACAGCAGCTTCCAGCCGAACACGTACACCTTCACCAAGAGCCTGGCCGAGCACGTGGCCAACGATTACAGGGATCAGCTGCCCATCTTGATCTTTAGACCATCGATTGGTGAGCTAGTCTGGGGTGGGGTGGCACATTTGTTGCTCCACTTCAAAGTGTATCTATTATTATAATGATGAGTGTATCTATGCATTCTATCACTAGTCATCTCCACGTTGGAGGAGCCCGTGCCGGGTTGGGCGGACAACTTCAACGGGCCAACGGGAATGTTGGTCGCATGCGGCGTTGGCATTTTGCGTTCCCAGAACTGCGATCCGTATATTGTGGCTGATTTTGTGCCCGCCGATCTGGTCGTACGTGGCCTGATCATTGCTGTCTATGAGCGCCTGATAGAGCATAGTCCCCCCACGCCGGGGCAGCCCATTGGGGTGATCAACTGTGCCACGGCGAACATATCACCGATCACCATGGGGCAGGTGATTGAGATTGGCAAGCGATATATACGACAGAATCCGTTCGAGAAGACGCTCTGGTTGCCAGGAGGCAGCATAACGCTTTGTCCCTTCTTGCACTTTATGCGGGTGAGTAGGGGAAGGGAAGGGAAGGGAAGGGGGTGAGGGAGGAGAGCATGGGAGATTTTAATTCCCGACTCCCTTTGCAGTTCATAACGATGCACATTATGATGGCCATTGTGGTGGATACACTGCTGCGCCTGAGCAACGAGAAGCCCTTGTAAGTGTGCCCTTAGATATCGTTATCGATATATTAATCGATATATTGTTTAACTGTCGTTTAGCCTGTTGAAGCTGCAACGTCGCATTTTCGCCGCCTTCCGGGCACTGTATGTGTTCGCCGTGACCGAGTGGCACTTCCGCAACGAAAACTTCAAGGCCCTGCACGATAAGGTGCCCCACGAGGAGATGTGAGTCGCCACGAGTGCTGCTGTCCTTTGATCTCCTCAAACTTCCTTCTTTCTTCTTCCTTCACTGCCTGTCCCAGGTACACCTTTGGCTTCATGCACAATTCGAACATCAACTATGTGGACTTCTTCCAGAACGGCATACGCGGCGCCAAGGAGTTCCTCATGCACGAGAGCCCCGACAGCAGTCGCGGCGCCCGTCTGCGCATAAAGATCTTCTATGTGCTCGACTATCTGTGCCGGGCTATTGCATACGGTTTTCTGCTGCGTCTCGTTTACAGATTTATCATGCGCACTTTCTTCTAGTCTGTAGCAACTCCTATTCTTTCGCTTTACCTTTTTTTAAATTTTTTTTTTTCTTCAACTTTTAATTGGCTATGGTAAAAAATAAAGTTTATTTTCAAAAAATTATCTTAAATTCATTTGCGCCCTCTATCGGAAATGGTGGGTGACAACACACACATAACAGCGACTGTTGTTGGCTGCTGACTGTTGACGATAGTATCGTTTGCGCTGCTATGTTACAGCAGCAGTGTCTATCGATAACACATGCACATTTTGAGTATAACATAATGAGGCATTTAACATTGGCTTGTGCTAAAAACCAACTAATTTTGCCGTGAAAAATGAGAAAAATATTGAAATTGTATACTCACAAAACGAAAATAAATAAATAAAAAATGCGTTGAGCATAATTGAATAGTGTACGCGTTCGGGAATATGCAAAACAGGCATAAGTATAGCAAAATAAACAGGCACCAAGGCAATGCAGCGTCTTTTCGCGATATAAGCTGCTGAATACACTGAAAACAAAACAAAACAAAGATACAAACAAAATAAATGAATCGCAACCAAAAGTGGCAAAGCCAATCAAAATAAATATAGTAGACAGTTGTGGTTTGGCGTGTGTGTGCTGCAACAACAACAATAATAAAGCACGTTTGCAACAAATTAATTTCGCTGTGTATTTAGTTGTTGTTCCTCTGCCTCCCGTTGTGCCACTTGATTTTGTTGTTGTTGTTGTTGTTGTGGCGCGGGTGGCACTCGCTGTGCACCAAAAACAAAAATTGCTTGCTGCAACATTGTTAATTGGATTAGGCCCAGAAACAGAAACAGAACCGTTGCCGCCGTCGGCGTCCGAGCAAGAGTTGTATTTGTATTTCTATGTTTTATTTTTCCGCACGAACGTCGTGAGAGTGCGATAGAGTGCAAGAGCGAGAGGGTGCGCGCGCGTGAGAGCGGTAGTGAGAGCGAGAGCGAGAGTGCGTGCGTGAGTGTAGGAAGGAAGGCAGCCAGGCACGCAGCGTGCGGTGTTGCAGCGAGGGGAGGGGGAGAGATGGCCACCACACAGCAATATTCATTGCGCTGGAACAACTATTTGCGGCATTTGACCTACTCGCTGGATAATCACAGGCTGAACGATGATTTCGTCGATGTCAGCCTGTGTGTGGATGGGCGCAAGATAAAGGCCCACAAGGTGGTGCTCTCCTCGTGCTCGTCCTACTTCAAGGAGATATTCAAGGAGAATCCACATCCTCATCCTGTCATTATATTTAAGTTCATCAAATTCGAAGATCTCAACTCGATAGTCGAGTTCATGTACCAGGTAAGAGTGGGTAAGGGGGGGGGAACTCTTCCTTGATTATTGCTAATATTATTTTCTTTTTCGCAGGGCGAGGTGAATGTGCAGCAGGAGGCACTGCAATCGTTTCTACAAACGGCCGAACTGCTTGCCGTGCAGGGACTCACCGCCGAGGAGAAGGAGAAGCCGCAGTTGCCGGTGGCGCCACTTATAAGTGAACACAAGCTTATCAAGACGATACCGAGCACAATACGTGCCGTCAACGAGCAGCAGCAGCAGCAACATCAGCAGCAGCAGCAACACCAGCAACAGCAGCAGCAGCAACATCAACAGCAGCAACAGCAGCAGCAGGTGGCTGTGGCAAGTGTTGCACAAACGCAGAGCGCAACTCAGACCATCGAAATACCAACGGCAACGCTGTTGCAGGCAACGGCAACGCAAGTTCAAACGCAAGTGGCTGCTGCTGCTGCGGCACAGCTGCAAGTACAGCAGACACAGCAGCAGCAGCAACAACAACAACAACAACAGCAGCAACAGCAGCAGCAGCAGCAGCAACATCATCATGTACAAAACACTCAGATACAACACATTCAGGTTCAGGCAGCGCCACCGCAACAACAACAACAACAGCAGCCGCCGCAGCAACAACAACAACAACAGCAGCAGCAGCAGGTGGCAGCACAGGCGCAGCATCTGACAATATCGTTGCCCACAGCGAATACAGTGAAGAAGCGCAAGATTACCTTCTCGGATGACGATGACAACATCTACACCACCGAAACGGTCGACTATGCCGTCAAGGACGAACAGACGATTGTTAAAAGTAAGGGATATTTATAGCAGTATTGATCTATAGACAATGTTTCTAATTAATTTTAAACGTTAATGATCACCTGCTCTTTCCCTTACAGCCGCCGAGATGACATTTCTGCGTGGCACTGTCAAAATGGATATACCCGATTATATAGTCAGCGAAGTGGACGATCGTCTGTCGGACGGTGCGACGCCGCAAACATCACAGGATGCCACCACAGCTGCAGCGCAGACTGTGGCCCAATACTCATCCGAATACGAGATCCTAACTGAGTCTGAAATCGAGGAGAAGTATCAAGCAGATCCCGATAATGCCGAGATTGCAATCGAAATGAGTGAGAACTGCATAAAAACCTGAACAATTCATTCATATTCACAATTCACATTCACTTTCTTTAGCTCGTTTGCTGGGCACGGCGACAGCTGCAGCGACAACAACAACTGCCCAGGCGGTGCTCGAGGATGCGGGCAACAACGCGGCAACGGCGCCGGGTGGTGCCACAACTGCCGTTTCGGTGACGCCAGTTAAGAACGACAACAAATCCGGCGGCACCACAGGTGAGCTCAACTCTCATATCTTTAGAGAAGAATGGGCAAATTGGCAACTGATTCCATATAATACAGTCACGTAAAGATCTTTGTAGAATTGCAATCGCTTTAAGGGGTTTCACGCAGTTGTAAGGCTTCAAATTTACACATTCTTTTATGTATTTCTTATAGAAACTGTTTTTATTTGTTCCCTACTAGTTTTGGTAGAATGCATCACTTCTGTAGATGATATGGGAGTGATCTCTATTGCAGAAATAAAAAAGAAATGTTGAATAGATTGCAGCAGTTATTGCACAAAGGAATACTACAATTTAGATCTACTAAATTGTTTATACCTTTCTTCAATAACTGTTGAATATATTTACTTAGATTATGTACAAATTTAAGACCAATCTGTAGAGAGACTTCTGAGAAATCGAGAGCAAAGATATATAAAAGGCGTTTATAGTAACAGAAGTAGTATATATAATGTTCTTATCAACTCAGCTAGATCTCCTTAATGACTTGAGTATATATTGTCGCATTTTAATGAAAGTATCGTATATATATATACATTTTAAAACAGAAATAGAAAAATTATTTTAGATTATTCAAACTGTTTTTAAACCCTTAAAACTTCCTTTATAATTCCTTATTATGTTATCAGCCTATGTTCTCTCACTCTCTTTTTGTAAGCTTGACTGTACTTTGAATATTATTATTGTTATTTTGTTGCTTTTATTTGTAATACATTATTAGATTATTGACTGTGTTTGTTGGCGTCGAATATGTCTCCAAAGTGTCTGTCTGCATATATATATGTATATCTAGAACAATTAAATACCACTTTCCCTATCTATACACACCCCCTCCCTACCTATCCCCATATCCCCCATCCACACTTGCATTCGCACAGAAAAGGAAACGAATTAGAAACGAAAACATAAAACGAAACGAAGATAATCGTATAATTTGTCCTGTTTTTCTGTATATTTTTAGATTCACCCAATAGTAAATGGACTGAATGTCAGTTTTGCAAAATGGTTATTACCACGGTGAATCTTTGGAGACATATTCGCACCCAACATACGCCCCAACCGCCGCGCAAATGTGATCTCTGCAATAAGAATTTCAAGAACAAATACAGCCTCAGGGAGCACATACGCATCTCGCACGAGCAGAAGGTGGCCATCAAGTCGGAGAACTGATGGACGATCTTTCAGTTGCAGCATGGCGTCAATTGAGTCTACCCGCCTCACCCTACCCCCAACCCCTACAAGAGACAGACAGAGACGGCACTGCTCAGCAATCAAATGCGAAAGAGATAGAGATAGAGACAGAGAGAGAGAGAGAGAACATTACGTCCAAATAAGTGAAGCAAACAAAACATTTTGAAACAATGAAAAATAAAAAGGAAATACATTCAGTAATTCATAAACACACACACCAGACACACACACACTTTGCCAGTCATTAGCAATTAAATTAAATAGCCAGAGTCCTTGATCGAAATCAATATAGTTGATATATGTGCGTGTCTATCTACACTCGATGTTGGCTAAACTAATTTAAGTAAGCAAAACTATTGTCAGTCAGTGGAGCTGGTGTATCCCAAATTGACCAAGCCATGTCATTATAGATATAGTCAAAGGATAAAAATGATATGAAAATATAGCTCGGTTCAATAACAATGCGAACCGTTAAGTAAAAGAGAATTTTCAAATAATGAGAAAGAGATAGAGGGAGAGAAAGAGAGAGAACATGTTTCTATGTACTTTATTCATGTATGTATGTATCTATTTTAGTTGTATTTAGCTAGCAAAGTGCGTCCCGTACATCACGAACTGTACATACTATATTGTAGAACTAAATCTGTAATCTTAACTCTAAATCTTAGATATATCGTATATATATATGTATATCGTTTATAATTATATAGCTAGAGCCAAAGCCAGAGAGCAGGCCGTCAGCTCCAAGCTACAGTCGCTTATGTTTGTATTTATGTATGTATTTTTGCTCAACAACCACACACACACACACCCCTTACACCCACTCAATGAATCAGAAAATTTGTAAATTCCTGCTCCACTCCATCACGCATCCCTGTTCCCTTTTAGATAGAATACAGTTTATATGCAAGCGTATGTCATTTGATACTCTAGGCATATATTATGCTATAATCTTTTTTATAATTCCGATCCTTGCCATTAACTCATCCCACACTCACACACACACACACACACACATACTAAAGATAATATATATATATTTACTTAGTTAATTGAAAGGCTAAATGTTAATGAACGACTCATACGTATTATATATATATATATATAATATATAGTATGTATATATTTACATATATCGTATCGACTATCGATTACAACAACAACTTTGATGTCAAAATCAACAGCAAACAAATAAAAGCAAATAGAAGAAAAGAACACCAACAAAATATACAAATTACCATAGTTAATAAATCTTCGGTGTCTCGAAGTCGAAATACTCTTGCAGATATATATATATATATATATATATATATATATGGTATATATATCAATATATTACGTTATTTGGTTTTGAACTCAAGCTAAATCAGTCCGTAGTTAAATCAGTTAATTTCTTGCAAAAACTGTCGCTGTTTATTTCTATTTCGAGTGCTTTCCACCGATTTGTGGCCCATTTTGAATGAAACTATCGATAGTACGAAATGACTATCGCGGCAAGAGATATTTCAATGTTTTCTAGGTAAAATTCAACGCCCGTTTTATGAATGATTTGCGAGCAAGAGAACCAAATATTATATAGAGAATGTGAAAGCTGATTGATTAATTGATTTTCTTCTCCTTTTTGAAAAGAAACGAAAGAGAGAGAGAGAGAGAGAGGGAGAGAATTGAAAAGGATTTCAAATCAAATTGAATACATATATAAAATAATAAAAGCCAAGAACTATACGTATTTCCAGCTTAATTGAGCCCAAATCTTTTCATTTCTTAACGATTTTCCAATTGGATCAATGACATTGTTAATTGAATCCCATTTGAATTCCTTTTCAGCCCATACTGATGATAGTTCCGTAGCACCGTTGATCTGCAGCTTCTGCAAGCGCCGATTGCAATCGATGAATGCGCTGCGACGTCACATCGCCTCAAGGCACTCGGAGATTCAGAGCAAGGAGCACGAGTGTTTCATCTGCATGAAGAACTTCAAGACCAAATGGTCCCTTTCCACGCACAATTCACGTTTTCATCGGGACTCCCGGCTGAGCAAAGAGCTGACAAAATTCGAATTTATCGATCCTCAAACGAAATGAGAACTCAGAGGAGAAGGCATTAGGCAAAGGCCAGGGTGGAGGTGGAGGGAGAGCAGACTGAGGATATATAGCCATTAATATTGGGGTTTTTTTTGTCTCGAAATATATATATAGTACTATATATTGAAGTTATGTTATATGTTGATTAGGAATAGGACTAGAGTTATTAAGTAACGCAGAAGTTTTTATCTCATTTGTTAGCTTCATTATCCCATACTCATAAGGTAGTTCAAGTTAAGTAATTTACTCTTTGATTCTCCTAGTAAGAACACCTTGAGATATATATCTTCTATATTTTCTTTATTTTGTGTGGCATCTCATTAGAATTTTAAATTGTTCATTGTTCCACTTGAATTTCATATAATTATGGTATTGAGGTAGCTTCTTCATGATAGTATCGTCTGATTGGATTGAACTAAGAACTAAGAACTTGAAATACCCTAGCAGCATCTTGCATTAGTGTTCACCGATTGTTCCTATGCTAATCATTTACAATATAACAGAGAGTTTCATAACATTATTTCGGAATGATTATTCCTATGAAATCAAAAAAGTGTATTTGGATTCGTATTTTTCTATTATTTGAATTGTCGCTAATGGGGTGCGTTATTTGGAAAAAAAGTTGGGCTAAGTTAGACTATCGTTATTAATTTGCAGGAACTGTGTTGATATTAATCAGTTCAATGTGGGAAAACAGATATTCCTAATAATATATATTATTATTATATATTCCAATTCTCGAGCAATTCTAGTTGTAGTATCATGTGTACCTAATGAACTCTGACCCCTTGAGGGGTTAAAAATGTTTCAATAAAACCGACAAGAAGGTTCGACAAACAATGCAATTTGAAGTTTTAATAATATTTTTCTGTTTATTGTTAACATAGCTTAATTTAAGACATTCAATTTAATTATTCATGATGCCAGCCTAGATCAACTTGCGATTTAGTAAAATCGAAAAAATAAATCAATTTCGAGGAACACGAAGGAAAATAAGTATACAAATGTTAAAGAAATTAACTGAATGTTGTTGTTGGCGAAATCAAAATCGAATTTAGAACAGCTTCTGGCCGGGCAGTGCAAACGTTTTGCTGAACTTGATGACGCAACTGTGAAGCTCCTCCACATTCTTCTTGATGGCCGCGTTCTCGTTCAGTGTCTTACTAAAGTCAGCCAGTTTGGGACCATCGGCTGTTTTGGCAGCTTCGGCACCAATCTTGAGTGCTGCATCGATGAAGCTCACCACCTGCTGAATGTCCTTCTCGACCAGGCCGCGTGTGGTCAACGCTGGTGTGCCCAGACGGATGCCTGAGGGATTCAGTGCCGACTTGTCGCCAGGCACAGTGTTCTTATTGCACGCAATGCCAACCTCCTCCAGAATCAGTTCGGCCTTGGAGCCAGTTAAGCCGGCTGTGCGGACATCGACAAGCACCAGATGAACATCAGTGCCGCCGGTGGCCACCTTGTAGCCCAGATCGATGAGGCCCGTGCACAGGGCCTTGGCATTCTTGAGCACCTGAGCCTGATAGGCCTTGAACTCGGGTGTCTTGGCCTGCTTAAAGGCTGTCGCAATGCCAGCGATGGCATTGTTATGCGGACCACCCTGCAGCGATGGGAAGACTGCCTGATTGATGCGATCCTCCAGATCGTACAGCACCTTGTCGCCATTCGGTTTGGTGGCGCGTACGCCCTTGCGGAAGAATATGACACCGGCACGTGGACCACGCAATGTCTTGTGCGTGGTGGTTGTGACAATATCGGCATATTGGAACGGTGAGGGTATCTCCTCGGCGGCAACAATGCCAGCCACATGGGCCATATCGGCCATCAGGTAAGCACCAACATCATCGCAGATCTCACGGAAACGTGCATAGTCCAGAAGGCGGGAGTAGCACGAGATGCCGGCAATGATTATCTGCGGACGGAACGTCTTGGCCGCCTCTGCCAGCTTATCGTAGTCAATAAGTCCCGTCTCCGGATCCGTTTTGTATGGCATGCTCTCAAAGAATATCGATGTGGCTGAGATTTTCTTGGTAGGCGTGAAAAAGCCGTGCGTCAAGTGGCCACCATCGGGCAGATCCAGGCCCATAATACGATCGTGAGGACGCAAGACTCCCGTATACGCGGCCAGATTGGCTGGAGAGCCCGAGTATGGCTGCACATTGACGCCCCATTCGGTATCCTTGAGATTGAACAGCTTCAGGCCACGAGCCTGTGCCAGTAACTCGATTTGATCAATATACTGGTTGCCACCATAGTAACTGAAAGGAAGAGAGAAGAAGTAGGAGTAGAGTCAGTTAGATCAACCAAATCACTTTCAGAGTCACCACTTACCGCTTGCCGGGATAACCCTCGGAGTACTTGTTGGTCAGGCAGGAGCCCAAGCTCTCCAACACTGCCAATGATGTGAAGTTCTCGCTGGCAATCATCTCGAGACCCTCGCGCTGTCGCTCCTTCTCCTTCAGAATGAGATCGGCCAGCTCGGGATCGCTCTCCTGCAACGTTGCCTGCAACATTTTCTGATCTGCCATGTTCTGCCAAGAGGAAAGGGAATAATGTAATTTTATATATTTGATAAGCTTCTTCGTAGCTCTGTTCCGATCGTGCTAACGATCGAGATTGCAATGAACTGCAATGTGAACGATCGCGGGCTGTTTACGCATTTCGAACGTACGGAAAAATATTTATGTTTGCATTATTTTTAACTTGATGACGGGGAGAGTTCATGCCAGGTTCAAATAAAAAAATAATAAAGGAAAATTTCTGTTTTTTGTTGTCGTTGTGATGATGTGACAGATAAGCTCAGACCAGCCCAGCCCAGCCCCGATGAGCCAAGATGAGCCGAGCCTAGACGCTGTCTTATCGCCGCTTGGAGATTGGATTTCATCCATACTACGTGCTTGATTGCTGCGCCTTCGTGCGATAAGATTAGTGCGACAATTGGGACTCGTGCAGTTGCTAACGTTATGTCAATTAATTGAGTCAACACAGCGACAAACAACAAAATATTATTAAATTAGCTTTCATATTCTTTTCTTTTGCCCCATCTCTCTTGCGTTTGCGTTTGGGACCCCCTGTGAACTAGGTCTATTTGCATCTATTTGCGTATACTCTAATCTCGCATTCATGTGTCACAAGTGTCACGATTAGAAGTCGCAGCAACAAGGTCGGGTCACATGCCAACTGGCTTATCTCAAGCAGTGACGCTGCTGGAACAACTGAAAACCAGAAAGGAAGCCAGGATTCAGCATCAATCCTCTCCGATTGTTCCTATACTAAATATATATATATATATATATATATATACATGTATATATAAATATGTATATGTTCATGTAATTTGTTTAACTTTTTTGAATGATTATTATACAAATCTTAATTTCTGACTGGTTTTTCCCATGAGAGCTAGAGGATATGTTTTCCGATTTTTTATGAAATTTAAAGTATACGTAGGTTTCTGTATAACTTTAATTGGTATCGATAAGTTAAGTTATTTCGAAAAACATTATGGATATTTATACAAAAATCACACATTTCAACCGATTGTGCCAATGGCAGCTACATATACTCATGATTATAATAATAGGTACACTTTAAAATGGAGTGACAAAATTACCACTGATATATGGGATTTATAGTGAAATCAACGTACAATTACTCAATATACATAACTTCAGTAGGTTCAGATATCAATGGTAATTAATCGCTTTATATAAAATATATATATTATAAGAAATTTACCTATAAGCAAAAATAACTTAAGAATTACTTCAAGTGTACCTATTATATTGATCAAGCAAAATATTTGGCTCACACATTTAATAATAAGTATATGGTACGGGGCTTCGCATGTTTAATTTATGAAAATATATACACAATAAACAAATATATGGAAAGACAATTTGTTTTAAACACTTAAACTGGCGTTAAAGGCGTACCTATTATTTTTATCAGCAGTGTATATGTTGTAGTATTGCGACTTTGATGCAATATTTCAAGTGTATTATGTACATATGTATGTATGTACGTAAAAAAAAGCCAGATGTACAATAGTTAGTTTGGTTGCAATATCTTTAAATTAACAAAAATCTGGCAATAGGTTATTTGACAGCTATACAATATATTGCTTCGATCTGGCTCACTGATCAGGAATATATGTATATATTATATGTACAAATGTACATGTATGTATATACTTTATACAATCGGAAAAGTCTCCTTCTGTGCTTTGGAAACTTCTGGCCAAAATGAATATACACTCTGCATGGAAATTGTGGCAACTATGTACATATGTATGTGTACATGTACATATGTACATATATTCTTGTACACACTCTATAAACATTTGCACGTAGAGCGCAAACGCAATCGGAAACTCGATCATTGCCAACAAGTGCAAGTACGATGGGCGTCAAATGGAAAATTTGATACTCAAGGTACACACTCACACACACATAAATAATAAGCTGATCAATCGGAAATCGGTTTTGTGTAGGCAGCAGCATCAGAGCACGAAGCCAAACAAACACAGGGCGACTCAAGCCAACGTCTTTCAAGGTCAGCTTGAGAACACGCGCTTTTAATGAAAATACGGCGAAAACAAATCGCAATAACAACAACAAAACATAAAAACGTGCTGCTATGACTATGAAGTCGCGCTCTCTCCCACTCTCTTTCTCCTTCGCACAGAATCGCACGACGGAAGTGTGTTAAAAGTGCAGGGGGAAGAGCAAGCGGGGCGTTTAAAAGTAATCTGACACTTTCGTTAATCTATTTTCTTCATACAATCAAAATTTACACCTTTTATCAATCACTTATTAATCGCACCACAGACGAACTTACCACGCGTGTTGTTGAATAGTGTCTGATCGTGGCCGGCGTTTTCGTTGTCGTTGACGGCGAATAATGCGAATTCTTGGCTGCGAACGTTGTTGCGGCGAAGTTACTACAGCTGTTCAGTCGATTGACGCCTTTGGCACTAGTAATGCAATTTTGTAATTTTTGTGGCAGGAAAACGATGCGTACGCGTTGCATGGTGAAGAGGAGCGGCCTAACTGAAATTCGGCGAGAATATATGTATCTTCTTGGGGCGCTGCTAGTAGCGATCGTATGAAATGTCGGCATACACAATCACAAAACAAATAAGTATGGCGGCTGATAACCTCTGACCTGCATTTTGTAGTGATAAGCGACAAGTCGTGGTTACTTGCTAATTTTGTTTACTTGCCCCCTTGAATGGTACCGGCTTTGAACAGCAGCAGCTTACTACATCAGCTGATTTCCATTTTATCGATAGACCATACCTTTACTTCATTTTCTTTGTAGTGAAAATAGATTTCTCTTTAATTTCGAAAGAATATTGTTTTTGTCACAAATTGGTGGTTAAATTAATAATGAAAACATTAAGTATTTTATTTTCATTCAATATATCGGCATACTGTTTTTGAATATTATCGATAAGAGCGGCGCGTAACACTGGTCCAGTCAGCTGTTAGTGTTGGGCAGTTTGTGCAGGTTGCAGGTTAATGAGCGCACATTGTTGATAACACTGCTCAGTTGATTTTGAACTGTTTAGCCGGTCGGTTGGTGGTCGGCGAGAAATACCTAAGGTGGAAGCTTTTCAAAATATGCCAATGAAAAAAGCGCGCGCTGCAATTTTTTTTACGTTGCGTTTTTTTGCCGTTGTCTAACCAGTATTGTTTAAAAAAAAACACAATAACAGCAAAAGTGCATGCCGCAAAATGAATGAATGAATTCTTTTTGCTCGAGAACCACTAAACAATAGACAAAAACAACAACAGTAATAATAATAATAAAACCCGTACGATTATAAAGGTGAGAAACCCAAATAATTTATTTGTTGTTCTAAAAAGCAATAATATTATCAACAACAACAAGTGTATGAAAGTGGAAATGCTATTTTTAGTCAATAATTTATTCATAATTGATCGTTTTTTATTGCTGTTTTGTGCCTGGTTTTGTTTGTTATTATTTTAAATATTTATTTATGTTTTTTGTTCAAGTGCATGTGTCAAAAATAAAGTATTACGGTGAAATTCCGTTGTTCTCGTGCTGGAGAAAAGGCTTCCGGGTTTGTTGACTTTGCCAGCTGTGCATATCAGTTGTTGTGTTTTTCAAAATTGTTCAAATTTAAATTCAAAACTTTTCGCCATAATATGAATTCACGTTTGTATTTCGAATATAACCAATTGTTGTTGTTTTTTGTTGTTGTTGCTATATTTGTTGTCGCCGTTTTTTTGCCCCAGCACAGGAAGCTATACAAAAAGTTGCTGAGAAAAACGACTTTTTTTAAAGTAAATTTCATTTGCAAAGAAAAAAAATTTGCACCTCAGCAAAAAACCTAAAATAAATTCATGAAAGAAAAACAGAACAAAAGGAAGTAGATTAAAAATTGTTTGTGTATTCGGTTTTTTTTTTCTGTTTTATTTTATTTTTCTGTTCAGTTGGTAATTAATTTTTTGCTAGCCTTTGATATTTTTCATGCATTGTTGTTGTTGTTGCGCTGCTGTTGTTTTAAGTTATCTTTTTTTGGTGTTTTGTTTTGTGCGGCTCAGTCAATTACAGGCGGTCGAGCCAGAGAGGGGGAGAACGAGAGTGGGAGACAAAGAGTGAGAGATAGACAGATAGAGAGAGAGAGAGAGAGGGAGAGGGACATCAGCAATTTCCGCCTTTCCCGCAAAATGATCCAAGCAATTGACTTTTTTGTTTGTTATTGCTACTCATTTTTTTACAACTTTAACTTTAATTATACAAATGCTGTGCGAACCAAAGAGAAGTGAAAGAAGAAAAAACAAGAAACACGCAAAATTAAAATTGCAAATTGGCGAAGGCGGCAACGCAACGCAGCGCAGCTCGGCTCAGCGCAGCGAGCGCAGCATTGCCGTCTGTTGTCAGTTGGCTGTTTGTTTTTGTCCGCTGCTTTATTAGTTTTTTTGTTTTCATAACGACATTCGTATGCGCGGCGTCCCACTGTCCGCATTGACGCAGCGGCATCGCAATTTCGTGTGCACAAGTGTGCGTGTGTGTGTGTGTGAGGGAGAGATTATTATGAGTGTGAGTGTGGCCGTTTAGATGCGGCCGCAATACACAAACACACGCACACACACTAGCACATAACACGTTGGCTCTCAAAAATTTCAAGTTCATCGCAAAACAACAAAAACAACGTTGCCTTGGAGAGAGTTTGGCTGCCGCAACAACAACAACAACAACAGGGGGACTCACGGTGCAGCATTGAGCTAAGCTCACACGTTGTTGTTGTTGTTTTTGCTATTATTGCCGATAAATTCGGCAAACTTTTGGACAAATCTGTTTTTGCCAAAAAGAAGGCCACACAAATGTTTAAAGGAAATTGTGTAAAAAGTAATTGAATTGAGAGTAGAAGTTGATTGTGTTTGATGTGTGTGTGTGTGTACGGATGTGTGTGAGTGTTCTTAGTTTACAGTTGCGTATCGAATGTGTAGAATGGAGAAAACATAACGTAACAAATGCGGCATAAAATTCTTTTTCCCCTCTTTTGTGTCTATTTTTTATGCTTTGCTTAGCTCATGCGAAATTTATCGAAAGTTTTTTTTTTGTTTTTAATCTTCTTTATCTCCTGTGTGTGTGTGTGTGTTTCATATTTAGAGGGGAGAGACCATAAGAATTCTTTTGCGTCTTACGCATATTTTACGCGTTTTTTTTGCTCACGCATTTCACAATGTAAAAGTAATATTTGTTTATTTGTACATATAAATATATGTATAAGAAACTTGTATATGAGTGTGTACAGTATACATATGAATACCCATACCCAGAATACCCATGAACATAAACTTCTTCAAGACGGCGGCTTCTTCAGTTTCATTTTGAAGACATAAACTTTATGATCTACCGAAATTCGAGTGGGAAATTGTGGCTGCCCAAGCAGAAAGCACAAAAAGCAGTAACTCTTAAATACCCCGTAGTCAGCTAGGTTAGCTTTCAAACAGGGTATTGTAGTAACACTCACTATACATAACTAGCATGTACACACACATATATACATACATTATTCTTAGATATGTTATTATAAACAGCTGGTTAGATTAAGATCAAACTTATCTATATGGCAACACTAATTCGATAATAATCGATATCAATTACCGTCATAAAAGACAGTCGCAATCATATCGCACAATATTAAAAAAATTAAATGATTTTTATTAAAAATTATTCCCCATATATATATTAATCTACCTCTCCTCGATGTTGCTATTTCTTATAAATAAAATATATAATCAGAGATATCAAAGACGGAGAAAAATGTATCAATATTAACATCGAAAAACACACACAGAGTTCAGGCACCTAACGTATAGTACAATTCAACTGTACATCGATAGTATAGATACTTATGCACTACATACATAAGTTAATACAGAACTATATCTGTCTATATCTATTGTATACAGTCTTGTATCTGTTGTGGTACTTCAGGATAGAAGACAGTTAGAACTACAGACACTTTGGTGAATTTTCTTGATAACTTGAAGCGGAAAAGTTTGCGACTGCAAAACACCCTGTATAAACTGTGTACGATTTGTGTGTTTCTAAAAAAGCTGAAATTGAAATTTGTTCTCATTATGTAAACTGAAAAAAAAAACCAGGAATTTGAATTGTGTTTCAATGTTAATCAAAGAACTCTATAGAGTGATGGTACCGCCAGGCACCTTATGTACGCGCAAAAATTGGCAACAAATAAATATTGGAAGTGGAAGAAAAAGCAGACAGAAAGATTGAACAAAAAATGGAAAATAGTGGAGCACAATCAGAGTTTAATTCTCTTATTTTTTGTTTCTTCTGTTCTTGTCTCGATGTGCGAATGATAAAAACTATTTCCGTTGAATAAAAGCGAAGCAAACAATAGAAACCGAATAAAAAAGAAAAGAAACCCAAAATATTCGCGATACGCGTTCGCAACATCTCTCTTGCTTCCTCTCTCCCACTCACCCCCCTCCGCCCCTCCGCTCGATGCGGCGTCGTCGCCTCTGGCCCGGTCACTTTGCCCGTTATCTCAGGCCCCCACAAAACGTGGCTCACAAAGAAGGTTTTCCCGCAATACAAATAATGAGAATCGGACAATTGATTAAAATTCTGATTCAATTAATTTCATCGTACACAATACATATGGCTATAGTATGAGTGTGCATATCTATCTGGCTATGTGTGTGTGTGTGTAAGCAAACAAGTTGAATTAAAAAAAAACACGTGCATTTATTCGATTTGGAATTATGAATCACACACGCCAATTGGCAAAACGTTAAAAAAATGGGAAAACTGTTGCTCAAATAGAACACTAAAAGTTCAGTCATATAGTAAGTGTATCTCCTATTTATTGAATGGATATACAAAACAAAATCAAAATCATTCAATAAAAATTTCAGATATACTAAGAATATTCGTTAAAGAATTGTAAATCAGTCTTTACAAATGAATTTCAGGCTGGGATTTATTATTTTTTATTTTTTACCAGTAAAAATAATTGTTTTTCGCTACAAAAACTGAAAAAAGTTTGCAAAGAGTAATTAAATTTCGTTCAACAGCTATTTTTATACCCGCTAGCAATAGGGTACAAGGGTATTATAACTTTGTGCCAACCGAAAGTGTATGTAACAGGCAGCAGAAGGCGTGGCAGAGCCCACAAACTATATATATTCTTAGTCAGTATTAACAATAGCTATGTCCTTTTGTCTGTCCGTATGAGAATCTAGATCTCACAGACTATAAGAGTTAGGACTATCAAAAAAAATATGGAAAAATGTCTAAATTCTTCGCACAGATCAAGTTTTTTTTAGTATGTGCTCATTTCCGCACCCGCCAATCAATAAAAACCGAATTCGAAGCGTAATTTTAATGCGCGACAGTTTATTTTAGGTAATAAATACAAACAATAAAATATCAATGGCCAAATGGTTTCTGAAAATTAAGTTCCGATCGGATCATTAACATAGAAGTTATTTCATAAATAATTAAAAGAGTTACTGATTCCCAAGTCGCTCCCTGAAAAGTATGCAACTCAACAATACGCACAACATAGAAGTTTTATATTTAAGAAATCGTTTTGGTAAAGTGTGTGAGTATATCATATATATATATAAGTATATCATAGTCGAGCACACTCGACTGTAGCTTTCGTACTTGTTACTACTCTTTGCAGGGTTGCAAATTTTGTTGCGAATGTGCGAAATATGATTATGAAAATATCGCATTATGTATTGTTCAAATTGGAATACTTTTTTTTTAACAGTTTATTAGCCGTGTTTCGAATATTAGGGTGCAAATTTGTTTAGTTTGTGCCAATAAATATTTGAGTACGTTAATGTCCTTTTATATGGACATGTTTTTATCTTTATAATATAAATATATATTATTGTATATTATATTGGCTTATACATACATAAGCTTGCACAAGATAGATGTAGATTGTATCTCTTTGGGATGCCTAACACATACGCTTTTTTATATATTTGTACCGAGTATATAGAAATCAGGGGCTCACTGGCAATAAGTCAATGCCGACAAAAAACGCTATATACTATAAAAACATACGTATATACATAGATACCAGCGCAAACATACATACGTATCCGTATGCAGTAAGAATGAAAGAAAATATTAAAACAAGGCAAACATGGCCAGCAAAATAAAGTCGAGCAAAAAGCATTTAATTTATTTACCCCGCCCACTGTAAGATCCATTCCAGGCCAGCGTCGTACGTCCTAAGTCCTTTGCTCTTCTCGTACCTCCATCTACATTTTACCATGGTCTATCCCTACTATCTTCTGTATTCCCCTTCCAGCGTTTCATTGTCGTATCAAGGCAAAACACAAAAAATACAAAAGGAAAAAAGAAAACGAAAGGAAAGGAAAGGAAAGAAAGAGCTCTCGTTTTACTGTTGCTCGGTTTTTGCCTTTTTGGCGCGGCCAGAAAACTACTCTGAGCACAAAAAACAGTAATACAAAAAACAAACCAACACAAAAAAGAAGTAAAGTAAAGGAAAAAACAACAAAAACAAAAAAAAAAGAAAAGAAAAGAAAAAAATTCCCCAAACTGAAACAGAACTTTACATCAGGCATGCAAAGGGAAGACACAACCAGTAAGAAAAGCAACAGTCGCGCGGCACGCGACAGTGGGATACCCTTTGACCTACGTTCCTATGTATGTACACATATACATATGCACATGATTTGAAATTATTCTCGATAGATGGCGCTCGCGCTTCGCGCTCGCCCGCCTCCCTTGTTAGCTGACACAAGCACTTGGTTTTATGCTCATACTTTCTTAAATAACTTTCGTGTTTATTGACCGATCGGATTACAATTTTGAGAATACGTAGATATTTCATTCAGTTTATTATATGTTAAAGTCAGAAAGTTGTATCTTTTATACAGCGCTTATAAATTAAGTTCAAAAATTAAATTATTAATTTGCGGAGGCGGTGGGCGTGGCATCCAACATTTGAAATAAACTTGATCTGCGCCGGCTACACAGAAATGTTCATGCCAAATTTGGTAACTCTAGCTCTTATAATAGCTGAGATCTGTGTGTTCATCTGGTCATCCGGACATCCGGACAGACAGACAGACATGGCTCAATCGACTCGGCTAGTGATCCTGAGCAAGAATATATATACTTTATGGGGTCTGCCACGCCTCCTTTTGCCTGTTACATACATTTGCACAAAGTAAGTATACCCTTTTTTGACCATTTTCAATGGTCGAAGGGTATAAAAAGGAACAACAGCAAAAACTTCATTTATACTTTGCACTGAACAAAATAACAAGTGGCCAACCCGAGCCCGAGCCGGAGCCCGAGTCGGAGTTATCTGTTCTGCTGCATACCCTACCCAAATGGGGGTAATGTGGTTAATATGTGATGGAGAACACAGGACACAAGACTCGTAAGTTGAAGTGACTTGGGAATCCAATTGCAAAGTCACAACAACTGGAAAACTGTTAAGTGACTGTCTATAGTTAAACCTCTCTATACACTATAGGTAATATGGGGAGATCTTCTGTAGTCCTGAACCGAAATGCCTTAGAAGACTTCAACTTAAAGCAAGTTAATGAGTTGCATTCGAATCAAGCAAGTAATTCGTACTTGCAAATGATTTGTTTGACATTCAAAAGGTTGTTAGCTTAGTTTATAAATGTATTGTATGGCAATACTCTATTATTTATTTACTGTGTACTCTCTGTTTCTCTGTAGCTCTGTAAGATATACAAAAGTCGGTGTTTTGTTGCAAATTCACTGCAGGTTTTATTGTTTTGTTTTTATGTGTGTGGGTAGAGTTTTTTTTTATATGTTTTTCACTTGCATATCTTATATAATATGTATGGCACATAAATACATGTGTACATGTTCTTGTGTGTGTGTGTGTGTGTATGTACTGCACACCCACGCGACAAGGAAGACAATGTGAGAGCGAGACAAGGAGTAAATCACTTGAATCATTCGCCATACGAATCGCTTGTCACTATCAAGCACATCTCAATATTCACATTTCTATCTCCCTTCCTTTCCCCCCCTCTCTCTCTCTTTCCCTCCCTGTGTGTGTTTCCCTCCCTTTTTGTGGGATGTGCAGTGGGTGTGCGTATGAGCGATAAGTCGGTTCTGCACTGCGACATTGTCCCATACACAGAATTGAACATTATTACCATTTCTTTTCTTTTTCCTTTTTTTTTTTTAATACGCAAAAAGCGACGAAAAATGCTATAAATTACGAAGTACTCCCCGAAAATTGTTTTTCTTTAGCATTGGCAAAAACCAACTGGGTGCTCGACTGACAGATACCCAGTAGAAATAATACTGAGACTTTATTCACAAATGTAAAACTCAAACTTACAGCAAGTGGGTTATATCTTTATACTATATATACATATACTACAATACAATATATACTATACTATACTATACTATACTATACTATATACTATACTATACTATATACTATACTATACTATACTATACTATACTATATACTATACTATACTATATACTATACTATACAATACTATAATATACTATACTATACTATACTATATACTATACTATACTATACTATACTATATACTATACTATACTATACTATATACTATACTATACTATATACAATACTATACTATACTATACTATACTATACTATACTATACTATATACTATACTATACTATACTATACTATACTATACTATACTATACTATACTATACTATACTATACTATACTATACTATACTATACTATACTATACTATACTATACTATACTATATACTATACTATACTATATACTATACTATACTATATACTATACTATACTATATAATATACTATTATATACTACTATACTATACTAAATGTCTGCATATATGTACATATGTATGTATGTGTGTACGGCTAGCGTATTCGATTCGTTGAGTTAATCGAAGCTTTATGTTTACTCAACATTATTTTACACTTCATTCATTTCAAGGAGATGCCAAATGATAATTACAATTTCTTGCATCTTCTTTTTTTTGGTTTCCACTAATTTAGTTTTTTGTCTGCATTTGCTCTTGATTTGAGGTCAGATTTTGTGTATATATTTTGCGCAATACCTAATGAATAGGGTGTGTTAAGTTGGCTGCGCTTGAATACGGTTTGCATCATGTCCCTTCTAAAACATCACAAGAGAACTAGATCAAGCGAAAGGCAAGACGAGACAGAAGAGGAGAGAGAGGACAGGGGAGTAGCTGGAACTAGCCTAAAGCGAATTGTGAAAATATCAAAATATGTATGTATATGAAAAGGGTATCAAAGTCTGTCTCATCGTCAGGTTGCCTTCCATCCCCATCTCATTGCGGTGTCTGCTTTATCTATTTCAACAACTACTTCTATGGGATTTGTGAATATATAGTTTTATGTGTTGGAATATGGTATGTACTGTACATAGTTGGTAAAGGTTGAATAGTTCGTTGTGGTATACGAAAATAAAACTTATCTTTACGCCAAGGAAGGAACATAATATTTATTATATGTAAGGAAAGGAAAAGGAGCCCGACAAAATACCGAAAAACATTGACATGACAAAAAAAAACCTTGCGAAGAAACACGAGGGGGGCGTGTGCGGAGGTAGTAGACGGGCACAGGCTAAGGGGCGTCTTGTCAGCAGAGTTACAAAAACGGCAACAAAAACAATAACTAACAAACAAACCGCGTATGAGTTAGAATCTTTGGACGGGACTAACGTACTTACAGATACAAGATACAAACACACACACACACACACACATACATATACAAGATACTCTGAGTCACATAAGAAAAGAAAAAGAGCAAAAAACGATGACAGTTTTGTTGATGAATGTGCGCGTCGTTGCTTCCCGAAGACGGGGACCACATAAAGATTGCTGCTAAGCCGCACTACCAACAGCACCAGCAGCACCTTCCTTCATCCAAACGAAAGAAAACGAAGAAGAAACAGAAGCTGCAAGCGAGTTTTTCCCATATCGCAAAAAGTGTTTGTATCTTGCGAGAGCCTCTTTCGCTTTTCATGCCCAACCGAAAACCCGCAGACAGACCAGAAGTTACTGCCACCTGCAAGACCTTCAACAACCTCTCCCCCCCCAGCCGCTGTTCTGCTCCATCTCTGTAGCATAAGCAGCTTTTCCTTTTCTAGCCAAGTTTTTCCCTGCAACTCCTTTTCAAGATCTTAAGAATTACCAACCGGAAGTTATTCAAATTATTTGTCAAAAAAAGAAAACAGATTAGAACAGGTTTACCTGTCATTGTTCCACATAAGAATCTCTATGCGGCAAACTCTGGCAACGCTGCAAAGATATTGCTTGTGGTATCTGATAGTCTGTTTATGGTCTAAAGTGCACTTAATGTTACTAATACTACGTTGGCACGCCCGACAGATACTCTTTGAATAATTTTAAAAGATCTTACAACTTTAAATATCAAATTATGTGCACCAGCACATTCAATCGGTTTAATATGTTGGGGATAAGTGGATAAAGTATTCGTATATATACACATAAACTATATTATATATATAAACTTGATCAGCGTATGGTATACGGGGAACTTCATAACAAATTTAAAGTCTTTAGCTCTTCAAATAGCTGAGATCTCGACGTTCAAACAGACAGACAGACGGATTTGGGTTAATCGTCTCAGCTAGTGATTCTGAACAAGAATATATATAATTTATGCCTGTTACATACATTTGCCCAACATTAGCATACCCTTTTTTGAACATTTTCAATGGGCATAACATAAGATAACATAACATAAGCCAGAGGCTACTCTATACTGTTTTATAGTTACAGTCTGTCAAGTAATTCTTTACACTTGTACATGTAAATGTATTGATATTGTGTATTAAATATTTGTTATTGCATACCCCCTCTTTTTTTACCATTTATTAAAATTAATTAGTTAAATGAGACTTCGTATAAACAGAGTTAATGTTATTTGTCCGAGATTTGAAAAGTCATTTACTATTTGAATTCCTTTTTTTTTGGCAATATTTAATCAAGGCAAGTTGAAATTTAAAAAAAAAGTTTTTTTTTAATTTATTAAATCAAACAGAGAGAATTAAGGAGATTAAAATTTGTTATATGAACAGAGTGTAAAGTCTTCAAATATATATATATATAATTTGTATATACATATGTCTTTCTACATCAAGAATCAAGTTGAGTGCACTCTTTGTGCTGATTTCTTGTTCCCAATTTCATTATTATCTTATCCAATCCCGGATCTCTTATCTCACTAAAGATTTTGGTCTATTGTGTTGCTGTTGTTTTTGTTGTTGTTGCTGCTGTTGTAGCCCTGCGAGCTGTGCGATCTGGTTCTGCAACTAGGACTCTATTTATGGCGAGTCCTGTTTGATGATCATCTTCAACTGAGGTTCAGCCACCTTAGCAGCAGATACAATTTTGTATCTGTATCTGTATCTGTGCATCTGTGTGCAGCAAACTGGACGTAGCGAGTTCTTGTAGTTGCCTCTGCTATGTCTGCAAATTATTAGATTTTGTGTCAGCGTCAACAACAACAACAACAACAACAACAACAACAACAACAGCAACAATAAAAATTCAGAAACGTTTTGCCAGTAGAAGCTGCATAAGTCAACACTGTAGAATGGAGACGGTGGCGCAAAAAAATCATAAAAAAAATACAACAAAAAAAATAAGGAACGTTAAAAAAAGAACGTAAAAATAATAAAAAAACGACAGCAATAGCGGAAGGCGAATGCACTTGGACTTGGAGAAGCACAGCAACAACAACAATAGTTGTAGAGCATCGTAAAGTCGCAAGTTGTTGCTTGGGTTCCAAGTTTTTTGTTGCTGCTACAGCTTGTTGCAATGGCAGTTGCTGCTGCTGCTGCTGTTGTTGTTGTTGTTGCTGTTGTTGTTGTTTTGAAAACATTTTATGATGTTGCTCACAGTCCATCGCTGCAGCAAAAGGTGCCATGCGTAGCTAGCACAGCTTCACCATCAGGTCCAGCTTCAGTCGCAGCTTTTAAGATACACACACACAGATAGATGCATTCTCATCGTTCATAGAGATGTGCAAGAGTTTCAGCTATAGGAAATTCTGATAAATTATATTTTGTAAACTTAGTAAATAAGTTGAAGCCTTTAGAAACTAAACAAATCGAACGAAAGTTTTGAATTACAAGTTCGATTTACCATTTGCCATATACAATATACCATATATCTGACATATATACCAGACATATGTCTACGTATGAATGCATATGTAAGATATGATAGCATATATATCAATAAATGATGTTTTAATTAAGCAATTGATCATTAGGTATATTTTAAATATGTGAGAATGTTTCTTGATATACACACGTATTAAAAATGTAAACATATATTTAGTTTACTATTAAAAATATATAGTATGTTGTAGATCCTAAAAACTCTGCAGTTCATTGAGATAGTCAGAAAACAGAGATAGTTTTACGCTGCTTTATGGTTCTTTAGACCTTTACATAAATATACACACAGATTTTGGTTATATCACATCTTTATAACTGCACTTGATATAGGGAATATCCCATATACATGACATATGTATCTCTTTAGGTTCTCTTGATTGCAATTTAAGTCGATATCAGTTGACAGGTTCAAGTTCAGTTGAAATGAGCACGAGACACGCGACCATCTCCAATCTCGACGATGCTGCTGAGGAAGTGTTATTGCACTTGGCCTCCGCTGGAGGAGGACACTGGATGTCGTTGTTGTTGTTGCTGTTGTTGTTGTTGTTGCAAGCTAGACTTGATCTTGGACTTCAATTTGGACTCGACAGACTTTGGCTATCTGCGCCTGCGTGCTCAGTTCTTTGGCCTAGGCAGCACCGACACACACACACAATCGAAACTGGCATTTGTAAAAAAAAGGCCCGAAAAAACAACAAAACCCTGCGGCAACGTTGCAACGTTGCTTGCAACGCTTTGGGGACTCTGCTGCGTATTAAATGTTTCTTCGTCGTTCAAAGATTTTCTTTCGCTTTCGGTTTTGGCTTGAATTAAGAATTGGGTGTGGGAAGTTCTTTTTTCGCGATCACTTTGATTTGCTTTGGTAATTTCCTTTTATTTCATTATTAATCATTTCTTTTGTACTTATGTTATGTATTTAATAATA
This sequence comes from Zaprionus vittiger, assembly GCA_018904025.1. Classification (NCBI taxonomy): domain Eukaryota; kingdom Metazoa; phylum Arthropoda; class Insecta; order Diptera; family Drosophilidae; genus Zaprionus; species Zaprionus vittiger. The sequence goes on along the minus strand of JAEIFQ010001126.1, from coordinate 3,711,169 downwards.
ATAATAACAATTAATAATAAAAGGAACATCAAGAAATAAATATAACAGATTTCGGCTTTAATTTTAACCGATTGCTCCTATACTTGGTATAAATAATAGTACAGCATTTTATAAGATTGTTGCCGATAACTTTAATCGCTTTTTTTATCATCATATCATATCATCAAGTCATCAGTTCTCACTGATTGTTCCTATGAAAGCTATGTGATATCATTGTCAGATTTTGATAAAATGGAAAAAGTCATATGTTAGGTTACAGTATAATTTAAATTGGTACAGATTAGTTGAGTTATAAAACAATACTATCCCCAATACAAAAACCACAATTTTGGGCTATTGATCTTATGACAGACCCTTCTAAAGGCTATACAAATGTTGTCTTTGAACTATTTTTTAATATCAAAACAAGTTTGCAATGCAGAATGATAACAATCAATGAAACTATCGATAGAATCGATAAATTTTTAAAAATTAAGTATTATGGAATTAACACAGTCTCTTTCGATAAATTTGTTTCTAACAAAAAGCCAAGAAAAAGGATGTAATTAAAGTAAAATATTATATATTTTAAATAGTATATATATATTTGTTATATCAGACAGATGATTAATACAATGAATGTTATATCTAATGACAACTGTATTTCTAGGATCTCAATAGTTTTTGTTAGTTAAAATGTTGTTTATTATTTATTTCATATACATAAAGTTCGATGGATGGAATCTTGAACAACTATCAAAAAAATTAACAGACACCATTATCGATAGCCTCCATAGCTTTCAACATAACCTATGAATATGTACATACTACAAAAAGTGGTTAGGGTATGTGCAGTGCGGCTAATGGATGATAATTCTGTTGTTGTTTTTTTTTTGCTTGTTTTCCTTTGAATCGATTTCAAATGCGTTTCTTATTCGATTTTTTACTTCGTTTGTTGTTGTCGATTTCGCGGTTTTAGTTATTGGCGCAACACCAACACCAATAACAACAATAACAGCGGCAATAAGAGCGAAACTGCTTATTCATTTTCTTGCCCCGCCATCACACGTTGTTTATTTATACAACAAACAAAAGAAAAAAAGATAGGCAGAAAAAATGGAGAAAAAACTTGCTGCGGATTCGATGTTATTTCAGATTTTTTTAAGAAATTATTTTGCACAAAGATCGTTATGGTGCTTTATTTTTTATACCCTTCGACCATTAAAAATGGTCAAAAAAGGGTATACTAACTTTGTGCAAATGTATGTAACAGGCAGAAGGAGGCGTGGGAGACCTCATAAAGTATATACATATATTCTTGCTCAGGATCACAAGCCGAGTCGATTGAGCCATGTCTGTCTGTCTGTCCGTCTGTCTGTGTGAACGCACAGATCTCAGCTATTATAAAAGCTAGAGTTACCAAATTTGGCAGGAAGACTCCTGTGTACTATAAGCTGATCAAGTTTATTTCAAATGTTAGGTGCCACGCCCACCGCCCCCGCAAATAAATAATTTAATTTTTGAACTCAATTTGTAAGCGCTGTATATAAGATACAACTTTCAGACTTTAACTTATACTAAGTTCATGAAAATATCTACGTATTCTCGAAATTTCAATCCGATCGGACAATAAACACAGAAGTTATTTAAGAAACTATGTGCATAAAACCAAGTGCTTGTATAAGCTAACAAGGTAGGCGGGCGAGCGCCATCTGTCGGCAATAATTTAAAAGAATGCGCCTTTGTATATGTGTACGAGTTTTACAAATTAAACTACACCGGAACATAGGTCGAAGGGTATCCCACTGTCGACTGTTGCTTTTCTTACTGGTTTTCGCTGCTCTTGATACCCTGCTTCCTGACAGGGGTATTTTTCATGAAGTAAAGAATTTGCAAAGCATTCATTAATCAAGCATTCGAAAGAAACAAGGATAGTACTACGTACTATATTTCCCAGGCCCAGTAGGAAAAGTATTTCATTGAGAAACTTTCACAGATCTCATGCAGAACATGATAGATAATTATTCATAGATACTGATTCTATATTATATGTATGTATATATAATATCCGCAACAGCTGAGTCAATAGAATACAATCATAACTATTTGTTAACAATTATCGCATCGATCTCGAATCTTTTCATATTATTATTGGTATTCCCCCTCGAGTTTCTGCAACTCGTTTCGTATCAATTTGCAATTGTTTTTTGTTTTTTGGTGCAAAAACGAGTAGTGTCTATAAGGGAGATGGAAAGAGAGATAATGGTTGAGGGAGAGACGGAGACAGAGAGTTATGTACTTGCCGATTACATAAGTATAAATATAAATTGTACACAAAAATCGTATATACTTTTGTGCTTTTTCATTTCCCATGTAGTCCCCATCATCATTTGTAGTCCCATGCACGAGTTTACAACCCAACATCGCCCACATCCCCATCCCCCACCCGCACCTCCACCCTATCTACGTCATATCACCCCTCCACCCTGTCTCCTTACCCTTGCCACCCTGTGCCTTCACTCTACGTTAGCACATAAATTTATATTACAGTTTTTTGCTTCGTATGAGAAAGAAACAAAAGCAAAAAACGTTACAAAAAATACAACAACAACAAAAATAAAAATAAAAAACCAACCAGCACACAACAAAAATAGCGACAACGACAACAACAACAACAACAACAGCAACGACGACGACGACGTTAAAAAATTATACAAATTACAAAAGCATCTGGAAAAAGAAAGAAAATTGCTATAGCAGAGGGAAACGGATTTTACATGGCTGTGTGTGTGTGTGTGTGCGTGTGTTTGTACGGATGCGTACTTTTACATCAATGTTCGTGTAACATTATATATTTTCGCACACATGCACACACTTGAACACCTTTACTTAGTTAAAAGTCACAGTTTCCTTTCGTGCCTGTCAAAAACAGACATCTAAGGGTATTTACTATAAACACTATATACATATGTATGTTACATATAATGCTCTGTATATACTATAGAAATAACAAAAACCTTAACCTTACAAAAACAAATGAAAACATAACCCAGGTAGTCATAGAGAGAACTTAAGTGCCGAATGCCCCAACAAAATGAAAAATTATCTAAACTACTGTGACAACTTAAACGATCAGTGATAAACCTCATATGCATAGTTGTTATATATGAAACATGTACATACGTATGTACATCAAACACAGACATGTGCATATATATATATATATGTATATAATGTACACACATTTAAACTGAGTTAGAAGAAAGATATTATTTTACTTAAATACAAGAAAAAAGTTGTTCATAACCTAGCACCTTAAGGCATAAGTTAATCTGGACCGATTTATCATATTATACTTCTTTAATAAGAAAACATATTTTGATACAAAAAAAATCCAATTTAGAAATCTTATTTTATTCAAAGTTATATATATATACACAATAACGAGAGCAACAGTCGAGCGGCACGCGACAGTGGGATACCCTTTGACCTATGCTCCTGTGAACTTTAATTTGTTAACTTCATACACATATACATATGCACGTGCTTTAAATTTTTCTCGACAGATGGCGCTCAGAGAATACGTAGATATTTCATTCAGCTTAGTATAAGTTGAAGTCAAAAAGTTGTATCTTTTATAGCTAGCTTTTATAATAGCTGAGATCGGTGTGTTAATCTGCTTATCCGGACGTCCGGACAGACAGACATGGCTCAATCGACTCGGCTAGTGATCCTGAGCAATAATATATACATATACTTTATGGGGTCTTCCACGCCTTCTTCTGCCTGTTACAAATATTTGCACAAAGTTAGTATACCCTGTTTGACCATTTTCAATGGTCGAAGGGTATACAAATTGGTAGAAAGTTTATATGGAATGATAATTGGTTCCAATATACCTGTAACTGTATGCAGTAATACTAATTATTTGTATTAAAACTGCGAAACAAGATGGCGGAAATATACATAAGTTGACAAACAATATAGCTAGATCGATTTCCCTGTTGATGCTGAACAAGAAATTATATTTGCATATACATATGTACTACATACATAGTATTTATGTATGTAGGTGTGTATGTATAGTTCGTAAGAAGGCAGATATTCGCTTTTGAAAGGGTGTATAGGTAATAAATCTTCGATCTTGAGAATCTCTTCAGTTTTTTCCCTCGGATCTGTTAATTTTTGGTTTCTCATATTTTTCGGTTTCTGCTTCCAACACTGAGGGTATTTAAATTCCATTTGTTTACCAGCAACGCATAGTGTGGGTGGGTGTAGGGGTTGTTGATAAGCATAGTGAGGTGGGGGTGACTGTTGCACTTTTTGCTGCACAGAAAAAAATAAAATAAAATAAAATCGTGGAACTTTTGAAATCTCCTGCCTTTTCTTGTGTTTGTGTCTGACGTGCATTTTTAATACAACGGAGGAACAAAAAAAAAATTAATAGTGAAGGAGAGCACACACACACACACAGACGGGCAGAGAAAGACACACACACACACACACACGCAAGTACACACACACACACACACACACAGACATGCACGGTAAGAGAATGGCATACACTTTTTATATGGAAAACTGTGTACCTTTCATTTAAGTTGACATAAAAATCGATATTTAAAAAAAAGGATAAAACCATAAAAAACGTCAAGTAAAAAAATTACAGCTTAAAAAACAGGCAACAACAAAAACAACAATGACGACGACAAAAACAACAACAGCGTCAGCAGCAGCAGCAGCAGAAAATAAAGAGCGGAGAAAGACAGAAAATGAAAATAATAATAATAATAAAAAAAAAAGAACGAAACGGTCGTTATGCTTTTTTCCGCTGTGCTATGTTCTCTGGCTCTTTTTGTGTTTTTATTTATTTTGTGTTTTTTTCTTTCTCCTTGTCTCTCTCTCTCTCTCTCTCTCTTGCTGGTGTTTTTATTTATTTTTGTTTTTTTTGCACTGCTGCTGAAGTCGCCGTCGCTGCTGCTGTAATGTCTTTTTTCATTTTCCGCTCGCAACCTTTTTGCGTCACGGCCCTACCGAACGAAGCAGTCCCTCCGTTTGCCACCTTCCGCCCCTCCTGCCCTCCTCCTGGCCGACCACCCCTGCTCAGCCCCTTCCCGCTCAGCGCCATCCGCCCGTTACGCTCGTGAAGCCAACGACGTTTCTTGCCTTACAGTGGAAAAAAAGTGAAGAAAAAAGAAAAGAAAATCTTGGCCGACAACATGACGAAGCTGGAATACTCTATGCCAGACTTCAAATGAGTTAAAGGTACTATATAGAAGTAAAATCTACATATGTTTGAACAAAGATTGAGGTTAGGTTGTTTGAAGTTTGAGCAATATACAATATATGCAAATTATTACAGATATAGTTATCCTAGGCAACATATTATGATTTACTATATGTGCTGTTTATACTATCACTCAATTTGAATAGCATGAAGAACAATTAATGCAATATACATAACCTCACTTGGACTTAAAATAGTTTCTTGATTTCATAGAGCATCTGCGCATAGTTGTTATCAATATAACCTCAATTCTTTAACTATAATTTATAGACAGGCTGTGGGGAGCAGAACACGCTACGCCAGCTCTCGCAGATTGTTTACACATCGATTAGATTTTTGTCATATTGTGTGGCATAATTAAAGTCCCCGCGCGGCAAGAGTATAAAAACAGAAAACAGAAAATAAAGCCAGCTCAAACACAACAGGAACAAAAAATAATATATATAGTACATACGTATGTATATAGGTGCATACATACATATACATATGTATGTATATATACATATACATATATAGTCGTTTATAAAAAAAATACGAAACGAAAAAACGAAATCCAAAGAAGAAGAAAAATGTGATAAAAACTGAAAAATATTTTCCATGAGAAAATCCAAAAGAAGTGCAGAAGGCAATGCCAGAGCTCGGAGCTTGTGTGTGTGTGTGCGCGCGTGTGTATGTGTGTGTGTGTGTGGGCCTTGAGTTCAAGTTGGGCTCGCTTAAGGTTGTGGGGATGTGTTGGGGTGTTACTGTTGTGTGTGAAGAAGAGATGGGGGTGACTTTATATTGGGGAAGGGGGTTGGTAGGAGTAAAGTGTGTGTGTGTGTGTGTGTGTGTGTGTGTAGATGGGTTTAGAGAGGGGGTTGCACCGCCCGGCGCCCGGTAGTTCTGTCGGTTTCGGGTCGTCTCGAAGCGATGGCGGGAAAAATATACTACAATAAAACATGTATTTTTTATGCCATTCTTTTTGCGCTCTCGTTGTAAATTTGTATTTCTTCCTCTTCGCTGTACTTTTTCTTTTATATACTACACGTACATACACACACATGTACATATGTATATGTAATGTCATACACATATATATATATATTTTTTTTTTAAGAACTGAAATGTGTAACGGGTCATATAAAGCGTGTGCGGGTGTGCGTGTGTGTGTGTGTGTGTCGGGATCAAAAACCCTTTGCAAAATGCTTTCTTCTTGTGGGTGACTCTCAACCGGACATTGCTTTTTTTTTTGGTTCTATATAAAAACTGTAGTATATGTATCTACCATATGTGCATAAGGTACAACATACACACATACGTACACACATTGTAGTTACCCATATACTTGACAAAATTCCTTCATTTTCACATTTCATTTGGCCGCATTCTTTTATCATCTTGATTTTGTTGCCATCTTCACTTCCTCTTCTTGTGCGTCAATCCCTTTTTTGATTTATATAGAAGAGATTTTAGAAATACTAACTGTGAAAATATTCTTAGAAAAACCGTTATAATATTTATATATACATATGTATATAATAACATACATTTAATATAAGGACGGACTAGTGATTTGAGTCTGCTACAGTCGGGCACTCACGACAGTTAGATACCCTTCGACCATTTTTGTAAAATCGTTACATATACACTAGGAATTTCAAAGACGAAGTCTTCCACCGACCCAGCTAATATCCAGACTTCGTTTCCATTTAACATATGAGAGCTTCAAACACTTACAACACTTTTTGTAAAATAAAACAGTACTTTTGGAGAAATTCAAGAAATTCGTATAATAAATATATATAAATTCATCTTCATCTTGGTTTTAAAAAATATATATAAAGTGATGTTGTCAGTATGAGGTTAAGTGAATAATAAAAACTAGCCTTATGGTGACAGATATCTTCTACTATATAAACATAAAACAATAGCAACATAATAGAAATGTTAGTTGTATTAACTAAATTTACTGGGTAAACTTATTAATTTGAGCAGCTGAATGAAAATCATAACTTTAACACCTATTTATTTGAACACCACTGTACTTTATGGGTCCAGAGATGTTTTCTTAGGTGTGTTGCAACAATTCTATGCGTATGTATAAAGAAATATGTTGAAGAAATTCTGTACATATAGCAATACAACGATATGAGCTAAAAAAGGAAATACTCTCATAATTCATTTCACTGGAAACTTGTGCCACATAACACTGTTTAATAAATCTATCTAAGGTAATTGGAAACTTAATGATGGGGGATGTATTCGAGTACATTCCGCACCTTAAGTTTATTTAATGAGCTGTAATTCGATAGTCGACAGCAGTAAAACTTTAAATGATAAGTTGATTGACCTTCCTAAAGGATTATATTTAAATGCAGCATATTGATGATGATGGAAAATTGATGTGTTAAGGAGAGAAGGGGTGGATAGGAGCAAGGAACTGTTGGGTAGTTCGAGGATACCGCTGATGTCTCTTTGACTGACTTAACTCGGTCGAACACATGTATTATATTTATATATACATATATGTATATAAATACACGACCTGCTCGTGACTATGCCAGATGCCTACATGTATGTACTAACCTTACATGTACAACATTGAGTAATATATACATATAACATATAAGTATGTACATTGCGTTGGGGTTTTTAATTTGCCAGAAATAATTCAGGTGCATTTTCAAATATAAATTCCTCGAAAAAGAACGAAACACGTCGTAAAACATTTTTTAATTTATTGCATATTACAAAGTAACAGAAATGTGGTCGACACAGACAGTCAGACAGACAGCCACATGTATACACCCACTCCCACATTCACAGAGGCAAATATATACATATATTTGTATACAATTTCTCTTCCTTTATATGTTTTAAACTGTTGGTCCTGGCAGACAGGTGAACGAGAAAGTAAACTGATTGTTAATCAACGCGTAGCAGAAGCTGAAAATAAATACTTTATAAAGTGGAGATATACAAAATGGATATCATTATATTCTTTTATTCTCTTTCACCATTGAGAATGGTCAAATAAACGGGTTGACCAACTTTGTGAAAATGTATGGAATGCATGGTAGAACCCATAAAGTATATATAAACACGATGTATAGTACACGATCTTAACTTTCTGCTTCAATATACACTATATGAAGCTATCCTCCAAATGACCTTCGGCTCCAAAGGAGTTTAGGTTTGCCATAGTTATGAGCTGCGCTGCCTATGTATGTTTATGTATATGAGAACATGAAAGCAATAGATGGCAGACGAATTTGCTGTTGGGAATTATAAGGTTTTTTTTAGAATTGCGCGTGATCGACTAGCTTTCGTTACTCGTTGTTTGCTACGAGGTTGTATTATAACATATTATGTGTAATATGCTTAAACAATATTGCTTATACTCTTGCAAAGGGTATATTAACTTTGGCTAGAAGTTTACAACGCACAGACATTTATCTACTTTTTATTCGTTTTTTTAAATTACATGATATTTAGGTAGGTAAAATATGGACCGTATTTAGACTTTTGGCTCCTGCTGTAAATATGTTGATTGCTTGCATTCAAGTTTTGTTGTTCGAGCTCTTCGACTTGTCAACAGTTTCTTTTTGAAATTTCTTATTTTTACATTTGACTCAATTTAAATTCCAAAACCCAATATCAAACTGAATTCCGGGCATTTGCAATTGTTGTTAATCTCAGTACTGTTCGCTGGTTGGATAGAGTTGTGTGAGGTCTATAGATCTACTTCCATATAAAATGTAAGCTACTCAACCTTATTTTGGATGCTAGTACCAAAGTTGACATACAAATTAAAAGCCAACTGTGCGATTGATACAAAAAATCCTTATTTTTGAATAGTAGTTTGGTTCATACTGGAGAAGGGAAACAAAAAGTGTATGACGATACAAGCAAAAGATTATTTGAGCTAGGGTTATGAAAATTTGGTGACAAACGGTTTTACTTTATGCTTAGAATTTGGCCACGCCTTCGTGAATCCATAAAAAACGAATTGAAGGCTTAATTATGCCCTACACGACCATTGTAACTGGTCCAAAACGGGTAAACTACCTGGTGCAAATGTATGTAACAGGCATAAGAAAGCATGATAGATGCAATAGAGTTTACTATATATATTCTTGGTCAGGATCACTAGTCGATTCGATTGGCACATGTCTGTTTGTCCGTCCTATCAGTATGAATACACAGTTCTCAGCTATTATCAAAGTTGGAGAAACTACATTTGGCATAAAGGTTCCTGTATACTATGCGCAGATGAAGTTTATTTCAACATGTGCCACGCCCAAGTCGATTTGAAAGCGATATATAGAAGATGAAACTTTCTTCCTCAACATATACTTAGGTGATTATAATATCTAAGTCTTCTTCAAATTTCAATACGATTAGACAATAAATACAGAAGTAATTGGAATTTGTTTGGATAGGTTACTGTATTTGTAACTGTTTTTCAACACTGGACGAAGAGCATCTCAGCGTCAGGCGTGATAGAAGAAATAGGCAAAGTAACTGTGGCTGGGCTTGGAGGAGTTTTGCGAGTTTTGTTGAGGCGTAATCAACGGTAGCGTCTCTTAAAGTTCAATTGCACATTTGGTTTCGAGCATTCGAGGAATTCGAGGATTGTTAATGCTTAATTCGAGAAAGTAATAAACAGTAAAGTAAAGTTTGTTATTTATGAAAGTTGTAACTTGTACGACTCTCGGACGTAATGCGATACTGATGTAATCTCTTGAATTCTTCTCTTTCCATTTTTAGATTATTGAGCAATTGTGGCAGGTGTAGCGCAGCTATTCAATCCGCCGGACACGATGCTACCGCAGCAGTATTGCCTGCGCTGGAAGTACCATCACAGTAACCTGCAGACGATGTTCTCGCAGCTGCTGGACAGAGGTTGCTTCTGTGACGTGACCCTGGCGTGCGAGGGTCAACTGATACGGGCCCATCGGGTTGTCTTGTGCGCCTGCAGCACCTTCTTCGATTCGATGCTCTCGAACTATGCCAGCGAACGTGATCCGATTATCATCATGAAGGATGTGACATTTGCCGAGGTCAAGTGCCTCATTGAGTTCATGTACAAGGGCGAGATCAATGTGGAGCACGTAAGTAATCCCTCCCCTCACCCACACCCTCTCCTGCCTTCCTTCCTTTCCTTATCCTGTATTTACTTACATGTATTCATCTGTATTCACAGGCCAGCCTACCCTCTTTGCTGAAGACCGCAGACGATCTGAAAATCAAGGGGCTGGCCGAAGTGACCTGGCGCGACGATGAGGAGGCTCCGCCGCCACCAATGCTGGGCACCGAATTCCATTCGCCACCCCGCAACCTGGCCGAGTGTTATACGCAGGAGCTGTTGCATCCACAGACGCCGCACCTGCAACGGCAGCTAAATGCTGAACTGGAACGAGAACAGGAACGTTCACCGGCAACGTTGGAGAATGTTCTTGCACTAAATGCCGCCGCCGCTGCTGCTGCTGCCGCTGCCGCCGCCGCTGCCAATGCTGCTCGAATGCCCGCTCTGACACCGCTGCCCAGTGGCGGTGCTAATGCCAGCTTGGAGTGTGCACCGGCCGTGGATACCTATCCGGGAGCGTATCCCAAGCGCAAACGTGGCCGTCCGCCACTGGATGATTCCTACGATGTATTCAATGTGTAAGTGTGTCTGCTGTGTAGAGTATTCCCTCTATACTTCATCTGAACAATATTAATCCCTCGTTTTTTTGGCTTTAGACGCATGGCGCAGTATGCGGCTAACTTGGACTCCACACATCGTTCTTACTTGGATTCGGGACGCAGCTTTGTCGAGGATCCACAGCAGACCGTCGCACATTCCGCCTCATTAGCCTCGCCACCCGCCGCCTGCCCGCCCAAGCAGCGACAGCGTCTGCGTCAGCAGCAGCTGCTACAGCAGCAGCAGCAACAGCAACAACTGTTGCAACAGCAGCAACAGCAGCAGCAGCAGCAACAACAACAGGAGCAGCAGCAGCAGCTGCCACCGTCACCACAAACTGAGCCCGGCGAGGGCGAGGAGCCCGTACAGGAATGGCACAACGGCGTCGAGCGTGGTACACAAAAATCGGTAGATTCAGAACTTCAGACAAAAACCGAGCTAATCGAAACTGGAGTCAGTGTGCAGCCGGCAGAGACAGTGGGGCCACTGTGCAACGCTTCTAAGAAATCGGACAAGCCGAACGAGCGACGTGAGCGTCATGGCAAACTACGACATGTGACACGGCGCCTGTACGGCGAGCGTGAGAGGGCAGCTCGCTTGCACCAGAGCACCTTGGCAGCAGCAAAGAGTGAGAGTCAGGAGGTAGCCCAGCAGGATGCTGAGCAAACGGACGACGCCTTGCCCTGTTCATTGCCACAGCCAGTGGAGGAGATCGAGAATGAGCATCTGGTGGCCAATCGAGCCGAATCTCCAACAGTTGCAACACGGTCTACCGCGCTCATGGACGCCGGCTATGCCGGAGCCAAGTATTCACATGGCGAACCCACTGCTCGTGCCGGTGGTTACTTGATCAACGAACACGGCATGTTAATGGCTCACGATTTTGCGCCTAGCGCAGTCGCAGCAGCTGCGGCAGCAGTTGCCGCTGTGGCCAGTGCCAGTGCAAATGCCACAAATGGGGGCACTCCGTCGGGTGGGGTTGGTGAACACGGCACCGCTGTCGTTGACTATGCCGATGTTAAGATGGAGGATGGCGATACAGCCGAACTGCGGCTCACCAATGAGGAGCTGTCGCAATGGAAGGATGTCATCAAAATGGATGATTATTTAGCCAAGGGTCGGCGCCCGCAGTTTTGGGAGGAGCCATTCACAAAGCGCGTAAGTGAATCTGGTGCTGGAGCTGCTTGAGTGTCAGTTAATCCTATCACTTTGGCTCTTTCAGGTTCTCGATGCCATCAAGAATAAAAGACTCGAAATGAAGAAGGCCTCACGCATTCTGGGTGTCTCCTATGGCACTCTATATGGTCGCTATCGAGAGGTTTATGGTTGCTTGAAACATCCCTATAGGTGAGTATGGGATAGAAGAGACGCACATGGCACACAAGCTTGATAGTTTCCCATATAGTGGCACCACATTTCGTAATTCCGTCGCCGTATCCGCCTCCTCTGCAGTCAGCCAGCTGACCGTGCAGCCGCGCTTCGATCTGAGTTTTCGCAGTAGCAGCGTGCTGCCCCACCAGCTAGGTAGGCACCGGCAATGGTGACAATCAATAGAAGGATATGAATTAATTATTAAAGCACTTCTCTCTCGTTCTTGCCTTTTCAGAACTTAGTAAGCTGCACCAGAAGGACCTGAGTGAACTCTGGACTCGCCCGCAGATATGAAAACCAGCGAAAAAATCGCAAAATCTCACACGTCGACCCAGAGTAATTTAGACGATCTTTTCTTAGCTTAAAGTTTTAAGCATTGATTTATAGGTTATAGGATATTTATGGAATCGCATTTGTCGAGACTTCACGAAAAAGACAGTTTTAGCTAACTAAGATAGGCGCGAGGCTAATTTAAGACGATCGATCTAAAGGCATCTACGATTCAGCATCAATGATAGACCGCCCTCTTCCCTGTCCCTCCTCCCATTACAAAATCTATCTCGAACAAAGAAAAAACGTATTCATAGCATTTTCATTTATGAATTTCAACACTGTTTTATGCATGTTTAATGTGACTCTATATGCAAGCATATGTGTGCACAGAATATTATTAGATCTACTACGTCTTAGTTATATGTACGTACTTATACATAAAAAAAGGATAAAATTCAAATATCTATACTATTCGAATGGTATAATCTAGCATTCAAAGTAAATTATATAGCTATTTTCTTTTAGTAGTCAAATTTAAATACAAATTAAACTAGTTAATCGTGAAATAAACAATGGGGAAACAAAAAAAGAACAGTAAACACAAACATTTTTTTGATAATATTAAAAAGAAAATAAGCAAACATCAAATGAAAGTATTAAATATAAACAAAAACAAAAAATATATTTCAAAACAAACTTTAAGTTAAACAGTTGTCTTTTTTGTTGTCGTTTTTGTATTTCCTCCAGTTTAAAAGTGATTTTGAAATTACCGCATTGCATTGTTATCGACTGGTGTGAACGATGAGAAACTGGTTCAGGACACAGCTGTTCGATAGGTTTGCTTGGACGATTATAGGAACCAGTCTGCCAGCAGCTGTTTTTGTTTTGCATTCAGTGTGGTATTTAAAAAAGCTAGATAGAGCAATATATTTAAATTTTATAAGCATTTTCATTTTAAAATATGCTAGACTTTGCCTGAAATATGCTAAACTAGCAAAACTATTTGTATTGCTAGTTCGCAACGAATTTGAATCTACCGCATTGTATTGTTACCGATTGACGTGAACTAAACGATGAACTGGTTCTGGCAAAAGTGGTTCGATAGATTTGCTTTAATGATTGAGTCGATCTGCTATCAGCTGTTTTTGTTTTGGGTTTCAACTTGCAAGTTCGCACGCAATTTCGTCTGTCGTCTCCAAACATGCCATTCAAAATAATTGCGATAGGTGATGATATACAACTTATTAGTTGTTTAACAAATGGCGCTGTTGACGACGATGCTCTGCAGTTCTTTTGCCATCATAAGAACGAAGAGCTAAGCTACTGTGAGAAGCTGCCCATGTTGCAATTCGATCAGCGCATTCGGGTGAGCTTGCCACATGAAGTTAATTGCCACCTGTCGCTCGAATTTACTTTGTTCGAATCCATTTGATAGCAACTAAATAAACGTGTCCACTTCCCGGCAAATGATGTGCGTGCTGCTCTGACTGATGGCAACCCTATAACAGCAGCGTTGGAAAGTCGGAACACGGCGGATGTGGAGGGGCAAGAACAGCAGCAAACTGTGCTCAGCTTAAAGTATCGCGTAGAGGGCGCACCGGCGCCGCTTAAGTGGGAATGGCACCTTACTTTGGTTGACAATGCACAGGCAAGTCTTGCAGTACCTTCCCATAGCGATCAACATCATATTTTAACTATCTACTCCGTAAAGTTCTATCGATGCCTAATGCAGGATGCCCTCTCGGCTGCAACACACCTCAACAAAAGTGTGCAATCGCTCCTGGAAGTGGTGCGGAAAAAGGATGTGGAGCTGAATCAGTTCCACATCGAAGGCTTCCATTTGCGCCGAAGTAAGGAAAGTGTTATAAACCTTTGTATACATATCTAATGCTGCCTTCTCTTTCAGCCACTGTTGCAACTGAGCGGTTCGATGTGGATGCTTTTCAGCAACAGCACATGCAAATACTGGCGAATGTGTCCACATATGAGCAAGTGGGACATGTGCTTAATGTTCGACCAGCTGCTCCTGCAGTGTCATCTATCAAAAGTGAAGCACCTCCAAAGGTAGCTAGGTCAGTTGACATGGCCACCACAATTCCGTCTATAGATGCCGGCAAGACATTAAGTCCTCGCAACAGGTTAGCCTACAACAACACCTTTGGGAAATCCACCAGTTCAGTTGGTCACTCAAGATCTCATTTCAATTGCAGAAAGCGTAAGGCCATGGAGACGGGCATCCAGCATGTGGAACGCAAAGCGCTGCAGCGTCGTCGTGTACCACAGTTGCTATATAAGGACAGTCAAAGTCAGGAAGATGATTTAGACGCGTGTCTCGAGGATGTTAAACCTGAACAAGTCGAAGATATTATAGAAAATGGCATTAGACAGGAAATTACCAATGAAACAAGCCCAAATATATCGATTAAAGAGTTTGAGAACGAAATATCCGAAGCTGAAAAAGTAGAGGATGTTCTCGAGACTGGCATTAAACAAGAAGCAGTCGAGGCAACAAGCCAAGGGACTTTGATTCATGAGGTCGCGAACGAATTGGACGATATTATGAAAATGATAAATAGCACAGCAAAGCAGACAAACAAGATGCTCGAGGAGCACAGTAACAAATGAGAGTCAGCTAGGTCATATGAATGGATACTCTACTTTTTAACATATAATTTTCTAAATACTGCTAGTTAGACTACTAAAATTCGTCTAGTCCTTAATAGATACATTGATTATGTATGTGTATAATTTGAATAATTTGTATACATGCTCTAGGATTTTTTTTTATTGTCGAATAGCTTTTCTATTTGATGGATTCTTATACAATTAATGTTAAGTATATTTTGTAAATAAAGTTGCCGATCTATCATGATCAAGTTCTGTTGACAATACCCTAGACTTTTTTATGGGTCGCGATAAGTAATTGTAAAATTGTGACCTTCAAGTTAGTACTTAGTGTATGTTCTATGTATGTATGTGAGCGTGTATGTGGATATATGGCAGCTATCAATATTGCTTATTATCAAAATCATATAAATAATGATTCAGAATGGGTTATGTGAACCCCTCCTATTGATAAGAATGCTCTGATAGTAACAATGACGCTGAATACAAATACATAGGCAAATATGTATATGCACATATGTATGTTTGTATATAAGGGGCATCCTTGCAATCAAGATATGCAATATCTTTTGAAATCAGCCAAATCTCAGTTGAAAATGTGAATTTCGTAGTGATTCCATTTTAGTTTATGATTTTGCCTGTGTAAATTACTTTGGCAACATTCAATTTGCGCGCAGTCTGCGATAAGATAAACCCAAATATATGTATTATTATAGTGTCACCATTTTGGGCCTGACTGGTTGGTTGCTCTATGGTGTTGCTCTGGGGTGTTCTGAACAGTTAGTCGACTAAGTCAAGTGGCTGCAGCACGTTCGATAGACTGGCGCGATTCTCAATAATTCTTAAAGCGAACTCATCGATTGCACGTGCTTTGCATATGCCGCGCAAGACAAAAACTATCGATTGACTGTGATTCGTGTGAACAAGTTTTTCATTTGTTTCTCATTTATTCAATTTATTGTGGTTTTTTTGTTTTTGTGCTTTAATTTTATTTTTTTTTTTTGCGTTTTGTGTGCGTTTTGGTTGAAAATGCGGTTTTCTATGAGTATCTTTCTCCTGCTGGGATCGTTTTTGCTTCTACAGTTGGTTGCCGTTATTGCAAGTGAGTCACAAGAACCTTGTCGATAAAACCATTAGTCTTCCATGGCCATTAAGTAAAATCCTTTGTTTCCTAAATGAAGACATACTTTGGTATTACACATATGCATTGATCGTTAATATTGCGTAAATATAATTATATATAGAAGATAGCATATGTACATATTATATCTAGATAGCAAATATGTACTATATACATATTTATTGGGTTTGGGCAATGAAATGACTAAAAATTGATAAGTATTTATTGGCCATTTATTGTATGAATCAAATTCTGTCTGCAGAACTGACGTAAAACGAGAACTAACCCATTGCAAGTCTTCGATAACAAAGTACATAAGCTAGCTACACCTAAAGTAGCCAACCCAGAGATCCATAACTAAATTATTATGTACCAACCCTAAGTTTGATTGTGATATCTTGAAGAGTTATCGAAATCAAAGGATAGTTTTTATGGCAGCCTTATCATATCTGTATATATGTACATATATCAGTGAATAGTAACCAAAATCGAAGGATAGTTTTTATGGCGGCATATATGTTATATATGTACTTATAACAGTCCCATTTGGTTCTTTCGTCACTTATTTACAGATTGCAATAATGTGTGTTAAGTATGTGTACCAAGGCAACTTATACAAAGTATATAAAATGAAAGAGCCTTAAAAAGTATATATTATTGACGGGGATTAATATGCAAGATCTTAGCTTTTTTAACAGGTATTTGGCATGAAGGTTCTTTTATACAATACGTAAGTCAAGTTTGGTTCAAATGTTCGATGCCACGCCCATCTTCTCTGTAAATGACTAAGCTATTATAAGAGCTAGAGGATCAAAATGTTTAACGAGGATTCATAATAATAAAAGACAAAATAAGGATGACTAAATATCGGACTAACCCAAATTATACTTTCAATTTAGGTTTTTTTATAAATTCTATATTACGTATACAATTTTCAATGTAATTTACACAGTCAATTTTTTTGTAAGAATAAGAACTGGTAGTAGAACTGGAGAAACATAGATGTTTCATATGAATAACCTTAGCAAACATTGATATTTTTCTAGCTCTATTGGAGAGATGTTTCCAAATTTGAGTTAAGGGTATCTAACAGTCGGCTGTTATTGCTTGTCGCTTGGTTGTTTTGTTGTGGCCTTAGTATCATTTGTTATAAATGCTACGCAAAAACTGTTAACCACCCACGTGCAAAGTTGCAGGGCGTCATCAATTTTGTCATCGTCGAATGTCGTCTGATAGGTATTGTCAATTCCGAAACAGTTGAAGTTGTGATTAGATTTCAAAGCTTATGGGCGGCCAATTTTGAAAACATTGTTACCACGAATTGCGTAGATAAGGGAGACATAAACACGATGACTCAAACTATGAGCACGTCATAGATACATTCATCTTGAATACATATTTATGATCTGTATGTTGAACAAGCATAAGCATGTATAAATCCCTTCTTGTGCACTCAATGCTCTCAATGAACTGTAAACAAAGTGATCCATATCTAACCGCGCATCTGATATCTTTCAGTTCCAGCCGATACGAATAAAATTGAGCCCAAGGTGGTAGGTGGTAGTCCGATCAGCATAGAAAATGCAACATACCAAGTATCGGTGCGTCTGACCTCACGCGAGAAATTACGATATGGCTCGGGTCACATATGTGGCGGTGTTGTCGTCTCGCAGCGTCTGGTGGTCACTGCAGCCCACTGCATATACAAGTGAGTGTAAACATCCCAATCCCGCTGACTACTATATACATACATATATACATCTAATGTTTGTCGATCACTCTCCCTACGTCATTCAGCTCCAATACTGACAAATATCGTACTGCTGGTGAATTTGTGATCGTCATGGGCAGCACCTATCTGCAGAGCAGTGATGCCAACACTTTGCAGTACTACGTCCAGGAGGTGATCGTACATCCACTCTTCCATTACGACACGCTGAATAACGATATTGCCCTGATGTTCATCAACGGATATATTCCCTGGCAGGCGAACGCTGTTAAGGCTCTGGCCCTCCAGACGGGCGACTTGCCGGTGTCGACATCATGCGCGGTCACCGGATGGGGAGTCCTAAGTGATGTGAGTGTATTGTATTTGTAACATATCTTTGTCTGTTCATCCGTGTATCGTTTGCCTGTCATACCCATAGAATAGAAGAGTATTATAAATTTGTATCAACTGAAAATGTACATATGAAATAAGGAGGCGTCTACGAACCCACAAAGTATAGGTATATATTCTTAATCAGCATTAACAGTCGAATCGATATAGCCATCTTCGTCTGTCTGTCCGTCCGTGTAAAAATCTCAATCTCAGAGACTATGAGAGCTGAAAGTACCACACTTTGTGACAATATTTCTCAATAGATCAAGTTTATTTTCCGCTTCCGCCTTTGTAAATATATAAAAACCTATTTTCCATTTGATTGCTTGATTTTTAATAAGCACAATAACTATCCCAATCACGGATAATTGCCATAGAAGTCATATACGACATCATTTTAAAAGGAATACTTATTTTTAAGGCACCCCCTGCACAGTATGCAACACAAAATGCGCTAGACATAGAAGTAACATTTTTAAGAAATCTCAACCTCATGACCTCCTTACCCGTAACATAGGATAATTCCTCATTTGTACTTTGTATATATTATTATTTAAGGTACTTTATCCATATTATTTTTTAAGCTACACATTAGGTTAAGTTCAGAAGGAACTGAACGATTCCTAGTGACTATAATAATAAATAATAATATTTAAAAAAAAAAAAAAAAAAATCACAGTTTGTCTGGTTGTCTATCCCTCTGTTTATATGTAATTTCATTTGCACTCTTCCGATATTTATGATAACTGTATATTCGAATTCTGATTTCAGACAAGCAACACTGCCAGCAATACCCTACAATTGGGTAGGGTGCCTGTGGTCAGCTACACCGACTGCAAGATAGGCTACGGCACACTGCCGCTTTCGAAGCTATGTGCCGGCTACATGGACGGGGGCATTGATGCCTGCCAGGGCGATTCCGGTGGCCCCCTGATGTGCAACAATACCCTAAGCGGTATTGTCTCGTACGGTGTGGGATGTGCTGTAGCCAATTACCCTGGCGTCTATGCGAATGTCTCCTACTTCCACAGTTGGCTGGTGCAGACAAACCAATCCCTGGACTATTCTGTCTACAGGAACGGCGCTTTGGGCCCAAGTGCCGTCGCTGGCATGTGGCTCTCCGTGCTGGTCAGCTGGATAGCCGTCCAGCTGTAGAGTCCCCGAAAGTATCCCCAAAACTGAACAGAACTGAAACAAGTGATGATCTAATAATACTAATAATGATAATAATAATAATAATAAATATGCTTTAAGTGCGATCTATATATATCATGTATATTCATAGTACTGTCTCGCTTTGTTGTTGGCAACTGTTTTTTCGATGATGGTTCCTATCGAGTCTATTGGGATCTCAAGTGGTTTTCCACCTCGTGTGGGCGTGGGCAGTTCAACGGGGCAGTGTGTTACATCAGCGAAAATATCTAATCAATTAAGGCTCCACTCCCAGGCGCTATATTGAATTCTTTGTAATACGGGCCAGCGTTGATATTTCGTTTATCAACCTATTTGCTGATCAATAAAGCTTTGAGTACACCTTAAGTTCTTAATGAGTATGATCAGTTGGCTGTCGCGATGTGAACTCAATTCACACTGAGAAAACTGTGGCTCTCTCAATCGATAAAGAGAACCAGTTCCGTATAGGCTGTTAAAACAATCAGATTCTTATCTATGGTCAAGAACCATAAATGTATAAAATCAAACAAAGGGAATCAAGTTTTTCAGCAATCCAAAACTATAATTTCCAATGAGGACAATACTTGAAACATCCTGCAAGATTTATGGCATCCACTTAAGACGTAACGCAGCAGTCTTGTCCAAGGGGCTTCACATGATATGCATAAGAACCCGTCCGAAAAGGGGATACTGTAAATTCAGCTGGGTTGTGTGTTAAACCCAAAGATTAGGGGTATTCGTACATGTGTTGTATGTCGAACGGGGAAAAGCCCATGATTTATTTAAAGGCGTGCAGAACATTGAGCAAATTATCAGAGACAACGCATATAGCAACGTATAGACACAACACTCCTCGCAACACGCCCCATGAGTGAATACGAGGGATCTGGCCCGATAGAGGAAAAGTTCGCACAGTCACCAAGATTGGGATGAGACGTATGTATGTAGGAGAGCCGTGCTCCAAGTGGGTGCGACAACAACTAATGGGATGTCTGATAAGATTATGTCGAACGTATGTAGAGAGCCAGATTTAATTGTGGAGATATCGACTGTGGCCCATCGATGATGGCAAAATGATTTCGGCCCTGACTGGCCGCAGCAGTTAGTTGACGTTCTCAGCTCGTGGAGTAAATACTGAACATGGCTCTGGTACAGACTGCGATCTTTGTGCTCCTCAGCGGACTCTTTCTCGCCGTGACGGGTATGTTAGACCACCATCCAACACCTTCCACCTACTCCACACTACCCTGCCACACTCACTTGTACTTCACTTAGGCCAGAATCAGATACGTTCGCGCTTCGATGTCGATCCTGGACGCATTATCAATGGCACTGAGGCCAAAATGGAGAGTACACGACATCAGGTCGGTATTCGGCGTCGCCTCAACGATGGATACTTCTTCGGTACGGGCCACCTCTGCGGAGGCACCCTGATCCGCTCCAATGTGGTGCTGAGTGCGGCACATTGCTTTGTCGAGTAAGTCTTCTACGATTATGCATTTCGTCAAGTTCTTCAATTCGATCATCTGCTTTAGTCAGGTCATATACGACGGCACCTTTGTGGACAAGGATACCCTCATTGTGGTAATGGGCAACTTGGATCGCTTCAATATAACCAATACGCTGACCTTCAACATTAGCTACTTGGGTCTTGCGCTGGCTAAGTTCGATCTGAGCACATACGACAAGGACATTGCGCTGCTAGTACTCGATGGTTCGGTGCCGGATAATCATCCAACTATTCGACCCATTCCACTTGGCCAGTTGGCAGTTCCGGCGGGCGTTGTCTGTCAGGTAACTGGCTGGGGCCTCACAGAGTCGGGCTACAACTCCGACTTTCTGATGACCCTGGATGTGCCAATTATCGGTGAACAGCAGTGCATAAATGACACCGACTTGGGTCATCTGATTCTGCCCGGCATGATCTGTGCCGGCTATTTGGAGGGTCAACGGGATGCCTGTTCGGGTGACTCCGGCGGACCGCTTGTGTGTGAGAGCCAAGTGCGAGGAGTTGTCTCCTGGGGCATTAGTTGTGCCCAACCCAATCTGCCGGGAGTCTACACTGAGGTGGCATACTACTACGATTGGATATTGCAGCAAATTGCGGACAATGCTGGAGCCAACAATGGAACAACAGAATCGCCGGACAATGAAACAACGGAACAGCCGGACAATGAAACAACGGAACAGCCGGACAATGAAACAACGGAACAGCCGGACAATGAAACAACGGAACAGCCGAACAACGGAACAACGGAACGGCCCGATAACGGCGATGGAGCCGCGGTGATCTCTATAACGTTTACCTTAAGTCTTCTGGTTCCTGCGTTCCTCTGCTTAAACCATTTGTAGATTGAACTGTAGCCTAGAGGAAGTTCTGAATAAAAGCGTTTTTTTTTCAATATTTATATATATATTAAATGGTTTTTCAACTGCATCTTGGAAAGTTCGAAGAAGTTAAATGGATCATCATCTTTGAATGCAATGCAATTCTAGTAAAGGTTAAGATCCCAATTTAACAGTAGAAATAGGGACAAGGTAATTATTTACAAATAAAATGATTCCATGGATGCTCTAGAAAGCTCTGCTGCTGCTGAAGCTTACTTGATGCTATATTTTACGTCGGGAAGAATATATCAGTTTAGGCTTACAAGCTGTTCAGCCAGACCACATAAGATGGGGCAATTTTGAATGATCGGAGGTAGAATTGTTTTCAGCGGACATTTGACATGCAGATGTTCAGGTTTAAATAGCTTATTTTCACAAGGATATGTTTAACACAACAGTTGACAAGGGATCGATCAAACCTGTTGAAGTACTTGCGCCCGGAAGCACCTTAATTGGAGAGCTGCTTATAGTGTAACATACTTTTCGGCGCACTACTTCAAAATGTCTGTCACAGTATTGCCAGCTACAAAAGATTATTATTATATTTAGGTTTATTGGTTTTAAAATAAGAATACCGATTAAATTACGATCATAGACAATAATACTTTGTAATTGGAATTTTGGTAAACAATATTTTGGTATTTTTTCAAGCTAGATCGTCAAAGAAAGAGGTCAAATCAGTTCGGAAAAAAGCTGAGCTGGCAACACTCGTCTGTAAGTCGCTGGCGAACTAAAAATCCAAAGACGCAATAAATATAGTTAGTGAGTAGTAAATAGTTTCTCGATCTACTAAAAATACCCAGATGATAACCATCACCCACTTCCTATGATAAGTTCAGCCTTGGCCGGGTCTGCTGTACTCCCCGTTCTCCGTCGCATGCCTTCACATTGGGACAATCCTAATCCTTATCGGGTGCCACATCTGTTACACCTCAGCCACATGCAGTCGCAAACGTCTGGGCTGTCAATTGCCCCAGACATGCACTCTGTGTGTGACTGATAACCACAGTTTGGGCAAGTGAAGCTAGAAGATCTGATATGGCCGGCATTCCATAGAGTTAACTATTTCTGCGCAAAGTTCTCGTTACTATCGATAGAAATATTAATACCATATACCGTATCGGGCTTATGTGAACTCTCTATACCCTTGCGGAGGCTTTTTGTTCTATATTTACACATACATATATAGTAACACATAGATGCTTGATCAGCATGATGTCGAACTACACACAGGGTGTGGCAGACTCTAAACTGTATATATGTATGTATATTATATATATTGTATATATATTCTTGAACAGCCTTCACAGCAGACTGGATTTCGCCATACCCACCTATCCGACCGTCTGTCCATCCGACCGTCTGTCTGTCCATCCGTCCGTCTGTCACCCCGTCCGCCCATCTGTCCGTTCGTCTGTCTATCCGTCTGTCCCTCCGTCCGGAAACAATATGACGAATAAGTTTAGATTCTGCTGTTTGGAATTATAACAGATTATTTATCTGAAACGATTTGATAAAAAATCAATCTTTCTATCTCGATATATTTAAAATTATTGTTAAATTTGTTAGTCTGCTGTCATTCAACCTTCCTGTTAGGGTGTATAGGTTTCAGTGAGTCTAAGTTAACTCTTTTTCACATTCATAGCACTCTTAAATTTTATTAAATCTCAATCAGATTTTAGTTACATGAGTTATCACTCATTAAAGTTTTATTTCAGAAGACCTATAGTACTTTATTCTATCTTCATAGTCTATTTATAGTTCTGCAACGAGACTCACGCCCCGCCCCCATCAATATTCGGAAGCTCATCGAACCAACCCAATGTGAGGATGTTGAACCTCCCATAGAATCCATGAATATAGCTCTCTTATCTCGTAATGACTCTTCAACCTGCCTGCAATGTCAAAGTTAGAACAGATTCAAATCCATCTCAAAATGCATTGATCGCAATTTGAATACGAACATAAACAAAACAAAAAAAATATACTAAAAAAAGGCGTAAAAAGAAATTGAAAAAAACAGAAATATAAATAATCAACGCTCTTATCAGTTCGCGATTATGATTATGTGTGTATTCCCCGTGTGTGAATTCGTATGAATGTACTCTATAGTATGTGCCGATGGTCGCATGTTGTCGCTTTATCACCACATATAAACAAAATGAAACAAAAACAACAGCGCGGCGAGAACATACAAATAATAACAACAACGAAAACAGCCCGAAATCAAAACAAAATTGAATTATCTGGGAAAGCGTATTGCGAATTTGCCTTCGTACGTTTTAGGAATATAATAATTCATTCAGTGTTTGGAGCTCTCGTAAGGTGCACACGAAGTACCTGCCCACTTGCTTCCTTCCGACTTGGTCAGTAGGACGATCCACAAAGAACCCTAAAAAGTAAAAATGCAGCCCAACGAGCATCTGAAGCGGGTGATGAAGATTCTCATCTTTGCATTTCTCTGCACTGAAATGCGAACCAGTAAGTTGATCCTGGGGAAAAGGGAATGCAAGAGGAAGTGCTATCGGTTGTTTAATTGAGTGTATAATAGTGTTGGGTAATCCTAGTTCAATTTGAGGAATAAGTTCGTTCGTTCGTTTAAAATCAATGAACTAGGTCGTTCATTTAGTTCAATCGTTCATTTTTTAAACTTGCTTAAAGGTGCTTCAAAAAAAAAAACAAAATTTTATGAATTTATTTCATACAATGATGTCATTGAAAATTAATATTATTTATTCAATTTATGTCAAAAACACTTATACATAATAATAATAAGATATAATAAAGAGTTTACATATTATATTGAACTAAGTGAACTATATAGAACTATTGAACTAAGTGAACTAAATTGAACTAACGAACTATATTGAACTATAAAGACAGACTTAGTTCGTTCGTTCAGTTTGGTGAATAGTTCAATTTAGTTCGTTCGTTCACGAACGACACGACACTAGTGTATAATATAACTTTGAATACGAAACAAAAAGTACAAGATTTCAATTACGATATAAGCAAATTCAAGAAGAATCTTAAGAGCTTCAGCTCGAATATTTTAGTGAATAATTTAAGTGTTGGCAAGATATATGTATATATCATATGTACATATGCATGTACTCTACATAAATATTTCAATATAGTAAAGGATTAGCTGATTCAATTCGGGATTCCCGTTGAAGTCTTTTAGTGTTTCAGAAACGGTATAAATATATGTACATATAAGTGAACACTTAAAGTATTGGCAAGACATATATAGATGCATATATAGAAAATATTCGATACGTATAATTTTTAGAAATATATAATTTTCTTACGAGTCTTATAATCTTTTAAATGTGCACACATACATACATGTATGTAGTTGTAGGTATTTATTACCTTGGCTTATCTATCCTATAGGTATTATATAGATCACTCCCTACCTGTGGGTACGGCCGCGCGTGCCCAAAGTCAGGTCCCATCGTAGTCCGCAGATTAAGCACAACTAGAAGACTATCGTGGTCAAGGTCTTAATTATTTTGGCCAATTAGTAGCCGACTCATTCGTTCCGGTCGTGCACCCTCATCGATATCGGGCTATCATGGGTATTACTTATGCCAACAATACCTATATAGTATATACCCGCGGCCTCTTGAGCGATCGTACGACCAAATACCAGTTAGACCAGCAGTAGAATACAACAACAAGTCGATCAGCTGCTGACGGTGTGGTTGGTAGTGCTGGTAGCGTGTACGCCTTGATAAGGTGCTTAGATCAGGCCACATATAGTACACTCGTGTATATGTATATATAGAAATGCATTGACGCGTTAGCTGGCTTGCTTGTTGCCACGGCAACTGCTGGTCTGGGGGTGAGGGCAGTGCTGGGTCGCTTCTATTTTGGCACCTTGCGATAATCGATGTCTAATCTGACTTTTCCCATCTCATCCCACCAGGCTACACGCACCGCGAGCTCGCCAAGCAGCGTGGCATAGAGACGTCTGCTGCAACGGGCAGTAGACGGCACAGTCGAGCTCCCTATCAGGCCTCCATTCGGCTGCTGGACCAGGAAGTGGACTACTTTGGCAAGGGTCACATCTGCTCTGGTGCCCTGGTGGGTCCGTCGGTGGTGCTCACCGTGAGCGACTGTCTGTACAAGTAAGTGTGGAGAGTTAGAATCCTAACCAGAGAGAGAGAGAGTGAGAGAGAGAGAATCCTAACCAGCTTTCTCAATCTCAACAGCAATCAGAGCAAGCATTTCTATCATCCGGCCGAGCTGCGTGTCGTTCTGGGCAGCACACAGCGCTTTGCGCCCACAGCACACACGATGATCTACGGCGTGACGCACATCTATCAGCCGCCCAAGCATCTGTCCTTGGCCATCCTGATGTTGGACCAGGATGTGCCCGCCAATCACAAGCAGATACAGCCCATATCGCTGCCAGCTGCTAGCGAATCAGTGAAGGAGCCGGAGCAGGGGCAGGGGCAGGAGCAGGGGCAGGAGCAGCACACAGAGCCATGGCAGATCAGTGGCTGGGGACTGGCCGGAGACGAGGGTCACGAGTTGCATGAGATGCTCACGTTGCGTGTCAATTGCCCAGAGTCGCCACAGTTCTGCGCTCTGCACGACGATCACTCAAAGTATTCGGATTATGAACTGGATGCAGGTGCTCCACTGACCAAGTCCAATCAGCTGTTCGCTCTGCGAAGCCAATCCTCCACACTGCCTCACTCCACGTTTGTCGATGTGGCCAGCCATGTGGATTGGATACATTCGCAGACGGGCGATGGCAACAATCAGAACAGTTCCATTTGGGGCATTTTGGGTCTAATCGTGTTCACCTCCTACGTCATCAAGTGTAGCCGCAAGAGCCTTCTAACCTAAATCCCCCAATCTGTTGCCACCTGAAGCTTTTCGGAACTATTCCTAGATCCTTAGCACACTTTGATTCCTGGCAAACTTGGTTAAATAGCTTTGTTAATTAATTTACTTTTTTTTTGTCTATAGGTTAAGAACAATATGAAATGTGA
Source organism: Zaprionus vittiger (assembly GCA_018904025.1). Classification (NCBI taxonomy): domain Eukaryota; kingdom Metazoa; phylum Arthropoda; class Insecta; order Diptera; family Drosophilidae; genus Zaprionus; species Zaprionus vittiger. The sequence continues at coordinate 3,684,181 of JAEIFQ010001126.1, read as the reverse complement.
TAATCTCTATTAGGGGTATTCCAGCAATGCCAACACTTGTTTCCCAATTGATTTAGGATTTACAATTTTAATACATTTTTTTGCAACATTTATACATATATTGATACTTTACCTTAACATAGTTTGATAAGTATGATATATGATATTCACATGCAAACTATTTCAATAAAATATAATACATATATGAGAGATCTTAAGTTTACAAAGGGTATACAAAGTTTAGTTGGTAAACTGTTCAACATATGTTTATATATATATATCTTTCTTCAGCTCTTCATATAATACTAACATATTAAATAATATACAATGGTAGAATTACTGAACAATGGGAGCTCCTTTACTATATATTTACTATATACTATAGAAATATAGACTAGGGACTGCAAAGCACATTCTGCTTAAGCTACAGAAGAGGTAGAATCACTGATTAACAGGAGTTACTCTATAACAAATCAACAATATTTCCAATAACATTCGATTTCATGGAATACCACAAATAGTTCCTTGATATAGTTCATATACAAACAAAGCTTATAGATTCGATTTCAAGGAATACCTCAAATAGTTCTCTTTTAAAGTACTATACATATATAAATGGAAATGACAGTCTGCTTAAGCTAAAGCAGAATCACTGAGCAATAGCAACTACTCCATAACAGATCAACAATATTTCCAATAACATTCGATTTCAAGGAATACCACAAATAGTTCCTTGATATAGTTCATATACATTTATATAGTTCATTTCATGGAATACCACAAATAGTTCTCTTTTAAAGTACTATACATATATAAATGGAAATGACAGTCTGCTTAAGCTAAATCAGAGTTAGAACTACTGATCAGTAGCAACTACTTCATAACAGATCAACAATATTATTAATAACATTCGATTTCAAGGAATACCACAAATAGTTCTCTTACCTAGCACTATACATAACATACATACATAAACTAAGGACTGTGAATTACATTCATCTTAAGCTATCAAAGCTCGGACAAGGCCGCAGTGCTGCTGACCGCAGAGCAACATGATGCTGCTTGAGGTTGCTAAGGCTGCGCCTGGCCGTAGAAGGGGCCACGACCAGAGCACCTCGCCCAGGTGACCATAGGTGCGCTGTTGCCAGCCCTCGATGTGGGCGTAGGTCAACAGATAGAAGTTCCTCGAGCCGGCCATGGTGAGTACGAGCAGATGACGCTCAGAGCCAACGGTGAAGGGCAGTAGCTGCTGGATGCGTGCCTCAAGACGCAGTTGCTGCAGGGGCACAAAACGTTGCTGCAGCGTGCTGTAGACATGAACATCGATGCGACGACAACGATGGCAACTGAGCAACAGTTGCTGATCCTGCACATCGACCAGATCGTAGTCACCTGCGATGAGTTGGAGAAGCTCGAAGCGTTCAGTGTCCAGTGACAGACGATGCACAGCCACGGCTGGCAGATGCTGGTGCAGAGCGCCGCTCAAGAGGAGCAGAGTCTGCGGATCCAATTGAATGAGTCGCATGACGCGACCTGCCGCAGGCTGTACCGATTGCCAGTCGCTGAGACTGCAGTTCGAGTGATCCACGCGCAGCACACGCACCTCCTCCATGGTGCTTATCAGCAGCAGGCTGTAGTGGGTTAGCTCCTGCAGTTGCAGATCCTCCACATGCTGACGCGTTGCCAGCGTGTGCAACAGACCGCGGCAGCTAATATGGATGCGCCCTCGGAACTTGGACTTGTTGCAATAGTTCTGTGCCTTGACTTGGATCTCACCATGGCGCGAATGGGCGCGTATCGGTCGACTGGAAAGGCTCACATTGGCGAGATACACACGCTGTTCAGCGCGGGAGAGCTGAGCACGCAACTCCTGCAGTTGGCAGATGCTCGATGGCTCCGGCTGAATGGCTGCGTCGAAGTCGAGTCTGTCTGCCTGATCTGATGCAGGCGCACTCCATGCCGCTTCAAAGGATTGCTGCTCGTACTCCAGGTAGAGCAGACGTTTGCTATGATTACTCTGGCTGCTCCGCAATTGCTGCTCCAACTGATGGAGTTGCTCTCGCAGTTCTTGACCCGGGGGCAGTTCCACATCCGCTGCACGTGGCTCGGGCAGCAGATCAGCCTGGAAGAGCGCGCCATCCAGTACTAGGCTATCTATGTTATAATCCCGATCCGTGAAGATGCTCTGCTGATAGCTCTCACTGAGATCCTTGCCATTGAGTCGCATTATGTGCACTGGTCCCAGCAGATCGATGCCCTTCTCGAAGGTCTTCGTGCCCATGATGCTCTGCAGCTGCTCGGCCTGTTTGTAGACCACGTTCTGCAGTGGAATGCCATTGATGGTGCGCAGCATGGCACGGTCTCCGAGCACCAGATCCTCGAAGCTCAGTGTGCCGAACAGCTCCAGTGCGGTGGCGCCTCGCAGTGGCACACGCTGTTGCAGCAAGTACTCAAGATTCATGCCGTTTACGTCACCCAGTTGGAGCTGCCCCTGCAACTGCAGCTGCTGCAAGCGAACTGCTGGCCAATCTGCATCTTTGGCTTGCTGAAAGACACCCTGGAGATTGCCGCCATTCACTGCACCCTGCACCAGCAGCTTGTCCACAATTAGAGGCGTCACGAAGCTGAGCCGACCCTCAATGGGAAGCTGACTGGAGCGACGATAGAGCGAGGCATTCAATCGGACGAGATCGATGTGATTCAACTGGCCAAACTGGCAATCCTTGAGAAGACTTACGGCACGTGCTCGCACCGGTTGCAACAATTCTAGCGGAGATTCGATGAGCTGTGTGCCTGTAGAATTGCGCAATACAGCATCGCTGGCGATAAAACTCAAGTTGAGGTTGCCCCCAAAGATGGCATGATGTAGGCTTTGTATGCTGCCCAAGTGCGAAGCATGTAGGATCACGTGACCAGCGATGGTCTGTGTGGAGTTGCCACGATTGCCTCGTCGCACTGCATGTTGACGCAGATAGTCCAGACGGGTGTAAGTCTGCTTCGGCCACAGGGCATCGCCCAGCACGTTGAGCTTGCTCCAGGGCCTCTGCTGCAGCTGGGCAAGTCGAGCATCAAGATTCGCAAGTGGATCATTGGACAGCGCACAGTTGAGGCTGCCATTGATGCTCAGCTGATTCACATACAGATCTCCTTGCAGACGCACCTCGTCCTGTCGTGTGTCCAGGAAGCTGCTTGCAGGCACGCCATTCACGCCGGGCACATCCAGATTGCCGACAAGGAGGCGATCGAAAGTGTAGCTGCCACCAATGGACTGGGGCGTGGTGCGCAGCAGAGTGTTGTCCAGCAAGGCGCCCAGGTCCTGCCCATTTATGCTTGGCATCTGCAGTGCATCTGTCAGCAGCACTGGCTCGTGGAAGTGCTTGCATCCGGAGATCTCGCTATTCGCATTTGCATTCACCAGACGCGTCATGTACTCATCCCAGTGGAGATCGTTAAGGGTTTGCAGCTGCAGCTCATCCTCGAAGCGCACATTGCCCTGGATGATGAGCTGCTTGCGGAGCAGCAGCTGCTTGGAGCTATTGGCATCGCTGGACATGTCCAGCAGCTCATCGAATGCCAGACCATTGAGACGCTGAAAGTTCAGCTGCTGCAGCTTTGGTTTCTCCAGCAGCTCCAGACGCTGCAAGCTGTAGCCGCGATCAAGAAGCTGTGAGATCGGCAAACGGTTGAGGTTTTCGGCAACCAGATCGCCATCGATATGCACATTATTCTTGACCACAATGCGTTCGAATCTCTTGAGATTCGTGAAATTCTGCACAGTCTCCGACTTGAGCACAAGTTCGTTGGTCCTTATGCCATTGAGGGACTGGCTGGACAGAGTTTCCACAGTGAGCGGCGCCTCAAAGTACTTGTGGCCCATTATGATCGCCGCTTCGCCTTGACGCACTACCTCCTTGGAGAGTTCGGCAAGACGCGAACTATAATTGTGGCACTTGATGTCACCCTGGACACGTGCATCCATGAAGATGATGTGCAGCGGCTTGAAAGTCTCCACCAAAGGCTGATTGAAGCCACTCAACAGATGCTGATCCACCGGATGACCGCCAATGTGGGCGCTGTTCAGGCTGGGAGCAGTTACCTTAGCATTGCCGAATGCCAGCATATCTAGATTCTACGGAACAGAGTTCAGTTCAGTTCAAATTGCTCAGCTAGAGTTCGCCTGAGCTCACCTGTGCTGCATGAAGCAGCAAGTAGTCCGAGTGTAGATCCTCATGCCGCAACGATTGGTCGCCCAGCTGCAGGCGAGTTGCATTTGTATCCCGCTGCAAATTGTTCACTGTCAGCGAACCGTTTAGGGTCACCCGTGCCGTGTAGTACTGCTGCAGTCTGTGCCCTGGGCCGGCTGCCTCTTCCTCCTCGGACAATTGACGCATTTGATGCTTGGCAGAATCGTTGGCCACAATTAAATCCCCCGAGATGCTCATCTCATCGATGCGCACTGGAGCTGTAAGGTGGGGCGAACATTAAGTCGAGTTTTACTTCTACTTCTACTTCTACTTCTACTTCTACTTCTACTTCTACTTCTGCTTCTACTTCTGCTTCTACTTCTACTTCTACTTCTGCTTCTGCTTCTACTTCTACTTCTGCTTCTACTTCTGCTTCTACTTCTGCTTCTGCTTCTACTTCTACTTCTGCTTCTGCTTCTGCTTCTACTTCTGCTTCTGCTTCTGCTTCTGCTTCTGCTTCTGCTTCTGCTTCTGCTTCTACTTCTGCTTCTGCTTCTGCTTCTGCTTCTGCTTCTGCTTCTGCTTCTACTTCTACTTCTGCTTCTGCTTCTACTTCTGCTTCTGCTTCTGCTTCTGCTTCTGCTTCTGCTTCTGCTTCTGCTTCTGCTTCTGCTTCTGCTTCTGCTTCTACTTCTGCTTCTGCTTCTACTTCTGCTTCTACTTCTGCTTCTGCTTCTACTTCTGCTTCTGCTTCTGCTTCTGCTTCTGCTTCTGCTTCTGCTTCTGCTTCTGCTTCTGCTTCTGCTTCTGCTTCACCTTCTGCTTCTGCTTCTACTTCTGCTTCTGCTTCTGCATCTGCTTCTGCTTCTACTTCTACTTCTACTTCTACTTCTACTTCTACTTCTACTTCTACTTCTACTTCTACTTCTACTTCTACTTCTACTTCTACTTCTACTTCTACAACATTTAGTCGAGTTCTACACAACTTAACTTAAATTTCTACAACTTCTACCTTAACTTTAACTACTTCTAATAATTCTACTGCTTCTATTACTCCAACTACATTAACTTCTACTTCTTCTACTACTTCCACTGCTCCTACCAATTCGAATACTTCTACTACATATAAAACACCTACTAAATCTACTACATCTTCATCTACTACATCTTCATCTACTACATCTTCATATACTACATCTTCTACATCTTCAACATCTTCAACATCTACTACTTCTACTCCTACTCCTACTCCTACTCCTACTCCTACTTCTACTCCTACATCTACTCGTACATCTACTCCTACTTCTCCTACTCCTACTCCTTCTCCTTCTCCTACTCCTACTTCTACATCTACATCTACATCTACATCTACATCTACATCTACATCTACATCTACATCTACATCTACATCTACATCTACATCTACATCTACATCTACATCTACATCTACATCTACATCTACATCTACATCTACATCTACATCTACATCTACATCTACATCTACATCTACATCTACATCTACATCTACATCTACATCTACATCTACATCTACATCTACATCTACATCTACATCTACATCTACATCTACATCTACATCTACATCTACATCTACATCTACATCTACATCTACATCTACATCTACATCTACATCTACATCTACATCTACATCTACATCTACATCTACATCTACATCTACATCTACATCTACATCTACATCTACATCTACATCTACATCTACATCTACATCTACATCTACATCTACATCTACATCTACATCTACATCTACATCTACATCTACATCTACATCTACATCTACATCTACATCTACATCTACATCTACATCTACATCTACATCTACATCTACATCTACATCTACATCTACATCTACATCTACATCTACATCTACATCTACATCTACATCTACATCTACATCTACATCTACATCTACATCTACATCTACATCTACATCTACATCTACATCTACATCTACATCTACATCTACATCTACATCTACATCTACATCTACATCTACATCTACATCTACATCTACATCTACATCTACATCTACATCTACATCTACATCTACATCTACATCTACATCTACATCTACATCTACATCTACATCTACATCTACATCTACATCTACATCTACATCTACATCTACATCTACATCTACATCTACATCTACATCTACATCTACATCTACATCTACATCTACATCTACATCTACATCTACATCTACATCTACATCTACATCTACATCTACATCTACATCTACATCTACATCTACATCTACATCTACATCTACATCTACATCTACATCTACATCTACATCTACATCTACATCTACATCTACATCTACATCTACATCTACATCTACATCTTCATCTACTTCATCATCTTCTACATCTAATGCATCTTCAACATCTACTCCTACTCCTACTCCTACTCCTTCTCCTACTCCTTCTCCTACTCCTTCTCCTACTCCTACTTACTTTTAATTAACGGATCATTGGTGTCACGAAACACAATGTCCTGGGCAAAGTTAAGGCCATTTATGAGCTTTGCTTCCAGCTTGGACACAAAGAAGCCGGACATGAAGATGTTGGAGGCCACCAGCTGTGGCTGCCGCAAGTTGAACAGCTGCCGCACCACCAGTCCGTTCAGCAGCGGCGTCTCTAGGTTGACCACTCTGGCGCGAGACTGGACAATCAGACGACCCTCGATCTGCTTGTCGCGTGAAGGAAGGAATAGTGAGTCGTAGAAGTCGAACCAAGAGACATTGTTGATGCGTGCCACATGCAGATGTTGCACCACAAAGTGCTCATTCTGCTGCATCTTATCAAGAGAACGAAATGGTCGCTTGTAGCCTGGAGGCGTGAGCAGCTTCTGGGCGTGCAGACGTTTGGTGGCCAGTTGCCCCTTGATGGTCAGTATTGGTGGTCCGGTTGAGTCCAAATAGTAATCTGTGGAAAGAGCATATCCAGAATGAATTGTGCATTGGATGAGGACACTCACTCACCTGGCAGCAGCTGGCCATGATAGACGAGATTCTTTACATGCAGAATCCTCACCCTGAGCAACTCCTTGTCGCTGGTATTGGAGGCATTGCCCACGCCAAAGGAGCGCACTGGTCGCTTGACGCTGACATAATGCTGACGCAATTGCTCCACGCGCTGTTGCAGCTGTGTGGGAGTTCGGAGATGGGTTCCCTGCATCCGCACCTGCTCAATGTGGCCTGGGCTGCGCATGTGCAGCGGCTGCTCCAAGTTGAGTGTCTTGTTCGGCTGCTGCTGCTGCAACAATTGACTGAGACGATGCACTGCAGCCAGTTGCTGCTTGTGACGCAAGAGGACACTGCGCAGCGCATTGACGGACTCCTCGAACTCATGCCGATGCTGTTGCACACTGCTCAGATCTGGAGATTACGCATAGACATGAATATGGATATCGATAGGGATACAGGGGAATCTTTGGCTACCATCATTTCCTTCCAGGCTGGCACCCACAGTGGCAGCAACGTTCGTTCGGCCCAACTGCACCAGGCGCAGCAGCGTCGCGCCAGGCTGAGGCTGGTGGACAAGCAAGAGGAACGTCTCGTTCTGCGCATTGCGATGGGTGAAGAGGCCACTGGGATAGGGATCTGCAGCGAAGCCACTGTAGCAGTCCAAGCGATGGCTATTGAAGACAAGCACCTCGCCATTGGCACGTGCTCCCACCAGCAGTTGTCCCAGCCTGGATGCGGCCAGGTGACTGAAGTGCAACTGCTGCAGCATGTGCTTGCGGTACACCACGAAGCTGCCATCGACCATGCGGAAGAGAATGCATCCGGAGATCGAGTTGACGCTGCTGTCGCTGCAGGCTACGAGACAATTGCGACCACGGAATCGTGTCGCCAGCACATGTCGGGCCTGGACTGTCAGACTCTGTCTGCGTTGCAAACGCAGCGAGGGTATCTCCAGCTCGTAAATGGTCAAAACGAGCTGCAGAGAGAGAGAGAGAGAGACAGAGGAAGAGAGAGAGCAAGTTGGAGAGTGCAAGATGAGGCTGGGAAACTAAGCTGATATTCACCTTCGATTGGCTGCGCAGCGAACGTCCCGTGATAATGTAGTGCGGCTGACGGCCCACGACTTGGAAGGCTTTAATGGCGGGCAGGCTTAACTCCTCGACGGGATTGAAGTACGTCTCCAGCCACTCGAAGGTTCTGGGCGAAATTGATTAGCATGTTAAGTAGTTGCTAAGCTGTTCTATTTCAACTTACTTGAGCCTGCCCTGGGATTGCGTATAGTTGAGGGTCAAGAGAAGCAGCACCTGATCCTGGTTAGGTTTGAGCAAGTGCATCTGCTGCAATCGCCCCGGCGTCGTGAACTCCTGTAGGGGCTCAAAATGCCATTGCTTGCTCTGCTGCAATGCATCCGCGGGCAGCTGATATACCTCCAGTGACTCCTCTAGGGCCACGGCCAGCAAGATGTATTCCTGCCACATAACAATGGCTGCTGCCAGCGATATCTGTTGCCGTGCACGGCCCCCCAATTCGCCCAGGCGCACAAGGCGTCTCTCCTGGCTGGCTATCTGCCAGTGGAACACCTCGTGGCCGTGCAGCACCAGCAGCAGCTGCTCTGCCTGCAGCACATGCAGCCGACCCTCGTGATGCAATTCCATGTCCATGAAGGGCAGACGTATCTCCACACTTAGACTGGTGCCGTTGGCGTCTTTGCGGCAGACGCTTGGCACCAGCAGCGACGGCTTGCCCACATTTCCCTGCTGCCGACTCGCTTCGGATTCCTTTTTGCAAAAAGATCGACATCAAGAGAAGATTCTACAATGTGCACGTGTCTTCCCTCTACTCACCGTATCAAACAAACTAATTAATACACAAATAAAGACTGTATGCAGTTCCATTGATGATCATCTACCACATCTGCCGATTTGAGCTATGAATATCAATTCTACTTTCCACTTTACCTACGTTTAAATTCTGATTGCGCATCTTTGTCGTTTCTCTCTGTACACAACGGTAAAATCATTTTGCGAGAGTATTTTAGTGCATTGCAAGGCCCGACGAGAGAGAGAGAGAGTGGAAGAATGAAGTAGAGGCAAGTTTGCAGATTGCACAGTGGGCGCTATCAATCGAAAAGAGTGTAGTAAAATGCTGTCCTCAAAAAATAAGAAAGGGGAATCAAATAAATCAAACTTAATTGCTTACATTGTAATCATGAGTATTTATGAATTATTAACTTTTTTTAATAAAACAAGCAGGAATGCTAAGTGTGCTCGACTGGGATATACCCGCTTACCACCTGTGCAAAACGATTTCTTCAATATATATAATATAATATAATCTATGTTTTGCGTATTTTGTGTTGCATACTTTCAGGGAGGGCTACGAAATAAGTACATACAATATATAAAATTTCTTAAATAAATTTCCATCTTTATTATTCGATCGCAACCAAATTTCAGAAATCATTTGGCAGTTTATGGGGTAAAGGTTAAAAAGCTGATTACGTCACCGATTTTCTTTATATTTTTTTTTATTGATAGGGCTATGTTTATAAAGAATTTAGGTGGAAGACTTATTTGGCGGTTGCTTATTTTTATATGTCTTTTGGGCCCATTTTTATAAGCAAACTGCTTGTCCGATTATGCGTTGGAGCCAATGTATATTCTTTGTGGGATCTGCTACGCCTCCTTATGCCTGTTACATACTGTATACACTTATTAACATAAAAAGTTAAGAGCCAAACTCCTTGGAGTTAGAACGATGACGACACTTCCGTCGGAGTGTCGGATGTTTAGCAGATCAAATTTACTTTCCATTTCATTTTGACTTTGGCTGCCCACCCAAATTAGTAATTTGTTGCTGTATGAACCTATTCTACAAAAATATATGTAGACATTTTAGTTTTTTAGAATTGGAAATTTTTGGGGCTACATCCGCATGGCAGTCCTGCATCAGTGAAGTCTTTACGGCGACTGATCTGATTTTCAGTTGCTCAAGCAAACCGACAGACGGGCGACGCATCGCGACGTTGTTCTCTCGTTTATTTAAAGTTCGTTCTCATTTTGTATCACACCAGCTGGCCACACTACGCATGTGCCGACTGCGCTGCGACAGAATTTTGCGCTCTGCAATGCTCTTTCTTGATATAACTGCATTTAGGCATGCCGGAGCAGTATAAGAGTTCTTCCCGCTATGCGTGTGCTGACCAGTGTTGCCGACTCAGCTTTTTATACCCTTCGACCATTGAAAATGGTCAAAAAAGGGTATACTAACTTTGTGCAAATGTATGTAACAGGCAGAAGGAGGCGTGGCAGACCCCATAAAGTATATATATTCTTGCTCAGGATCACTAGCCGAGTCGATTGAGCCATGTCTGTCTGTCTGTCCGGATGTCCGGATGTCCGGATGTCCGGATGACCAGATGAACACACAGATCTCAGCTATTATAAAAGCTAGAGTTACCAAATTTGGCATGAACATTTCTGTGTAGCCGGCGCAGATCAAGTTTATTTCAAATGTAAGGTGCCACGCCCACCGCCCCCGCAAATTAATAATTTAATTTTTGAACTTAATTTATAAGCGCTGTATAAAAGATACAACTTTCTGACTTTAACATATAATAAACTGAATGAAATATCTACGTATTCTCAAAATTGTAATCCGATCGGTCAATAAACACGGAAGTTATTTAAGAAAGTATGAGCATAAAACCAAGTGCTTGTATCAGCTAACAAGGGAGGCGGGCGAGCGCGAAGCGCGAGCGCCATCTGTCGGGAATAATTTTCAAGCATGTGCCTATGTGTATGTGTATGAATTTAACAAATTAACTACACTAGATCATGGGTCGAAGGGTATCCCACTGTCGCGTGCCGCGCGACTGTTGCTTTTCTTACTGGTTTCCTCTAAACTGGCAATTTTTATATGTTCCATAGCAGAAAACAGCGGGTAGCGGACAGTCTATTTTTTAAAAGTCAATAAATTCTGTTTAGTTTATCTAAAAATTGAGTTTAATAATTATCGGAATCTGATTATCGGATTATCGATTGCGTTTACCAATAATTAAGAAAATGCCAGATTGGACGGGAAAAAAGCTGACCTGGCACAGCTAACTGCTTACTACTGTTTAGCATGTCCGAGCAGTATAAGAGTTCGCTGCGCTATGCGTGTGCCTGCGAATGTCTGTGTATTGCCTAAACGGTTCACAAGCGAAGGCACTCACTTCTTCCTTATTTTCGCAAACAGGTAGTCGTCGATTTGCTTTCGGCTTTTTTCTCATCGTGTACACATGATCGCTGCTGCGCTTTTGCGTTCGTTTTCCGTCAATGTCAGTGATGCTGATTCGGCTTTTTGTCTGTTAAATCTGGCTGTTTCTCCAGCATCAATAGCCGAGTCGACTAAGTCATTTCAGTTTTATATAAAATGCCCTTTTATTTATTTGTTTACTTAACTTACAGGTTAATATAACAAAATTGTATATAAACATACACAACGTTTGTGACAAGGCAGATGCATATCTTGTATAATCTATTTAAGGAATAATTTTATTAGGCGATCAGATTGGTAACGGGAATATAACGGTCTAGAACAATCGACTGCTTGCTTCCCTTTTAATTAATATTTTCGAGGGTATTAAAACTTTGGCATAGCTAGAGTTGTGGTTTCCTGTTTGGGAATTAAGTTGAACAATCTTCGCTTCAAAATTGACAAGCCATTCTCAGTTCTCGCCAGGTGAGTTTGAACTTAACGGAGCCCGATAAGAACTTAAATTGCCCGCTGGAATTGTGCACTGTAGAAAAAAATCATGTACTTTCTATAGCATTTCTTATATGGAGTGTGAATAACATAAGAAGCCTGAAGAAGTTTTTCAAAGATTTATTCCACTTATATTTTATACATATATATAAGTACATTTGTTAATTCGTATATTAACATTGGGAATACCATGTCTGGCCATGCTCAGACTCCTTCATATACGCATGTTTCATAATAATTTATTATGAAACTTAGCCCAGCAATATTTATTACACCTTGTCTTCAGTTCTATCGCAACATTATCAGCTTATCACGCATCGGAGCTGAGTCAAACTGGCGAGGTTTCGCTCCCTTGGACTTTGGGCTGACTTAACATAAATTCAATCACACGTTGGTTAGATACAGAAATCTAGGAATGACACCCCATTCCGGGTGTGAATGTTTGGAATGTTGGAAATAGCGTGACATGCTTCATTCTATCTTCGATTAAATTCGAACTAGTACACTAGAGAATATTTTATATGGTATACATACATATGTATGCATTAAAAATATATATTTCACGTCACTTGTCAGTCTACGAATTTAATTAAAGAATTTGATCTGTGATTGATTGATTTCTGTCTCAATTAAACAATTAAATTGTAACGCGAACAGTTTTGATCACAACGCTTTTCTTTTCCATCTTCCATGGCGTTGTTTTTATTTTCCATTGATGCGAGTAAATTGTCTCTTAATTGTTTAAAACTTGCCAGATTCTTTCTGAGGGGGAGAAGTATGTTTTCTTTATTTGCAGCTATATAATTTATATATATGAAAGCGTATAAATCAATTTGATTCGTCTAGAAAAGAAACAGATGAAGCAGATCGAGCAGACGAAATGAATCTTTAGGACAATTCTTATTGTTTGATTCTTGAATAACTGCTGTGTTTACTGTCTTTAAAGTACAGTTGTTAAAACGGCATTGCTCTATCAATTCGTGGAATATACAAACCAAATTTAGTGGCCTTTGTTGCTGTAGTTCCGGAGATAGGTACAATTTCACAAAATCACCTTGCTTTGAAACTGATCGGAAAAATACTTTTAAAGTTACCGCTATCTATGGCATACTAGCAAGTATACCACTTAGTAACCACTTTTTCGCAGGGTGTAAGATGATATACATACTTGCAAGTAAATACCCCCGGGCTCTGACAATCGCGTACAACATTACTCGCGCTCACTGTGGCGATTATTAGTTTTGGGGGCAGGTCTCTTGGGCTGATATATGAATGTGCATATTTCGCTTGCCATGTGACCAAAGGCTTTTATTGGTTCCTTTGCCGCACATTTATTGGGCCCCCATTCGAAAGGTGAAAGCACAACAGAGAGAGAGAGAGAGAGAAAGAAAGAGAGGGGTATAGACACACCCCCTTTGTACTTTGTACCCAAGTGGGGCCCACAGCCCGAACACTAATTAAGAATTCAGCTTATCAACAACAATTGTAAAATGCAAACCATTTTATGTGTTCAAAGTGTCCAAAGGTCTTCGGCGGAATGACTTTTTTTCATTTCGTACTTTTTTCGTACTTTAATCGGCTGTTTTATTTCTTCAAGTTCGCCGCCTTATTATGATTTAGCCAAAAACGAGAAGAGAAGCGCCTGGAATGGCGAACGAGGGCGCGTTCATACATTATAAAGTCAAAAACAAAATACGATTCAGAGAAAGAGAGATTAGAAAAGTGTCATCGAGGGCAGCAGCATTATCTGCGCGGCAAGCATCCTCTTCTTGAGCTTTTTAGAGAGTATAGTGATTGTTTTTTGGAAGAAATTTCTCTATACTTTGTTAATTATAAAAATATATACACACATAGCTAATATATTCATTCAGAATTCTATTATTTATTTGAGATAAGTTCAAATATACATAAAAACAAGCTTAAATACTAAAAATGAAAACATCAGTACAAATTGCAATAAGATTCAGATATGAAAGGATATAATGCTGTAAACTGGTGTCCTGCATGAATGAATTTATTTTAAAGCAATAATACTGTACACCATCAAACTGTACTCATTTCTTACTATACCTATTATAAAATAACTCATATATTTCAAACGAAAAGTGTACACTTTATTTGAGTACACGTTCAAAATGATTGCTATGATTGTGACCCTTTTTGAAATGAGTACACCAGAAAGTGAATGAGTACATTTCAAATTACGATTTCATATGTGGGCAAAGGAAAGCAAATAAAGAAATGGAAGAATAGGAAAACCCTTATACTCCATTGGCTATCACTTAAATACTGCACTCAAAAATACTCTACTCGCTATCAAATGAGCAAAATACAACATTCACTCGTAATCGTTATAAGAAAATCAGAACTTATTTTGTTCATGAATGATTCATTTGCTATTTTAAATGCATTCATGCAGGAGTCTAGTTTAAACTCGATGTGGAAAACATGTCGAAAGTCCGAATGTGTTATGCCTAGTCTAAACTATCGAGGGAGAATTGGTTTGTGTCTTGGGTTTTGGGGAAATCCAACTGTGCGATACATTCTGTTCACAACTGTCTATTCATTCATATGTATGTCTCTATGTTATGTGGTCATCTGAATTTCTTAAATACACACAAATGCAATTAATTTTGGCCAAGAGCTTTTGCCTTGGCAATGGATCCCGGCACAGAGACAACTTTTAACAATTTGCACAGTGGGTCGCACGTGATTTGTACGGCATGAAAGTGCGATATGAATATAGACATCGATATGAAAGAGACGATCTTCAGCTTCAACTTTGAAGTGACTCCTTGACACAGTTTTCAAAAATGAGCATGAGGACACTGTGCTCAGGGGTAAATCAAGTTGTAATCGCTCTTTCCTATCTTTAATGTATTTATGAATGTGTAGTAAGCTCTATGTGCGTGTGTGTGTGTGTGTGAGAGAGAGAGAGAGCTGTACGTGTGTCTGTTAACTGATAATCGTGCGACAATAACAATACTAACGGCAAATAAGAACAGCGAAAGGCGCACAAACAGTTCTTATCAGATATAACGAATACCTATGGATGAACATATGTATGTACATACATATGTAGAGTATGCGTGTGTGTGCATGTGTATGTGTATGCGGGCAAAAACAAAATAGTGCGGTTTATTTTGTGATTTCGGAAATAGTCGAGCCCTAAAAAAAAATATCAGAAATTTCAGTAGCGGCGAGGCGGCAAAAACTGATCCAAACTAAAGCGAAACATACCAAAATAACACAAATACAGGGACAGCAGCCAGTGTGCGTGTGCGTGTGTTTGAGTGAGTGAGTATAAGAAACACACACACACATACATGTGTAGGCATTGTGAGAGAGGTGGCACTGTGCGGGGCGAGACAGAAGTGATATTTATGTGCACACACGGTGACTGTGTGTATGTGTGTGTGTGTGTGTGAGAGAGGCCCGTGCTGTTGTATTTGTGTTGTGGCGTTTAATACTATAATTCACAAATTTGTTCAGTTCAGTTCGCGCTGGAGAACGTTACGGAAAAGTCGTCTGTTGTTTTTTGTTTTGTTTTTTATTTTGTTCTTACTTCTTTCCACCCGCCCTGAGAACGAGCAAAGAACGGAACAACAACAAGAATAAAACGTATGCCTAACGTGTGTGCATGTGTGTGCGTGCATGTGTATGTGTGTGTAGTGAAAGTGTTTTATTTATTGGATAGTTTTCACACTAATTAAGTTTGCTATGAGCACGTGCTGCACTGTCCACTTGAGATCCTGTCAAAGCCAGGCCAATAAACCTATCCCCCCCACACCTCATGCTGATGATTCCGTTAGTGGCATAACATGTGGTTACAAGGCACGCCAATTACCTGCGCTATCTGCACAGCTGTCAGTGCAGACCTCAGGTGTCGTCCCATTCACCACCTTATCGGCGATCAATCAAAGTCATCATCAAATTAAAGTTACCCCAAAAGCTTAACACCTTGTTGCCAGCCTGACCCCAGTCCCCTCTGTCTCCATCTTCAACTTCACCTCCTCATCTCCCTTTCTCTCTCACTCTGTCGCTCTCTGGGGCCGCCATTCGCTAATTAGCCCTATTTGCTTTACAGTGGCTCGCATAAAGCAAGCACCGCCAGCCACGTGCTGTAAAACACTTTTATTAGCATACCATAATTTAACCGTGTCGTGCTTTTATTATGCAAACATTGTGCAAACACCCTGTACGCACGAGAGAGGTGTGCAACTGCAAGAGGGTGTCATTAAGTTGTGTCGATGTGCCAAAGTTTACCTAATACTCTACTCTCGAGATTCAAATTGATTGTGAGCTGAAGGCACAAGTCTAATACGTTATATCTATTATAATTCTGAAAGCTTATCAATGTTCTGATCTTTATAGGCAACTTTTATAGAGAGCCTATCCCAATATGCCGCCTATCTTTATGTTTTAAACTAAAGCAATAGGTCGCAAATTATTGCAATTGAAATTATTGAATAGTATCATATATTACATTAATTATAATATATAGATATATTATATTTTATACTATTTATATATAGTAATATAAAGATTAAAAGATCTTAAACTTACGCTTCAGAGTGCCATTCAAGTTGATATCTATGTAGTAGGTATCTCACAGTCGAGTACTGCTTAGTTTCCTGCGTTTTGTGGAAGCTCTGTCAAGTACGTCTTATAAACTAGTTGTTTATTCTTGGATTAGCTTTTATAGAGTTCAGCCAGTTTCCCAAGTTCATAAAAACTAAGTTGAATTTCTTTGTTTCGATTCAAAAGGAATTCTTCCTTTCTCTCTCTTCGTATTTTCACACTTTTCTACATTCAGCTGATAATGATAATGATAATGCATTGTAATCTGTTTGTATACTATATGATAGTAGCGCTGATCGCCAATCAGCTGATTCCCGATGGTTACTCAATAGTTTTGGCGCTCTCTCAGCTAAACAACATGAACAGCACAAAATAATGGATATATATATATCTATATATATACATGTATGTATATGTATATATGTAATCTATATCTAAACACATGAATACGTATGCTAAATTTGTATATGCACCCGTATGTAATGAGTCAATGTTACCTTGAAATTATCGTGATTAGTTGGGTGACACAATCGCGACTTCTCCTGGATATCTCCACGTGCTTCCTGATTGATTACTTTGACAAGGTTTTCTGCGCTTCGCTGCCCTGACAGTTCCCGCATCGATGGCCTCTTATCGCTCTGGCGTCCATTCTACCACCCACCGTCACACCCTAGGCTGACCGCCCCAGGCGTGCCTGCCTCAGTTTGCAATATTCTGCGCATTTCGTTGGGACCATCGTCCAAGTCGCATTTCGACGTACGTACGTCTTGAGTAAACAGTTCCATCGACTCAATAGTATAGACTACTGACCTGATCGGGCTGGACAAGGACAATTAAATCGATTTCTCAACTAAACTGGTATGTCTTCTTTCAATGGCCACTTGCTGACATAAAAGATGATCGTTTTGAAGTTTTATTCGTTCAAAATTCTATTTTCAACTTTACATTATTTATTTTTATCACAAATTCAAGTTTACAACAACAGTATTTTATGGCATATTTAGTGTAGAATTAACCGAAAACAAACAAAGGAAATCAAGTAACTGTTTATCGACAAATTCAATACGAATATCGACAAATTATTCCAGTCCTTTATCTATATGGCGCTCTTTAGCATGTGTTACGATTCATATCTAGAGACTTTTATGACCCACTGTTGCGGCAATTAAAAGCTTATTTAATTTCTTAATGTTATTTGAGAAGCAAAATAATAATTACAACTGCACCAACAGCAGCGGCAACAATTAGAACAGTCGGAGCAACAACAACATAAAACAACTGTAAACGACCTTCGGCAGCAGATAATCCACAAACAACGCGATTATTACAATACATTTTATAATATATAGGAAACGCCATGACGATTCGCCACTCTCTCTCGCCCTCTCTCTCTATCTCTCTCTGTCTCTCTCTCTCTCTCAGTGGCTCGCTCTTGCTCTCAGCAAGCCGCACTCTCGTGTATCCGATTTGTGAAGTCGGAACTGTTTGGCTTATCATCAATCGGACAACGGCACCCTTTGACTTTTGTTCGGTTACGGATTGTTCAGCTCACATCACATTTAGTTGTTGCTGTGTCTGCCCCCCAACAACAGTCGCTCGGAACGGGCCCCTTGGCGCCAGACCCGAGCTCATACCTCAGACCTCGAACCTGTTCAGTGTATGTCGATTGTCGATCATCGATCGGTCGCTTTGTCTGCCAGAGTTATCGGTGAAGTCGCCGAGGAAGTAGACCGTTACTGTAGCTTATCTCTCCGCGTGCCAATTTCGATGTGTGCCTTGACAGTGTTTTTTTTTTTATTACCATCGAAAGGCGATGATATCTTTGCCGGCGTTGGCGTTTATAAGGGCCCCTCCGATATACTGTAATACAATATAACGTGCATACTATATAAAAACGACATTGGGCTCTTTACGAGGCGCCCCGATCAGGGTCTAACATATCAAACCGACCAACTAAGCCTCCCCAAGTACGGCCACAAATACGATACAAATTCCAAAAAAAAAGTGAGACCCGATGTCCGGCAACAAAGCGATAACAACGAGAATAACACAGCAATCATTGACGTGTTTTTTTTTATCGCTCTCTCTCTCGCTTTTTTTGGGTTATTTATATAATGGGTGTTACTTTTGCGGCCGTCACGTTTCCAGCAAAAACCAACATCATCAACATCAGAAACAACAACAGCAAGAAGTGAAATACACAAATGATGGGAATTCAATTAAGTCGAAAAGAGAGCACCCGAAATATCATTTGTGGTCAGTGCGATCGGTGGCTACGTTCAGTTCGGGACGTTCCTTCAGGCCTTGTTTGTAAAGATCTGCCAATCAGTGTGGGTTGAAGTTCCTTCGGTGCGGTACGCTACGATAAACGGTGATTGAGAAAATATCATCGTGGGTATTCGCAGTATCACATAATACTCGATCGCATAAAGACTATTAATTAACACGCCTCCCTCTACATAAGTTGGTTACGAATCCGTCAGATAGTGCTGCGATCGTTTACACAACAGTGAAGTACTTAATAACACCTCGTACCATGTTGTGTTTGGTCGAATAATCTTATCGTCATTGACCATTTGGGAACTCAACTAACTAAACAAGACTCTTAATTACCTTTAGGCAGTTTTCGTCTAGACGCTTATCGCAGTTTGTTGGGGGGAAATCCTTGTTGAAGAATCACAAAGAGAGAAAGATTTCCACTCTCTAGGAATTTCATCAGAAGTGGAATGCAAATTTCGATTTTGCTTCAAACATTTCGTGAGATCTTCAACGATCGCATCGGTTTGACTCATACGAAAGCATAACAAGCGCCAGTTGAGTTCGCAGCTTGTTTAGTTCTTCAATAGCCATCACAAGATACAGTTCGGGATCGAGTGCATTGACTTGTAGGTGTTAAGTTTCTGAAATATCCAAAAGATCCTAACTGAGATCTTTAATTTGAAGTTATTTTCTTTGAGGCGCGTGTGTGTTCAGATCTTTAATGTGTGTTTGTGCTTTCGATTCAAGCTTTTATTCAATGGGATCGTAAAAGAGCACTAAATATGGTTCTGTATTTATAGAGTGCTGATAAGAGAATAAAGTTAGATTAAATTCACATGCAGACAGATCTGTCTGAAATTGTGAAAATTGAGTTTTCGCGTGGAGAAAACTTGTTTGCTTTGACAGACAAACGATAAGAGAGTCTGCCTGACGCGTGTGCACATTGTGAGGCCTTTGTCCGTCCGGGAACTAATAAGTAATAAGTATTCACTGACAATCCCCACAGTCAGAATGACAAGCGCAAATCGGCAGTGACATTTCGGGTGTGGCATAGGCATCGAGCTCATCTAGCTGAAAACTATAAACTATATATAGACTGCAAATACTATATACTAGACTACTTTATATACCCACGTATATGATATGGCAGGCTTGTCTGGCGTACCCATTAATCGAAGCTCTAATCGAGACCCTCCTTGTGCATTTCTTCTTGCAGACTCGAGACTTGCTTTGTGGACCACCCGGGGATGCAACAATAGGCACTTTTGGCCTTTTTAAAAGATGACGGATTACAAAAATGGCAGCAGCAACAACAACAATAACAACAACAACAACAACAACTTGGCATCCCGACTGCAAGTGCCCAGAGATGGGCAACAGCCGCAGGAAACACAGTCGCCGCCTCCAAGGTATGAAGATATACCACCCAGGCAGCGAGTAGCACCAACAGCAGCAGCAGCAGAAACAGCAGCAGCAGAAACAGCAACAGCAACAGCAACAACAACAACAACAACAAGCGAACTGAAGCATCCCACCAAGAAGAAGCGACGAGACAAAAGCGACCTGGGCGATGACTTTGTGGCCCCCGACGGCGGCTGGGGTTGGGTAGTGGCTGTGGCAAGTGGCGTCAATATCGTAAGTACTGATCACATCGATCGATCACAGTGAAATTGATGATCTTGTGGCTAATAGAAACGCATCTTCAATATCCCTTGCAGCTGGTCACCTTTGCCTTGGCCCAGCAGTTTGGCGTCATCTTCAGGGACCACATGCCCTCTCTAAACATCAGCAAAACACAAGTGGCGACTATCATCAACATACAGATCGCCGTGTCTGCATTTACAGGTGAGTTTTCAGAATCAATTGGTAAACAAATTGCTAACTTATTAGAAGTCAATTGGGAATTATTTTCGGAGTCCGCTTGGAAAGTATTTCCCAATTAAATAGTCTTTGCTTTCCCCATTAGTTGGTCTGGGTTCGAAATTAGCCTTTGTTCTACTAAAACATGTTGTCTTTTGACCATAAATGTATTGGAATAAAAGCTAGATTATTAGAGACTTCTTGAACTTGAATCTTACTCTTACTATAAATGACTCGTTACCAGGAACCTTGTTTCCGAAATGCTCTTCAAATAATAAATCGAATAAAGACCAAATTGATTATGGCAACAATAAAGGACATGACTCTTTGACATCTACTATATCTCTCTCTCTCTCTCTCTCTCTCTCTCTCTCTCTCTCTGTCTCTTTCTGTCTGTCTCTCTGTCCAGGCCTGCTTAACGGTCCGTTGTTCCGGCGCTACACATACCGAGCGGTCGCTCTGGTCGGCTCGGTGCTGACCTTTGTGGGCCTGTTCTGGATGGTATTCGCGGACACGTTCATCATCTACGTGCTCAGCTTCTCGATCACCTACGGCTTTGGCCGCGGCCTGACAGTGTCGGCCTCCTCGCTGGCGGTGAATACGTACTTCAAGGTGAAGCGACGCGCCGCGACCGCTTACCAGTTCGGCGTCGCTGGCCTTGGCCCCATCATCTGCCCGTTGTTTGCCAACCACATGGTGAAGACATTGGGGGTGCAGGAAACGACGGCGATCTTTGCCGCCGTCTCGCTGCACACGATCGCCTGCTCGCTGGTCTATCAGCCAGTCAAGTGGCATGTGGTGAAGCGCAACAAGGACGCAGAGGCGCAGGAGCCGGAAAAGAGTCAGGCACATTTGGAGGATGAGGATGAGGACATTATCAAGAGTGTGGTGGAGCCCGACACGCCCGTGCTGCCTCGTGCCAATGACGGCTGGTTCGGTTCACGTGCCTCGCTCAACAGCGCCGGGACCAGGAATCGCCTGAACAGCTGGGACAAACAGTCCGGTGCGGGTCACTTAGAGCTGAAGCGTCTGAATAGTCGCGACTCGTCAAGTGGTCGCCAGCAACGTAGCATTTCCATTAGCCACAGCATCAAGGAGGAGCCACACGATCACGACGATGATGCCGCGTTGGAGTACGCCTACGACAAGGATCTTCGCCAGCAGGAGCTGCCACTGAAGCCAGCACTGGAGCTGACGGCCAAGGAGCAGCAGCAACTGGAGGATGAGGAGGAACAGGAGCGACGCAAGAAGCTGCCATTCTACAAGAAGATCGTCATCTTCTTCGATCTGAATCTGCTCACAGACATCACGTACGTCAACCTGGCCATGGGAATCACATTGATCAACTTCGTGGAGATCAACTTTGCCATTATGACGCCCTACATTCTGGCCGATTTGGGCTTTAGTCTGGATGAAACAGCATTTGCCATGTCGCTGCTAGGCTTCTTCGATCTGATTGTCCGTTTTCTGATCCCACTGATCACGGGCTTCTTCAGCTGGAGCAATCGCACGTTCTTTGTCGTTGGCATTCTGGGCATGTGCTTCGGCCGTGTTCTGCTGTCAATGACCAGCTCGTTCTACGTCATGACTGCCATATTCCTATGGCTTGGCCTCAACAAGGCCTTCCGCACGGTATTCTGGTCCCTCATCATACCCAGCTATGTGCCACTCAAGCGTCTGCCTGCCGCCGCTGGTCTGCAGCTCCTGATGTCCGGCACCTTCTCGATTGTCTTCGGACCTCTGCTCGGTGAGTAGATTGCTTGCATGCCCTGTTGTCAATGAATGCACTAACCTTAACCTCAACCCCATCCATCCATCCATCCAGGTGTGATCTCGCAGGCCACTAGCCACGCGTTCCTGCTCAACTGCCTCAACGCGCTCTGCGTCATTGCCATTGGATGCTGGTATCTGGAGGACTTTATTCGCGCCCGCCGTCGCAAATCTCCGCCAGTCACAGAGACTGACCTCAAGTGAGCCCCGGCTCCAGCTCCAGTCTGGCTCAATCGTTCCAGCTGCGCTTCAGTTCCAGCTCCATCCCATGTAATCTGTAGCTTAGTAGTTTTTTGTTTCGTTGTTGTTGTTAAACATTCTTTTTTTTGATACTTTTAAAATCTGTGTACATTTTGTATATACCTGAATGTAGCCTATAATGTGTATCGATTATAATATCTGTTAATAATACTATAGTGCCTAGTCTGTACCAAACATGGATGACTGCCAACGATCTTTATCATTTACTGCGTTCCTGAACCTTTACAGGGTAGCTACCAGCGTGCCCACTATGGGATGTCTGTCTCAGTCTTTAGTTTAAGATTCAACTATTTATGTATTTCCAAGTCCACACTCTCCATCTGCGCTCTTCTTCTTCACACTTTCATTTTACTTTCTCTTCACTTTTTGATTTCTTTGTTACTCTACCCAAACTAGATCTACACTTTATATTACGTATCTTTGGGGTTTTGACTTACCTAATCTGCACTAATCTGCACTTAGTTAGTCTCCAATCCAGTCGAGTAACGCATTTTAAACCAGTATTGCAAAGGACTCTCCAAGTTCCAGTTCCAGCTAAGTAGTAGTTGTAGTACCCCCTTGTTTTAAATTTCTTTATATATAGGATCTAAATGGAGAAAACTATAAATATATATATAACTCGGAGTAAAATACTTGAGGGAAATAAATGAATGAAAGAAACAAGCACTAGTTAACTACTAGACCAAGAAGTAGGAATTTTAAAAACAGAATACCCGGATCAATAGCAAAATACAAGAAGATATTCAAAGAAAATATAGGCTGTAGATATAGGTATAATTAATATAGATATTATTTGTATGTAATGCACTTAAGATATCGAAGTTTTTTAAAAAATTCCACTTCAATTCGAGTACAACTGCAGTGGCATACTTTCATTGAGAGATCTAAGCCATGAATCGAGTCAGAATGCGTGTTCCCATTGTGAATACGATACCAAAAATAGTAAGAGCCTCGAAATAGATAGACAGTAAGCCGAGCAAGGGGCAACAGTCGAAAGTGAGGCTAATGCTAAATAAGCTAAAATGGATATCTAATTGAAATATTTTCACTTGGAACCTGAAATATCTTGGCGAACAAATAGCTCAAATACCCATTAATTTGATAAGTTAGTCGGCACACAGACACGCATACACACAGGCACACGCAACGATACAAATGTATCTTATCTGCGACTTTGGGTTTCTTCCTCCAGTCGGGAAAGAGCCAAGTCATGCCGGTCGGCGCAACCGGGCCTGGCTCATCATCGGGCGATGTGTCATACAATTGCGGGTAATTGGATAGCGAGGCAAGTGACGGACAAAGTTGTGAAATACGTTTACATTGCGTAGGGGCAAGGCAAGGGGTGGAGAGCAGAGAAAAAGAACCCTTCGGCTGCTACGAATTTGACTGATTAATGAAGAGCTTTGCACTGCCCCAGCTGGGCCCCAAGCGATCGCCAAACCGGTTCTGCATTCCACAATCCACGCTCTTCACTCCCCCCGGGGCCCGGACTCAGTATTCGACTCGCGACTCTCCTCACTCGACTGTCAGTTGCCGCCCGAACTCGGTCAATAAACTAACCGCAAATATGCGCATCCCCAGACAAGTTGCAACGGTTGCGGACCCAAGGAGGCAGCCGTTAAATCGGGAATTTGCATAATGCATTAAGCCATTCGAAGTCGAGATACAGACGGACACTGAGTAGCTAGAGCTGCTGACGCGATTGCACCAAGTGTCACACACTGAAATCTGCCCACTATATATAGACATATATAGAATAGCAACTGATACTTTTCAATACAAATTGTGCAGCCTAGTAGACGAAACTCTGTTCTGGCATGACAGTTACTTCAATCACAATCTGCCCTCTATAAATGGTACATAATGCTTCGGGCCTATGAGTCAGTTGCAAAGTGGTGCGAAAAGTAACATTGGACTACGTATTCTCATGCTCTGCACATAATATATATTCGAACTTTTGGGCATTAAAAACTATACGCAGAAATTCCAGTGTGGGAGTTGAGTTTCCACAGAAAATTAGGCACAGAAACCTTAGAAGTTCCCCACTGTGCTCCGAATTTCTCAATGTGGTGCAATACTATCTCGGGACTACAAGGGTTCTTATGTAAACGAACTACTTAGATTGGAATTGGTTTCGCTTATCAAATAAATTGGCAGAAAAAGAAAAACAATTAAGATCAAGTGGCCGGGAGTGTGCGACGCAGAGATACCTTGTAAACGAATGGAAAGTGAATTGAATAGGAACCGATATTGAATATAATATATAGATAACAGTACATTGTGCTAGGTGGTCGAGATTACGTAAAGTTCAAAGCAAAACTACTGTTATTGCCAATATAAGTTTGTACAAACATGCTAGCATTATATTCTATATAAGTTTGTAGTTTGTTAATTGCAAGCCAAGTGAGTTGAGAGAGCTCAGCTAATTGGAGTTCCCCAAGACGAAACTATTCTCCACGCTTGGCGTAGAGTCTGTGAATTGTTAATACACATATATGTAGATATCTTTGGTATGTGTACATTAAATACTTCGGAACAGTTCAAAACAAATAACAAACAGCACGCACAGCGACAACTCTATGTATTGTAGATACCGATATTAGGCAAACATCAGGGAAAAATACTCAAAAATTAGAGAGTGGCAACGTAACTTGGTCACTGTCAACTCACAACCCGTTCGACATTCCGAAAACTAAAAAATAAGGTTGGGTTCTAAAATAGTCATAACACAAAACAGTCTGATAAATATGTTAAATAAGGAAATAAACATATACTTTATGCATATCATCAATGATTAAGGCCAAAACTATCGCTTTGATTATTTTGCTATATTTGTACAACATTCACATGGGCTTTATGCATTCATTTGGGTCGTAAAAGATAACGAATATTGGCACAATTAGAAATACCCTTGAGCCCCGTCAACTATGACTGATTGATCGGCAAGTATTTCCCAGATTTCCAAGAGATAAGCTTGTATCCGAATAACATATTCCATCTTTTATCGATCGCTATATATAATTATAATGTGAACTCATTTCTGATCGGGAATTCGAAGCCTCGTCAATGTTTTGATACTTCAGAATCCACCCTCGATCTGAATGCCGAGTAAGTGACACTCATTATATTCTAATATGAATTCTCATGGTGAATTATAATATGAGAATACTTTTCGTAGACATGTGTACTCACACACACATTCACAAAAGCATCGAGCTGAGCGATAATTGCATATGATTTCCGTATATAGAGACAAATAAGCGAGAGAGATACAAACATATTTAATATATAATTATTGTCGGCTTTTTTGTTGTTCTACAATTGACAAACCACCTGTTAGCAAGAGAGAGAGAGAGAGAGAGAGGGAGAGAGAGAGAGAGATGGGCTACATATAAAGTCAACTCGAGAGGCAAACGGGCTAACGACAACATAAAGCAAAGCATAGGTCGAGCAGGTTAGACCCAACTGAAGAGAAACAATTCGAGTTCGAATTCGACTTTGAATTCGTAACTATCGCGTGCGATTGTGAGATAAGTTGAGTTCGCACAGGTTGCGTCATAATACTATAGCAAGGTTCGATTAGAGCAGTATGAAAATGTGTTTGATCTTAACGGAATTACCCAAAGTAAGCGTAACTAATCGGGAGAGCAGTAAACCGACTCAGGGACTCTGGGACTCAGGCAGGAACTGCTAATTAGGGCTCCGAGTCGAGTTGATTATCCATCAATCTCTGTTGATGCTACGTATCTATCGACGTATCTACCTGATGTTTTATCGCTTAAATCTTTATCTTCTTAGCCGTTTGAAATTCGTGTGTGGCCAAAACGAGGAACAGGCGGGACACAGGGCGAGTCGCGTAGTGGAATCAAAGTGCCGCTTCCGCCCCGATCGGCATTAACATTGATAATTTCCAAACGTCAGAATGATAATGTTCTCTACAGTTACTGGTGTTGTTGTTGTAGTTGTTTTTGTTGTGGTTAGAGCTCGTTCTTGCCGTAAACCAATGTACAAATCATTGGAATTCATTCGGAGAGGGAGAGCGAGAACAAGAGCGAACGTGAGAGAGAGTGCCAGCGAAATGTGGTCAAGTGCGGAGCCGGCACCGGCTCCAGCTTCGGCTTCAGCTCCAGCTCCAATCTACAAGCCCGGTTTGTGTACCAACGGGCGGCCCACGCACTTGGTTACAGTTAAGGTACTTCCTCTCTCACTCTCCTCCCACCCCTTCTTTTCTCTCTCTCTCACTCACTCGCGCTCAACGCTCTGGCAGACGCTCAGCTCTGCCCTGCTCTGCTCTGCATGTGTGTGCCTCTGTGTACGTGTGCCTGTGTGTGTGAGCGCGCGTGTGTGTGAGGAACTGCTTGTGCCTGTCTGCCTGCCTGCCTGCGAGAGTGCATGTGTGAGTGGGTTGGTGATAGCTCATCGACAAACTGAGTTCGGACTAAGCAAATACCCTGTAGGTTGTTTTGAAAAACTAAATATGCAAGAAGTCATAAATTGTGTTATGTTAATAATGTTAATAAACTTATGTATGAGTACACAAATAATTAAAAAATATTTATTATATATGTATTTATTTATTTATTTTTTTTATTTATTTATTTATTTTTTTTATTTATTTATTTATTTATTTATTTATTTATTTATTTATTTATTTATTTATTTATTTATTTATTTATTTATTTATTTATTTATTTATTTATTTATTTATTTATTTATTTATTTATTTATTTATTTATTTATTTATTTATTTATTTATTTATTTATTCATTTATTTATTTATTTATTTTTTTTTCTTTATTTATTTTTTTTTTTGTATTTATTTATTTATTTATTTAACTACAAATACGAACAGCCCACTTAAAATTATTAGAGTAAAAAAATAAATAAATTAGTAATTAACAATATTTTAATGTATAAAATTTAAACTAAAATATAAAAAAAAAAATAAATTTATCTAAGGGAAATACAAAAATAAATGTTAAATAAATCTTGTTAATCAGTTTAAGTGTTTTGATACAATTGCTAGTAATTGTTAACTATTTGACCTTGAATCGTAAGTGCAACAAACACATTCTTTTGTTACTTGCGATTATTTTCAAAAGGTATAAACACAATAAAACAAAATATTAAAATTAAAAAAAAAAAAAATGATGCAATTATTAAATCAAAACAAGTTTTGTACCTATTATTAAAAATGAAATATAAGATTTCTGGAGGTACGAGGTCAGACAGCAAATCCGATAACATATCAAAGTCAACAATTCATACATATGTATGTATGTATGTACATAGTACATATAGTATATATTATTGTAAAAATACCAAGAATTAACTTGAAAATAAAATCTCCTCATAATAAATAGTTCAATTGCACAATATTTAAATTAAAGCTAATATTGAAACTTAATTATTATTAATATAAAACAAAAAAATAAAAACAAAAAGCAAATAAATAAGTAAATAATAATTAATTAATGATATTAACAAAGAGTAATTTATTCTAGCTCGAAGCATTTACACTGATTTTGCTTACATCTGCCTTTGCAGCTTATATACCCGCCAAGCACGCGCACGTGGTCGTGCAGGGTATTCAGCTATAAAGCAGACAGCAGCAACTGCTGACAAGCAAGTCGAGAGCTGGGCGCGTAGCTGTTAACAACGAAACGGCCAGCCGAGGAGCGAAGTCAACCAGAGACAACAGCATCAGCAACAGCACCAGCAGCACTGCAACAGTTGCATCGGCTCACATCAGCAACAACAACAGCAGCAACAGCAGCAACATTATCAACGCCAACGCCATCGACATTTGGCACTGGCATCGGTATCGGCATCGGCGGCAACATTGTTAACAAGATTTGCTAACAACATTTGTCACATCGCACCGCATCGTCGCGTTTGTCGAAATTCGGTTTTGTTGAGCCCGCGTTGAGTTCTGAAAAATACGCAAAGATTGTTTTTTACATTTTTTTGTGGCCGTGTGTGGCTGTGTGTATACGTGTGTGTGTGTGCATGTGCATATGCATATGAGTTGGTGAACGTGTTTGTTATTTTTCAAAAGGAATCCGATAAGAACTTTAAGGAAAATTAGCACCGGGAGCTCCTACACACCTCAACAACAAGTCGCAACAACATTTCACGCGTAAGTTAACCACCAACAACAACAATAACAACAAGAATAAAAATAAGTGAAGAGAACATGAAAAAGAACCGAACAAAAATAACTACAAGAGGCAACAAGTGTTTGGCAAAGAAAACAGAAATAAAAACAATGTCAAAGTCAAATGGCAAACGGAAAAAGGCAACGGGCCACAGGCAGCAGGCAACAGGCAGCAGGCAACAGGCAGCAGGCAACAGGCAGCAGGCAAATGGCATCGGGTAAATGGCAAAAGGCAACGGGCAAAAGGCAACGTTGGCAAAAACACCTTTTGGCCAGGGCATGCGCCATGGGCGACGGCCTCGTCGGGGGTTCCCGCTGGCGCCCTGCTTAAATTGAGTTTGGCCCGGGATTTGCCTGCCAGCCTTTGCAGGGCGTCAAAAATAAGAAAAAGGAAAAACCGTTTTCCAAATTCAATTACAAATACTTTTCCGCAATGCTTTTTGCCAGTGTTGTGTTTACCCTCGTTTTTTTGTTTGTGTTTTGAGTGCTCTGAAATGCAGTGATTTTTTTCCAAAATGTTTCTCTTTATCAATGTGAAATTTTAAAGGAAATTATGTCCAGGCAAAAGCATTGAAATGATGCACAGAGGCAGCATTACATGTTTAGTATATATTAAAGGTTGTTAAGTGCGAGTTTGATATTATATTACTATAATATATACATATATACTACAATATATATACACATTCATATCATATTCCGTTTTTGGGGCGCATTTCGAGCTAGTTTCTGGAGTCTGGCACAAAGGATGCTTCTCTGAATGCTTTGCATGTTGTGCATTGCTTTTCATTCTTCTCCTCCACCTTGCTCTTTCTACTCCTTCTCGTTCTCCACCTGCCACAGCCAACTAACAAACTAAGCAAACTCCCCGCGGTGTGTGTCGGAACAATTTGAAGCTTTAGCTCAAAGCTGCTGACAGCTCGAAGCTCGCATTGTTCCCTCTCATTTGAATAGGCCCTCAATCCGTTCGGAAGTCAAATTTGGCATGGTATCCGTTTTGGAAATCATACATACATAGTACATACTGTCATGTATCTGTATCTGTGTATCTGTGGTTCCTCTTTGCTCTGCTCTGCTCTGCTGTGCTCTGCAGGTGCAGGTGCAGCTCGCCTGCCTGCAAAGTCCTTCGGTAAGCTGCAATAGATGATTAGCAACATGCAAGTCAAATTATAAGCACGCACTCTACACACACACACACACACACATACACACATATACATACATACAGCCTCGCAGACAGATCCATGTACTACCTTGGGGCAGTAAGCCTATTGTCCTGCATGGTGCACTCTGAAGCCACAGTTAGACCAAATTTGGTGAAGGGGGGAGGCTATACTTTTAATTAAGTCAAACCAGAACCACAGCTGCTGCAGGGTATCTGCCGGTCGTGCGTGCTTGCACTGTAATGTGCTCTAAATTTGATTAGCTAGACATCTGTTATTCTCATCTTTACGCTCATTCGATTCTTTTGTCAATGGGATTTTCAAATTGAAATCACCAAAACTGAAAAGCGAAATTTTACATTTGGTAAATTGCAATTTACCTGTGCAGTGCAATGAAGTGTGAGGGTTTCAATTTCATCAAATCTCTCTCTCTCTCTCTCTCTCTCTTTCCCTCCGTCACCTTTCTTTACCTTACTCTTTCTATTCATATTTCTCTCATCTCTAGTGCAATTTCCTTAAATGAAATCGAAAATAGCCAATGGTTTTTCGCTCAGTGCAGATAATCGTTACACAAGCAAATGCGAACTATCAGCGATACACACGAATATTCGAATACACGTATACTATATACTATATAGCGTACACACTGTACAATAGTATACTATCGTATAATAGCGTATGCATTCAAATCGCGGCAGAGCCGATTCGCTAGTCAGTTAGTTATCGCGTTCACAGTTATCGCATAGATTGGACTATGCTACGGACATTCCATTCGATAAGTATATCAAGTATGTATGGCATGGCAGTTTATGTGAGAGCCAGATTGGATAGATCATGCGGTTCTTGCATATGTGATGCGTCTCACTCATTTAATTTGACAACTGCCTAATGGGGCCACGGCCTGAGGGCAGTGGGAGTAGGAAGGAGGGAGAGTGGGAATGGTTTTGGTTTTGGGACTGCGACTGCGACTGAGTAGGAGTACGGTAAGGGGTAGAGGGTACTGGTGCTGGTTCCTAGGGTTAGCTAGTTGTGGCTCAAGTGGCTTTGGCTGCAGTTCGGCTCGAATTACATTCGCCTTCATTGGCTTCAGAGAAACACTTAGGACGCACACTTTACTGGAGTCAAATTGAAGTACGTGAGTTTATTTGACTTCAAATGCACATTAGATGCATAAATAAGCAAAAGACACACAGAGAGACACATACCATGGAGAGAGAGAGAGTCACACTCACAACTCAAAAAAATACAAAATACAAAACCCAAAAACCCAAAAACTGAACAACAGAACAAAACCAAATACCAAATTCCAAAAACCCAAGTTGAAGCAGAAGCAGAAGGGGCACAAAGGCGGCGCACATATGTGAGAATGTGCCGGGCGCTGGGATTATTTTGCGGCGCAACCTTTATGCACAGCTGTACTCGAAGTGCCTCAGGGCCGCGCTCAGAATGTGCTACCCAGTGCAGGCGGGTCTATCCAGAACCGACTACAAACTACAGACTACAGACCAGAGACTAGAGACGACTACGGCAAACTGCACAATCTGAACACGCAGGGCAATAACAATAATCGAAATGCAGCTAAATATAGCAGCAACTGCAGCTACAACAACAAGAACAACAGCAACAACGGGTAGACAACACGTCTGCCATAATCAATGGCACGAAATGTCACTGCCAAAGCCAATGGAATAGTTAATCCGTAATCCAGAGCCGTCCACTCCACTTCCAGTCAGGCCGAGAGACATAGAGAAAGAGAAAGGGATGGGGAGGGAGTGAGAGAACCCAATTCAGTTACGCATTTTGTGTTCCTTATTCATTGCATTCAATCATTGCATAATCGTTGATCGCTTCGGACTAGCGCGGACAGACGGACAAAAGGCGGACCACAGTGGACACTCTGTAGTGTAAATTCTGTGTGCGAAAACTAACCAAAGCTGGTCAAAACTAGCATAAAACTAATATCAAGATATATAACATAAAAGATATAGAAGTGAGAGCTTATAAAGTGCTTTTTAAATTAGCAACTGGTGAGTTTCATTGAGATATCTCGAGTAAAGACAAAAACAAAAGGCATTTTCTAAAATATATCGTGTTAAGAGAGTTTCTATTTATTTAATATCTATACATAAACAATCAAAGATACTGTGTAAACAGCATCCAATTTGCACCAAGTTTTTTTATAATATATAAATCAAAGCGTATATTCATTTAAACCAGAAGATTGCACGCATCATAGAAGACATCTTAGAATATATAAATTCGAAATATAATTATATAAAAGTTATAATTGTATTATAAATACAGTAGATCTGTGTGTTGTAAACTAGTCTCATAGTTTTAAAACTATCTTGATGAAACCTGACATACATGCTTCTTCCTATTCTTATCGTATAGTATATATTGTAGTATAGAACCTATTGTCCGATTTTTGATATTTATCAAGACATTGCAGCCAAATTTATTTAATATCATCGGTTTTTTCTGTATAAATAATATGCTTCTAAATATAATACATAAATATTATACATAAATATTATAAATATAATATATATAATATATATATATTTAATCAAGATAATCGCTAGAAACAACGATTTTTGTATGGAAGACCAGTATTGTTTTTCGAAATAACTCAACTTATCAGTACCAGTGATAATTTTAAAGTAACCTTCGTATACTTGTTCTATTTAATCAAAATATGACAACTATATTCCATAGCGCTTATATGAACAATTAGTTTGAATTGAAGATTCGCATAAAAGAGTTGTACAGAGGTTAGAGCTATTATAGCTATTAACGAATGCATAAATAACTTTAGAAAATTCTCTACCATTATCTATAGCAAGTATAGACAAAATCGAAGGGGATATAGAAGATATAAAATATATAAGGTATACATTATATGTAGACCTAGTACAATAAGATTATGTACTATCATAATATGCATATATATGATATAATAATTAGTATATGATATAATAAGTATCATTAGTCTTCCTATGTTTACTCTCTCTCAGTTAAATTGCTCCTTAAGTGGGCATGGTTAAATTTGCTTTGCCCCCAGTTCGCAGTTTGTTGTCAGATCGCGCTAATGGGTTGATTTGTAGATCTGTTTCAATTGATTTGCCCAGCAACATGACAATTTGGTGGCACCTCGCGGCAACAATGAAATCTGTTTCACACACGATGCGCTCTAACTCCTCCCCTCTGCCCCTGTCCCAGCCCCAGCCCCAATCCCTGCCTCACTCTCTCTGATAACTCCCATTTGCCATTAGGGCGCAATCAATAACGATGTCTAACCCGATGCGAGTCGACTGCGAGCCCATATCGATGGGCTTTAATCAACGCTCATTGACACAATTTAATTGTGCGGCGGAGCGAATGAAGCGAACGAAATTAAACGATGAGAGCCCTGAGGCTGTACACAGGGTACACTGTGCGAAAAATGTGTGGAATGCAAGTGCAAAGTGTAAAGGCAAAGGAAGTTGAATATATATTCCAATTTAAAGGTGACGTTGTTTGTTGCTAAAAGTGTTTGCCACCCAATGAATATATTTCTCTGCTTCTTCGTAGTGCGTTTTTTCTGCCAGTGCATGCGCTCATCTACAGCAAGAGAATAATTGAAAAATTGCGCCGTTCGATTAATCTCAATTAAATGGCGAACAAGCTGCCAATTGGCGAGGCGATACGATGCCAAGCTCGAACTTCCGCTAGAGAGTGACACATTGACATTCAGAGAGAGAGAGAGAGGGAGAGAGAGAGGGAGATAGAGAGAGGGAGAGAGAGAGAGAGAGGGAGAGGGTGCAGTCTTAGTAATGAAAGGGAGAGAGCGGCAATTAGAGATACAAATGTATCTCTACAATAAACTCTCTTTTCAGACTTTCTCACTCTTTCTCTCAATCTCTCTCTTTGGCTAGAAAGCGACACATTAACATTCAGAAAGACAGAGAGGGAGAGTGGAATAGAGATAGAGATAGAGAGAGAGAGAGAGAGTAATGAAGCAGCGACAGTTGCACGCACAATTAAAGATACAAATGTATCTCCAGAATGAACTCTCATTCTTCGCCTTTCTCTCTCTCTCTCTCCCTCTCTCTCTCTTTCTGCTAGCCCTTTCACATCATTAGCTACACCTGTGCTACAGCTTGTCGCGTCGCCGTGTTCGGCTAAGTGTACAAATATGTGAACTTGGGAGACAAGTGTTTTATTGTTTGTCTTCTGGCTACGCGCTTGTTGTCGATAACGATTCAACAGCGCAGGAGAGAGCAAGTCAGAGCGAGAGAGCTAAACAGTAGCGCCGCCGTCGCCCTCGCCGTCGCCATCGATGCCCATGGGTATCTCTCTGTACGTGCGTCCGTCTTCGTCTTCGTCTCCGTCTCCGTCTACGTCTTCGTTTTATCTACGAATGAGTCAACAGCGCAGCCTAATTACCCCCGCTGGACAGAGAAGCTTGATAAGCTACCGTTGTGAAGAGGGAGGGGGGTCTCTCTCTCTCTCTTTCTGCCTTGCTCTCCCTCTATTCCTAAGTGTTTGCACAGCGACTGTGATTTAACTGCTCTTTTACCGCTACTTATTACGTCCACTTACCCCTCCACATGCACTTCTTAATGGATCTATAGAGAGTATTCCGGTTTAACACCTGTAATACTGTAAACAGTCTACTGGGTATCAGCTAGTCGACCCCTAAGAACTGTATTTGGCGCCTGCTTTTAAAAGCTTTTTGTTTTTATCGAGGAATCAATTGGAAGCAGCAATCAAACACAAAGTACTTGCAATCGAAACTACAAATCACTTTGGTATTATCGAATACTATAGGTACTATATGTTATGTATATGTATGTGTATAAGGTATTCGCGATGACAGGCCAAAAACGGTTCGAGAATTCGAGTGCTGCAAGATCGTAATGATGATAATTAAAGTCGTACTCAACGTTGTGAAATTCATGAATGAATTCTTGCCGCGCCCTTCTGTACCACCTAAGCTACTTCTGTGTCTTCTTCTCTGCTCCCCTGCCCCTCTCTGCTCCGCCTTGCTTTTCTGTCTAATCACCAGCTACTTAGCTAGCTGACCAGCTGCGTCTGCGTGCCCCTACAGCTTTTATTACAGTCCACTCGGCATGAGTTGCAGAAAACGTAAGTCAAGAGCGATCGACGATCGACGATCGCAGATCGACGACAAACTGCGGCAATTTGCAAACCGGTAACAATGATGACAATGACGAAGATAACGATGATGACGCAGACGATGGCAATGATGACGTTGCTAATGTGCTCTGTGGCCGCGTCTGTCGCGTCTCTTTCTCTGCTCGACTGCCAAGCGAAAGTGAATGATCGATGGCTAAGCGTGAGATGCTTAAGTGCTGCCCTGCTACAGGTTCTGCGTCCTGCTCCTGGTCACGCTCTCTGCAACTCTGTCTGGCTGCCGTACCTCTGTCTTCTGAGCCCTCTCCCCATGGCACTCCTCCTCTTCACCACGCTACCTACTCCTTCCACTCTGTCACTCTCCGTGTAGATCTCTGACAGCGGGCGTCAATTTATGGCACGCTTCGATGGAGTTCAGTGGCAAAACAAGACGACAACAAGAAACAGCAACAGCAACAGCAACAACACGGACTCAGACACAGACTATCTCAATCTGAATGAAGACATCCAAGTGCCCACGACGGGAGGGGAATGGCTGCTGCACCAGTTCACCAGGCACTCACTTCGGGACTGCGTTCCACAGTTTTGTATCCCGAATTATCGCTGCATATCGTAAATAGAAGGCGGGCCACGAGGGCGACTGTATCTGCCCATTAATATCGCAGTCTCTTCATTATTTTTACAACTACACTGGACCGGCTTGACGGCGACAGTCTGCCAGCCCCTGCTGCCTACCCCCCTCCCCCTCCCTCTCTGTGGTTGCCATTACGACAATTCGATGAAGTCGCGGCTGGCTTCATTGCGATCCCATCGGCCATTAAGCCCGTTGCCTGTTCCCAGTTCCCTGTTCCCTGTTCCCTGTTCTTAGTTGCCTGTTGCATTGATCCCGCTGAACCGGGCGCACCCGCTAAGTGATTTCCTCGACAATCGCACTACCCCTGCTACCCCTTCCCCACCTCAGCCTCTGCCTGTCGATCGACATGTGCCGCAGCACGTTGCATGCTCTGCATACAAAATCGCTAGAAAGACGCGCCCATATTCTCCATGACGACAACAATGCACACAAAATAGAATTTACAAAATATACAGGTACCTTAGTCGATATCTATGTATGATAGGCACAACAAGACACCCTCTGCTGCCTCTGCTGCCCCTGCTGGCCCTGCTTCTCTATCAATTGGCTTCGTCACGCCGCCAATGGCAATCAGCAATTAGAACATTATCTGACATTAGGCAATAAAGTCGAGGTGTGCCGAGCCATGCCATGTAGTGCTGTAAGGACCCTAGACAAGTTTTAATAGTCCAATTACGCGACAACACTTTCCAGCAGAGATCGACGAAAAGTGCCCGCGCAATTGTGATCGATTTGCGATCGAGAATGCAGGAAGTTATTTTCTGTTTGGAAATGGGCTTGAAAACGAGAGTTGCGATCACACTATAAAATGTTTATTGTCAACTCTACCTACAATATTCTCTCGCTTATCCCTTTTCTAACGCGCCTTGCCTCCCTCTGTGCTTTCACTCTCTTTCTTTTCCCACATGTCTTTCTCTGTTCCTTTTTAAATAAAGAAAGGAAGTGCAAGAAAATATATCATAGAGAGCCTGAAAGAGGAATAGAATGATTGTAAAGTGAAGATCATACAGAGCTTGAGAAGGGCATAGGATGATTGTAAAGTGAAGATCATAAAGACCAAGAAAGAGGAATAGAAAGATTGTAAAGTAAAGATCATTAAGAGCTTGAAAGAGGAACATCATACAATGAAGATCATCATACTCCTCTTTCAGGCTCTCCATCATCTTCTCTCTTTCTCGCTCTTCCTTTGTCATTTATATAAGTCTTCTGCACGTTTGTAATTGAAACTCACTTATCTTATCGAAAAGCCATAATACTCATAAGTACTTCAGTGCCCCCACTTAGGAGGGGCACGCGATAATTTATTATGCATTAATGCATTATAATTACAGCTCGGTATGGCATCGCCTCTGAAGAGGGCGGTCTGAGCTCTGTTTCCTCTTTTTTATTGCCGAATGCGAGCTCGATCAATTGAGGCACGTTCTCAATTCGAAAAGCAGGCCGAAAATTGGAAACCCTTTGTTTCGAAAAGCAGACATTGCAATCCAAAAATAATAAGGGAATTTATATATTTTATATGAGAGGCTATAGCCTTGTAACAGGAGGAGTATACGCAGATCTGTTGCTTGCCTTGGGCCGCAAAAGAACCAGAAGAACAATTAAAGCGGCTACCGTTGAGATCAAAATAAGATCGGTTTAGTTAACTTTGGATAGGAAGTCACGCTCTATCAATTAACTAACGTTTCTCTCTCTCGCTTCCTCTTCTAGACATCTCCCGGTTAGCCTACTGAAGACAATGGACAAGTCGACGCTGACACAGAAGAATTACGCTGCCGTCTACAATGAGACGACGAAGCCAAAGAAGAAACGACGCGACAAAAGCGATTTGGGGCCCGATTTTGTGGCGCCCGATGCCGGTTGGGGTTGGGTCATTTGCGTGGCGGCGGGTCTAAATAACGTAAGTGCGGCATAAATCGATCAAAAGGGGCTTTGCTAACGTCACTCCATATCTTTCCCTCTCTCTCTTTCTCTCTTTCCCTCTCTCTCATTTTCTCTCTGGCTTTATTCTCTCGTGCAGTTCTTTATGTTTCCGCCACTGCAACAGTTCGGTCTGATCTACAAGGACCGCATGATCTCACTGGGCTTCGATAAGAAGGACACTACGATCATTGTCAACGTGGTGATGACTCTGTCCTCGCTAGTGGGTGAGTCTATAGCTTTTTTTATGTAACTAAATATTTATATATGTTCTTGTATCATATAACAATCTATACATAGTGTGGGTTTGTCTCCGTTTATATACTATATCCTTATGGAAGCTTACGTCTTTAAATTTGTATAACTTACTTTCTATATGTAGCTGAATCTATATGCATATCTATGAATGGACAGTGGTATCTTTATCAACATATATCCTATCTATAGCTCCATATATATTCTTGAACGCTATGGAAATATATATGTAAATAGTATCTTTATCTCCATTGGTATCCATAGACCTATTCTGCATACATATATCCTATCTATAATGCATATATCTCTATATATATTCTTGTACGCTACAGCAATATATAGTATATATGTATATACTATCTTTATCTGTATCTGTATCTATCCACATTGGTCTCTATAGACCTCATCCAACTACATACATATATCCTTATCTATATCTCTATATATATTCCTGTTCGTTCCGCTAGGCATTGTCAATGGCGCCATGTTTCGACGATTCACGTTCCGCCAGGTGGCGCTAACGGGCACCCTGCTCGCCTTTCTTGGCATCCTCGGCTCGGCCTTCTGCACCACCGTCTGGCAGTACATCATCTGCCTGTCGCTGACCTACGGCGTCGGCCTGGGCCTGGCCATGGCGGCCGTCTCGCTGGCCGTGAACACCTACTTCAAGCTAAACCGCAGACGCGCTACCGGCTTCACTTGGACCATCACGGGCTTCGGCCCCATCATCTTTCCCCATGTGTCCATCTTCCTGCTGAAGGAGTACGGGGCACAGGGCACCATAATGATCTTTGCGGGTGTCGCACTGAACGCGGTACTTTGCGCCCTCACGTTGCAGCCCGTGATGAGGCATGTGCGCAGGCCGGCAAAGCCGGAGATCGATGCCTCTGGAGAGGGGAAAGAGCAGCCCGAACTGGTCGAGGCCAATGGGAATCTGTTGGTGCCAAGCAACGATCCCTGGTCCGACTACGAGTGCAAGCACTGTCAGTATCAGCGACGTGCAAAGCGCGGCATCTTCTCCTCGCAGTATCT
The DNA here is from genome assembly GCA_018904025.1 of Zaprionus vittiger. Lineage (NCBI taxonomy): Eukaryota > Metazoa > Arthropoda > Insecta > Diptera > Drosophilidae > Zaprionus > Zaprionus vittiger. The sequence continues at coordinate 3,645,234 of JAEIFQ010001126.1, read as the reverse complement.
GTTCAACGACGACGATCCCGAGCACCCTGGCTACGAGATCACCGAGCCGGGCACACCAATGCTGGCACGTGCCAACGATGGTTGGTTCGGCTCGCGGCTCTCGCTGGCCTCCGAGCGTCGTCAGGTGCTGCTGCGTCAGGTCTCCGTAACTGTCACCGCCGCCAAGGGAAGTCGCGACAACCTGGACAAGCTGGAGGAATGCAACGAGTTGCCTCTGAGCCGACCCGATGTGCCGCTCTACAAGCCCAACTACTTCAATCGCGAACGCGAGGATCTTGGTCGCTATGCAAGTAAGACGAGCATCTACTCCAAACCCGGCACCGGCGAGGAGATGCTGCGCTGCACCTGCGCCGAGGACAAGGCACTGCTCCAGAAGTCTGCTGATGCCCTGCGGCTCGAGAAGGTGGCACTGGAGACGGCCCAGGAGGCCGAGGAGGAGGCCAAGCGCAAGATGACCTTCGGCCAGAAGGTGAACAAGTTCTTTGATCTGGATCTGTTGCGCAATCTGACGTTCGTCAATCTGGCCATCGGCATGAGCGTCATGATGTTCGGCGAGATGAACTTCTCGGTGCTGACACCACTCATCCTCTCGGACTTTGGGTACTCAGACTATCAGGCCTCGATGGCCATGTCGCTGCTGGCCTGCATGGACATCTCGGTGCGCTTCCTGGCCCCACTGTGCCTCGAGAAGGTCAAGCTGGACAATCGTGTGCTCTTTGCCTTTGGCATTGTGTGCATTGCCATCGGTCGCATCATTGTCACCATGACCTCGTCCTACAATGTCGTCTTGGCCACCTTTCTCCTCATCGGTTTCGGCAAGGGTTTCCGCACCATATTCTCACCCCTCATCATACCGTCGTATGTGCCGCTGCGTCGCCTGCCCGCCGCCTCTGGATTGCAGTTGATCTTCAACACGTTCTTCTCCTTAGTAATGGGTCCAGTGTTGGGTAAGTCAACGGAACAACAAGCAATGGCAACATCTTCCTAGCTTACCTCGCAACCTTCCTCCTCTAACGTTCTCTCTTTCCCTTCCTTTCGTCCTCTCCCTTTCAGGCATTGTCACGGATCTGTACACCTACAAGGCCACCATACACCTAATCAATGGTCTAACCGCCATCGCGATTATCATGTGGACACTGGAGTCGTTCGCTCGCCGTCTCCTGGGCAAGCCATACCAGCCCCCAGAGGAGTAGTTAGCACCCAAGCCCGACCGGGTTCTGAAACTGGCTTAGGTCGGACAGCACTACCAGCACCACAAGCACCACAGATCTACAGTAACTTCGTGTAAAGCTTTAGTTCAAGCCACTCGTTATATCCTAAGACCTTATTTAAGGGACCCAGGAGTCTAGCCTGAGTCCCCAGTCTGTATATCCTAGCTAAGTTTAGTATTTTTTACGTAAGTCTAGGCTAGCTGTATTTTTTTTTTTTGTGATAAAAAACATAATCAAACAATGTTGTGTATTCGTATTTCTCTATCTCTCTATGTAAATCACATAACTTGCTGTGCATATAATGGAACGAAGCTGGGCGACGTCTTCAGAAACTATATTTAAACAATATCATATACAATATACTATAATGTAGATGTCTATATATAAATGATTCTATGTCTTAATGTATTTCCACAGATATCGTAGCATTATGCACTCACTAAAGGTTATATGTGTATGTTTATCTGGATAGTTCCAGTTCGATGTCAGTTACTTATCGATATATCGTATGTACATATATCCAGATATAATGGTTCGATGTCAGTTATATATCGATATGTGTTATATGTGTATGTTTATCGATTCGATGTCAGTTACTTATCGATATACGTATATCCAGATATAATGTTTCGATGTCAGTTATATATCGATATGTGTTATATGTGTATGTTTATCGATTCGATGTCAGTTACTTATCGATATACGTATATCCAGATATAATGTTTCGATGTCAGTTATATATCGATATATGTTATATGTGTGTGTTTATCTGGATAGTTCCAGTTCGATATCAGTTACTTATCGATAAATGTATATCCAGTTGTATATCGATTTATTTTATAAATGTATAATTATCTGGATAGTTCCAGTTCAATGTCAGTTATGTATCGATATATGTGTATCGATTCGTTGTCAGTTATTCACAGTTGAAAGAGAATAAACTACCTATTCACAAAATGTTGCATACTCTTAGGGTTGCCTGGGAAATGGAATTTGTTGCAGCTGTACGGGTACCGCCAGCATGCTGGCTGGTACCTTAAAAATGATATGCACACATATTCGGAATCTCATCTCGCACAATCGATGGCAAAATGTGCCTGTTTAAATGCTTTAATTCCTGCTCTTGATGCTTTCAGTTTTTAACAAACAAACCACAATCCCTACCCCGCCCCCTCTACTGACCCACTGCATTCGGCCTTGACGTCAGCACAGGCAGGAACGCATTGTTACTTAATTTGGGGATGCAATTGTGCGTGCGTACGTGGGTGCATTCGTGTGTGTGTCTGTGCGTGTGTCTGTGTGTGTCTGTGCGTGTCTGTCTGTGTGTGTGTGTGTATCTGCTTGGGTGCCTAGGTGCAGCCTTTTATGTGTATCTGTGGTTATTTTTCTCGGTACTTGCTGTTGGGTATACAACAGTCGAGTGCGTCACTTTGTAGACTCTGTTCGCTGCATTAAGCATACGCCATGAGGTACACAGAGTACAAGTGCTACAAGTGTATGTATGTATGTATGTGTATGTATGTCTCTGTGTGCATTGTATTCGTAATTGAACAGATCAGGCAACTCGAACACGAATCATTTCCCTATTTAATAGTCTCAATTGATTTGCAGGCGTTGCTAGTTAGCTGCACCGGAGTGTGGCAAAAGAGGGAGCTCTCTCAGATCGGACCTGTAACAGTGGTGGCTGTTCTGCTCTGCTCTGCTCTCGCCAACTATCGCTGGCAGCGACGTCAGCAGCGTCAAGCGACGTCGGGCAGCGGCTATCTGCCATCGGTTTTCAGTTGGTTGAAGCAGCTAAAAGCGTCGAGACTCGACTCGACTTGAGGGCCAACTAATCGCAGCTGGCCAGACTGATTGCAATTGCAACGGGAATCGCAGTCGCATCGCAGTCGCGCGCCGTCGTCGTTGTTGTCTTCAACTGCCCCACCGCCCTGCCCACTGCCTCCGCGCTGTGCGTGAACGCTACCTTGAACTTGATTAGATGCCGCCAAAAGTGCAAGATGTAATTGCCCAAGTTGTGTGTGCGTGTGTGAGCGAGCGAGAGCGTGCCCGCAAGTAAAAATAAATTCCGCTAGCGAGGGCGAAGGCAAAGGCAAAGGCAAAGGAGGAGAAGGAGGAGCTAAAGGCGACAGTTTTTTTTTACAGTGTTTGTCGGTTTTTCCGTTTTGTCTAAATTGGCCAAAGAGATCAGGTGCAGGTGCCAAAATTCGCACTTGCCAATCGAAGAGCCACATATTATCGTCATACTAGTATCATATAGGTACGTACACACACACACGTACACACTGACTGTGCTGCTGGCGATTACATGATGACGGTCGATTGGGTGCTGTAGGGTACCACGGGGTGCTAAATGCTTATCACGACGCTCATCGTGGCCACTGGCGCCTGCTTGGCAGGTACTCCGACAGCGGCAGGCATTATAGGGGTATCAAGGGGGTATTATCTGAGTATTATCGGGGTATCATCGAAGTATTATCGGGGTATCATCGAGGTATTATCGGAGTACTATCCATTAATGGAATCATCAAAAACTCAACCCCTATTGGCTGCACATGACAACAAGCAAAATGGCTAAGTGTAGAGCTAGTGAAATCGCTATAAATACTTGATGTGAAATATCTATATACTGCCAAACACGTGTCCAATACTCGGGGTGCTTTCTTTATCGAAAACCAAAAGTTGTTCATGAATGAAATTGAGAACACCTTACATTATATAGTGCAGCTATGCAGTTCCTGCTGATATGCCAGACTGATAAAGATAAACCAAGCTATTAAGTAAATATCGGTTTAGTTACTTGTGCAGATCAAGAATATATATGCATGCATAAATATAAGAACACCTTACATTCTATATATATAATAAAGTTAATCTTATGCAGTTAATCTGCTGTTATGCTAATAAAATCTACTAAGTAAAAATCGGTTCAATTACTTATACTGATCAAGAATATATACGTCTATAGTATAGTAAATGAAATAAATGATTCACTTTCAAATCAAAACTCTTTTAGCCGAAATTTTTTTTTCACTCGATTTGTTTGGATTCGATTCCGAAAATCGGGGCACAATCTTATCAGGACAGCTCCGATCGAGCGTTGCCATGACGAGCGCTCCCGTTAGGCCGTTATCAAAGGGTCTATCTGTTGTTTGCGCCGGCCAAGTCGATCGCGTAGAGTGTGTTGGCAGTACCAGCTAGTTTTTTTTATAGAGGTTAGCTACATAAGCAATAAATAAAGATAAGATCCATAAAGCAAATCGAGTATTGATTTTCCTTCAGATTACTGTGGGGTACAGTCTATATACTATACATATTGGTATGTCTATACTACAAGCTGGTAGATCAATGCAACGCTTTGAATAACAACTGACAACTGTCAGAGGCTGCTCGCTAACTGGCGATCGCATCAGATCAGCGTTCTATATGTTCATAATGCGATGCGACTGCATTGTAAGGTGACAGCAAAAACACTTCGACTATACTGCGAATGCAATATATATTTATAACTGATTGATTGCACTATATATAGATTATAGTATATATATTATACATATATACATGTGTGCTATAAATCAGCTGCTTGAGCGGTGAATCATGCCGGGTCAAACTAACCAAACTGACGCGAGCGCATGGGGCATGCTGCACAGGGGTACGTGCCCAACGAGGGACGGTGCGGGGGTGGTGTGATGTCTCCATCAATTGTGACAAGTGATCGTTAAAGTGTTAGCTACCCATCCGGACTAATTGGCCAGTGGGCCGTAAATCATGTCGCGCCACAAGTTCGGCATTGTTTAATCCCTCCTTCCCTTCGCAACACCCTTATACCCGCTACACAAAGGTTAGGAGTGTATGGTTTGATGTATAATGTATGATACACTCTATTAATTATTTTTATAGATAACAGGAGAAAAAATATACGTATATATTCTTGATATTGGTCAACAGTCGAATCAATATAGTCAAGTCCAACTATTTGTCCGTATGAACACCTTAATCTCAGAGGCTACCAAATTTGGTGACAATATGACATATTACTGCAAGCAGACTAAGTTTATTACAGAATCTGGCCACGCCCTCTTTTAAGTTAAAATAAGGGGTATGCAAAGAGTAATTAAATATCTAGAAGTTTCATTTTTGATATGTATTTACAGCCACCTAAATTATATCAGGAAGTTTGATCACAATTGTATAATAAATAATGAAGTTTTTAAGGAAATGATTTTAGTGGGTGGAAAGGGAAGCCTTGTTTAGAGGGTATATCACAGTCGAGCACACATAACTGTTCCTTCGTTACTTGTGATCAGCATTGAATGTGTGTGTGTATTCTTTCAGCACTGGATGATGGAGCACAAGGTCTACGCAGCCACAACGCAGCCGCTGCCCAAGCGCAGGCGGGGCTACTACAATCGCCAGGATAAAAGCGATTTGGGCGCCGACTTTGTTGCCCCCGATGGCGGCTGGGCGTGGCTGGTGTGCGTTGCCGCGGGCCTATCCAATGTAGGTGAATGATGCAGCTGCAGTTTGCTTGAACACTGCACTAAGCTCCTCGTGCTCTACTGCTCTACCCCCAATTCCTTTGCAGCTCTCGCTGTATCCGTGCCTGCAGCAGTTTGGCTTCATGTTCCGCGAGCGCCTAATCACGCTGGGCATGTCCAGCAGCCACGTGACAACGATCATCAACACCAACCCGGCGGTGTCCGCCTGCACTGGCCTGCTCAATGGACCCATGTTCCGACGCTTCACCTTCCGCCAGGTGGCCATGGTGGGCGCCCTGCTCTGCTTTAGTGGCATCCTGCTGACCGCCTTCTGTGAGACCTTCGCGGGTTACATGTTCGCCTATGCACTGCTCTACGGTGAGTGCGACCTCCCCCACCCCTATTTATACCCTGCGACCAATGAAAATTGTCCCTAAGGGCATACTTACTTTGTGCATGTATGTATGGTCCCATGGTATGGTATATATATTCTTTACCAAGATCACAAGTGGGGTTGATTGAACCATGTCCGTCTGCCTGTCTGTCTGTCTGTCTGTATGAGCACACAGATCTCAGCTATTATAAAAGCTAGAGACATCAAATTTGTCATGAAGGTTCCTGTATTTCCTGAGCAAATAAAGTTTATTTTAAATTTTGGATGTCACGCCCACAGCCCACGTGAATGCATAATTTAATTTTTCAGGTCGGTTTGTAAACGACATATTTAAGATATAACTTTCTGACTTTAACTTATACTTAGCTGACTAAATTATCTACGTTTCTTTTAAATTTCAATGCGATCGGACAATAAACACAGAATTTATTCAAGTTACCATACATATGCCTATGTGATATGTGATCTACGATATGTGTGTCAGAATGAGAGGGCAATAGGCAGCAGAAGACTGTCTGGGTGTAGGGTATCTTACTGTCGCGCATGCCCGACTGTACCATTCGTCTGATTGTGTCTTCTCTTCTCACTCTCTCTCTCTCTCTCTCTCTCTCTCTATCTCTGTCTGTGGGCAGGCTTCGGCATGGGCATCAGCGTGTCGGCCTCGTCGCTGGCCATCAACACATACTTCCAGCAGAAGCGACGACGCGCCGCCGGCTTCTCGTGGACGATCACGGGACTGGGGCCGATCTTCCTGCCGTACCTGGTCACCTTCATGCTGGACATCTACGACGTCAAGGGCACCGTGCTGCTCTTTGCAGCCATTTCGCTGCACGCCTTCGTCAGTGCGCTGATCTATCAACCAGTTCGCTACCACACAGCATCCTCGCCAGCACCGGAGCAGCAACTGCAGTCGGCTACGGCAGCGGGAGTGGGAGTGGGAGTGGGAGTGGGAGTGGATGCTGCGCTGTGCGCCCACTGTGCACTGCAGCGCAATCGGGAGCCTGGTGGCATCTTCTCCAGCCAGTATCTGTACCAGGATGACGATGCCCAGCGACCAGGCTACGAGATCATTGAGCCCGGCACGCCCATGTTGTCGCGCGCCAACGATGGCTGGTACGGCTCCAAGCTGTCGCTGGCCAGTGGGCGTGGCCTGCGCTTTCGCACAGTGTCCAGCTCCAAGGATCTGGAACTGGCGCAGCGCCTGCATGCGCCCATCACCGAGCATCAGCAGACGGAGCCGGAGGCGGAGGAATCCTTTCTGCGGCCCAACAATTTCCGACGCGAGCGGGATGAGACGCAACTGGAGTCGAAGCTTTGCTGCACTTGCGCCGAACAGCGGGCGCACTATGCGCGCTGCCACAGCGAACTGGAGAACAACAAGAACAACAACAACGAGGATGACGAAGATGGGGACGAGGACTCGCAGGAGGCTGGCTTGAGTGAGCTGAGCTTTCTGCAGAAGGTGATCACGTTCTTCGATCTGGATCTGCTGCGCGACATCACGTTCGTCAATCTGGTCGCGGGCCTGACAGTGATCAACTTTGGCGAACTCAACTTCTCCATCCTGACGCCGTTTATACTGACGGACTTCGGCTTCGATACTTCGCAGATCACGGTGGCCATGTCCCTGATGGCCAGCATGGACATAACGATGCGCTTCCTGGTGCCATTCCTCACCGAGAAGATACCGTGGGATAATCGCGTCTTCTTTCTGATCGGCGTCGTGGGCATCGCCATTGGACGCAGCATTGTGGCCAGCACGCGATCGTATGGCGTCATCCTGGGCTGCTTTGTATGGATTGGGCTCTGCAAGGGCGTGCGCACCATATTCTGGCCCCTCATCATACCCGGCTATGTGCCGCTGAATCGCCTGCCCGGCGCCTCTGGGCTGCAGTTGCTCATCTCGGGGCTGTTTACACTCATGGGTGGTCCTTTTGTCGGTGCGTATACCCTGTAAACAGGCACCTTCTTACCTTTATTCATTTCTCTATGTCTCTCTCTCTCTCTCTTCACAGGCCTCGTGCGAGATCGCTACAACTACTCGGTGGCGCTGCACTGCCTCGACGCCTTGTCCTTTCTGGCTGCCGCCCTGTGGACTCTGGAGGCGCTTTTAAGGCGACGCCGCAGCAAGCTGCTTAGCTGAGTTTGAGCGACGAATTAGACACTGTTTATGTACTAAATATATAAATATCTTTTTTTTTGCTAGCCTTAGATCACCTATACTTAATTAAAGAAGCGGCCAAATGTTTACAAATACATTAAGTACAAGATAAATATTTCTATTTAGTCATTTATTTATTAAAATGCTGTAAAATGCATCATTCATTATGTTTTTCGCTGAATCTATTTCAATTTAAATAGTGTTTCCAGAATTTTTAAACAAATATAAATAATAAATATAAGCCAGATCATTTAAAAAATAGCTAAAAACAATAAGCTGACACTTAAAATAGTTGTATTGCCTGTGTACATTTAGTTTTTTATTTTTTGATGTCCATGACAGCTTTTTTAGGCTAAATCTAGCTTTTTCATAGCGGGACAACTGAAAAACAGCGAATAATTTAGTTTAAGTGCTTGAAATATAGCTAATTAAAAATACAGCATAGTTTTGTGAGCTGCATAGGAAAAGCACCCAATTAAAAGTGTAGCATGCTTTTACGCGCAGCACGCTAAATTTAAATCAAACCAAGACCAGTGTTGCCAGAGTAAAACATAATTAAGATTATTGAATTTCTGATCCCCAATAAAATAAATAGACAATATATATAAGTATACAAAAATTAATTTATTTCGCTGATGATGATGATAAACGCGCTCTTGCAATTTTCTCCTTCTTACATTTTAAATAGAATAAAAGTGACTTTGATTGGTATTTGTTGTTCTCCAACGCATACACACGCACACACACAAACACACAGATGCAGCAGGCCGACGTGTGCGTGTGGAAAAAAAACACAAAAAAAAATAACATATTACCAATACATAAAGAACTAGGTGTACGTGTGTGTAAAGCTACCAAATGCAGAATACTCTAGAATTGCTTTAGGCTTATGAAATAAACTCGATCTTCCAAGCGGTCGGAAGGGGGAAGTGGAAGGGGGGAAATATATATTACAATAGGTGCGGACGACTCTCTCTCTCTTTCTCTCTCTCTATTCGTCTCTTCGCTCTCCTCCTGATCCGCCTCAGCCGTTGCTCTATCTGGGCGAGGGCGATATCGTCGACTTGGCTGAGGGACGTTGCAGCGCGGCCGCTGTCGGCGCCGATGTCACAATAGTTATAACCTGTGTGTGTGTATGTGTGTGCGAGTGTGAGCGTGAGTGAGTGAGTGTGTTTGTGATAGTGTTTGTTTGTGTGTGTGCGGAGACAGAACAAACATTAGAAACGTTACATGTCAAGGCGAGCGCGATGTCGATTTACTTTGGAATTGCCATCGATGATCTCCACCGGCTCGGCGGGCACGTAAGCGGACAGACCCATCAGGCCGAATATGTCGGGCGTGTAGTTTCGCACCTGTTCCGTGGAGGGCGTGGGCGTGGCCGCAGACAACTCGCCAGCTGTGGAGAGAGAAGCAAAGAAATGTGCATTTTAAGCGAAAATCAAAAGAAATGCATGCCAAAAATGCGTTGCATACTTTTAGTATGACAGCGAAATGAATTAAGCAGCTGCGCGCAAAAGTATGCAACACACATGTAACTAAAATGACAAATGATCACACTCGAAAATAGAAAGTATCTAGATACATTAGTTATGCATGTATCTTTGATTGTCGCATAGCATGTATCTACATATGTATCTATGTATGTACGACGTTTATATGCATTTAGCTATGTAAGTATCTATGTAAGTAACAAGGTAAGTATCAATGTATGTGAATATCTATAAATGTATTTATGAATATATCTATGAATGTATCTATGAACGTATCTATGCATGTATCTATGTATGTATCTGTACATGTATCTATGAATGTATCTATGAACGAATAAATGAATGTATCTATGTTTTTATCTATTTATGGATCAATGATTGTATCTATGAATCTATCTATGCATGTTTAATGTATGTATCAGTAAATGTATCTATGTATATATGAATGTATCATGTATCTATGTATGCATCAGTACATGTATATATGTATCTATGTATATATTTATGCCTGAATTCATGTGTGCAGATACATTATCTATGCATCTACACCTGCCCTGCCCCACTCACCTGTCGCAGTGCCTGGCGTGGGCCTCACACGTGGAAATCGAGGCGACGGCGTCTGATAGACGGGCGCCTGCACTGAGGCAGCTGCCGCCGGCTCGTGGCTGTGCCGCTGCAGCAGACGTGGCTGCGGCGTCACCACGTACACCTTCTCGTTGGTCTGCGGCAAAATGGCCACCTTGGCCTGCTTCCACAGCTCCATGGGGGCTGGCGTGGTGCGCACATACAGTGGCGTGACTATATGCCGTGTGGGCGTGGCTGTGGGCGGCACTCGTGTTGTGGTGGTGCTGCTGCTGCTGGTGGTGCTGGTGGTGCTGGGCATGCTCACACTGCCCAGTGGAGTTGTGCTGTATCGCTGGCGATGCTGCGTCTCGTAGTAATCGGGCAAGAGGCGATTGTCGTCGACGGGCTGGAAACGCTGCAAATGATGCAGTTGCTCCAGATTGTTAATGGACGTGGAGAGATCCCCAGCAGCAGCTGTGGCACCACCACCAGCTGTGGCAACACCTGTGCCGCCTCCCAGTTCGAAGCCACCGCGCGTAACCTTGGTGCTCGAGGTGGCTGTGGGCGTCGCTGGCGTCGTGGTGGTCAAGTACTCCGAGGGTATGTGCTTGGAGCGACCACGTATGGTGGGCGTGCTGGGGCGATGCGACAACGAGTTATACTCCTGCTCCGTCCAGCCGTCGATGTTGTGCTGCAGCTTGGAGATGTCCACGCCAATGGGCGACGAGGAGGAGGAGGAGGAGGAGTTTTGTCCGCGCTTTGTCTCCCGCTCCCGCTTGAGCAGCTCACGCAGATTGGAGGCAAGGATCTTCGTTAGGTATTTGGTGGTGCGCTGAGGTGGCGCAGGTGGCGCAGCTGTGGCCGAGGGGACCAGCTTGGACTCCTGCTGCTCGTGCAGCTCATCCACATCGTTCTCCTGCGGCCGCACAGCCACGCCGCCGCCCCAGCCTGGTGTCCACAGTGCCGGCTCAAAGGGGCGTGGCTTCTGCTTGGTCGTGTAGGGGATGATCACCTGCTGCGGACTCGGCGGCGACATGCCAGCAAACTGTCCACTGGCATCGATGGCGCTGTATGTCGATGTCGGCGTTGGCGCCCTCGTGGCCGGCATCTGACTGTGACGCACGCTCAGCTCGGCAGGATCTCTGGTGAAGGGGCGTGGCGGTGGCGCAACGCCCTGTGCATGCTGTATGGGTGAGTCGAGGAGCCGCTTGGGCGTCTCCCGCTGCCTGCCGTCGCGCAACGGAGCCAGATGATTGTTCAGCTCCACCGCGGCGGGCATCGGCTGCTCCGTGGTGGTGTAGAGCAGCTGCTCCGTGTACTGCGGTGTCACGGTGCTCGTCTCCAGCAGCTGCTGCTCCAGGTACTGCTCCACATAGTAGAGCTGCTGCTGCTCCTGGTCCTGCTCCTGCTCCTGCTCCTGTTGCTGCTGCTGCTGTGAGGAGGCAGCTGGATAATTATCCGCCGGCGGAGGAAGCGTTGTCTGCGTCGTCTCAAAGTGGCCCAGCTCGGTGAGCAGCTGCGAGGCGGGCAAATGCTGATGCACTGCACCGCTGCTCAGATCCTCCAGCTGATAGCGCACGGTGCTGATGTCCTGCAGCGGCAGCGGCTGCTCCGGCTCCTGCTGCTGCTGCTGCTGCAGTGGCACCTTGTGGTTGGCAGGCAGCTGCGTGGATGCAGCCAAGTAGGAGGAGGCAGAGAAGGAGGCGGAGGAGGCAGAGGATGATGGGGAGGATGTCTGGCCCAGATCGATGGCATGCGACTGCACAAAGGTGGCCGGATACTCCACGGAGGTAACGAAATCCGTCAGCCGATGGCTCTTGACAATCTCAAAGTTGCTGCTCGACGCTGGGCGGGATGTGGGCAGCGGCACCGGACGCAGCTCCGAGTGGGCGCCCACATTCTCCAGCGAGGGTGATGGGGCAAAGGCGGGCAAGTGTGACAGGGATTGGGATTGGGTGTGGGACAGGGATTGGGGCTGTATCAGCGGGCGGAATGGCTGCGCGTTGTAGAGCGGCGGCAGCGCGACGTGGCTGAGCGCCGGCACTGGCACTGAGATGGGCAGGAAGACGCTCTGTTGCGACGCCGGAGGGAACTGCACGGCGCGCTGACGCTGCTGCGATGCCTGCGCCAGTGGCTGCGGCTGCTGCACCTGCTGCCAGCCGAGGAGAAGCTGCTGCGCTGGCTGACGCAGCGTTTGCTGCTGCGCATTTTGTTGCTGCGCATGTTGTTGCTGCGCATGTTGCTGCTGCTGCTGCTGCTGCTGCTGGCCGAACATGGGCACCCAGGGATACTTGTTGCACAGGCCGCAGGGTTTGCCGGCGGCATCAAAGTGCTGCGCCGGCTTCGGGTACGCGTAGCTGCTGTGGGAGGCGGCGCTCTGCAGCTGATCACGCGGCGTCAGCGACTGCGACGGCGGCGCTTGCGCAGTGGCGCCCCCCAAGCCGAACCAGCGTGCAACGCGCGTCATGAAGCCCGCTTCGGCTGCCGCTGCCGGCAGCTCTGCGTAGCTTGCCGCGTGCGTCAGTCGTTGTGCGGAGGGGGCAGCGGCTGCGACAGAGCCCGGCGCGGCTGTTGGCGCTGGCGGCGGCACCAGATGATCGGCGGGCTGCGGTGGCGTCGCTGCCGGCGACAGCGCTGTCGTTGCCAGCAGCAGCATTGCCAGCGTCAAGCAGAGAGTTGCCAACTGGCTGTGAGTTGCCTGCAATGAGAGTGAGAGAGAGAGAGAGTGTGTGTGTTCGATAAATTTCACTTGTTATCGAACTAGTTAACATAATTAAAATGCATTTTTACATTTGCCGATTAATTTGCAAATCGTGTTTATCGAACCGATTCGATTGAAAGTTATCAAAACACATTTTCAAATAGCCATGCAAGGTCAAGTGTGGCCTGGTCACACTGAAAATGTGATGGACAATTGTGAGTGATTGGTGGCTATATCTCCTTAACTAAGCCGAATATAGAAAATTCGTACTTAATGTTTTCGTCTTATTGCAGCGAGATCTATAAAGATCAATCCTTACTAAATGAGTTTGCAAATAAAGTTAAAGCTTTTCTATTATTATGTACTGCCTTTAATTGATATGAGAGTTTACTCAACTCGTAAGCAAGGTTTCATTAATCATATGTTGTTTTGTTGTGGTTTCCCCACTCCACCCCAGCCCACCCTTTCGCGCAGTGCACTCGCGCGCCGCAACTGGTTGCGCCACAAATTTCACATTTCACTTTTCGGCTCATAAATCGAACGACGCCGACGTTGGCAGCCATTAATTTTGGCCAAATTGGAGCAGGCCGTAAATGATTGGCATTATTGATCCGGTTGCGGTTACGTTTACGTTTCCAAGATGAAAACAGACCAGACCAGGCCAGACGAGATCAGACAAGACGAGACGAGGCGCGTCGCGACGAGACCCATTAAGCCAACTCAAGCCGGTTATGCGCCTCAATTTCACGGCCAAGGTCTGAGGTGCGACTCATTATTGTGTGCCCCGAACTGGAATTCGAGTTTATGGCCAAGCGGTAACTAGGGGAAGCTTAGGAGTAGTCGGAGCAACTAAATAAACCCACAAAGAGGCAAATCAATTAATGTATCTCTGTAATGGAATACAAAAAGGAATCATTTAAAGATATATTAAATACAATTAAATAACATCTGGTCATCTTCTACTCTCACAAATCGCAACTTCCGTAACTGCTACGCAAAATCTTTCATTAATTCCTTTCATATGGAAGATTTTTCGCCGTTCCGTCGATCGATTAATCGAGTATTTACGCATTTTTGATAAAGAGTTGCGTCTTCTAATTGCGGCGATAAAAACAACGTCGAAGCTGACTGACATGCTATGATAATCACGGTTCTTCTATTAAATCGAGCAAAACAAATTCCAGGAATGCGCAAAGACAGTTCAAGTTAACAAATTAACCAACTTTTTGACGGATGATAACAGACACAACAATAAATAAAGGAAATATGTTTACTTCCCACTGTTGTGAATGGTACAAACAACACAGACGCACACACACACACCCAATATAGTGACAAATATAGTGACGAATATTACTCAATAATAAGTTTACGATGATACGGTTTAACGTAGAGTTGAGCACCTATCGTGCTTAAAGGAAATTTATCGGAAATTGGATTTCATATAAATATTTAATTCAAATAAAAAACAAATCGTATTATCAATTTCGTATAAAGTTTATTTGTATGTGTAAGGCTATCGATTGATCACTTGATGCACGATAATCGTGTAAAAAGAATCACGTACGCATCTCTAGTGCGACTCCCCCTCACCCCTTTCCCTCACGAAGCACTTGTAGCCAAATTGAATATGGACTTTGAAGAGGCTTCTTTAGATTAAAAGCCAATTAACTCCAAAGGCACGCACATCCCCGAAAGTACCGTACAGATAAAGAACACATACAGACACAACACACATACAAAATACATGTGCATGTGTAATTGTGCGTGATACGTGGTTTTCCTTTGGCAAATCAATTATATGTGACTCGCACAGCGCACCATGGTTTCAGTGTATGTACACATGTATGTGTGTGCGTATTTGCAAGTGTGACCAATGGTAACAAAATTTGGCCAGTTGCTGCTGCTGCTTGCTTTCTCTGCACTTTGCGGGGCGGGGTCGTGGCCCAAATTGTTAATTGAGCCTAACCGGCAGTGAGCTACCGGCCACCAGGTGGCGTCATCATCATTATCATCATCATCGGTGCAGCGAGCTGTGTTTGGCACGGCTTTTACTATTGCCCCGTCATTTGCTTTATCTTTTGCATTTGCTTTTGTGTTTGCTTTCCATGCCGCATAGTGACCACAAAACAAAAACTGCAACCTGCAACATTCGACGAACCCACAAATATGTTGAACTTCCTTCCATGCATGTACACGTCTAAACGACAATATGCCATTATTTACGCTGCTTTTGCTTTTCGCCATTCGCCTCGCTCATCCACTGGAATGCAATGCCCAAAGTGCACTGTAAACATTCCAAAACGGACCAGAAGGAACTTCCGATAACTTCATTAACATACATATTAATAAATTTATCTAAATATAACTTCTATTTTGGCAGCAAGTCCTAATGTTATTCTGCATTTTATTTGTGCCATAAAGAACAATTAAATACATTCATATATCGAACGAACGATAATTGAAGTCAATGCGACGCGTGAACGATAAAAAGAGTTCAGTTGAACGAACAAGATCGATCGTAGGAACGAATTAGGTGAACGGTGAGTCGTTCGCTCAACTTTGTCCTGGAACTGGAAAAGCGGCTCCACTGACACACAAACAAACACACATAAATTAAAAGTCACACACACACACATAAATACATACAGTTAATGTTAATGTTAATGTTATGTACATCTGTGTAAAGTGTTTCTTGACTAACTGTATGTATTAAAAAAAAAAACATACGTATTTTTCTCTGGGTCGCACAATGATGTCGCCTTTTCTGCCAACAAACCTAATTTGATAATTATTTCTGACGTTATATCTTCAATTTTTTGACAGACACCTTGGATCAACTCGGATCTTCAGACTTTGGCGTTATTTCAAGCCTCCAACTGCGCTAATTATGTGAAAATGAGCCGCGCATTTGGCTCAATATCAATGGCAATAGGTAAGATTGAGGAGGAGGAGGCAGCCGAAAAAGAAGTTAACACAACAATGGGCGTTAACTTTCTCATAATTATTTTGGGAAGCAACTCTCCACCTCTCTCTCTCTCTCTCTCTCTCTTTCTTTTGGGCGCCAAGCTCAACGTAATTCAATTAGAGGCGCTGCGACGAGATATCAAAACAAAAGCAGCATCAAATCCGCGGGGGCTACTCTTAGGTTTATGTATACCTCGTGTTGTTGTTGCCGCTGTTGTTGATGTTGATGTTGCTGCTGCTGTTGTCATTGGTAATAAATTGGGGTCACCGCAATTTCGAAAGAAAGTGAAATTCTGCAACTGTTGCTCCACAGCTGATGGATGAATCAGGCAGAGGAATCTCTCCCTCTCATTCTCTCCCTCTCTCTTACTGCTACCCTGCCTGCCTGCTCTCCTGCCCGTCCGCCTTATAACCCGTTTCGTGTCGATAATGGAGGCGACTGCCTCAACTGCCATCGCTGGCAACTGGCAACTGGCGCCGTCGCTAGCAACTGCAGCAGCTCCTTCTTGCATGCAACCTTGGCTTTGCACTTGAAAACGCCATAAGGTTTGACAAACGACCCCAGCAGCATCCTCCCTCTCTTTCTCGCGCCCTTCTTCCCACTGTGGCAGCCCAAAGTGCATGCGATTCAACAATGCGCCTGGGAATCTCTTTGCGAAGCGCGTCAACAACAACAGCAGCAGCGGCTGCAGCACAGTGGCAGCTTTTCACTTCATTTGCGGCAAAATCAAAATTTCGCATAGGCAATAATTGATTCGTGTAATTAGGAAATAATTTTGCAATAATTTTATTGTGTTGAAATTAATTATAATTATTATATTTAATTATTATGCCAAGATTTGCATAAAATGCCTCCATATCATTACTCATCAGCTGTGCTGCTATTTTCCCACTGGATCGTAATTCCCACACGGGAATTTGCGATGCCACACTTAAATACTTTTTAGTATTTTTAGGCCATGGATTTTTTTTCCTTTGGAAAGGTAAATAAGATATCGATAATGCAAAAAAGAAATTTAATTGAGTGTTATTCTATCACGAATTGCGTAGTTCACAATGAATTGATCGCGAGAGAACATACATACATATATAGCAAAAACCGTGTTATGTTCATATATCATTTTCATATATTGCCAAGGAATAACCTGCCAGACCAATTGACAAATAGGGGTTGTTAAGAAGTTTTTATATTTTTTCGATACTTTTTAGCTACCAACAATATTTTTCGGCTAATTCTTGCCTTTCCTAAGGCTAGATTAGCTTTTTTATGACCCATAGAGTTGGCAACACGACCCAATAGATTATTGCATATTTTATCATGAATTTTGTGTGCACAGCCCCACAGTGCATCGCTGCAGCAACCGCAATTGCTGTCGCTGTCTCGAGCTCATATGCATGTCTGTATGGTATCTATTATAAATGTACATAAATGTGGATGCACTCACTCAAACACACACACACATACATACATTGATATCTTGATGAGCTCGCGTTGTCGTTGTCGACGTCTTCCTCGAGTCTGTGGCGGCAACGAAAAGTGAAATTGTCGATCAAAAATGTGAAAAGGGGCGGCAAATGCAAAAACAAAAACTGTCACAAAGACACACACACATGCACACACATACACACACACACACACACTCAAGGCACTGTGGATTTTCCACAACATTCGCAATAATTCACATTATGCACGGCGTGCATTTCATCTGCAGCTGAAAGAAATTAATTACGAAAATACTCATCGCATGGTCGTAAATATCGTTAGAAAAAGGCAAGAAACGCCCCAGACATTAGGAAATTCAACACAACAACAACAGCAACGAAAGCAAGACTTTTTTATTATTGTCATATGGAAGTCCGAATAATTATTAGGATGGAAAACATGACCCATAAAGCGCTGCATTAAAATTTATTGGGTTTCCGAGTCAAAGATAAAACCAGTTATAGGTTATGACTGAACTGCCAAAACATACCGATTTTTCTGTGACTAAATTTGCAGTTATCGATAGCCACAAAGATGCGTAAGCTTACCAACACCATCTGGAATGATTATCGCTAACGGTGTGTAATAGATCTACACGTTCGCAGTACATCTCCCACCACCAACTTATGTTATAAAAAGTATCCCAAGGTTTTTTATTATTTTTATTTATTCAAATTTGAAATTAATTACCGCAAGTAATAGAACTTCCTGGAACCTCCTTTCTTCTTGACTTTGTGGAGAACAAGAGTTTACGAATGGTGTTTGATGCTTAAGATTTATTTTGATTAAATGTATAAGGTTTAAAAAGTTACGGAGCGGCACGTGTTGTGTGCTTGACAGTTAGCAATCGAAAGAGAAGGATTTAACGATGATTAAAAGGATATCGATAAATTAAACAGATTAATATCTATTGAAAGTGAATATCTAAATAAGTGTAATTGGCAAATTGAGAGGGTAGCAGGGTCTCCATAACTTCTTAAGTGGAAATACCGTTAGACGAAATTTCGTCCAACTTGATTTTGGATTCATTTCTTTTCAAAAACGAGAACTAAATAGTCACGCCCATAAATTCAGTACTTGAATTGAATTTCACAATGAGCAAATACAATAGAAAAGTTTTTATGTACAAATAATATATATATGGCTGTAGGTATGTATCTATAAAGATTCCAGTAAAAATTGTTTAGCAAGTGCCTCAGCGACTTTTCCGTATTCACGACACAACGTGGGGCGGAAATTTCTGTTGTTTCAGCGATGCATTTAATTTTGCAATCCGACAACTTTTCCAAATGACTCTGCACAAATTGAAAAGCTGAAATTATGCACCGCTATCTAGGCCATAGGGCCAAAAGGGAAGATCACGTGACACAGTCTCTTTGCCGGATTCCCCTCCTTCTCCCCCACCTCCTCATGTTCGCCACAATAGAGATACGTGTACAAAAGCGCTGCTTCTGCCATCAGGCCGGTTAATTAGATAGTACTATGCGTGATAATGCCCCAAACTGTCCGATGGGCAATACAGGCGATTATAATGGACTCACCTACATGCATGCATACATACATACATATGTATGTATGTATTCATGTCCATATCAACTGAGACAAGGCACAATCTGCCATTGTTGTCGCATAATTAAAGAGCCGACAATGGGCAGCTGTCAACCTGTTGCGGCCGTTCAAATATCTCTGTACTGTTCATATTTCAACTGTATCGTATGCCTGCACACACACACACACACACACAGTCGAGATGATAAAGCCAATAGGAATGTTGCGGTTTCGCGTGTGCGTCAAATTAATAAGCTTTATAATTGACAATTTCAATTTAACAATTCGCAAGGAAGTTCCAGAGCTAAGTTGAACTGAAAATTCCTTATATTGGTATAGAGAGAGAGTTATTACTGATATATAACTATAGTCGTTTCCGGGTATAAACACTAGTAGCTTATAAGAAAGTCAAAAAAGTTATCAGAGGAACAAGCAAATCTTTAAAACAGATCAAGTTTTTGTATCAAGTACAGACTACACTGGAATCTAAACTGTCTTATAGTTAGCCACACTAATTGACCAAAGATAAGAATCCTCTGAGAACCGTATACACTAACCTGGCTTCAAATATATCCTAGATTTCATTATAATCTAGACATTATTTTGTAATATATCAATGTATATCATATAACTTTACTTTTTATGTGTTGGAACCGGAAGTAGTATTACAAAAAAGTATAAATAGTTATCAAAGCAAATCTTTAAAGATCCCTCTGAAACCTATATGTACTATAGTAAAATATTGTACGATCTTAGACTTCATTAAATCATATTATTTTATTATATATTATCGATTATATGAAGTGAATTAAACGAATTAACATCATTACAATCTGCATAATATATTTTTTGAACATGTGTAAATTGACTTGTTAGACATACTCATGTGACATTTCGTGATTCATTCTTGGCTTATTTCGATTTTAATGAGTCCATTTCGAAACTCGAACAACTCTTGCAGACAGCCTCGACCCCCGGCCTTGCCGCAGGCAACCAAGCCGAGCAGCCGCTCGAATGCGGCAAATTCATAAAGGTGCTTAATTTGATTAGTTGCGCTTTGGCGGTGGTGTTGGTGTTTCTGCTGCTGCTGCTTCTGTTGCTAGTGCCTCATCTGCTGTTGTTGTTGTTGCCACTTCGCTGGCCGCCAAAAAAGACATTTGCGCAATTTCTTTGGTGCACCCAGACGGGGCAATTTGCGAGCTGAGCTCAGCTGCCTCGCAATGCGGAATCGCACAACGACGCGACGACAGGAGACAGTGTACGAAACAGAAAGAGAGTGTGAACGAGATGGAGACAGGCAGAAACAGAAGCAGAAATGTGTGGAATCAACAATTGTGACAGCACGCAGGTAATTAACTAGTTTTTCTATGATTTTAGTCGCGTAATCGCATTATAAACAAATTAATGCCTTGCATGGGCAATTCGAGTTAATGGCACAATACACTACCATACAATAGGAGTGAGTGTCGCGTTCCACCGATCGATCAGTTAGCGAATCATCAGAAAGGTGGCGCCATCGCCTGTCGATGTAATCCGCGATTCGTTCGTTTCATTCACACTTTCACACATTCATTCATCGCATTGTCTTTTTGCATAATCGCATCCATCGAAGCTCTGGCTCGCATATTATTCCAGTATTTGGTTTTCGGTACTCGGTACACGGCACATGGTACACGCTACTGGGTATGCGGTACGTGGCACTCCCGGAAGACCGCAACGTGGCGCAGCACTTATCGCAGTTTCATTTTGTTTGTTATTGTGGTAATTATGTTGCTATCAATAACAGTTCATATGTCCCACGGTTATAGGATTGATTTATTTATGCAGACAAGGAAACGCACCTAAAATCAACATTAAAAATGTCCTAGTTTAATTTACACATCAGCAAAATCGATTACCGTCATTTTGATCCTTGTATAGTACATACATACGGCAATAATCGATATTGCCATTTTGGTATTTTTTAGCTATCGAGTGTATCAGCGCTGCAGGACACTTATTTCGATAGCTTTGCAGCACTGTTTTATCGATAAGTTTATCTGCAGTATTAATAATAAAAATGTCTTAGTTTGACTGCATGCAGAAAATGCAATTCATGGCCCACACAGATAGTGAGAGAGAGAAGCATACATATGTATATAAAAGGTAGTTGGCAAAGACAAAGTAAGACACTTGGGAAGATGCAGATCGTAGTTCACAAAAAACTAACACACTAATACATGCTAAGGCAGCGAAAATCATGTGGCCAAGACCCCCAGAGAGACTACTGCTGGGGCACAGTGGGTTGGTATCCCACAAGATTTCAATACAAACAAAACGAAACTTTAGAGATGCAACAGCAAGTCGAATAAGCGGCAGACACTGAGAGAGAGGGAGAGCCAGAGCGAGTCATAGTATAATAATAATAATAACAGCAACTCCCAAGATTGGTAACATAATCGGCGCATTGTGGATTTTTATTGTTATTTCCATTGTCGCATGGCGCTCCAGTCACCCACAACCCACCGACCACAATCCACTAACTAACTAGCGCCCCACAGCGGCAGCTGCTGAGGCTCGACTGCAACAATAACAAACGCGGCGCAAGAAAAGGTTAAGAAAACCAGAAAAAAAATATATAAAGAAAAATTAAAATAACTACAACCGGCACGTCAAGCCGAGAGCCGGCTAAGACGCCGACGCCGACGACACCACCAACAACAACAACTACACACAAGAAAAAAGTGAAAATTTGTCCGTGTCCAAAAATTATGCGCTTTTCACACGCGCAGCCTCTGTCTCTGCCTCTGTTGGCGGCGGCACTTGCCCGTGTGTAATTGCTGCCAGCGCAGGTAAGGTAAGACGTAGTAAAGGGAGGGGGACTGCGACGTGTGACAACGTGTGCGCGTTGACTTTGCTTTGGAAAACTTTTTACGTATTTACGGTAGAACCGGTCGCAGGTTTCGTGAATCTTGCGGGTTTTGCTTTAGTTTCAGGCGCCGCGCATGCGCGAAAATTCACGTACATGAGCACAGTCTGCCTTGGAGCTGGGAAAATGGCTAAGAAAATGCCACAGCCGAAACTTTACTGCGCTCTCGTGCACATTGGAGCAATGTTAAAGAAATGCAAAATACCTCAATTTGAACTTGCTGCAAGTCAATCGATATTTTTGGAGAAAACTGTGATAGTATCGTGAAATGAAGTTTAAGTGCGTAAACAGAAATTAAATTCGAATCTTTTGTGAATCACTGTGCGGACGCAAGCACATAGCGCTCCTGCACATTGGAGCAAAATTCAAGAAATGCGAAATAATTCAATTTGATTTGCCACAAAACTTACTGCAAATCTATCGATATTTGTTGAGAATATTTCGATGGGATCCTTTAATAAAAATGCATTTCGTGAACACAATCAAATGAGATTCTCTGTTGTGTATCACACTGTGCGGGCGACAGAGACGTCGACGGCGCCGCTGAACTTGAGTGTTGAAAATGTAAATTAAAACAAAAGTAAAAGTTGTTGTTGTAGCTCGCGTTTCTTTACCATTTTCTATTGTTGTTGAACTTTTTGGGTTTTCTTTTGGGGTCAACGGCGAACTGGTCAAGTGTGTGTGTGTGTGTGTGCCCAGTGTGTGTGATCATCTTCCCCTTTGGTAATTAAGATCTTGTTACAAAGCCTAAGTGATGCCAATTAAGTTACCATTTTATGGATCGCTGGCCCTTTAAGCAGATGCAAACTGACCAAGGGGTGTGAGGTCTCCCATACAGTTACATATCATATGTATGAATGAATGTAGTAGGTGCCCTGCTATTTGCCAGGCTTTTCCCAACTGCAACTGCGGATTATGTCAGCGAGCTAAAGGAAAAGTCGAAAAACGCTTCGCTTGTTTGCTTTTCCTATTCGCAGCGTTTTCGGGTCTGTGGGAAAACTTGGGCACAGTTCGGACAGGCCTCAATTATGAGACCGGACAACGAAGACGACGACGACGACGGTGCGAGGTAAGCCACATAAATAACTGACACTCGGCTGTAAGTTGTTAAAATTGAAGTGAAATTGCAACTGATTATTTGAATTATTTTTTTCTTTTTTTTTGTTTCGAGCTTTTTGTGTTGTTGCTTTGTTGGGCATAATGAAGGAAGAGAGTCAAAGAGCCGCAAAGCCGCATAATATATTTTGGTCATAATTAAATGACGCGACGCAAGAGCGCTTTTAAATGGTTTAAAACATAATATGGCATTATTATTATTATTATCATTATTGTTGTTGGTATTGTTATTATTATTATTGTATTGTTTATTGTTTTCATTCGCTGGCGTCGCTGTCATTAATTTCAAGATATTTACTTGGGCACCGTCTTAATTGGCCGCCTCTTAAATCAACAGCGAGGCAACTGAGAGCGCGTTATTAAAATCATAACATCGTGTCGAAAGGAACGTGTAACACACTGCGTATGCGTAATATGTGCAGATTTACCATATGCATCATAAATACCTCCCAGATAATATCTCGTAATTGCACAGTTACGCAACCAGTTTCGTTTTCATATCTTAAATCCGCAACTCAATCAGCAACTTATCGCCAATCGATAAACATGAATCGGATATGCAAATTTGTTAAACTTTCTCAATTGATTTTTAATCAAGAGAGTCTGTGAATTATTGTGAATACCCTGTGTGGGTGTTACATGCAGCAACAGGGTGTTTCGAGATCATTTCAAAGTATCGATATAGCATGCTCGCCTGTTGCTGTGAAACGTTACATACTCTTTCGATGGATACATATATGTATTATCGATCTACAATATAAAATTGCAACTTTGCACAGTGTACACAGTAAGTGCTAGTCGTGCACACTCCACAAGAGAACTCTCGTTAGTTTCTATGCAAATCAGTCGAACATTTCAACGGAAGTTTGCGGCCCAAAAGGGAAATGATATTGTTTATGCAATGGAATTTCTAACCATTCACTAGAGAGTTTCACTTCAAAATGGCATAAATTGTTAGGAAACTGTATGTGTATCTGCGGTATAAGGTATCTACTACATACTTATTATACATATGTAAGTGAGTTTATTGTATATCAGTTGAATTAATTTTGAATGTTCAACTAACTACGTACTTATTTAATGTATTATAAATACTTATATTCTATATAAAAGTAGTGCACCTCAGGGAAATGAGTACAAAATGTCAAAGGAATCTAGCTACCAGTACCTACTGTATTCCTGCTGAACTGATTGAACTGGATAGCGCACTATCAAAGTAGTGCACAGCTGGGAAATGGGTACAAAATACTTCATTATATTTTAGCTACAAATACCCACTTTATTTATGCTTTATTAATTGAAATTGAACTATACATATTTTACTTAATGTGACATATGATCAACATGGAAAATAATTGTATAAAAATATACTATAGAAGTAGTGTACAACAGGGAAATAAGTAGGTACAAAAATACTTCATAAGATTTTAGCAACACCTTATAATAAATTAATTGAAATGGAACTACAAATATTTGTATTAATGTGAGATGTGATAAGCATGGAATAAAAAGGGTAAGTGTAGTATGATTTCCCTGATTTCAGGGAAATAGGTACAAAAATTCATCATAGAAACCTACAAGTACACTCTTTATTGAACATATTTTACTTGATAATGATATATAATAAATATGGAATAAAAAGATTTAGTGTAGGTACTATAATGGTAGTTTACCTAAGTGGAATACATACAAATAAATGTGCATTTTACAACACAGGAATCTAGTTATAACCACCTTTTGTATTCGTACATAATTGATTGAAATTCAATGCTGAACATATCAATCGGTCGACAGAAAGTTGCCCAAGGGCGCCGTCAATCATCACAGGGAGCACAAAGCGAGGCGCCGTCATAGTTCCCAATTTCCCATGGCACCCTGTACTTGGCCCTATCTATGGCAATTGGACGATGGGGCGATTTGACTCGATCTGCCATCGAGCATGCCAATTAGCTGGGTATTACTTGGCTTTTAGGGGTTTCAGCTTTTTGACTTTTGCTTTCTTTTGACAGCCAAAGAAATGAAAGATCGATGCGGCTCTTTGGCTTTTTGGCATGCAGAGAGCACAGCGAAGGCATTACATAAATACATATGTATGTATGTACATATATCCGAATAACCCAAAACAGAAAACGAAACCGGCAAAGCCCAAAAGTTATGCTTAAAAATATATTTCACTTGTTATTTGGTCATTGTTGGAGCTGCAGTTAATGTTAATGTTAATCTTATTGTTATTGTTATTGTTTTAAAGCACAGTTGCGGTTCAATGCGGGAGAGGGGAGGAAAGGAAAGGAGGGTGGCACGGCATGCGTAACAGGTGCCGCGTCCAGTGCATTTCAATTGAAAAAGTGAAACAAATGCGAAAAGAGTGGGTGAACGCGACACGCATACGGACAGGTACAAACATGTACATGTACATGCACATGCATGCCTGGGTGGTGTGCATAATGGATAATGGATAATGGGGATAAGACGGGCCACGTAATTGTAGCACCTGAGCTGGGGCAATTTTGGCTTCAATTGTATATCGTATTGTGCAATTGTCGGATTGCATTTGATTAGTTCAAATGCTGACCAGGGGTGCGTGCGTATGTCTATGTGTGTGTGTGTGTCTCTCTATGTGTGTGTGTGTGTGTATGTCATTGACTGTTTAATGCGTCCAAAGCTGCGCACGGGCCACAATTATACAATCGCTTGATGATGGCACTTTAATTGACTGATGCGGCTTTCATTGTCATGGCTTTTCCGTAGACAGGAAGAGAGACACAGATAGAGAGAGAGAGAGGGAGAAGGAGAGGAAGAGGCAGAATGAGAGATGCGACGACGCATGAACGTGTTGATGTGATAATTCATTTAATTGCTAAATTCATGGCAAATGCATTGGCAAGTGGAAAGTGGAATGCCTTGGCAGTTTTAGCCAACTTGCAACTTGCAACTGGCTAACAAGGCAACAACAGCTAATAAGGCAGCTGGCAATAAGACAACTTGCAACCGGCGCACCCTTTGATTAGTCGCAAAATTACAGGTGTCCATTGAGTGCAACAAATGGCCCACTGTCAGGCGAGCAATTAGCGTTAACAAGCCGCGTGCAGCCAGCCAAATACAGCACGCAGCAAGACAATGGGAAGACGCCAATGAGGAAGAGGCTCACAGAAGGAACTACAATAGATAGAGGGAGTGAGGAGGGGAGCTGGAAAGCAAGGTAATCACAAAAGCCCACACAAGCCTAGTTCTTGAAACTACTGAGGTCGGGGTGTGCAAACAGGAAGTAGTTATATAACTTGCAATGGAATAATTTTAAATCAACTCTAGATAAATAAAAAATAAATAAAATCACTTAACTAAGTAGTTCTTAAGTTTGCTTACATACACGCATTTATACTGTAAGAAAGAAAATAGATTACTGTACTTGTTATGTGTGAGATTAATATTAAGTTAGATATCGAATTCCGTAATCTGAACTTTGCTTAGCTGCTAAGTTACAGATGTTTATAGAAGTGTAGCTTACAAGTCTTACCTGATGAATACAGTACTATAAAGAGAGCTTGAGCTACATATAATTCTTTTTAATAATTTAATTATAATTTTCTTTCTTTTATTCTGAACTATCTTTTCTTTCTGTTTTCATACAGTCAACATTTCTATATTCAATCAATTCAATCTTCATATTCAATCAAGGCAGGTCCGTAGCGAGGCACAGGGTGTGCAGTGCACAAGGGCCCCCGCCTGCCCGAAATATAGATTTCTCAAATGATGATATTGCCAATACAAAATCAAGACGAAATTAAGAGGAAATTAGTTAGAGTTGCCAAATGGATGTCATGTTAAATCAGTAGTAGATATGGCAACCCTATAAATGGAACTAGGTTTCTTCATTTTGATAAATGTTTTATGAACTACATACATACTATATTTTAAAGCAAAGTATTTTAAAAGGGAATCGTTGCTACGGCCCTGGATTGAGGGCACTAATCCAGCTTATTATATACATATAGAAAATATGTATGCGCACTTGCACATAATCACAACTAACTATGGCTCATTAGAGGTGTTTCCTTTCTAAATTCCAAAAAGGTCTTAGAAAATCTGAGAAAATCTTCATCAATAAAGAAACGGCATCAATTGTGTTGCAGGTCGCGTGTGGGAAGCAACGAGAAGACGAGACGAGAGTCGAGACATTTCTCCGTCCTTATGCAGCATAGAAGAGCAAGCGAATCGGAAAGTGGAAAGTGCAGAAAAAGAAGAAGATAAAGAAGATGATGAAGAAGAAGAAGAAGAAGGGAAGACGCTGAGCCAATTTCGAGGTGCCATAAACATAAAATGCGACCCGAAATGGCCATTACCACAAGCCCTTGACACGCTGCCAACGCGTACGAAACCTGACCTAGCCCGACTTCGGGGTTGCCAGTCCCAGTCCCAGTCCGAGTCCCAGTGCCAAGTGGAAAACCTGCTGCCTTAGGTGGCATGTGAAAATTCTCGGTAAACGCGTTTTGGTTTTGTTTTGTATTTCGTCGATTTCCATTTAATTTCGACCATTTCCACACTTACCATCATTTTCACAGGCTGCGCAGTAAATGCATAAAATTTCCCAGGAAAATGCTCAAGTGCGCGAGCTGTGTTTGCGCTTGCTCTCGGAAAATTCGTGAGTTGGCGCGTTTATCCAGTCGACAGCGACGCTGCTGCTTACTTTGATGGATCCTGCGCGACGCGGACAGGTACAAATTGAAGCGATCTCCACGTGAGAATTGTTGTTGTTGTTTTCTCCTTTCGAATTTTCAATCACTTTTCAAAATAAAATATTTATGATATTTTTAAGAGTATCGAAAAATTGCACTTCAAAAAAAAAAGGGAAATCGAAAAAAAAAAATGTAAAAATAAATTTCAAAATTTGCAAATTTATGAAGGATTTCTTTGCACTTTTTTTGTGTTGTTTTTTGTTTCGTTTCACATTCACGAGGAGAAGGAGGAATAAGTTGGACACAGAGACGCGCACCCACAGATCAAGAATCTGTTGTTATTATCCCGCTATATCGTATATCTCTGGCGTTTACCGTTAGCCAAGGCGAAGCAAGCGATCGAGGCAAAAGACAAAAACAAACTGCACTTGCGCGCAGGCGCCCACAAACTGAGTCGCGCGCATGGAAAATGCGGCAGGTAAAGCGGCAACCGACGACGACGACGACGACGACGACGACAAACGCGCACCGTGAGACCGACAAACCGAACGGCAGCGGCAGACCGACAGAGCGGGAGAGAGTGCCACTGCCAGTGCTAGTGCCAGTGAGAGTGAGAGTGAGAGTCAGCGGAGGCAAGGAGAGAGAGGAGACTGCAGCAGCAGCAACAGCAACGGCAGCGACTTCGTCTAGCGCTACGTGAGTCGCTCGCGGGCGGCTTTGCTCAAAGGC
Source organism: Zaprionus vittiger (assembly GCA_018904025.1). NCBI lineage: Eukaryota > Metazoa > Arthropoda > Insecta > Diptera > Drosophilidae > Zaprionus > Zaprionus vittiger. Next base: position 3,616,811 of record JAEIFQ010001126.1, on the reverse strand, counting down.
AACATGCAAAATGTTGCAAATATCTGTGACAAGATTCGCGACTCAAGCAGCGACTGAGAGACTGAGACTGAGCCAGAAACTGAGAGTCTGCGATTCCCCATTTAGATTCGTCATTAGCCTGATGACGAAAAATGGACCGCGAGGCAGCAACAGCGGCAGTGGCATCCTTGCGATGGGGCAAGCATCTAATTGAGACATTTGCGAGCCAATGCAAGTTCGCCTCACAAATGGATTGCCCTGTGGGAACTATCAAGCGATAGAATATCTATATATATCTGAGATATTCTGTGTTTTAATTTGTAGTTTCCTTTGTCATAGTGTATGTTTATTTTTCATACCCTCGCAGAGGTTATATTAATTTTTGACAGAGGTTTGCTTAGCACCTTAGCAGATATCTCCGACCCTATAAAGTATATACATATATCAACAGATAAGTCGAACTAGCTCTGTCCGTCTGTTGCAACGCAAACTAGTCTCTTAGTTTCTCAGTTTTCTTGATCAAACTTAGCATACATGCTACCGTAGAAACAATCTGCCGAAATATAGGTTTTGGTATAGACGTTGATACAATGAATTTAGTATAGAAAAGAAACCGGGTATTTGCATACAATTTTTTTGAACGGCTTATGACTCTGTTATTGCATTCTATCTTTTATCAGTTGGCACTTTTAGCTTGCTTTAGAAAATAAACACAGTGTCAAAGTTGGTTTGTCAAATTCCGTTTGGGAGATTTTTCACTCAAAGACAAGCCACGTTCAGGTCGGCCAAGTGCAGTTGATGATGACGTTATCAAGGCTTTAATCGCATCGGATCGTCATGTAACTGAGCTTGAGATTGGAGAGAAGTTAAATATACCACAATCGACCAATCATATGATCACCGGTTTATTTTCGGTCAATCCAATATAATCAAGTGCCAAGCCAATCAAAATTTAGAAAATAATCAACGTATACTTTGTGCAAAGAGACGGACCGATATTTTTGGGATTAAGCAACGAATGATATTTTATTTATATATTTCACTTAATTCTACAGTTGTACATTTAATCTGAGTAATTGTAATACGCTTCTTGTGGCGCGTCGCTTTCTTAGTGGTGGTGTGTTCTAGCTCGATTGCAGCTGGTCTGTCATCGACTTAGATATCGATTGGCGGAACTTGTTCGCGATGAATCGTGACTTTCATAGGAAAAATCAGCTAAGAAAAAAAAATGTTCATTGAAAAGTTGTACATGTTTAGCAATTGAAGTTATTATAGTTGTCTAAAGATACATGCTAACAATATTATTATAATGCTGCACCATTATAGATAGTATATTATGTATATAGTAGAGTAGATCGGAGTAGATAAGAACCTGAAAGGATATAAAATCTCGGGCATGGCTAAGACACTCATTCTTTTTGTTTACGTTTCATCTTCTTTGGCAATTTCGAAACATTCACTTTACAGAATCAAATCGAATATATTATGTAAGGCTTAATTAGCGATTACAAGATATGAAAACTTCGAAAACCTTTTCTGCGCAATCCTCTGCAACCTATTTCTCTAATTTTACTAATGCAAATTGTCATTTTTTGAGGAGGCGTAATGGGACAAGTTTCTGTCGGAATTGTTGTCTCATTTGCAGGGCGGATCGCATAATTGTACGAGAGTTAAGTAAAGTGTGTTCATCTTGTCGGGCATATTTCAGATTTCAAATTTAAGATTTCGCTCTCAAATTATTTGATGTTTTCGGCAACAGAAACAACGAAATGAAACGCAACCCGAAGCCAAACAGGGCAAACAACGTGCAAATGCGCAGATGACGCAACAAGTGCGAAGCAAGTCAAGTAACATTCAAATAAAGATACAATTGTATCTGGCCATTTATCTTGGCTGCCACCTTACAACCCCGGACGAGGAGGGGGGAGGGGCTCTTGGGCCGATGGGTCGCCGATGGGCGCAGCTTGTGTGTGCCCAAAAGAAAACGAATAAATAACGCAAAAGGTTCGCACGAAACAAACCCCCCCCTCTCTCCCCCCGCCCCCTTGCTCATCTGCTGCATGGGTCAACCTGGCAGAGGCGACACCTGCCCACGGAAGAAAGTGAGGAACAAGCACGCGCACTGTTAGACGAACAGATACAGATGCAGATACATTGATCGTGTAATGGCCAGATGACAGATACATTTGCGCGCACTGTATGACCGTTTAGGGCCAAATGGCACAGTGTCTCGCAATGTGCACGTACCGCGTCTCTAACGCTTATCACATCATCGCATCATTGCCCCGCGAAGTGAAGGGGGTAGGGTAGGGCAGGGAGGCAGCTAGAGCTAATACGTGCCTGGACTGCGGCCAGTGATTTTGCATTTGAAGCGAACTCGACTCTGCTTCGGCTCCAGAGCCAGCTCCAGCTGCGACTCCGACTCGGGTTCGAGCCCGGCCTGGTTTAATTGTCGCCAGCGTCGAAATAATTTTAACGAGTTACGCGCATGCGCAATTGTCCAACCAAGCGACCAATTCCCCCGCTTGGTCCGTCTTTGCCAGAGACCCACTACTCTATACCGTCCCTCTGTCTCTCTTTATCACTCCTCCTCTTATGCAATTGCCGCTGCGACTTTCACTCATTTGAGAATTCATCAAGTTGCGGTTGCCGTGCGGATTTGCCTGCATATTTAGCGCACTCTCGCAGATTTCAATACGTCACTACTCATCAATTATTGCCAACTACACAGCAACTTCAAGTCCAAATTCACAGAGTGTTCTTAACCATAAAAGTCCAGAGATCTTGATTTTAATGTCTGTGCGATTCTAGTTCCGATTTAGGTTCAAAAACAAGTTCTCGTTGCGTTTTTTTGGGGAATTCTTAGCTTAGTTATTCTAATTCTGATTCTAATCTATAAAATAATCGGCAAATAATGCTTGTCCTTAATTATATTATAGTTGTATTTATTTGAAGTTCCAATTTCCTGTCCTTTACTTGTTCCAGTTCCATTAACGAGTCAGCTCTTCAGATTCCTTTACTTATATCTGGACTGTTAATAATATTACAATACTCCTAATACTGGTTCCGTTCAGTTTCATTCAGACACAAATTGAATGCAAAGCAAACAATTATGACAAACAACTCAAACAAATTCGGAGTGACAAAACATAAAAGAGCCTCTCGGAAAGCAGATGAAACAAACGCTATGCGGACAATCATAATGCATGGCGCAGATTAGATAGGACCATGATTAGGCGCATTCCACATACTTCAGAAATATTTTGTATGCATTGCACATTTTTGGGGAAATAAACATACAATTATACAAATACCATGTGTGTACATATATTTCCGCCTAGATACGAATCAAGTTCTACTTTATTGCACGATCGTTCAAAGGTGAAATTTCCAAAACAGATGCGAAACGATGAGTCAACAATGTGGATGCGCCGCTCTGTAACCAACTCAGATAAGGAAGGAGATAACCCAGAATTTACAACTAGGAAAATTATACCTCTGTATACATATTCCTCTAGCCTATTGCGACCACGTGACGTGGGGAAATACTGTACTGAAAAACATATTAGCAATAAATAGATACTCCCAAGTGATCCATTTTTACTTTGACTTCAAGTGGCGATTCGATAAGATTCGAGAGAAATCGAAAATTAAATCTTCGTGGGCATTTTCAATTAATACGTCAATTGACTTTGAAAACTGAAGAACTTTTTGGGCCAATTAATTATCATTTAAACTAGGGTTTATTTATTTATTTATTCATTAAAAAAAAAAAAAAAAAAACATGGAATATGGATAGATAATAACATGGATACAGTTAGGTATTGCTTGGTAGGTTGCACAGCGATAGGAAAGTTTATTATTACATTATTCTCAAGGGATGTGAGAAGAATTTTCTCTTTTTCACTTCTCTTTAGCTCTTTCTACACCTCTTTCTTTTCTTCTTCCTCTTTCTCTCTGTCGACTTTCCTAATCTGCTGTACCTCTTTATGAAATTGGCTTAAGAGCAGATGTAATCGACCTCGCAATATCTGTTGCGCGGATTGAACTGCATGGTGCTCGGACAGTCCTGGACAATGGACCCGATATCGTCGCTGTCCGACGCATAGCACAGCAAATATTTCGAGCAGTCGCCGCTAATGCGAAAACTACCAGTTGTAGCACATCTAGGTATCTCAGTTGTCCCTCCGTTGCCAACGGTGGTTGCTGTGGTGTCTGTTCCAGCGTCAGCAGTAGAACCTGTATCCGAGCCCTCAGTGGATGCGGTGCTCTCGCTGGATTCGGTATCGTCAGTGGCATCAGAGCCCTCAGTGGATGCGGTGCTCTCGCTGGATTCGGTATCGTCAGTGGCATCAGAGCCCTCAGTGGATGCCGTGCTCTCGCTGGATTCGGTATCGTCAGTGGCATCAGAGCCCTCAGTGGATGCGGTGCTCTCGCTGGATTCGGTATCGTCAGTGGCATCAGAGCCCTCAGTGGATGCGGTGCTCTCGCTGGATTCGGTATCGTCAGTGGCATCAGAGCCCTCAGTGGATGCGGTGCTCTCGCTGGATTCGGTATCGTCAGTGGCATCAGAGCCCTCAGTGGATGCGGTGCTCTCGCTGGATTCGGTATCGTCAGTGGCATCAGAGCCCTCAGTGGATGCGGTGCTCTCGCTGGATTCGGTATCGTCAGTGGCATCAGAGCCCTCAGTGGATGCGGTGCTCTCGCTGGATTCGGTATCCTCAGTGGAATCAGAGCCCTCAGTGGATGCGGTGCTCTCGGTGGTGTCATCACCATCATCAAAGGGTACTTCCTTTGTAGTGTTGGGCACTACGTCGGTTGTACTCTCGTCTAGATTGTCTGGCGGTATGGTCGGGTTCTCAATATCGCTGCCATCGGCTGGCAGCACAAAGCGCACCGAGCTGACACAACGTCCTAGCTCCGAGCGGAAGATCATGTCAGCCTGGCAACGCATGTGATGCAAGGAGTAGTCACCATCGGAGTTCAGCTCGCAGGCAAGGAACTCTTTCTCGTTATCTCCGAGCGCTACAAAGCCATTACGATCGCAGGGATGATTGCGCTCAGCGTGGGCGGAACAAAGGAGCAGGAGGGTGGCGGCACCCAATGCCAGTGGAATGTTAAACCTCATGGTATTCTCAGTGATAAACTTCTCGTTGGGTATTATTGCTTGTTACTCGGAACTCAATTGGACAGACTAACGGGATGGGCAATCGATTGGCCCCTTTTATAGGCGGCAGCAAACAATTGTTGGCAATCGATCCACATCGATTAGTGCTGATATGACTAGGCCATGGCTAGCAGACAAACCGATCGACGGAAGAAGCGACCGATAGATAGATAGGGGTTTTTCAAAGAACTCTTGTCTTTATTCATGCAAAACAACAAAAAAAAACGATAAATTACAGCGGGCAATACACCAACATAGATGGGGGGTTGGGGGAAAAGTTTTTGATGGTTAGCGGGTCTAGCGTCGATTGGGTAACGCGTCTACTTGATCTAGATCTCGTTGCTGGACTGCTCCGGCGACTCGGCACTCTCCACGGAAACAGGCTTGTTGGCCTTGGCCTCCTTCTTGGCCTGCTCCTTGGCTGCCTTCTTGGCCAGCTTCTCCTCCAGTTTCTGCTGCTTGCGCTTCAATTTCTCCTGATTCTTCAATTCTTTTTGATGCAGCTTCTCTTCGGCCTTGAACTGCTTCTGTTCACGCTTGATGGCAGCCAGATCGCTCGACTCCAACGACTGTTGGCCCGGGAACAGCTGCGACCAGTCATAGCGCCAGCAACGGCGCACCAGAGGCTCGTAGCGCTCGCCACCGGAGCAGCGCACAACATACTTGTGGAAGCCACCCTTCAGGTTGATCACGCAGTTGTAGTAGTAGGTATCATTGTTACCGGCAAAGTGTCCGGAAATAAGACAAACGAAGTCATCGTCCTGGCAGGCGGCCACATCACGTCCGCAACGGCGATAGGAGGCTGAGAAAGCTGTATCCGGAGGGCAGTACATGTCCAGTGAAAGAAGCTCGCCCGTCAGCGGGTTTAGCAAACAGTTGTGGAAGCGCTGGCAGTCACCGCTGATATGCGCGAACAGGCCTGGTGTCGGGCACTCGAAGACTGGTGGAGGAGCTGGTGGAGTTGGTGCAATGGTGCTTTCAATGGGACTGTCTGTGGTTGTTGGTTGCTCATCCTCTCCATTGGGGTTGATGGTGGTAGGCTGCTCCTCTTCCGCACCGGGACTGGCGGTGGTGGTGGGTTGCTCCTCCTCCGGTGCCAAGGTGGTTTCCTGCTCGGATTCATTAGGATTCAGTGTGGTCTCAGCCTCTGGCGCTGCTGTGGTCTCAGCCTCTGGCGCTGCTGTAGTCTCAGCCTCTGGCGCTGCTGTAGTCTCTGCCTCTGGCGCTGCTGTAGTCTCAGCCTCTGGCGCTGCTGTGGTCTCATCCTCTAGAGCTGCTGTGGTCTCTGCATCAATAGCGTTCTCAGTTGTTGTCTCTGCCTCTGGCTCATTGGTGCTCTGATCCCAGCCGCTGCCTTCGCTCAGGGTGGTCGTCTCGATGGCTTCATCCGGCTGGACGGCAAGCTGCACTGCAGCTGGGGCTTTGCTTTCGCCATCACCGCTGAGCGCAGACACACCGCAGGACCTGGTTAGGAGCTGAAAGTAAAATAATAATTAGGTATCCGTGTTCCTAGCAAGCATCCTCGCAAGACTCACCAGCGCCATGCAAAGCAGCAGCACCGAGGAGGTGGTTGAGAACAGCCCACGCCTTGCTGTGGCTCGTGTTGTTCTTGTGGTTGTTGTTTTCATCGTTTTTGTTGTTGCTGTCGTCATCGTCGTGTTGCCTGTGGCTAACTTCGGTCGATCGTTGTATGAGCCACTCGCCTTACCCTCACCACGTTATATAGGCGCAGAGTGATCTGCCGCCGGATGCTGCAGCTTATCAGGCAACGAGACCTAGACCCGTTGCCCGGCTACCCGTCCAAGGTGTCTTGTTTTTCTCGTTCCTATCTCGATCTCCGGCTATATATGGTGCAAATAAACAGTCTACGTCGACGCGGCAAAATATAGTTGTAAAGCCATAAACTCAGCTGTTGCGAATGTGTCGCTGCCACGCCCAGTTTGCCCACGCTGTCCGCACATCTGAAACGGAAGTCTGTAAAGATATAGCCAAGATAAGCAAACTGAGGGTGCGATGAGAGGTCAAGCGAAGCCCCCGCCCGCGTCCTCACAACGCCTTGGGTAAGAGAGCTTAACTGGGATGGGACCCAATCGGAGTTGCTACTGTGATACACAGGCGTCCATATATCACCTGGCAATGACACGGCTACAAACAAACAAGTGTGAATCATTATTTCGATTAAAACTTTCCTCTCCATCTTAGCAATCTAGATAAACTGATTTCAATTTCAGGAAATACATATCTTGTTTTCCGGAGAACTCTTTAAAACATTTGCATGTCATGAAGACTTTGGTTTTTCATAGACATTGTGTAGTTTCAGCGTATCTGAATCTTAGCTCTCTTGTACAACTAATACTACCTTAACTACCATACCATAAAATACGATCTGTATTTTAATTGTGACGTCAAGTGTAGTTTTAAGGATTTTATAGCTTATGGTAAGTATGTTTAGTCACAGCTTATACTTAATATACACTATATATTTAGCAAGAACGCAGACGTTCATTGCCTACTCTCCTGTTTAGTTCTTAATACTATTAGAATTGCATATTTAATTTCGGTTGAAGTTATTATCACAACATTTACAATTATAAAAAGGGGAACAATGTTAATATCTCAAATTGGAAACCTATTTTGTTCTCAATTCTATGAGAATGCCAGATATAATTTCGGTTGAAGTTATTATCACAACATTTACAATTATAAAAAGGGGAACAAAGTAAATATCTCAAATCGGAAACTTATTTTATTCTTAATTCTATGATAATGCCAGATATAATTTCGGTTGAAGTTATTATCACAACATTTACAATTATAAAAAAGGGAACAATGTTAATATCTCAAATTGGAAACCTATTTTGTTCTCAATTCTATGAGAATGCCAGATATAATTTCGATTGAAGTTATTATCACAACATTTACAATTATAAAAAGGGGAACAAAGTAAATATCTCAAATCGGAAACTTATTTTATTCTTAATTCTATGATAATGCCAGATATAATTTCGGTTGAAGTTATTATCACAACATTTACAATTATAAAAAAGGGAACAATGTTAATATCTCAAATCGGAAACTTATTTTTTTCTTAATTTTATGAGAATGCCAGATATAATTTTGATTGAACATTGGCAATTATAATACAGAAGTGAGGATTAAATAAATCAATAACAATTTCTAAAAAAGAGTCATAAGTCTTAAAGTGATTAAGGGTTCCGTATTGCAATAATTATGCATTATTTGCATATTGCACTAGCTAAACTTAAACATGTCAAACGTTATACATATGTATATAACATATCACGTACATTTGTGCACACATATTCTATATGTATACACATATGATATAAATACAATATATAATATACATATATATGTATCTGTTAAAAAGAATATATAGTTTGACATAAAAGTTGAACATCAAAGAATGGACTTATACATATACATATTTATGTTATACAAGCTCTTATAAACTATACATATATTTTTATTCCATATTCCAATTAGGTTAAAAAAGATTGCATACAATCTGCGGATTAACATGATTCCCTCGTAAAGGCTTACGCTAATGGAGCGAGATAGTGAGCGAAGAGAGAGAGAGAGAGATACAGAGTGTGCGAGATATTGCTGATCAGCTGGCGTCTGGCAATAAACATAATCCTCTGCCGCTGTCGCTATCGCTGCTGCTGCTACTGCTGCTGCTGCCAGGTTGATGGACAGAAATTGCAGCAGAGGCAAACGCGTCACAGCAGACAAACGTTTTTACATTCGTCGGTGTACGTGTGCCGTGTCTATGTATTATCTGAGGTTAATCTCTCGTACACCCGCCTGCACATACACATAGACACACACACACCCACAAACGCCTGTGTTTGTATGTAGATATCTATATCTTCAGTGTGATAAGCGCGATTATTATCACAGTTTTTTCGCCATTATCTAAACGGGTTTTGGTTTGGTTTTGGTAAATGATGAATGCTAACACGGCCAGACGACGCGACTCACACAGTGCCAGAGTACAGAAATTCCAAACGAACTGCAAACGGATTTCGTGCATCTTCCCAGGCGAAGCAGTTCTTGGCTGAAAGGACTTGTTTACCGATCTCAGTCCCATTCATACCCGCCCCCACTGCCATTGCCGCTGGAGGCAATGACGACAACGACGACGACGATGCCGACAACAACGATGGCAGCGGCACCTGTGGCTGCAGCGCCAGTGCGTCGCGCTGCTGCCCGAGCCACAGCCGGTGTGCAACGACGTCGCGTGGTCAAGAAGCACATACAACAGAAGTACATGCTCTGCGGCTTTGCCATACACGTAAATATCCGCACTCTCTCTTCCTCTCCTTGCTCTCTCCCGCTTTTCCTTCTCTCTCTCTCTCCCACTCTCACTCTCTGGCACTCTCTGGCTCTGCAAGCGCTCTCTTTAGTATAATTAGTCTCGCACTCTCCTCGCAGGCCTTTCTGGCAACACCCGCCTATCTGTACGGCAACGTTGTGGAGTCGGACAAGGACCTGGTGCTGCGTATCTGGCCAGCAATTGTCTACCAGGCAACTGGCGAGCTCTGCCGCTCCATAATGGAGCATCTGGACACAGAGTACAGCGGTCGCGCTCGAGAGACCAATCAGTATCGTCGAATTTTCCTGCTGGCCACCCTCATCACCTGCATCTCGCTGATGATCAGCGGCATCTTCTTTTCCTCGGCCTGGGTGATTGTCACCACAACCACACAGACGGTGGCCATTGTCTTCTATGGATTCTTTGCTGGTAAGTCTAATCCTCAGCTGTTCGTCTCCTCACAACCTGACATCCTTTCGCTTGCAGGCATTGGCTCCAGCCTGTATTTGTGGAAAACCCATGTCATTCTCGAAGCAGTGCGTCCGCGGGAGGACAAGTATGTGCGCAAGACGATTCATCTGTGCGGCGAGGCCTTCTGCCAGCTCTTCCTGTCGTTCGTCTTTACCAGCCTGCGCACCCTTTACGGCACCGCACAGTCAATAGTTCTCATGTCAGCACTACTAGTGAATCTCATACCCTTGAGCCTGATCATTACCAAACATCGGGAGGATGCGTTTACCACCAAACGCATTTCGGTCATCAAGGCGGAGTCCGGTTTTGGCTCGTTGCCATTACGCGGAGCGTTGGCAGCCAATTTTGTGGCCGATCAACTTGACGGACTGGACACAGCCATGTCGTGGCGCAATCCGGCCACAGAGATGAGCAGTCCCACGTCCGTTAGTACAGCTGTGGCAGCTGTTCCCTCGGCTCTGGCTGCCGCCGTTGTAGACACGCACAGCAACTATATGCTGGCCACCGACGAGGCCTATGTGACATATGTGAATCCCAATGGTGTGGAGATCATGGAGATCATACCCGAAGAGGATGAGACTGTCTCCATAATGCGTTCCAGCAGTGCCACAATCGATAATTACGGCATATCGCAATCTCAAGTTCTGCACAAGTCCCATTCAAATGGCCGACTCTATCCGCAGAGTTCCCTCAATCCTCTCAATCCCAGCTTCACTGGCACCGGCACCGGTAGCTCCTCTCCGCTGCCCGAGGGCTATGCGAATCTGGTAAGACAAAAATGAATGTGAAGTTAGAAGGAAGATTCCGAGAACTAAATGAGAGAAAGGATTTTACACATATCTCTTTGTGTTTTAGCATCGCATACGTCGCATGTCGCTGGCGGTCACCTCGCACCTGTGGTCCAATCTGCTGGACAAGATCGCGATGCCGCTGCAGCACGCGCTGTTTGTGCCGCAGCTATACGCCAGCACGCTGCTCCTGTCGGCCGATATCTTCAGCTATGTGATGTGCCTGACTGTCTTGCCGGGCCTGGCAGTCAGTCATCATGCACTGAAGAATGCCGAAATACCGTTCCTCTTCTCGCTACTCGCCTTTCCCTGGATGTGCTTCTCACTGATGACGCCGCGTTTCGGTTCCAGCCTGTACAAGCACAAGCTACAGTGGTACACATTGGGCAGCATCTGCAAGTGCCTGGCGCTAATTTGTAAGCATTTGTGAATTTCGAACTGTTCATTGTCATACACAAAATCGCTTCCCTTCCCCATTTCATTAGTTATCAGCTTCTCCACATCGAAGCTACTGCTGAGCGTGTCGGCTGTGCTGCTGGGCTTTGGCCAGGTGGTGACTGCCTTCCTGCAGGAGATGGTCTTCCAGTTGGGCATGACGCGCGCCAATTGGACAGCCATTCGACGGCCCGTGCACTTCACCAATGGCCTGCTGATACTCATCTGGGGCGCCCTTGCCCATTGGGTCGTTGTGAACTATTCGTTCCAGGCGACGGTAGGTTTAGCTGGCGCTCTGTATGGCGCCACAACATTACTGTGGAATTTTTTGTTCTTCTGTTGTCAGAGCAAGGATTAATATTTGTGTGCTGTTTATCATATTAAGCCTTCGGGAATATTATATACTAATAAAACAAAACAGGGAACTTTGTTTTATTTTTATTAACTTGACGGCGCACAAACTTTTCAATTCAAGGCGCAATTCAAGTCAATGTATCGCAAAAAAAACAATCGATAAGCATTCTATCGTAAGCATATCTGCCTATGAGTGTTGCACAATACTAAAAGCATTACAGAACTTGTTTTCTTTTTCGCATTTTTTTTTTGGTATTTTAGAAGATAACATCGATATATCGATATTTATTTAACAATCTAACACACACTTTAATATAAAAAAAAACAATAATGTCCATCTCTTATTTTACTCCGCATCATACAATTAATATTTGGATTTTGCAAAGATCTTTGTGTTACTTTTTCCTTGTGCTTCTGGTATTTTAACAGAGCTAAATATTTATCGTTTGCATATTTCGCATACGGTCGATGTATCGATATATTTGTCTTTTGCACGCTTAATTCTCAGCGAGTGAATATCTTTTACTGTAATTTTCATTATTTCAAATACTGTGTACATTTCTTATAACACTTGAATCGGTAAGTCGCTGTGCCTGCCGCAATGCAGAACTATGCGCAAATCTAAAATCACGATTCGTTGGCCACCCAGAGAAAAAGAACTATCCCAAAAAAAGCGGCGTCGACTCGGAGACACAGCGTCAGCCGGCGTAAATTGAGTTAAGCCACAAAAATGTTTGCGGGAACTAAATTTAAAGTGAGCGTGTTAATTGCAATGGCTCCTAGCTTGTTTACATTACTACACCATTATTCAAAAACAAACACAAACAAATTGCACCTTTTTTTCATATTCATTATCATTTGTTGTTCTGCTGCTGCCCTGTTAGCCGCTGCCGCAAAAGCGGCGCGCAATTTGACAGACATCGCAGAGAGAGTGAGAGGAGGCGGGGGCAGCAGCAGCAACATGATCATCAACATCAAACGAAAGATGGTCATATTCTGGCCAAACAGTTCTACAGACACATTAAATTTGACGACCGTAATTAACAGCTGAATTCAAGCTTTCATTCTATTCTTTTCTTCCACACAGCCCTTGCACACTGTCGGCAGTGTGCCCGAAGCAGCCAATATACTACCCAGTCGAGTAACTGTGGCGGCCAGCGCAGCCAGCAACTGGAATCCAGAGTACGCCTTGCCATTGAACGGAATTGGAGGAGTGCCGTATTCAGATTCTGTTTATATGACCAATGGCGCTGGCCCATCCCCAACACATTGTCAGTCATTCCTTAAGGATACCCTAAGCGAAGCATCATATATTGTCACAGAGCCTCAGCATTTGCATTTTCAACAGCAGCAACAGCAACAACAACACAGCATCGAAACAAACATCAGAGTAACTACTAACAGCATTGGGCAGAAAACAATTGATTTCCCAGCCGAACAAAGCAGCACAGAGCACGAATCGGATAAACGTCTTACAGTCATTCAACGAGCCTTGGACTTCATTGAGCACATCTGCGTAAATCGTCACGTCGAGGAACTGTGGAGTGTACTGCTCTTGCAGCGTAAACTGAGTGATGTGCGCGAGTATCTGTTAAGCGAAACTAACGAAACATCAACAGCAGCAGCAGAAGCAGCAACAACAACAACATTTAGAAAAGGAATTGCAGATACGAGCAAGCTAATTGACGAGATTGATCAGAGAATAAACGCATTGTCCGCAACAATTGATAGCAGCACTGCGGTAAATCCAAAAACAAATCACGACTCGATGGGCTTTGATCTGTTTAACAGGATACGACACTGGTTTTTGCTGGGCGGTCGAAGCAACGCTAAGGATCCGCCAAAATCCGAAGGCGAGGATAGTAAAGAAAGCCGCAAACGCAGGTTAGACAAACCACTTGCTCCCTATGCACACGATGATGATAATACAATATATGATAACTTACCTTTCAGCTATCAGCCGGGGGGCAACGAAGACGCTTCACAGCGTTTGCTCAAGTATCGCCGTGTGGATAATAAATTTCCCAAGTATATGCCGAATGAAGGTAAGTAATGAGGCACAAGCCTGCAGTTTTAACTTAGCAGTTAGAAGCAGAGTGAACATAGATATGGCCAGGGAAGTACTTAAGATCAGAGGTGGAAAAGGTCCGCGAATTAGACCGGGAACGAACAGCAGGGTTGCGGCAATCAAAAGTCCCTTTAGGCTGCTACAACCTCAAGAAGTTTAAGCAGTTAATGAAGCTGATTAGATTGATCATATTGTAATCATAGTAGTTTCAAAACGTATCGAGACTGTCTTCTGCTTGAGGGGAAAGATACTTGCAGAATTTGGCATCATAATTAAGCGAACTTACATACATTTATAATCATTGCAGCGGAAGACTATAGCCACATGACGGATCACAATAAGCAGCAGCAGCGCAGGGAACAGGACAATAACAGCAATCACATTTCCTATCAGCAGACAGCAGCTGATAATCGAAAGCGTCTCTCCATGTTCTGTACGCCGCAGACGCGGCAAGTGCGCGTGAAGAACCCTCTACCAACAGTTGCAATCGATTTATCCGATGCGGAAGAATATAATGAGAGCATTTTGTATCAGACATTTTCCGATCGACTTGCCACCGGAACACAGCCGGACTACGAGCGCAATCATGGGGCAACTACAACAGTAGGACAAGGAGCAGGAGCTGCAGGAACAACAACAAACCGACCAAATATACTGTACTCGGATGCAGTGCGCTATGGAAAGAACGGCTTTGTTGCCGATCTCAATTATCGACGTCCATCCAGTAGCCTCTCATCGTCAGAGCCGCGATTAAATGGCCACGGCAGCCTCAATATGTATGAGTCATCGATGAGCAACAGAGACAATGTCTTGGTACTGGAGGATCAGCGCAGCGATCACAACCAGTACATCAATCTAATCAACAATCTGACCGTGCACGAACTAGAGCGTCCGCGTACAAATCGCTCTATTTCGGGCTCAACCGCCGTCGCTGCTGCGGCCGCAGCTCGTGAACATTCACATGAGAAGCCAGCACCGCCAAAGCCACCGCAACTGCAACCGATTACTCCCATCGTTAATGGTGAGGATTGGATGTTTGCCCTAATGGCCAAGAGGAATCGGGAGGCACGGGTCAACGATGCTATCGAACGTGAGGAGTTTGCCAAGCTGCTAGAGAGGGGAACGAAACATCAATTGGAGCAGCAAACGCCAATGGTGGTCAAGAAGCCGCCCGAGCTCGTCCAGTGCTACAACATCCATAGCAATACCAGCAACATAAGGACCAGCAGCAGCTTCAATGATAGTCGCTCCAAATTGACGACAGTTAAAAATCTAACTGACGATCACATTGTGCGATACACTAATAGGTGAGTCGCCGCAAAGTCTGAGATAATCTATGCTTAGATATTCATTTATGTAATGTATATGTTCCCACAACAGATCCCAAATGACTCCGAAGACTCAAGCGCTGCAGCTGCGTCACAGCACATCGATCTACTTTTCCGACAACTATGCGCAGTTCTTCAAGGATAAGTGCTCCCGCACACAGCAGGAGACGAGTCATGCCAAGCAACTGGTACTAAATGAGTAAGTGATAAGCCAGAAATTATAGTTGTTCTCTATTAACATCGACTCCTACTACAACTCAGAGCGAAAAAGACAACTGAAGAGCGGCGCAACTATGAGCAGGAATTGCGCGAGAACTTGGCAAAGTTACGCTTCAAGTCGCAAACTCTCTTTGTGCTGGAGAAATACTCACCAATAGAGGAGAGCGAACCGGAATTTCTTCCATTCACCGAAGAGCATCATCGGCGCTATAATGAGCTAATCATGGGGCCGGCCCAACAGGTATTCTCATCAGTTTTTTTTTGTTTTTTGACGTTGATAACATGAATGTATAGTCAAGTGGTGCATGCATTACCAAGCCAAGCTAACACCTCTCAAGGCAATTATTAGAAAGTTCTTTTGTACAGATTCAATGCGGTCCTTATGAACTATATATTGTGGACACCAAACGCATGATCCGTGCTCAAGAATTGGACGTACAAGTTAGGTATAGAGAGAGAGTCTTTGTTAAAAAAGGATCGTTTAACTCCTTAGACCATCTCTTTATAAAGTCGAACACGTTTATAGTTTTATTAATCATCAACTTGAACAATTCTTTCCAAGGATACTCTAATCATTCTTCCCCTCTCTAATCTTGTACTCATCGTGCTCCTTCTCTGTGTGCTCTTTTGCAGGTGCTTATTTCCAAATTCAGCCTAAATATAACACGCACCGATATTCGCACATTAACTGGAAGTTACTGGCTGAATGATGAGATTATTAACTTCTATATGAATCTGCTGACGGATCGATCACAGCGCAAGGAGGGTAAACTGCCAAGTGTTTATGCCATGAACACGTTCTTTGTGCCTCGTCTGCTGCAGAACGGTCATGGCGCTGTGAAACGTTGGACACGTAAAGTGGATATATTCAGCAAGGATATTATACCGGTTCCGGTTCATGTTGGCGGTGTACATTGGTGCATGGCAATCATCCACATGAAGAACAAAACGATTCGATACTATGACTCAATGGGCAAACCCAATCAAGTGGTGTTGAACGCCCTTGAAATGTACTTGCGTGCCGAGTCGCTGGACAAACGGCAAAAACCCTTCGATACCAGCGATTTCTCCATCGAAAATGTCCAGAATGTGCCGCAACAGACAAATGGCAGCGATTGTGGTGTCTTCAGTTGCATGTTTGCTGAGTATATATCGCGCAATAAGCCGCTAACTTTCTCACAAGATCACATGGAGTACTTCCGCCGAAAAATGGTGCTTGAGATCTGCAGCGGAGAGCTTTGGATGTAATGTAATGTTGAGTGTCTACTGTACTAACTAATTGCCACCCACTGCTCATTGTCATCGGCATCGAATGCAGCGAATCTACTCCTTATCATAAATCTAACACTCTATTTAAGATAGGTACCTTGCGGTTCTCTAAAATAATTTATTTATTATTCCTAAATTGCATGTCCCACGTGCACCACATACAAGTAACTGTAAACTTAGATTTTTTTGATCAATTCATTATTTTGTTCTCAATATTTCTTTTGCAAATTATTATTTTGAGTTTCTGTTCTATAAATGATTTTTTAGTTATGGTAAATAATAAAGAAACTGAATTATAATTAAACTCGTCGCATTAGTTATGGTAAATAATAAAGAAACTGAATAATTTAATTCAATTTAAAATCAACTAGAATTGCACTATTTGTATCTATGAATATAATCGATTATGGTCCCATTAAGTTCTTCTACATTATTCAACATATACATAGATAATGATCATTCATTTCCTTTCCACCATTCTATAACATTCAACCATAAACTGGATAAGCTAACCTTGTAAATATGTTTGCAACAAGCATTAAAAGACATGGCAGACCCCCACAAGTATTTATCTCTTCCTCCGTTTGAACACTCTGAGATCTTCGCCATAACAAAAGTAAAAGACTCAAAATTCGGAATGAAGGTTGCTGTAAAGTTTCTAAAGTTTATTTCTGTGCCCTCCGCACTTGCAAATCAAGTAATCAAATATGTATGCTTCAGTGTGAACGCGCAATAAGTCCAGAAGTTATTCAAGTCAATATTTCCATAGTTTCATAGTTCCTCAAAGATTTCTCTAGCTCTTTCAAGCTTGCCTTCTTGTATGTGCAATAAATGGCTGAAGAGTTTTTACAGTCTTTGCTGTCGGGAGTCATATGGTTTGTAACTTCTCTCTTAAATCTGAAATCGAACAGAACTTACCCTACTTACCTTTACCACTATTTGCGAGAATTCCAATCTGTTTTATGTGAAAATGTATGCAAGATGGATAAAGGTGAAAAGTTTGGCAAAAGGGATAACTGAAAAACCTCTTGGAAACATACAAAACTCCTTTGCAGCAGGCTGAACTAAGGTATATAGTTTGCTCCTATTCAAAACTAATGAAAATCCGCGCTAAAATAAATTTCACTGACCATTCCAAATACTTTAAGTTCTAAATTTCCTATCTGGAAGCGAAAGGTTTGTAAAATTTAACTAAAAAATCATAAATCATTTCTGAAACGAACGCATATTGATCAGAACGAAAATCTTTGAAATTTGCCTTCATTATAAGCGTACATCTAGCTAAATTATATTTATTTTCAACTATTTTTACAGGATTGTGTAAATTCATAGAAAAAAAAAACGTATGAAATAAAAAAATTCCTTAATAGCTACCATAGTAGTATTGCTAATGTAATTCACGCACTTACATACGAATACTCAGTGTATATATCTTATATGCAATCCAATAATTCTTTTATCATGATCATTTTTATCCATTTTCGCTTGGGGAAAGTCTTCAGAAAAGCGCATATAGTATCTCTTGTTATATATGCATTTTCTGCACATTTATTTTTCCTTTAATGAACCCAAGGGGGGACAGGGGAGTTGGGTGTGTGTTGGTATGTGGTAAGTAGACTAAAAACAAAACATCACTTTTCTAAAAGTTTATTTGTATTAGATTTTACTTTTCTTATAACAAGCACAGGGAACTGGAATTTGTTGTCGTTTTCTTTTTCATTATAGTAAATGATGTAAGGAGTTACGTTTAATTCGAAAACTAAAAATATATATACATATATATACACATATATATGTACATATATATGCATGTATGTATGTAATAGTCTACACTTCTATGAATATCATCTCGGTGGCGAGTTGTTCTCTGGCAAAAAAAAAAAAAAAAAAAAAAAAATTAAAGTGTTTCTTCGTTTATGAAAATAATATCTGTACATACATTTGAGGTATATAACGTGACCATCATCAGGTGTACTATACTGTACTTGTCTCTCTCTCTATATATTGTTTATAAAGCAGCAACATTATTGTTAATGCATTGCCAATGAGTTTGCTCTCTCTCTCTCTCTTACTCTCTGTCTCTCTCTATTTCATCGAATCTCTGTCCTGCTAACTCTATACTCTGCCTTCTCTTTCTCGCATGCGCTCACTCACTCTGTCTCTGTCTCTGTCTGTCTCGTGTCGTGTCACGCCATATTCTATCTAATGTGTTCCCCCACTAGGCTATACATACATACATATGAGTTATATACATATGTATATGGTTTAGGAAGTCTCTCGATATTTTTGCTTTAGATCTCGCTCGATATATATATATATATATATATATACTATATACTATATACTATATATAATACATATTGATTTTGTATGCTCTCCACGACAAATCGAGGTTTCTTTTGCTTTTATGCATATGCATTATCAAAAAAGCATAGTTTACTCTATCGTATATACATATATATACATACATATATGTGTGTGTCTGTGTGTGTGTGTAATTGGCCGGCTTGAGAGAGATCTATGTATCTTATGGTTATATAGTATCTCATACCCTCTCAAGTATCCGGCAATACTTTGCTAGTGTAGTTCAATGTATATCTCTTAACTTCATTCCCCGACCCACAATATCTGCTGCTTATGTTAATTAGTTAATGGTTTTAATAATACTTCAATATGTATGTACATGAGACATGGCCAAGACACAGACATCTACATACATATGCCTCTGTGTCTGTGTGTCTGTGTGTATGTGTGTGTGTGTCGTGTCCGGCCTTATTGTTTTCATACTTATTATGCATATACACGAGAGTACTCGAGAATAGGTTTAACAGCCTAAACATACAGTTGCTTTATTCATAATACATATACATATCCGTATTCCGTATAGTTCTCCATACATTAGTTCGTATCTTCCTTCTTCGCTCCAATAATGCTCATGTATTTACACTGACAATCAACACAAACTAAATGCGATTGCAATTGAATTCCTATCACAAAAATCGCATTAAATATATATAATCTACAAGATGAGAGGGGGAGGGCGGAATAACGACAAAAAAAAAAAAAAAAAAAAAAAATAAGAGAAATTCCCTGCAAATGTGAAAGGAAGCGAGATGGAACGGAAGAGTTTGGCTGTGGGGGGTAGGGTAGGGTGATTACACACATGCGTAAATATTCATTTCCGATCCCGATGAGAGAGCCACCCGATGAGAATTCTCTATATAATTGATATAATTGATTCTATCATCTCTTTATCTTCTTCCTCAGTATATTCACTTTACAAATTGCGATCATTTGTAGTACTATTTGTTGTGGAAATCATATATATATATATACCATATACCATATACCATATACCATATACCATATATGGTATTCCTGGTATATGTGCACATCTGTGCATTTATGTACTATGTATGTATTCGCGTCGAGAGAGATATCACCCGCCACTGAGTTAAGTATATTTCAAAGATATCACGTTTCATATCGAGTAAACGCATCGTGTGTTTTATAGTTTGTTTGTTTGTTATTTTGTTTTCATTATTGGTGAATCATCTAACTTTAATTAATGCGAAATATATATACCAATAATATACGTAATATGTATGTATATATATACACATATGTTTGTATGGTATGCTAGTGGTAACTCTTCTTGTTCTTCTTGTTGGTTGTTGTTGTGGTTGTTGTTGTTTGCTGAGAATGACATGGATGATGATGATGAACTTGCATATTCTTCTTCTGCCTCTTCTTCTTCATCTTTATGTTGTTCATGTTGTTGTTATAAAATAATTCGTTCTTACTGTTTTCTAGGAGAAACTTATCGATTGAAGCACAAAAATAAGATTTGCTGACAAACGAGATGTCATTTTAATCTAACCATATAGACTTATAGATTATGTTCTTAAAAATAAAACTTATAAAAGGTTTCTTTGTGATTTTCTTCTTCTCGTTTCAGTAATTCATGGAAATTTGATTACTTATTATTTAAAAAAAAAATTAATATTATATAATTATTATTATTATTTCTACATATACGTATATACATATATATATATACGCGATATATACACAAAGTATGTATGTATATCTATATATATGTGTATGCTATATATCCATATATATGTATGCATTGTATTGTATGTATGCGTCTCGTTTATGCTCACACTATATATATGTATACTCTCTCGATTAGTTGTATATATATATATATATATATATATATATATATATAATGTATACATATGTTCAACATACATCGGTCAACCTGATAATAGATTAACCAACGTCGTCAACGTCACATATTTTAATTCCTTGCTTGTTCTTGTTTTGTTTGTGGTTGTTTCATTTCGTGTGATGAACGACGACGACGATAGGTTCTTGTTAAAAATAATGTGTGTAGTGTAGTGTAGTGCAGTGTGTATGTGTATTTATGTGTGTGTGTGTGTATGTGTAGTGTATTTTTGTTTGTTGTAGAGTATTTATGTTTACTGTTAAACCTATTGATTCTCATCATCATCACCGTCGCCATCATCATCGTCATGCTGATCATCGAGCTGCTGGTGCTGTTGCTGGGCAGCTGCGGCTAATAACGCGGCTTTCTGCACGGCTTGTGCCTGCGCCTGGATCGACGCCTGCATTGAGGGTGCTGACATGGCAATTTTCCCACTTGTCTTGTACTCGGTCATTTCCTGCAAGCAACAGCAACAATATATTAATATCTCTCTCTCTCTCTCTGTATCTCTCTCTCTCTCCCTTTTCGTCTCTCTCTCTGTCTCGGTAATTTTGTAACTTACCCGCTCATATCGTGCCTTGTCCCGCTCTGCCATCGATTCGTACTTCTGCTTAACCTCGGGATCAACGTCAGACCATTTGCGACCAAGCTCTTTGGCAATATCACCAACACCGAATTCCGGATTGAGAGCCTTAACCTTATTTCTTTCATCATTGCAGAACCAGAAGAACGCAGACCTAAAGCCAACGTGAGAAAAGAGAAGAAAATAAAAGAAAATATACTTTAGTTACATTTCATATTCCATATGTATGTATAGAGATCTATGATCTTTAAGTTCTATAATATGTTAGTAAATTAGGGACTTTGCTACGAACTCACAATGAACGTTTTGGCGCATTCGGATCCTTAATTTGTTTTCTCTTCTTTCCGCGTCCCACAACGGTTCCCTTGGGCGGCACATAGTTCTGCATCTCTGTTTCGTATCGCTGCTTGTCTTTTTCGGCCATCTCATGGAAGCGTTTCTTCTCCTTGTCAACCATTGTCTATATAGAAGAGGGGATCAAGTTAAGCATCAGATGTATGTATTTCTAAATATCAGGGCTGCCTTTTTTTGGCACACATTAGTGCTTTTATATCTCCCCATCTAGCTTTAAAAAATCTCCAACTGTTACTGTCCGTAAATCTGTTTATATATAATTTATAAATACATCGTTATTGCAATCTATTGATTCTCCTATTAAACTTTGATCTGTTGTTTATTATAGAAATTAACATGAATTGGAAACAAAGTTTTTAGCCGTAGTAGCTTAAATTGTCAAATTTTGATCAAATAAAGAAACAATTATTATAGATACAACTTGGGGTAGTTATAAAAGTTATAAATATATAATATACATGTATAACACACATATACATATATACATCTAACATATTTAAGCCTTTTTTTAATAACAAAAATCTATTCTTCTTTCTGTCCGCTCCTTAAGGTTTTCATCTATCCTCACCCTCTTTGTGATGGGGTTATAGCGGGACTGGCAGCCCCCATATGGATTTCTATATATGTATACTGTATGTATCTCGAACTTACCTTCCATCGCTCAGCGCATTTCCTTGAGAATTCGGCGAATATCACCGACTCGTCGGGGTGCTTCTTTTTGTGCTCCTCTCTGCAGGTTTGTACAAAATAGGCGTATGCGGTCATGCGACCTCGGGGTTTTGCATCGGCTTTACCTCCTCGCATCATGGGGCTCTAAGGAAGGTAGAAATAGAGTTTAGATAGAATTGTGGTGGCTGGAGATGGAGATGGAGGTGGAGGAGGTAGAAAGACTTACGCCTGCTGAGTTGATGACATTTTGTTGCTGTTGCTGTTGTTGCATTTGCTGTTGTTGCTGTTGTTGTTGCTGCTGTTGCTGTTGTTGTTGCTGCTGTTGTTGCTGTTGCTGCTGCTGTTGCTGCTGCTGCAGCTGGGCAGCTGTATTCGCATCCACCTGACCCTGATTGGCAGCCGAATACCACCACTGAGAGCCGGGAACTGCTGCTGCTGCGGCTGCCTGTGCCATATTTAGACGGTAATCGTAGCCGGTGCTTGCCGCATTCGAGGTGGCAACAACCTGTGCCATTGTCGTGGCTGGATTCGGGAAACTGCTGGCCATTTTGTATGTGAACAACTGTTGGGTGCCAACGCCGGCTGTGGTATTGGAGCTATTCTGATGCGCTTGCTGTTGATTCTGCTGGACAACTACTTGATGTTGTTGCAACTGTTGTTGTTGTACTGCAGCCGCTTGTTGTTGTTGCTGCGCAGCTAGTTGCTGCTGATATTGTTGAATTGTTTGCTGATCAATAGTTTGTTGTTGTTGTCGATGTGGTTGTTGTTGTGATTGGTGTGATTGTTGTGATTATGTATGTATGTATGTATGTATGTATGTGTGTGTGTATGCGTGTGTGAGTTTATGTGAATTAATGTTTAATGCAGGTGTATACACATCAAGATGATGATGATAAGTGTGAATGCGAGAGAGAGTTTGGAACTAAGTAAAGACAGATCTATCCCACAGCCTACTAGAGCTGCCCCAATTATCGATAATATCCCAGCTCAAAACCCAAATCCACCTCACTCAATTTATAACTTCTAAACATGCAATCATTATCGATACACTTCATCGATAGTCAAAATAATACCCCGCTAAACTAAACGAAATATTACATAAAACTAAATCATATTAAACAGCAACAAAACTGACCTAGTATACTTTATATTCACATACATGCGCCTGTATTACAACAAAATTGTCTGCATAATGTACATATACACGCAACAACAGCGAGAGAGAGTGAGAAAACTTGCAGATCTTGTCGAGCTTGCCCCATTGACGTTTGGCGCCAAAATATAAAAAACAACGCGATCTCACAAACACACGCACACATAGGCCCGCATATACATATATGTGTGTGTATGCCTATGCAAGTGGTTCAGTGGGAGCGCGCATAAGCGTAAGCTCAAAATTATTGGAAATAACATTTGCGTTGTTGTTTCAATTCTCAATGGTTCCATTCAGAATTTATCAATACGCCACGCTACGTTTCTTATAAGCAATTCTTACGTACGATATGTAAACAAGTTGTTACGCATATTTGCACACACACACAAATACATACATTCATACAAACATCTATATGCCCATGTGACTGTGTGAGCGCGTAAGCATGTACATTTGAATGTGCATACATATGTACATAGAACAGTATGTGTGTTTGAATAATAAATATAAACAAAAACATCGCATTGTTTTGTTAGAAAGCAGCACGTCAGCTGTTTTACGATTCTTGTTTTCCCTATGCAAAGCGGAACAACTGGGAATGGGTTGGAAAAAGGCACGTTGTTTTGTGAGGAAGGGAGCAGGTTCATTTAGTTCATGAACCAGTTTAAAGATGATACCAGGGATGTCTTAACTATTCTTTCAAAAAAGGGCAATACTGGCACAGACTTACAAACACAATGTACATCCATACAGACACACACACACACATGCATGCGACTAAACATTTGTATATACATACATATGTATTTATATTTATATTCACATACATATGTATGCACATATTCGTAAACTTTAATACAATAAAAATAAATGCCCCATCACTTATACATGTGTATGTAAGAAACTAAAAACAAAATGGTTGTACAATGAGAGAACTGACAAAGCATTTCGAGTTTACAAATACACACATGTACATACATATGTATGTTCATAGTAGTTGTAGTTGTCTTCTCACAGCAAGCAGCAAGAGACTCACCATACAAAGAGAATTCGCATGGGACGCATACATACAAACATACATGAACGTATTTATGTACATATGTATGTATGTATGTATGAACATACAGCCAATTTCAGATTACGCAAGCTTCAATGTTGTGTGCATACATATGCATGTATGTATGTATGTATTTTAAGTTTTCATACATACATACATATGAACACTAGAGCATTATATGCACGTTTGCATGTATGTACATACACACACTGAAACTGAAAGGCGTGTGTATGTGTGTGTGTTTGTGCAACATTTGAAATTTCGAGGCACATGTCATTTCCAATTTTATACTGTGTGAAAATACACAAATGTGTGCAATTTCGCTGGCGTTCTAAATTAACAACAATTTGGTACATGAATGCGTAAATAAATTCGTTAATTCTTCCACATGTAAACATCGAAAAAGTAACAAAATAAAATAAAAAATGGCGACCATAGATGCGCACGCAAAATAAAGTTTTGCTTGTACATACATATGTTTGTATGTATGTATGAAACTTCGTATGTATGCATAGCGTCGCCGTTCGTACATGCGTATTTGGTGTGTGTGTGTATATATAAAAAACATATGTATGTATTTAGTTTCTGCCAAAATGTGTGCACGAACAGATGTACATACATATGTACATATGTTTGTATCTGCGTTTCCAAACTACCTATACGCCTGTGTGTATGTATGTATTTACATACACATGTACGCATTGAGATTCCAACTTGGCTATTGTAAAATTTCCATACTCTCTCATGCGTCTCCCTTCATGTATAAATACACGCACACGTATGTACGTTCATATATACGTATGTATGCATGTGTTTGTTTGCATGTCTGTGTGTTTGTGCGCATATAACAAAGCTTGTGCGTGTTTGCCAATTTCAATTTGTTGTTGGCGGGAAAAATCTTTAATGCTTTTGTAACTGGACGCGAATAAATGTACAGTGTACAAATAAGAATATGACGACCAAAAGGAACGCCAGCATATAGAATGGGAGAGAGAGTGAGAGGGATACACACGTACAAACAAACAAACATGTGTACATACATACATACGTATGTACATGCTTGGATGGATGGATGGCTGACTGGATGTTTGCCTGTATGTAACATGTATGTAATATGTTGGTGCGTTGTTACATACATACAATATGTACATACATACGTATGTGCAATTAAGCTTACCTGAATTTGATGAAAGTGCTCCATGGTTCCGACCGATTTCTGTGCGAATTGATCGTATTGGGGATTGGGGGAATCGAGTGTTTTAAGCTGAGACTTTGTTAATAGTTTTGTGTATTGTATCTGCAGTTATATCCTCTTTATCTTCTTATTCTTCTGCTTTTTGCACTGCACAAACCACACACAAATTCAATGGATAAAATAAGTTGAAAGCTAGTTCTTACTAGCATTCGTTTATTCTATGTATATATGTTGTATTGATTATTATACATACATATGCATGCATATACATATGTGCATATGTATGTATGTAAGTTGAGCGAAGGAACAAACGGAGGAGCCCTTAGACGCTATACACGGTTGTTTTTTGTTTTTGTTTTTAGCTTTATGCTTTTGCTGTATTTTTCCTCTTATTTTCTTTTTTCTTCGTTTTTTTTTGTTAGTTGAAAATATTACCGATTCTTACGGCGAATCGGCGTAACAGCGAACGGAACGGTAACGTAACGTAACGCGAGTTTGGAGTTTGTGCTTTATTCTCTTGTCGTCGTTGTTGTTGTTGTTTGTTTTTAGTTAGTAAAAAATAAACAAACGACGCCACAAACGCAGCTTTATTGCAGTAATGTGTTTTTGTTGGTATCAATGCGGAAAAGATGAGGTTCGCGCGCCGCTCGCTTGATTGAAAACACACACAGAGAGAGTACCAACAACGAATGCAAAGGCTATTGAATTGAATAGCCGTCTCTGCCTTACTGTGCTTCATGGCCCAGCCTGGCTAGCGCCAGACTTGTGTGTATGCGTTGCGTGCGCAAGTGTGTGTGTGTGTGTGTACATGTATGTGAGTAACACTGTGTATGTGTGCTGTGTGCTCACTGTCGAGAGAGAGGGTGTGAGTGAGTGAGCGAGCTATAGAGAGAGAGAGAGACAGCGTGAGAGAGAGAGGGCGCGCGACCGAGAGAATGAGCAAACGCCAAGCAGAGCTCGAGCGGCGGCATGCTCTGAGTACAGTTTACTGAGCACACTTTCTCTCCGGCTGCCCAATGAGTGCTCAGTGTGTGTGTGTGTGTGTGTACGTGTACGTGTTTACGTGTGTATCTGTCTGTGTGTATACACGTGGTGGAGGGAAACAGGCCTTATAACATTTTTGGCTTGTTACTTTTTGTACAAAGGTACACACATACACATACACACAGACACGCTGAAACTCATGCAGCCATGTGTTTGTATGTACAGCCCTTTAAATGTACATACTAAAATTATGCTAATGTGCAAGCATACTATGTACTTATGCTCATGTGTATGCGCAAAAGCAAGCGTACATCTGTTCATATTGATTTGAAGTTGTTATAACACATTACTGGGTACGCATATGCCAACTGTATGTACATACAATGTACAAAAGCAAGTAATAAATAAATGTTTGTATGTATGCTAAACTCCCAATTCAGCATTAATAAAGGGTGTTTTTTTAGGAGGTTTATGTTTTAAATTGAAAAAGAAAATGCACAGGTTGCACTCGACAAATGTCAGCTGACAGCAAAGATGGCCGAACTGAACCATATTAAAAAAAAACCTAAAAAACACCCTTTACATACAATGTACAAAAACAAGTAATAAATAAATGTTTGTATGTAGATATGTATGTATGTATCCCAAACTACAAAATCCGGAGTAATACAACAAAAAGTGAGAAACTCACACTGAGGAAAATTTGTTTTTATGTACGTATAAATTTACGCACTTATGAACATATGTACGCTCCCATACGTACGTTTATTCATATATGTACATACAGGGGTGGTCAAAATTATTTACACACAGCTTTTTTAATTGATTTTTGCGTTTTTTATTGAATTTAAACGAAATATTTTATATTATTTTAATATATGATTATGTTAAGCCAACTAATATCTAGTTACTCCGCCTTTGGCATCAATGACTGCTTGGAGCCTTGCTGGTATTGACCGGACCAAGTTGTGCGCAAACTCAAGAGGTAATTTGGACCAAATTTCCGTAATTTCGGCTATAGTTTCATCGCGCTGGCGATCTCTTTCAAATGTCCTCTGACTCTTAACATAAGCCCAGACATTTTCGATAATGTTCAGATCGGGGCTTTGTGCGGGCCATGGAAGCACCGCCTGATTTACGTCTTTCAAGAACTTGGTTGGTACTCGGCCCTTGTGGCATGGAGCATTGTTTTGCTGCAAGATCCAGTCATTCGTAGAGAACAGTCTATTTCCTGAGGTGAATGCGTGCTCATTTAAGATATGGAGGTATCCTGTTTGATTTAGTGTACCCTCTATCGGCACCATGTCTCCAAATCCATAGTAGCTTAAACAGCCCCAGAACATCACCGTGCCACCACCAAACCGATTGATTGGCTGGACGGCATTACCCTTTAGTTGTTTTGGGAGATGCATAAATTGCTTGCTAAAGGATTCCTGAAACTGAAACGCAACTTCATCAGTCCATAAAACATCAAACCAGAACTCGAGAGGCTTCTCTTTATACTCCAAGGCAAATGCGAGACGTTTTTCCTTGTTTCTTGGGGTAATATCAACTACTGCACGAACAACATAGGTGTTGATGTCAACTTCCTTCATTCTGCGACGCAGTGTACTATCGCTAATATGTTTTCCAATTAAATTTTTCGAAGCTGCGGCAATTTTAAAGGGACTTATGGTGGGATTACTTAGTACAACTCTTATAATGTGTCTGCAGTCTCTTGGGTTCAATGCAACTTTTCGGCCAGTTCTCTTTTTATTTTCCAAATTTCCCAGTGTGTCCTTTTTTTTAACTAAATTGTACACAGTTTTACGTGATATTTTGTACAACTCAGCTAATTTGGATGCAGAAGTACCAGCCTTAAATTTAGTGACAATCTCGGCTCGATGCTCAACTGATAGCTCCTTTGTTTTTGCCATTTTACAAATTAAATGCTTAGTTTTATCTATTAATTTAGCTGTTAACAGTAAGTTTAAGTTCCAATTAAGCGATCAACATCAACTAGAACTTCACTTACTCAATGCAAATCAAATACTAATCTTTAATTTGCACTGTGTAAATAATTTTGACGCGTAAAAATTGTGTGTAAATACTTCTGACAACAGACAAGCATCAGTTAAATGCTTCTATTTTTAGCCCATGAACAGTTATTTTTTCCACTTCTTCTTTCGTTTGCTTCTTTATAGATGTAGAAACGCGACAAATACCGTTATATTCGTTTCTGAGTACAAAAGCAGCAGCAATAAGCGATCAAAGTTGACAATTGAGAAAAAAAAGCACGTTGTGTAAATACTTTTGACCACCCCTGTATAAGTATTCGTATGTATTTTTTTCAATGTACATACTTATGTACATCTGTATGTTTGTATGTACGCAGCCCCATCCCATTCCAACAATACATTCTCATTTATTTGAATGTGTGCGTTTGTTTTTCGCCTTAACACAAACACAAAAATGCATGTATTTTATTTGATATACACACACAACGATATGCTTGCTACATACACATGTTTCATTTTGCGTTCCTCGTCTGACTGTACTTCCCAACTCTCTCATTTTATAAAGAGAGAAACATTGTTGGAATAATGCAGCTGTGTGTGAACGTGTTAGTGAGGTCAGAAATACCCAACACACAAATTCCCTTCGATTTTATTTGATCATCACAAGGGTGTTTTTAGCACATAAACAAACCTACCTAAATAAATTTGTTTTTCGTAAAATTAAAAAAAAATTAATTCTTACAAAGTAAAACCAATACATTAATAAAATTTTTACATATGCACAAAAATGTTTTTAGAATATTGTAAAATATTTTTAAAGGGCAATTGTATACTGGTATACGAGCATACACACATACACAGAAAGGTAAATACGTATGCATACATATAAACAAATGTATCTGTAAGGATTTTATTTTTGGAAAACGACTATCGATATATGTGACCGATACATTTATAGTAAAAGCGTGCGATAAATTAACAATAAGACCGTGTGATCTGTGGGGGATGGAAGCTCAACCAAGTGTTTTCAAACTGAACCTGTTCGTGAGCCGAACCTTAAAGTTATTTTTAAATGAACAGGCTGTAACTTAAATTAGCTTTGTAAATATATTTTAATATTGGCAAATTAAAAAATTTTTCATAAATTAACGTTTGTCCATATGTATGTAGATTTCGATGTACATTACATGCATCGGTCTTAGTTAAATGTACAGTCAACATTGAATTTACTTATGCTAAATATGCAAGCATCGTTTAATAAATTAGTTTTATAATTCTAAAAAAATTTATTAATATTAAAGGTAACAATAACAATGTATTGCACTAATGAGTTTAAATTGAATAAATTCTGTTCTCGTGCCGGCCCTGTTTCATTCCCACCGTTTCATATTGTGGCTGTCATCTGTGCTGTGTGTGTTTGTATGTATGTATTCATGTGTTTTCATACGAATGTGTGTAACATTGTGTGTTATTATGAAGTGTCGGCGTCGGGTCTGACCTATTGTTAAACGCTATTAAAACTTAGTTGCAACAACAAATAAATGGCAAATAGAACAGAAATCCCCTTGTCGACGGAAGATCTCGACTGGGTTCAGTTGCGTCAGGACCTCGGACCGCCCATCGAGGTAGAAACGACCAAAGAGAAATTGATACGCAAAATCAACGAGAACCCTTTGGTGCCGATTGGTAAGTAAAAGACCCCCTTCTTGGCCCCTGCTCTCCATCCGATTGTTGTTATGTAAACAATTATTGAGAAATGCATTTGTTTATTGCACATTTTCACAGGCTGCCTGGCCACCACAGCCGCCCTAACAGCTGGTCTATATAACTTCCGTACCGGCAATCGCAAGATGTCGCAAATCATGATGCGCACTCGAATTGCGGCTCAGGGATTTACAGTGGTGGCCCTCATAGTGGGCGTGGTGATGACATATGGCGACAAAAAATAACAACAATATGGACAAATGTTGAAAACTTTACCATAACTAAATACGAATGTAGCATAAATTAAAGGAGTTACACTACTTTAGGTATATCCTAATGTTTTTGTTTTTTGTTTTTTTTTCGTAGTTTTAAGAGTTTGCGCACTAAATGATATAAGTAATTTGTTGAATAAAAACAAAACAAGTCGATAATTATCGCAATGTTCTTGATGAGTAAGGAATTTCTATGATCTATTGCAGATACCTGGCCCGATATTCCAGTTTATATTTATTATTATTTTTATTATTATAAATAATCGTTATTTCAGTTGAGATTTCGAGATTGAATCGCATTTGAATTCATCAAACTGGATTTAATCGAAGGCGTGTGTATTGACTGGGTGTGGCCACTGAATCTGCAGGGGTTACTTGGAGCTTGAGGCCGGCACTGCCAGGAGGTGGGAGGTGGATGCGCGCGCACCGGACTCTCTCGGATTTCGAATATGGCAATTGTAACCAGAGAACTCAGTTCAAGGTGGAATTTCATCGGCAAAGGACGTTAGATTGGATTAAGGTTTGACAATGTTTTAAACGAAAGTTTGCACAACGCAAAGAGTATTATTTAAGTGCGTATAGTTGGATAAAACAGATAGATATGTATGTGGTATATATGTATATACATATTTGTATGTATCTTCGATTCGTAGTGCAGCAGGATTGCAAGGGAAATCCTTAAGGACACTATCAGAATTTGGGTCGAGTGGCATAAACAATGCATTGTTGTTGTTGGTATACATAAACTATGTATATATATATATATCTATATAAGTATACTATAAACGCCTGATTTTATATCCCACTTGTTTAAGAATAGAATCCGTTCACTCACTTTCCAAGAGCTTCATTAAATTGATGTAAATGTTCAATTTGTAAATAACTAGAAAAACAACCCTTCAAAGTTTGTTGTGGTCAGTGAAAGGTGTGTGTGGGTGTGGGTGTGTGTGTATGAGGAGGGGGGCATGTTTATGTATGCATTATGCGCATGCAAGGATACATTGTAGGTATTTGCTCAGGTTTTGCAGTTGGTTGCCTTTGTGGCTTATTAGAGGGGAGAACAAATACATACATACATACATACATACATACATACATAAAAATATATATGTACATATATACTATACTATATGTGTATGCGGGGTTGTG
This sequence comes from Zaprionus vittiger, assembly GCA_018904025.1. Taxonomy (NCBI): domain Eukaryota; kingdom Metazoa; phylum Arthropoda; class Insecta; order Diptera; family Drosophilidae; genus Zaprionus; species Zaprionus vittiger. The sequence goes on along the minus strand of JAEIFQ010001126.1, from coordinate 3,585,043 downwards.
TTTACCAAGTCTGACTTTCTTTAAATTTCTATCAAAGCTAATACAAAATCTAAATGGGAATTCAGAAGATTTATGAAAACCAACTTAAACCTACATATGTATGTACATATATTAATATATATGGTATATACATACATACATACATATATAGGCTATATCAATTTGTACAGAATTGTTTAGAATATCGGAATAATATGATAAACTTTAGTAAGAATAACCAAATGGAAAAGGATGGACATATAAAAAGGCTGGGAGTATGAAAATTAGTGAGGATGGACAAGAGAGAGAAGGAATATGATATGAATTTAGATATGGTATGATTGGATAATGAGAAACAGGAATACGAATCAGCACATATAGAAGAGAAACAACTTGATAGGATATCAGGGCCTGGGGTGGTAATTACCCAAGGATCCCCGACATGTTTTGCATGTAGAGCCAAGGTCCGTCTATATAGCGAACGCTCTCCTCGGATCTGTTAAAGAAATAAACAGAATAGAAGAATTAAAATCGATTGCCTTATAACTACTATAGCTTTGTATAACTGCAGATATCTATAGATCTTAATCGGAATTACTTTTACAGGCCACAAGATGAACTTATTGCTTGGAAATTGCGTCGGTAGCTGTGATCAGCTTGCCGGACCGCCACCGGATTTTATTCTATCGATGCCGCCGCCGCCGTTGCCATCGTTCCTGATAACAAAACCGAAGAGCGTTGTGGACATTGTGCTGCCGGCGAACGAGAGCCAGCCCTGCTTTGCGGCCTTCATGTGCGGCCAGAGCAGTCTGCAGCACAACGACAGCGGGAACGAGCTGATGGAACTGGTGCGCAGCGACACGAAGAGTCTAGAGAATGTCTGGTTCTTTGTCTCCTCGTGCATTGGCATCTTTGTGCTGGGCTGCTTTCTGGCACTGATTGTCATCCGTTGCAGAGAGTAAGTACCACCTCCCATATATAGCTGCCAATGTGACTCTATCCCTATATTAATTGAAGCTCTTTCAGCAACTTCTTCTCGTACCACGATGCGAACATCAAGCAGACAGCGATCAATGCGTTGGGGGAGGCCACCAAATCGAATGCCTTCACCTCGGGCGGAATTCTTTATCCGTGTGCAACGGCCAATAGTCGAGATCTGCTCCAGAGCCAGTTGGTTAACGATAGTCGACTGCTTTGGGCCACATTGACACCGCATGGCACACGGCACTTCATCATTGAGAACTCACAGGACGGCGGCATTGGTGGCGCCAGTGTGGGTGGAGGCGGAGGCGGACACTACGAATCGGTGGACTATCGCGGCAAGGCACATAGTCAGGTGTTTCGCGGCTATGCCAAGCAGTCGCAATCGTTTGTTAAGGTGAGCAGCAGAAGAAAGCACGAATAAGTTGGGAAATCATAAAGATTTAACATACATATGTATATCTGTATATATATTCTTAGTCCTTCGATAACAATGGCTTCGTCGACTACGATTACGAGGATCCCACGCCACTGATGGACTCCTACCATGACGACATGGACTCGGGCTATCAGGAGCCGCACGAGGTGACAGGTTCATTGCGACGATCGCCCATGCGCACTCTGGCATCATCGCCCACTGCACACGATATATCGAACATCAGTGTCGGTGGAGGAGGCAATGTTGGAGGAATCAACAACTACAACAGCAGCTCAAATCAAACACCAAACGCACTGTCGTCCATGAGTCGCAAGACCACGCTCTCGCGACGCATTAGCGATGCCTCCTCCCACAATGGCACATCAATGTAATGTCTTATTTCTAATCTATCGCATAGTTTAACGCGCACACATGTTATGTAAATTACGCATGGATTGATTGGAGGAACAGCGACGGAGGAGATAGATAGAGACAGTGAGAGAGAGAGAGAGAGACAGTGAGAGAGAGGGAGTGGAGACAGTGAACTAAGCAAGCCTGCCAGTCGTCCATAAATCGCAAACTATCGTGCAGTTTTTATACATATTTGAATATATTATATATGTACGTCATCCTAGTCTAAGTGAATACCTAATACGACTAACAGACATAGAGGTAATGCAACTGCTTGAAACTGCTAATTCAACTACTTAAATATACGAACTATATGCCATATAAACATGGTCTCGCTAAAAGATAACCCTACAAGCTACAACTAGAACATACTATCATAACTAGAACATACTATCGAACTTCGCATAGTATAGTTGGAGTTCATCAAACTTGCAACATACTATCGTACTACGCATTGTATAGTTGAAGTTCATCATAACTAGAACATACTATCGAACTACGTATCGTATAGTTTAACAAGCGTAGAACATACTATCGTACTATGCATTGTATAATTGAAGTTCATCATAACTAGAACATACTATCGTACTACGTATCGTATAGTTCAAGTTCATCATAACTAGAACATACTATCGAACTTCGCATAGTATAGTTGGAGTTCATCAAACTTGCAACATACTATCGTACTACGCATTGTATAGTTGAAGTTCATCATAACTAGAACATACTATCGAACTACGTATCGTATAGTTTAACAAGCGTAGAACATACTATCGAACTATGCATCGTATAGTTGAAGTTCATCATAACTGGAACATACTATCGAACTACGCATTGTATAGTTGAAGTTCATCATAACTAGAACATACTATCGAACTACGTATCGTATAGTTTAACAAGCGTAGAACATACTATCGAACTATGCATCGCATAGTTGAAGTTCATCAAACTTGCAGCATACTATCGTAATATGCATTGTATAGTTGAAGTTCATCATAACTAGAACATACTATCGAACTACGTATCGTATAGTTTAACAAGCGTAGAACATACTATCGAACTATGCATCGTATAGTTGAAGTTCATCAAACTTGCAACATACTATCGTACTACGCATTGTATAGTTGAAGTTCATCATAACTAGAACATACTATATATAGTTGGAGTTCATTAAACCTGCAACATACTATCGTACTATGCATTGTATAGTTGAAGTTCATCATAACTAGAACATACTATCGTATAGTTCATCAGACTTAATACATACTAGCGTACTACACATCGTATAGTTTAAGTTTAATAGTTGAAATATACTATCGTACTACGCATCGTACAGTTCATCATAACTAGACCATACTATCGTATGCATGCTTACGCAAATAATCCAGTTTCCATACGATATTTTCGATATTAAATTTATTTTACATTGCGATGATTTTAACAACTTACAAGCAAGTTTGTTTGTGTTTGTGTTTTTTTTATGTTCAACATGTCCCATTAAAAAATAAATAATTAATCATAACGAACGTCAGATACTGCGTAAATTACGGGGTATTTTGGCGAAAAAAAATAATAGATATAAAAGATAAAGATTAAAAATACAAATAATAATAATAAAGAGAATTTAACTACTAGAAAATGAGCTTAGCAACTTAATATACTCTTGATCCAGTCGTGCAGATGCACCTCGATGACATTCACCTGGTTGTAGTTCTTGAGATGGAACTGATTGAACGCCGTGGTCAGGTGCATGACGGCGGAGACAAAGTCGCTTAGCCGGAGTGTGCCATCCTTGCGTATATATCGCTGGATGAGGCAGTTCATGATGTCGGTGCTCAACTGGAATCCGATGTCGTAGAGAGCATCGCGTAGCCGCTCCGCCCGCAAGATGCCCGCTTTCTCTTTCGTATACATTTTGAAGACACCTTGCCATGACTTCAGGTTGACCATAAATGTCTTGAACTGCTGGAACGTGATCCGGCCGTTGCCGCTTTTGTCTTGCAGCGCAATCACCTGACGACAAATGTCGATGTTGGCACAGCCCTTGATGTAATCGTTGGGCAGACACGCCTCCAGCAGTTCGTGCAGCTCGAAGCAATTGATGGTCTTGTTCTCATCCGCCAACTGCATGTAGACCGGTTCGTATTGGCAGACACTCTTGATCTTCTGCACATTGTCGTCGCTCTTGAGCGATGGAAACGGATCCAGCAAGATCATCGTTTGTGTCTCCAGGCATGACAATCGAAAGGCGGCTGTGCCCAAGATGCGGACTGTGAACTGTGCCTCCTCCGCGGGCTCATATGTCGTCGGTATTAGCACATAGTGTCCTGCCTCCAGTTGGGTATGGTAGCTCACGTGCCGCGTATTCCCATAGTCGGAGTTCAGGTACGAGACGTGATTCTTGAAGAAATCCTTTTGCAGACACTCGTTGAGACTGTACTCGCGATTCCACATGTACATGGTGAACCCAATAACCTTGGGCTCGACAGCCGTATGCTGATTTAGAGCGATAACAATGTCCTGCTTCTCCTGTATGGCAATCAGGAGCTGCGGATTGATGTGAAACGATTCGTGATTGCGACACCCGCCCGCTGTCACGCCCCGTTTCCATTGGCCCTGGTACATCTTCATTTTCCAGTGCAGCGGTCGACCCTTGAGCATATCCTCACCATTGGCCGTATCCGAGTCCAGATAGACCACCTCCAGTGTGCTAAACGTTTGTACAAAGTCATAGAACGAGATCCAAAACTCTCCCAGCTGCAGTTGGGCCAGCAGGCGACCTCGCTCCACCGATGACACGCGCTCCCAGGTCTTTGAAGTTGGCGACCAATCGCCCACAAAATTTGTCTTATCCCCAAAGGGTTTCGATGAGAATGTGTCCTTGATGCGAACCAATTGAACCGAGTCGCCCATTACGGTCTCAACTTTGTCCAGGCAAGAGAGTCTGAAAGGTGAAGAAGATTTATTGTAGTTTATAATGGATAAGGTAAAAGGTGAGAGACAGAGAGAGAGAGAGCGAAAGAGAGGAGGAGAAAGAGAGAGAGAGAGAGAGCGAAAGAGAGAGAAAGAGAAGAGGAGAAAAAGAGAGAGAGATACGCAAAGCAATCGCCTCTTATTTTGATTTAATTCCTGTAACTAAGCTAGTTATACCCCAGAAGTTTGAAGCTATTGTAAGTCAATATAAACCATATACAATATTATACATATATAATATATATACCCCTATATACCCTTCGCACAGTTTTAAAAAGGGCGTACCTATGGGCATTAGGTGACTTGAATAAGGTCTGTACTAATTGTCCAATCGGTTTGAAACCTAGAGGAAACGTCAGCTAAATATATGTCAAATTCAGAAAGTTGCATTTTTTATATGTCGCTGACAAATCAAATTGAGAAATTCAATTATTGCTTGTAAGAGGCGGTGGGCGTGGCATTTAACATTTGAAATAAACTGGATTAGCGTATGTTATACAGGAAGCTTCATGCCAAATTCGGTATCTCTAGCTTTTCTAATAGCTGAGATCTCGACGTTCAAACAGACAGACGGACAAGGGTCAATCGACTCGACTGGTGACCCAGATCAAGAATATATATATATATATATATGCTTTAACGGGTCTGCCACGCCTCCTTTTGCCTGTTGCATACACTAGAAACCCTCACCCCCATCCCACCATCTCTCGTCAGGCCTAGCTAGAGCTTTCTCTGAGATCTCTGAATTCAATCGGGGTGCAAGTTTACCTGTAATTCACATTGACAAGAATCCCATTCGAAAGCCTCTCGGTGGCATTTTTCTTCTGCACCGGTGCATTCTTCACCGCAATGCAGGTGACAATGCAGGTGGTGGCCAGATGATCCTTTAACGTCTGGGGCCTTATGCTATCCGATATGATGGGCATGCACTTGACAACGCCGCCAAGCAGATCGGTTAGTCCGTCCGATCGTGTGCCATACTTGAGAGCCTCATAGGAGCCATGCAGCTTAGCGATGGCCTTCTCCAGCAGAGATGCCCAGAAACAGTTGGACAACTGGGGCTGCATGAACGCCAAGCGTCCATTGATTGTGGGCAGGCGATCGTCGACAAGGACCTCGACCCATTCACCGCACCACCAGAGGCGAAAGCGATAGATGCCCATCGATTTATCTAGGCTCTGATCGGCAGGTACGACGCGATAGAAGAGATTTCGCAACGAGTAGAGCACGCCCAGGCATGAGACCAGCCACCGATCCCCCATCTTTCCGGGCACCACATCGAACTCGGCATTCTCATTGAGAAACGCGGCCTGAGCATTATTCAGTTCGGCAATACGTTTCCATTGGAATGTGAACGGGGGCGTTTGATAGTAAAATACAGACGATTGTATTGCTGGAAAATCAGCGTCTTCCCACAGCACATTTTTCGACTTGCAATCACTGATTATTCTCTCGTATTTCGATGCCATATTCTGTTTATTAAGGTGTATTACACGACACTTTGTCCATTCGAGAATTTTATTGTTTTGTTTAACATCACTTTCGAGTGTGATATTTGCGACTTTTAGTTTTTCCAAGTGAAAGTTAATTTCATAAGCTGCTGCGCTGCTGTGGGTAAGTCACTGCCACCTAGTCTAAGTCTGGTTCGTTTCTTAGTTCAGTGTGACCAGCTCTCTGCACCGCGAAACGCACCAATCCAAGACGCACGTCACGTCTGCGCAGACAACGAAAATGGGTAGAAAGAAAGAGACGGAGTGAGCTTATTTTGTGTGTGGGGGCAGCTAAGTAGGTCGTACTAAAAAGGTTTATTCAAATTCAGTCCGTTATATCTACAAACATATCTATATACATATGTATATGTGTGCTAAGCTTCTCTAAAAGACAGAAGAAACAATTCCTGGATGGCAGTGTAAATAGTAATAAATCATAAGTGCAATGCCTGCTATATAGAAACCGATAACTGCCACGGATATGTACAATGGTACATATAGGGCACAGACTATAATGTTCTGCAATAGACAGAACGTTAAGTAAACCATGTACTTGATCTTCGTTGGCGCATCCCTAACTGGTGTATAGACGAACATATAGACTACTCCGAACGTAAGGCACAGTATGTAGTTCACCATGGCCGAGCTTCCGAACTTGGGTGTGTCGAGTGCAAAGACAATGGTGCCGCATAGAAATATATGTGTCAGAGAGCCAGCGAGAGTTTCCATCGGAAATATACTCGCCATATAAGCCAAGAATATTGTACGGGAAGCTAGAAATACAGTATCAGAAACAAATAATACATGTATTTATTGAATTGAGACTGTGTATAGTATTAAGTGCTACTAACCAGTCAAGCACAGGAGATACCAAAACTGTACAACAAGTCCCTTAGTTCCTATGTCGTATTTATCCAGCTGAACAGACCGATTCGAACGATTATAAGCAACCAAACACCAGGCGATGCTCAAGAAATATATTCCAAAAGTTACGGCACGAAAATCTGCAAAAACCCTACGTTGATCAAAGACATTCAGTTCATTCCAATGGGTATTCGACAAAATTACAGGTTAAGCATCTGATATATCGTAGGAGTATTGCAAGTTGTAACACTTTCTGAGGAGCCGATTCCAGAAACGAATCGAAGAGTCGTATAAAGCCCACATTGCACTCTTCCTTTGAATGCCTGTTGTAAAACCTGAAATTCCACAGAAAGTTATTAACAATTACTTATTATTATTTCATTGCCAAATGAATTTCTTACTCAATCTGGGCCACTTTGTCCCCCCGGTCTTTAGCCTGATAATATTTCAAGGCCCAACTCAGGGTGATTGCATCGCGAAACAAATATGAGAGCACAAGCTTCCATATGTGATCCGCAAGGTTGACCGTCTTCCTTCCCAAGTTGCTTTCAATGAGTCTATCAAATTTATACAATGAAAATAAATAAATATACATATGTATATATTTAGCTTACATATTCGAATATATCAGCGTAGTCAAGAACATGGGCACCAATATCGATGCAACTGTCCAGGAACAGTGGGCATAGTATTCGGATTTCCCATAATCAAATGCCAGATACCAGTTGATTATGATCGAAGTAAAGCGCATTATTGCCGAAAATATAGTCATGCCTGTGTTGAGCGGCGATATCTGGCATGATAACGCTGAAGTTGAAACCTCGTAGTTATCCATTTTCCAGAAGCGAATCTCAATAGGAGATTCCACACTCTTGAATGCTTCATCGATGGGTCATTTAATTGCACTGTTTATATGATACTGTTTGATCTCAGGCTTAGGCTGCTAAATGCAGTTTCTTGGATGCAGTCAGCTGCATGCAATATCAGAGATGGTCAAGCCATGATCGATAGTTATCGAAATACAAGGCAAGTGCTTGTAGAAAAGCGCTAAATCTTGCCAAAGATGCTGCCAAATTTGCAATCATTTTAGTTATTGGTTTTGTTTTGAATTATAAAATTATTTTAATATTCAGATATTTTATTTTATATAGTCTTTTATTATATATTATTTATTTTATTTCTTTACAATTAAATTATTATATTACTTTTTATTTAGTCAAATTTTACCAAACTTGACTTTCAATACAAAATGATTTAGTATATTATCACTAAGCATCGAACAGCTTGTGCATACATAGCACACATACATTGAAACGATGGCTAGCGCTAATGCGCTCATGCCCATGCTCATTGCATCGCTGTCGTTGTGCGATAGAGGTGGGAAACATCGATGTTTTACTATAACATCGATGTTTTACTCTAAAAACATCGGTGTCCGCAGACGTCGATGTTTTCCGACCTCTATTGTGCGACTGAGCTGATGCCGCTGTTCGCTCCTTCTGGATTGCTCACCGCTTACTCGTGAAACAATTCGGGCCCTGGGGTCATAATAAACCGAACACCATTGGGCAAGTACTTTCCGCTGTTTGAGTGCTCTATATGTTCAATGCTTAGAGATATTATGTATTTGTTCCCAAAATCGTAGCCCATACGCTGGATCTACAAGAGGGGAGGGCAGGGTGGGGTGCACCAGGAGTATCTAGGGGACACCCCGAACTTCAACCGATGGAACAAATCCAAATCGCATTTATGTTTAAATGACACACAGTTTGCTTTATGTTCAATGTTATATTTCCGCATTTAATATATAAATATATATCTATATAGGTATTTTATGATGTTACCATATACAAAAATAATAATCTTTCAACCTTTGACCTTTGCATAATGAATAACATATAGGACTACTTAGAAGATTGCTTGTGTGAATGAGTAACAATAAAAAAATAAGACACGGTGAAAGGGGGGTAGTACCTTAGAGAACCTATATTTGGTAGTTCGACCACGCCCCGCCGATCATAGTAGATATATATTGTAGATTATGAGATTCGTATTGGGAATCACTTAGAGTAGCAGAACTTGATGAGGATAAGTATCATCTGGGAATACATAAAGATAGTAAAAATGGAATTCGATGATACTGAAAGGTTGGTACTATTGCTAGTTAGTGGTGAATTACGGCACAGAGTTTCGTTTCTAATAAAAAAGTCCAACATAAATTCTATGTGATTGGCCGGTGTGAATTCCTTACAATGCTCCAAATGGCGAACAATGCACGATTCCACCGTGCGAATTTCCTTGCATTGTTTCTCGCCAAAAACCAACTTGGGTATTATCTTGAATTTGCTGGCACTGTTTAGATACGTCGAGAAGGTACTGTTTATGCACTGTTTGATGTTATCCCTCTGAGACTTAACGCACTCGGGCCCCCCCTCGGAAATGAAACGGGCTATTAGTTCGCCATCCTTGTAGCACACAGAGTTCAATAGACTCTGTACAATACGTTTGTACGGATCCAGGCTCTCCTGCTCATCTTTGTCCAGACAGGGCAACAGTTTAGCCGTGAATACATCATAACATTCAAAGGCGTTTGATCGCTTGGCGCAGAATTTGTTGAAGACCACATTCAGCTCTCCGCGTTGATAGGCTTCTTGAATCTCTCCTTGCATCGCCATGGATATAACTATTTTGGTCATGCAATTGGAGAGGGTCCTAGAACCGGCCTTAATATCCATAAAGGCTTGTTCGCCGGCCTCTTCGCCAGACACTTCGATGCACTTCTTTCTGAGCATTTCATTGACTTTGATGTGGCCGAAGTTTGTTTTAGAAAAATCCTCCGGAAGTTGACTTTGCAAGTCGAGTTGATCCAAAAATCCAAAATCTGCACGTACTTTAAATATTCCGCACAATATTAAGATGGACCAAATACAGGCACAGGTTGGCAGCTTCATTTTGTTATAACTACGATATCTTAATTAGATTGATATTCAATTCTTTCCTAAGTGTTACACTTTATGTTGCCTCAAAAGTGTACTTTTTGTAGCTAATTTTGCATTTATAGTTAGAAATCGTACAGACCAGTAAGACTGTTTCTTTTAAACTAAAAGGCTCGCATAGGAAATACGACTCGAAAGCCAAACTTTTTTATCTACACTGCCAACATTTTTTTGACGACTTCTGGAAACATAAATATTTTTTCTTTTTTCAATGCGTTACAAACTTTCATTTGCAGAGGTTACTTAAAAAAACACCTTTCAAGACATCACCGACCACATAAAGACTAGACATGTCCGTCTCTATACTATGTGCCTCGATCAGACCGATATATCGTATAGCTACTATAGAACCTTTTGAATGATTTTCGTGCTGCAAACATTTAATCATAATTAACTGAAAGCAAAGCACTTTATCAATTCCAATTACTAATACTTAATCCTTTACAACAATTAACACTTTTACCGTTTCCTTGAAATCGGATTACTATAGCTTACAGGTTATTGGAACTATCAGAGTTGATTTTCAAAGCGCACAAAAACACTGGCTTGTTCATAACCAAATAGCAATTTAGTTCAGTGTAGTGTGGGAAATCGATGCAAACTCATATTGCTACATACTCAAACACAACTTTCAAAAGTTGTTGTATTGGTGCCAGCCATCGGAAGTTCCAACCGAACTTGTGCCAGAATTGATAAGGCTTATGACTATATATATGAACATGTTTCGAAAATTATAAAAAGAACGATGTCCGATTATGTGTCTGAACTATAAGAACTGGGACTACCAAATTAATATTGTTCACTTTGGAGGAAAGTGAACATAAAAGTTGTTTAAGAATTGGGTGTACTGAAATATAGTAAGCTGAAATAGAAGTTACGGTAAAGGTTAAATAGCTGCATGCGTCACCGATTTTGTTTAAATTTTTTTTACTGATAAAGCTATATTTATCATGTTTTTTTTTAATTGAATTTTGAAAATAATTAAATTTACATGTATTTTGTTGTTGGCCAATTCTGAGTAAAACGTCACAATGATGCGCACAGTGGCCTACAAGCGATTTATTTGAAACGAAATGTTATTTAGATATCGTACAATAATGTTTTATTTTATGAGTTGCATATTGGGTGAGAGTTTCAGCGCCTGCAACTATAACTCGTTGGTCGGCAGACTGACGCCAACGTAGATGTTTAATAACTCAATATGCTGCCAAAATAACATATATGTGGTGTGAAAAAAAATATTTTTGTTGAAGAATAGGGCGCCGGAGGCAAAAATTTTTTGAAAAAATAAAATCGCGCGCGCGATACGGCACGAAAATCTGCAAAAACCCTTCGTTGATCAAAGACATTCAGTTCATTCCAATGGGTATTCGGCAAAATTACAGGTTAAGCATCTGAAATATCGTAGGAGTATTGCAAGTTGTAACACTTTCTGAGGAGCCGATTCCAGAAACGAATCGAAGAGTCGTATAAAGCCCACATTGCACTCTTCCTTTGAATGCCTGTTGTAAAACCTGAAATTCCACAGAAAGTTATTAACAATTACTTATTATTATTTCATTGCCAAATGAATTTCTTACTCAATCTGGGCCACTTTGTCCCCCCGGTCTTTAGCCTGATAATATTTCAAGGCCCAACTCAGGGTGATTGCATCGCGAAATAAATATGAGAGCACAAGCTTCCATATGTGATCCGCAAGGTTGACCGTCTTCCTTCCCAAGTTGCTTTCAATGAGTCTATCAAATTTATACAATGAAAATAAATAAATATACATATGTATATATTTAGCTTACATATTCGAATATATCAGCGTAGTCAAGAACATGGGCACCAATATCGATGCAACTGTCCAGGAACAGTGGGCATAGTATTCGGATTTCCCATAATCAAATGCCAGATACCAGTTGATTATGATCGAAGTAAAGCGCATTATTGCCGAAAATATAGTCATGCCTGTGTTGAGCGGCGATATCTGGCATGATAACGCTGAAGTTGAAACCTCGTAGTTATCCATTTTCCAGAAGCGAATCTCAATAGGAGATTCCACACTCTTGAATGCTTCATCGATGGGTCATTTAATTGCACTGTTTATATGATACCGTTTGATCTCAGGCTTAGGCTGCTAAATGCAGTTTCTTGGATGCAGTCAGCTGCATGCAATATCAGAGATGGTCAAGCCATGATCGATAGTTATCGAAATACAAGGCAAGTGCTTGTAGAAAAGCGCTAAATCTTGCCAAAGATGCTGCCAAATTTGCAATCATTTTAGTTATTGGTTTTGTTTTGAATATATGTTGAAGTCAGAAAGTTGTATCTTTTATACAGCGCTTACAAATTAAGTTCAAAAATTAAATTATTGATTTGCGGGGGCGGTGGGTGTGGCAGCCAACATTTGAAATAAACTTGATCTGCACCTGGCACACAGAAACCTTATTGCCAAATTTGGTGTCTCTAGCTTTTATAATAACTAAGATCTGTGTGTTCATCTGGTCATCCGGACACCCGGACAGACATGGCTCAATCGACTCGGCTAATGATCCTGAGTAAGAATATATATACTTTATGGGATCTCCCACGCCTCCTTCTGCCTGTTACATACATTTGCACAAAGTTAGTACACCCTTTTTTGACCATTTTCAATGGTTGAGGGGTATAAACATTTCAACGAAATCGGTGTCGTAGGCAGCTATTTAACCTTTACCAAATATTTAGTTGAAAGTAAGGTATCTTTACTTCTATAATATTTTGAGTACACAGCAAAGAGGTTAGAAAAACAGCATACAATTATTTTCTGAAGGGTTTTGAAAGCATATTCCGCTGAATTTTGAAGACATTAAATATTTCGTATTTATTTTAGCGACATTATTCGTATTGTCACGCCCTGACATCGACCTGGGAAAATAACTCTGATAATATAAATCATATAAATTGCTTTGTTTTGATATTTCGTTAATAAATTGCAAGGCATCGAAAATTGTATTAATTTATTTAGATATTGTATGAATGTGCTTGATTATCATAATGATTAACTTTACAGACCATTAACCTTTTCTGCTTGGACATTTGTATATTATATGTAGTACATTTGAATATTAAAAGGTATAAGCAATAGATAAATTGTTTTGTGGGGGTGTAATGTAACATACAGGTAGACACGTCATTCCAGTTGTCATAATAATTATTTACGGTCCCTGATTGCGACATACAGTTTCGTTACCTATAGTGTTAAACATAGATTCTATGAGATTGACCGGTGTGGCTTTCTCACAACCTTTTAGATGGCTAAGAATGCACGACTTCAATGTGAGAAATTCACCGCATGTTTTTTGGCCAATGACAAACTTGGGCATCTTACTTGAGTAAAACCCTGGAAAGGTACTGTTTATACACTGACGGAATTTACTTTGAGGCTCAAAGCACTCAAAGCCCTTTTCGGCAAAGAATAGGGCTATCTGCTCGCCATCCTTTTGGCACAAAAAGTCCAATTCACTTTGTAGAACAATTTTCATCACATTCAGGCTTTCCTGCTCTTCTTTCTCCAGACAGGTCGACATTTTAAGCTCCAATGCATTTAAACATACTATAAAATTTGATCGCTTAGGGCAGTACTTTTTGAAGAACACATCCAGCGTACTGAGACGAACCGCATCTTCAAAATCTGTTTGGATTATCGTTTTGTTAAAAACCCTGCTCTCGCAGTCTTGGTACGTCATGAAGCTGGCATTAATATCCCTATTCGCTTGTTCGCCGGCCTCTTGGCCTAACATTTCGATGCACTTCTTTCTCATCCCCATTGTGTTGCGCGGCGAGGGTCTTCTATGATAATTATTTTCAAAATTCAATTAAAAAAAAACTAGAAGCGACCGCCAAATAATTCGTTCACCTAAAATCATGATAAAAAATAACAGTAAAAAAATTTAAACAAAATCGGTGACGCATGCAGCTATTTAACCTTTACCAAAGTAAGGTATCTTTACTTCTATAATATTTTGAGTAGACAGCAAAGAGGTTAGAAAAACAACATACAATACAATCATTTTCTGAAGGCTTCTTAAATCATATTCCGCTGACATTTTTATGACATAAAATATTTAATTTTTATTTTATCGACATTTTATAGCTGGGCAAAAAACTGTGATAACATAAATCATTAAAACTTGGACTACTTCGAAACAAGGTTTTATTTTTAAATTCATTCTCAAGGGATTTTTTTTTGAAGATCAATATCAAACCAGTAAGAAAAGCAACAGTCGCGCGGCACGCGACAGTGGGATACCCTTCGACCTACGTTCCTATGTATGTACACATACATATGCATATGCACATGATTTGCAATTATTCTCGATAGATGGCGCTCGCGCTTCGCGCTCGCCTGCCTCCCTAGTTAGTAGACACAAGCACTTGGTTTCATGCTCATACTTTCTTGAATAACTTTTGTGTTTATTGTCCGATCCGATTGTAATTTAGTGAATAGGTAGATATAACTATCAGCTAAGTATATGTTACAGTCAGAAAGTTTTATCTTTAATACAACGCTTACAAATTGAGTTCAAAAATTAAATTATTGATTTGCAAGGGCGGTGGGCGTGGCACCCAACATTTGAAATAAACTTCATCTGCGCCTGGTACACAGAAACCTTCATGCCAAATTTGGTGTCTCTAGCTCTTATAATAGCTGAGATCTGTGTGTTCATCTGGTCATCCATACATCCGGACATCCGGACAGACAGACAGACATGGCTCAATCGACTCGGCTAGTGATCCTGAGCAAGAATATATATACTTTATGGGGTCTGCCATGCCTCCTTCTGCCTGTTACATACATTTGCACAAAGTTAGTATACCCTTTTTTGACCATTTTCAATGGTCGAAGGGTATAAAAAATAACCCATGATTCATGCTGAAATTCGATTTCCTCCAACTGGAAATTTCTACGTTCAACAAACTAATTGTACATCGAAATCAGAACTCGAACCAACCCATTTCTTGAATAAACAGATTGTGAACAATGTATTCCAGTCGAGTTTTAATCAAAGGTTTAAGACGCTACAGCAGGAATACTAAGCTAACTAACCGAGCTCCCATAACGTACTTTATTACATTAAATATACATACCTATGCTTAGCAGCCTCTTAAAAAATTGAAGAAACAACTCCTGAATGGCAGTGTAAATAGTAATAGATCATAAGTGCGATGCCTGCTATATAGAAACGATAACTGCCACGGATATGTACAATGGTACATATAGGGCACAGACTATAATGTTCTGCAATAGACAGAACGTTAAGTAAACCATGTACTTGATCTTCGTTGGCGCATCCCTAACTGGTGTATAGACGAACATATAGACTACTCCGAACGTAAGGCACAGTATGTAGTTCACCATGGCCGAGCTTCCGAACTTGGGTGTGTCGAGTGCAAAGACAATGGTGCCGCATAGAAATATATGTGTCAGAGAGCCAGCGAGAGTTTCCATCGGAAATATACTCGCCATATAAGCCAAGAATATTGTACGGGAAGCTAGAAATACAGTATCAGAAACAAATAATACATGTATTTATTGAATTGAGACTGTGTATAGTATTAAGTGCTACTAACCAGTCAAGCACAGGAGATACCAAAACTGTACAACAAGTCCCTTAGTTCCTATGTCGTATTTATCCAGCTGAACAGACCGATTCGAACGATTATAAGCAACCAAACACCAGGCGATGCTCAAGAAATATATTCCAAAAGTTACGGCACGAAAATCTGCAAAAACCCTACGTTGATCAAAGACATTCAGTTCATTCCAATGGGTATTCGACAAAATTACAGGTTAAGCATCTGATATATCGTAGGAGTATTGCAAGTTGTAACACTTTCTGAGGAGCCGATTCCAGAAACGAATCGAAGAGTCGTATAAAGCCCACATTGCACTCTTCCTTTGAATGCCTGTTGTAAAACCTGAAATTCCACAGAAAGTTATTAACAATTACTTATTATTATTTCATTGCCAAATGAATTTATTACTCAATCTGGGCCACTTTGTCCCCCCGGTCTTTAGCCTGATAATATTTCAAGGCCCAACTCAGGGTGATTGCATCGCGAAACAAATATGAGAGCACAAGCTTCCATATGTGATCCGCAAGGTTGACCGTCTTCCTTCCCAAGTTGCTTTCAATGAGTCTATCAAATTTATACAATGAAAATAAATAAATATACATATGTATATATTTAGCTTACATATTCGAATATATCAGCGTAGTCAAGAACATGGGCACCAATATCGATGCAACTGTCCAGGAACAGTGGGCATAGTATTCGGATTTCCCATAATCAAATGCCAGATACCAGTTGATTATGATCGAAGTAAAGCGCATTATTGCCGAAAATATAGTCATGCCTGTGTTGAGCGGCGATATCTGGCATGATAACGCTGAAGTTGAAACCTCGTAGTTATCCATTTTCCAGAAGCGAATCTCAATAGGAGATTCCACACTCTTGAATGCTTCATCGATGGGTCATTTAATTGCACTGTTTATATGATACTGTTTGATCTCAGGCTTAGGCTGCTAAATGCAGTTTCTTGGATGCAGTCAGCTGCATGCAATATCAGAGATGGTCAAGCCATGATCGATAGTTATCGAAATACAAGGCAAGTGCTTGTAGAAAAGCGCTAAATCTTGCCAAAGATGCTGCCAAATTTGCAATCATTTTAGTTATTGGTTTTGTTTTGAATTATAAAATTATTTTAATATTAAGATATTTTATTTTATATAGTCTTTTATTATATTTTATTTATTTTATTTCTTTACAATTAAATTATTATATTACTTTTTATTTAGTCAAATTTTACCAAACTTGACTTTCAATACAAAATGATTTAGTATATTATCACTAAGCATCGAACAGCTTGTGCATACATAGCACACATACATTGAAACGATGGCTAGCGCTAATGCGCTCATGCCCATGCTCATTGCATCGCTGTCGTTGTGCGATAGAGGTGGGAAACATCGATGTTTTACTATAACATCGATGTTTTACTCTAAAAACATCGGTGTCCGCAGACGTCGATGTTTTCCCACCTCTATTGTGCGACTGAGCTGATGCCGCTGTTCGCTCCTTCTGGATTGCTCACCGCTTACTCGTGAAACAATTCGGGCCCTGGGGTCATAATAAACCGAACACCATTGGGCAAGTACTTTCCGCTGTTTGAGTGCTCTATATGTTCAATGCTTAGAGATATTATGTACATATGTATTTGATAACAGCTTCTATACCTGGACTTATAAATTTCTTTTTTTTTAACGACTCGAAACTGCTCCCAAAATCGTAGCCCATACGCTGAATCTACAAGAGGGGAGGGCAGGGTGGTATTTTCCCTGCACCAGGAGTTTCTAGGGGACGCTCCGAACTTCATCCGATGGAACAAATCCAAATCGCATTTATGTTTAAATGATTAACAGCTTGCTTTATGTTCAATACTATATTTCCGCATTTAATATATAAATATATATCTATATAGGTATATTATGATGTTACCATATACAAAAATAATAATCTTTCAACCTATGACCTTTGCATAATGAATATCATATAGGAGTACTTATGAGATTGCTTGTGTGAATGAGTAACAATAAAAAATGAGATATGGTGAAAGGGGGGTAGTACATCCGGCATGGGAGATTGCTGTACTTAAACAATTAAGAGTGCACATTTCAAAGTTCCTGACTTAATAACTATGAACGACAATTTGACATTCAGACGCAGTGAACACTTTGCTGTTGTTATTGCAAAAGACACTGAGAAACCAGGGCCAATAAGAATATAATACATATGTATACGTAATATTGATACATCAAACTCGTTTGTTCTTCCCGCTTTCTTGTTGTTTTTTGTTTTTCTCTCTCTCTTTTGTATAGTTATTGCTGTTGTTGTTATTACTCTTACTCTTACTGTTACTGTTGTTGACTTTGTACCTTAGAGAACCTATACTTGGTAGTTCTACCACGCCCCCGCCGATTATAGTAGATATATAGATTATGAGATTCGTATTGGGAATCACTTAGAGTAGCAGAACTTGATGAGGATAAGTATCATCTGGGAATACATAAAGATAGTAAAAATGGAATTCGATGATACTGAAACGTTGGTACTATTGCTAGTTAGAGGCAAAGGTTGATAATTACGGCATAGAGTTTCGTTTCTGATAAAGTTAAACATAGATTCAATGAGATTGGCCGGTGTGATTTTCTTACAATGCTCCAAATGGCGAACAATGCACGATTCCAGCGTGCGAATTTCTTTGCATTGCTTCTCGCCAACAACCAGCTTGGGTATCGTCTTGATTTTGCTATTATCCTGCAGATCGGCACTGTTTAAATACGTCGAGAAGGTACTGTTCATGCACTGCTGGATGTTATCCCTCTGAGACTCAAGGCACTCGGGCCCCTCCTCGGCAATGAAGAGGGCTATTTGGTCGCCATCCTTGTGGCACACAAAGTTTAAGAGACTCTGTACAATACGTTTGATCACATCCTGGCTTTCCTGCTCATCCTTGTCCAGACAGGGCAACAGTTTAGCCGTGAATACATCAAAACATTCAATGGCGTTTGATCGCTTGGCGCAGTATTTGTTGAAGACCACATCCAGTTCACCGCGAGGACTGGCTTCTTGAATCTCTGTTTGCATCGCCGTGAAGTTAACTATGTTGGTCATGCATTCGGAGAGGGTCATAAAACCGGCCTCAATATCCTTATAGGCTTGTTCGCCGGCTTCTTCGCCGGACACTTCGATGCACTTCTTACTGAGCATTTCCTTGACTTCGTTGTAGCTGAAGTTTGTTTTAGAAAAATCTTCCGGAAGTTGACTTTGCAAGTCGAGTTGATCCAAATTAAAATCTGCGCGTACTTTAAATATTCCGCACAATATTAAGATGGACCAAATACAGGCACAGGTTGGCAGCTTCATTTTGTTATATGATATCTTAATTAGTTTGATATATTGAACGGAATTCAATTTTAATTCAATAATTGGTCGCTTCTTAAATGTTACGCTTCCTGTTGCATTACTGACAATCCTTTAAACAAATTGCCTGTAATTATATTAATTAGTTTCATGTTGAAATGAATCCCATGTCTCTTATATGTACTTGTACTTTGAAATCCGACCGACCTATCAGTGCAATTTTTTACAATTAATTAGTCATTGTGTTTATGTTCAGCTATGTTCAAGTGCGTCTCTGCTTGTTATCGACTATCGGTAACGGTGGAATAGAACAGATAAGAACTGTGAAGAATTTCTGAGATAGTTATAAGAATGATAATAAAAATAACATAATAACATAGCTCAAGTGTTGTTTTTAATTTATTAAGAGTAAATATATATAATCATAACTATCAGAAAAATTAAATTAATTTACATCAATCTAGAAATATATATTGGTATATTTTAAAAAACTAAAATACCAATGGACTATTTTTTCGATAACAATTCTACCTGTTCCACTTTTGACTCATCTTTATTTGCATGCATTACCATCACTAGTGCGCGGCAGAAGCGGGAAAATTTTGCATTTGTTTAAATAGTTTCGTTTTGTTCTGTCTCGTATTAATATTTTACGATGTGTGATAATCTATTAATTGACTTAACAGGTTGGAATGAGCCTGTCAAAGAGGAAACAGTAGTTGAGGAGCCTGCTCTAGTTGAGGCCAACAGTTTCAAGGGCCCGTACGATCCTTTTGATTCGGTAGAAAAGGAAGCTTGTCTTATGGTAAGTGCACACTCACATGCTTATGCATATATTGCACAACAGATACATACATATAAAATTGTTTGTATAGGCCTTGAAATTACCAATTAAAACGGAGAAACCTGAAATTGAAACACAAGACTTTGACCAAGATTTGAATAATGAACCTCCACCTGATGCGCTGGAGTTGGACGAATCAGACCTTAAATCGCCAGAGACTCGGCTGGCCAAGCCCAATGCAGCATTATGCCATAATTCCCCACCGCATAACTCGATCAAATTATTCAGAGATGTCATGCTGGATAGTCTACAAATGATCGCAGCTGAGTCCCCGATTAAGTTTGTTGAAGACGAGCCACTACAAGTGCCAATTTCTATTGCTGGCTCAACTGACTACGAGTGCTCCAACGCGGAGTTTGAGAAACGCTTGAAGAATCTGAGAATTGCTATGTCAGGCACTGCTACGGACAAGCCAGCTTCTAATACTCCCGAAATAACAACTGAAAAGATTGTGAGAAAAGCTAATCATGTCAATGTCGATCGATCTACACATGGAGGTCATGTTGAAGATCTACTAATACTGAAATCGTTGGTGTGCCAACATGTCGAAGTATCCAAAAGGAAGGAGTTCGAATTGGTGATTGAACGCTTGAGAAATTCTTTTAATGCACTGACATCCTCTGTTGAAGCTACCAAGCAATCGGCTGTCGATTGCCCACACGCATCCTATACCCGCCAGGCGACATTTGACATGCAACTTCAGCAACAGGTGAGTGAAACCCAGAGTACATTAAAGAAATGCGTCTCTTATTTTGTATTCTTAATTGCAGCAACAAAGGGAAACGGCGGAGTGTGGGGCAGGATTAGGGGCAGGCAGAAAAGTAGACGCGTTTCCTGATGCAATGACCTGTTCCTCGGCCACATACGATGGTGAATCTGTGGCAACTGTCCCGCTGCCAATAATCGATTCAGAGAAGCCCAAAGGATTGCCTGAAATTTGCGTTCAAAAGCCAGATTCGTATATGACCAATCAGGTCAATGAGAACCTTATGCTGCAGATCAATGAACTTCTAGAGCGGCATAACCTCCAAACAAACGAAGAGCAGCAGCTCAAGCAGGATTGCGATCATAATAATGAAACAAAGACGGGGGGCAGTGCATCCACAGTCATTTTGATTGTGAACTCCACAACCACCAGCAATCAAATACCCAGCTGCATAGTGCATCCAACCACAAACACAACCATCACGCCAGCACCAGTGGCAGGTGCACCAATAGTAGCTGCACCTGGTAGTAGCACCGCCAGTAGCCGGGCTAGCACATACCGACGACGTTCATCATCGCTCTCCATTCACGACAAAGCCAAGCCGGAGCGCACCAAACCATTTGTGAACCAGAATGTGCCTCCTAAAGAGCTGCTGACTGTGGACAATGGGAATGCGATGAAATCATTTAGACAACGCCGCAATTCATACTCTCTCCATTCAACAGCTGCCAAAGCTGGAGCTGGAACCGGTGCTTCTCTGGGTGTGGTGAAGAGTGCAGTCATTAACGAGTCAAAAACACCCACTAAAGCAGGGATACCCACCAAAAGGGTGGTACCCCGGGTGAAGCCATTGAATGTGTCCACAGCTGTAAACTCGCATCATCTGAATACGCCTATGCCTAGCAGAACGAATCCTGCTGGTGGCCAGATGTTTTGCACCAGCACACCTATGCCTCAAATGCGCGCACAGCCGCGCAGATCCTTAAGACCTGTGAGCAGCTATACCAACGTATCAACGTCCATTCAATCGAGCTATTCCAAGAGACCATCTTAATGAACTGCTTCGTTTCCTAATAGATATAAGTAAAAGATAAATCCGTCGAATTTTTGTTGTACGTAGTATATAAAACTTGATTTAAAATTACTGATTAACTGACTGAACTGTTTCATGCTCTTACTGTTTCGAGAAGATCCACCAACTGGCTGGTACAACGAACAACGATAATAAAATGAATGTATGTGACAATGTGATCGAATACTTTAATGTTTAATAAAGCCAGGGTGTACTTTATATAGAGATGGTTAAAAGAGTCGAACGATCATTATTCTACATAGCTCACCTGCTCATTGATTATACATACATTATATCATTCTCTCATAGAAAATATTCGATTCTGTTTCAAGGAGATCCACACACGACGATAGTAAAAGGAATGTGAGTGATGGAATTCTTTAATTAAGTTTATTTTTAGTGTATTTAGTTCATGTTGCAAGTTAATTGTAATTCACTCATTGTTTGCCCTGGTTGATCTTGTTCTTCAAGATGCTCAAGTGAGTCAGACAATTGTCGCGATAGGTGCGACGCTCGCCCAACTTGTCGATGGGCACCATTTGTTCCAGTTGCTTGGCCATCTCAACAGCCACGGGTCCCTCCATCTTGGGCGTGGGTCCCATTGTTTCGCTGACGGCGTAGATTGTCTTCGAGTAACGTTCAAAGTAGTTGGTCATGCCCTCGGCATTCAGATGTGCAGTCTCCAGGGGACCCAGGAAGGCATAACGCGGGCCCAGACCATCGCTCATCACACTATCGATGTCCTTGACATTGAGGATGCCCGCCTCGACCAGACGCCATGTCTCGTTCAGGATGGCATATTGTATGCGATTCAGTGCGAATCCCTCGATTTCACGTGATAGTGTCACTGGCTTCTGGCCAATTTCGTTCATGAGGGCGCGTGTGGTTTGCACAACCTCTGGCTTGGTCCACGGTGCTGGCACGATCTCAACCAGTGGCACATAGTATGGTGGATTCACGGGATGCGATACAACAGTCTGCGAGGGGAGAAGAAGAGCATAAAGAATAAGGTTATAGAGAACGTTAATTAAAATAATTTCTAGCTTGAATCTGTCTGTCCGATCGGATTTAAATTGGGGGAATTGGTGTCATTGTATACTTCGCTTGATACACTCAAGTTAAAGCAATGCCAAATTTGAAATAATCTCGATGGTCGTATGGTTTGCAGGAAGCTTAATACCAAACTTGGTGTCTCTGGCTTTAATAATTGGTATACCCTTTAGAGGCGGGTCAACACAAGGACAGATAGATAAACAAGCTGATATGTGCACGCACATACAGATACAGATATACAGACACAGATACCACGCATGTGGGTATGTATGCACGTCACATTGTATTTGTATATTTTTCGGAAAGTTTTCACGGTTAAGTGAAAGACACTCACGTTCTGCTTGTGCTTCAGGTCGGCGGTGAACAACGATGGCAGGAAAGTGCTGGTTGAGCTGGAGAGGATTGTGTTGCTGTCGACAACAGCGTCGAGCTTCTTGAACAGATCCTTCTTCCAATCCAAATTTTCTGGAATGCATTCCTGTATGAAGATGGCACCCTTGGCCAGTTCCTTGATGTCATTGGTGCCGGTGATGCAGCTGAACTGTTCGACAGCATTCAGTTTGCCACGCAACAGACCCTTCTTCTCCAGCTCGACCAGCTCCTTTTCGGTGGCCTTCAGTGCACCCTGCACCTGTTCGGGCAAGATGTCGTAGAGCACCACCTGGTAGCCCACGGAGGCGAATAGCATTGACCATGAGCGACCAATGAGTCCGCTGCAAGAGCGACAAACGAATGAATGATTGAGTGTGTACTGGAGGATCCTCCTTTCCCAAATGATTCCCTTACCTGCCCACAATTCCGATTTTCGATGTCTTCTTCAACTGCGACATTTTGCTGCAATTCTGTTTCTGTTTCTGATGCTGAACGAACGCTGACAATCAACTAGCACTTGCTGCGGAGCTCTAGCTGCGTTATAAGGGGAGCGCAACCGGTTTCTGGCTTCTGATACTCATTCATTCAGCGCGATAACAGCCAAAGGTGAACGCGACCTACATGTGTACACAAACTGTGATGTGCTCGCCGGGTGTCGCTCTATGTACACATGTATGTATGTGCCTAGTACCGGGTATAGCTAGTGCTGCTGGTGTTGGGTGCTGCTGATTTCCAAAGAGATAATGCTAAAGGCAGCGCGATTTCGAACTAGTTTTCATTGCTGCGCAGAGCAAATCAAAATAAAAATACAAAAAAAACATTGAACCCGCTGGAAAAAACTGGCATCGTTTTTTTTTGCTGCTGGAGCTGATGGAAAACCAGTTTGGCCTTCGCACACGGTGTTGCCATTTGAAATGAAAAAGGCTGAATGTAAGGAATGTCTTGTGCGAAAAAAGCCAAAATCAATCATAATAAAGCTAAATTGTTTCAATAAAACACGCTAAATGTAGGGAGTCTCTTTGAGTAAAGAAAAGCTAAGGTCGATCAAAATAGAGCTGAATTGTATAGTTGCACTAAAACAAAGCTGAATGTCCACACAGGAGTCTTTTTGTGCTAAGAAAAGCCAAATAAGATAAGCATGAAGCTGAATTGTAGTTGGAATAAAAAAAAAGCTAAGAGTTTTTTTGGATGTAGAAAAGCTAAAGTAGATCAAAATAAAGCAATATTCTGGAGTAGCCACAGAATGACTGAATGCAAGGCGCTTTTGAGTGAATTGAATATAAATATAAAGCTGAATTGTATAGTTGCAATATAAAAGGATGTATGAAAGGAGTTTTGAATAAAAGATAAGCTAGAAGTAGCTAACAGTTTTGTAATAAAGCTAAAGTAGCTAAAGTAAGTAACAGTACTTACAGTAAAGAAGTAAACAAAGCTTAATTGTATTGAAGCAAAAAAAAGGCGGAATGAAAGGATTCTTTGGTATTAAAAAAACTAGATGTAGAAATCTTTTTATTTAATTAATTAAATTTAAAGTCGACTAAATACAGTCGACAGAGTTAGATACAAAAAATTATTTAAAAAGTCAATTAAAATAATTAAGCAATGAGTTTAAGTTTACAAAATTTTAAGGTGATTAATTTAAAATTAATTTAATTTATTTGAATTTAATTTAATAAAATTAAATATATTAGATTTTATTCCGCTATCGAACTTTAAAAACAGTCAGCTTTGGCATTAAAAGAGCTGAATTGGGAACACTGTTGGCATCGCTGTGCGTATTAATCTCTGGGGTAATAAATACCAGCACTTACCACTTAGATTGCTCTATGAACGTATTGCCCACTTCACTGCACAGCCAATTTCCCACTGGGTTGGCTCTTTTTTTTAGTAAATCATCGCCGAAACGCCCTTAATTTGACTTTTCCATATTAAATCTCTTTTATAATATTTACCGACCACCGGAGTATCTATGTGATTTGTTGTCATACCACCTGTGTGTGTATGTGTGCGTGTGTGCGTGTTTGTTTGTCTGTTAAGAGCAACTTCAAGCGATATTTATAACTACCGTGCCAAGATAACCGCGAGTGTTCGAAGTTCGAATCGTGAAAACCATACACCCATTATACTCATTATGACATAGACAGAACATCACTTGTTGCCAGAAGACCTAGCGCCAACCGCAGCCCAGTTGGCATTGCATGATCCCAACTGAAGTATCAGTTTAACCTCTTCAGTTAGTCTTCATATCAGACATGCCTGTCTCTAATCTTAAGTCTGATCAAGCGTAAACCCACTACGATAAGCTTTTAACGTATATTACCAGTATATGTATATAGTATACATATGTATGTATAGTGTAAGGTGTAGTGTAGTATATGTAAATTGGTCTATCGCGTAACTGATAAGGAGGCCGGCGGCTTTGGGCTTGTGTTGGCAGCTCACACCCAAGCTAATTAATTGTTTGCTGGAATCTCTCTGGGATTTATAGATAACAGAATCAAAAAGTTGATTCTCTCTCTATACCAGGGCTGCCGACAACCTTCTATTATGAGTGGGCAGATGATGTCCAGGCCCGCATCGAGGCGTGTGCAGGGTGTGCGTTGCACAAGGGCCCACGACTTCCAGGGAAAAATATCGAATAAGTAACCTAACCTTGTATAGATGAAATCTAAGTTGACCCCTATTGATACAGAGCAAGAATATATCTATATGCATTGATGGCCTCGTCTCCTTATGCCATTTTTGTCGAGTAAGTCATAATATCCTGTTGCCCTATGGGTAATGGGTATAATATATAATATAATAATTAGCCAGCAGAATGGGGCCAGAATGGTTGCATGGTTATAAGAGGGAGAATAAGAGGGCACTAAATGTGGAGTCCTTCAAAACTAAATAATTTGCACAATATAAAATCGAGAAAGAGTCGATTAGTATTAAGTTTCTTCAATTAACCTTATTTTCAAGGTGATTACAAAAGGGGCACAGAGGAGTTTTGCACAAGGGCCTTGATGAGGACTCAAAAACGGGAAATGACGGACAGACAATTGGGAAAAAGTATACAAAACACGACAAGAGGATTTTCAGTTAAGAAAATGACTTAAATTGAATACATTTTTCAAATCTTAAATTGCGACTAAACGGAAAAATAAAAGGACAGATCTTTAGGGGAAAATGGCTGATCTGCTAGCCCTGCTATACCTGTCCCCTTCTCTCTATGTTATAGACCTACCCCATATTGAAAGAGAAAACACATCGAGTTGGAAGTTGCGCATGTATTATAAAGATACATTTATAGTATGTGTATATTCAGTGTCTTTGATTATAAAGTCGCTTGTGACATTGCAAAAACATATCACAGGACATTCTCGATGGCGACGATCCCATTTGCATGCGTTTGTGTGTGTATGTTTCTATTATTTGCGTCAAAACAGGAACTCATTCTATATATTTCATAATGAATTAACCTAAGTCCATCAGTATGTTGCGTCGGTATTCCATTCTCTTCTTGTTTTCCTTGTTCCATTTTAAGTAGACTTTATGGAGGTGCTTGCTTGGTAGTATATTACAAAATAATTTTGTTCAGCTGTTTATCTGTGTGTGTGTGTATGTGTGTGTGTGTGTGTGTATGCGCTATCTTCTTCTTATAGCGCCATTTTGCGACCCTCGATGGAGATTTCGACGGCGCGACGACTCTCCTTGGAACGCTTCGAGTCCAAGAACCTCTTCATGTGCTTTTCATAACGATTGGGTTTGCGTTTGGTGGACTAGTGTATGCGGGGAGGGGAAGGTAATCAATTAATATACATGTGTAAAGTTAAATATATATGCAATATCATACCGTGGATATTTCGCCTTCTACCGTTGACTTGGGGCGCACAACATAGTCTTTATTTGAGGGCATTGGTACACGGGCGCGGGCCACCCAGCCGGGATCACCGGGACGCAGTAGTTTGTCTTCGCTGGAGAAGGTTTGATTCAACGATTGCGGATTGCTGCTGGACGATGCGGGCTCCGGGTCGGGGCTCTTATGACGATGGCGTGACATTTGCGCCAGATCACGTTCTTGGCGCTCCTCCTTGCTCATCGCTGAGAAATCACAGCTCAAGTTGAAGATGGGGCGTGCCCAGTCCGATATCAAGCGACCTGCACGATCACGATTCGATTTCGTCTCCTGCGGATGCTTGTATAGATACATAACGGCCTTCCCTATTCCCGATTGCTTCAAGTAACTTTTATCTATTGTTGGGAACTACAACGAAATGGAAAGAGAGGGAGATAGAGACAAACACAGGGAAAGAGAGAGAGAGAGAGAGATACATACATCGGATAACAGCCTTAGAATACTCTCTCGTATCTGAAGACATGGCAGACTCTTGTTTGGCAACGGAGCCAGCCAATCGGTCAGCACATTGAGTATATTGTGTTCCAAGAAGGCCAACTGCATATTCTTCTTGATCAGTTGTGACATCACTTGTTTGAGCATTGAAATCTTCTTGGTTGCAGGCTTCCCCAACACATTCAGCTGACGATCATCGTCCGAAGCGTTCTTCATGTTGATAATCAGCTGATCAATAAGATCATCATTGTCATTTATCAGATCGATATCCCTTTTGCGACGTCGCACACGTTTCTCCTCCTTCTTACGCAGCAACATGGCGTCGAAATCGGATATGAAGTTGCTGTTACTAAGGGGGTGGGGAAGATGCAAAGAGAAGAGAATATATATAGATAGGGGAATACATATAAAGAAGCTAATATATATACATATATAGGTATTATAATAATATATATATAACTTACTCTGGTTCATTTGATATTGGCGTGTTCTCATCGTCGGAACTATCAACCGCTTTGGTCGGCTCCTTCTCAGCAACTGGCTCAGCATCCGCTTGTGGCTCCTTTCCCTCCTCTTCCTCCTCGTTGTCTGTGTCTGTAATCTTAGCGCGTTTCTTTTGCAGCTTGGGTGCATCATCTATACATGATTGTAGTTTTGTGTTACATATGTAGGAGCGGAACGGATCCTCAAGTTCGACACTTACCCTCGGAATCACTTGTGATTGTACGTTTGCGGTTCGCATCGCCTGGGGAGCCCACAGATCCAGCTACACTCTTGGAACGTGATCGACTGCTGCGTGATCCATTCTTTTTGGCATCGCCAGCACTGCCTTTTGAGGCGGCACTATTTGAACGAGAGCGCCGGGATCCACTGCGGGAGCGTCGGGATCCACTGCGTGAATGTCGGGAGCCACTGCGAGAACGTCTCGAGCCGCTGCGAGAGCGTCTGGATCCGCTACGGGATCGTGATCGCTTAGAGGCATTCGAGGCGCTGCGAGAGCGACGTGAACCACTGCGTGAACGCCTTGATCCACTGCGAGAGCGTCTGGATCCGCTGCGTGAACGTCCTCCCGAGCCACTGCGAGAGCGTCTGGATCCCGAGCCACTGCGTGAACGTCTCGAGCCACTGCGAGAACGTCGGGATCCACTACGCGAACGTCTCGAGCCGCTGCGAGATCGTCGTGAGCCCGATCCGCTACGCGAACGTCGAGAGCCCGAACCGCTGCGAGAACGTCTGGATCCAGAGCCACTACGAGAACGTCGAGATCCGCTGTGGGAACGTGCACCCGATCCGCTGCGTGAACGCCTGGAGCCACTGCGCGAGCGTCTCGAACCAGAGCCACTGCGTGAGCGTCTCGAACCGCTACGGGAACGCCTCGAGCCACTGCGGGAACGTCTCGATCCACTGCGAGAGCGTGATCGTCCGCCAGATCCACTACGTGAACGTCTGGATCCGCTACGTGAGCGGGAGCCACTACGCGAACGTCTGGATCCAGAGCCGCTACGTGAGCGATGCGAGCCACTGCGGGAACGTTGACCAGATCCTGACTTGCTACGGGAGCGTCGTGAACTGTCAACTACACTGCCGCTGCGGCTACGCGATTTGCGTGTTGCGCTTGGTGAGCGGCTTTTTGTACGCGGAGATCCTTCGTCTGCCTGAACTGGAACTGGTTCACTTGGTGGCAGCAAGGGCTCTGTTGCCTCCGCGGCTGAAGTCGAATCAATCTCATTGTCCTGAAGTCTTTCTTCCGTTGCGCCATTGATGGTCGCATCTGTGTCCATGGCTTTAGCGCCCTCCGGTTTCGGTGTGGATTCGGGTTCCTCGCCGAAGGTTATCTCTGTAGAATGAAAGGTGAATATGAATGCATAAGCACGCTAAGGCATGTTTGTGGCACTCTTAGTGTGTAATACCTTTTTCAGCTGCTAGAACTTCCATTTTTCGGGCAACACTAAAAAACGCCAAATGCGATTCACAAAAAGGAACCTACTTTGTGGTTCCCTATAGCTACAATGCCTATTTAGTGATTCTCAATGCAAAATAGAAATAATTTGAAAGAACGCTCTTCTCAAATTCCTAAATTAAATATGTGCGTACACACATTTGCACGTTTGTTTGTGTGTGTGCGTGATTGCTTGGGTTTATGAGACATTCAGCGGAACAAATGGAAATGGCACAACAAAATATTTCGATATGTTTGTGCACACGAGTTTGTTTGAGATGTCAGTGGTTCGATTTTTTTTTGGTGACGAACTAGTTCAAATAATTAAATAATTCGAATTTAAATAGTGTATAAATAAAAATATATACAATACAAATTATTTAATTCATGTTTTTTTTCTAATTATTTATTAATTTTTGTAAGTACAAACTTGTAGAATTTCCAAAAAAAAAGTTATCGGGAAAGCTGAATTTATAAACTTAAAATCAGTATTTATTTCATATTAATTTTACTTTGTATAGAACATGCAAACATGATTTGGTAAACTATGAATTGTAGACATTAAAAGTTAGGTGTTAAAAATAGCATGGCACATATTTATTTACCTCATGTTTTTTCTTCGATTATAACTATATTTATAAGATTCTAGATTTTTTTTGCATTCTCGATCGAAATAAAACTCAGCTATAACTTAACGATATTATTTTTCTGGAGGTGTCTTTCTGATTTTCTTTAAATAATAAAAAACTACAAATTTTAACGGTTATTAATATGTACATATTTATTTCTCACATCGTTGACTTCTAATTATATGTATTCGGAATGACATTTTAGAATGCCGAGTAAATTATATTGCCATTTGAGGTTTGTTAATGCAAATATGATGTTCTTTACCATACTCAAAATATTTACCGAGTAAAAACTAACTTAACTACAAATCGAGCTGTTATATATTCGTTCAAATATGCTCCAGCTCTGTCATGCCGTTCAACTGTTCCACGTTTGCGAAGGTTGCGCTATATGTATGTGTAAGTAATCTTGCAATAATTGTTCTCGTAGAAAGCGTAGTTGTAGTAGGCAGAGATGAGCGAACATTGCGTTGGATGCTGCCAACTATCCACATCCGCCACCCATGGGGCATGTGCTGCAGTTCGTTTGTTGTGGTATGCGTCCAATGCGACGATTTGGCCACAAACCACCTCCACCGCCTCTGCCACCGCCGCCTCCTCCGCCACCACCACCGCCTCCTCCACCACCGCCTCCTCCGGCGCCCCAGCCGTATCCGCGACGTCCTTCACTACGCTTGTTGTCATTACCGCCGTTGAAAGGTGCCAACAATGTCTGGAAACTGTCAGACAAGCAATGTGATTAGAAGAATATCAAAATAACGAAATATTATGCTACTTACAATTGCAAAACCAAGTACCACAGTCCCACGAAAATTTCCACTATACGTTGCCAGTCCCAAGGACGTTTCTCCCAAACACGACCACCTAGAATCATGAAAAAACATAGTCAGCAGAAGTCAAAATATTGAATCGCATATTGCTTGTACTTACTACGGTCAATGTAAACCATGTTGCTATTTTATTAGAAATCAAATGATATGTACTTCCTTGTTTATTTATTACTGGCACAATTACTAATTTTGTCGACCATGACGTGTCTAAAGACGATACAAAAGCGATAATGTTTGTTTGGGTAAATATTTGTACAATCGATATTATATTTCAGAATCATCGGGACGTGTATATCGAAATCAAATATATTAGAAATCAAATATATTAGATTATTGTTTTTTCTTCATATATGAGATTTTATAATTTAAAAACTAGTTCAATATGCTTTACCTATACTTTAAAATAAATATGATGCTTATTTTTATTACATATCATATTGGCGCTCATATCATTCACTACTTACGGATATATTGCTCTTAGCGATCACAAGCAAATTTTCCATAGAAGGATAATGTGCGTTAGTTATAGTTTCAATAATTATTTGCTCATGTTAGAATGAGAGATTCTTCAAGAAAAGGGGGAATACCTACGAAAATGCTACTTAAAATTTATGTAATCGATAGTTGGCAATGCTGATCGAACTGTGTTGCTCGTTTGCCATTTACAGTGCAAGCAACCACGCTGAACAGCTGTCCGTTTCCCGCCTTAATTCGATCCCGCAGCTGTGGAGCATG
Source organism: Zaprionus vittiger (assembly GCA_018904025.1). NCBI lineage: Eukaryota > Metazoa > Arthropoda > Insecta > Diptera > Drosophilidae > Zaprionus > Zaprionus vittiger. Next base: position 3,553,463 of record JAEIFQ010001126.1, on the reverse strand, counting down.
CAGGCCACAAAGGGCTAAAGAGAGCTCTATTAGAAAGTGCAATCAGAAGAGCAAATTCGACAAAATGCAACGCGCAATAAGGCCCAATTAAGTGGCAATACAAACAATTGAATTGAGACATCAAATCGGCGCCCAAAGTGTGCTGCCAATTGTAATTTACATTTTATTTCTGTGTCTATTGTCCCCAAACTGTGTTATTCTCAGTTCTTCTCATTTGGCGCCGTGATCTGTTTTGTGTGCGCGTAAAATGTTTATACAGGATCTAAAGAATGACTTTTACAGGCAGTTGATAGGCAAACGCATTCTTATCGTGGTCAATTATGATGTCGATGCAATATGTGCCAGCAAAATCTTGCAGTCGCTGTTCAAGTACGATCACATGCTTTACACAGTGGTCCCCATAATGGGTATAACGGGACTGCGGCGAGCGTACACGGAACACCAGGGTGATGTTAAATACGTTCTACTGGTGAACTGCGGCGGCTGTGTGGACATTGTTGAGCTGCTGCAGCCAGCAGAGGATGTCACCTTCTTCATATGCGACTCACATCGGCCTCTGGACGTGTGCAACATTTACAGTGATCGACAGGTGTGCATCTTGGGAGATCCCGCATTGGAGGAGAATATACCAGGATTTGAGACGATATTCTATGATTCGGACGGGGAGGATGGCGGCGAAGACGACGACGACAACAATGATAATGAAGGTGAGGATGCAGATGCTGACAGTGGTGCTGGGGATGACTCTGATGAGGGCGATGGAGGACAGCGTGCAGTAGAGCAAAAACGGGCTCCCAAATTGACGCGAATGCAGCGTCATGAGCAGCGCGTGATGCGACAACGGGCGAGACGACAATGGGAGCAAGAACGGGATCGCATCATGTTCGACTACACACAATTCAGTTATTACAGCCGATCAACGGCGTTGCTCATCTTTGAACTGGCCTGGAAGCTGTCCAAAGACAACATGGATCTACTGTGGTGGGCCATAGTTGGCATCACCGAACAGTTGCTGCTGGGCAAGATCGAGAGTGGCGCCTACACGCTCGAACTGGAGCACATACAGTCGCATGTATCGCGCTTGACCAACAAGACGAACGATCAAAACACAATGAGTGCCGCCAAGATCAACTTTGAAAACGATCTTCATCTGGTGCTCTACAGACACTGGACCGTCACCGAGTCCATGCGGTAAGTAGAGTGGATGGCAACACAGGTTATAGCTGTAATACTTAACTGATTACGCATCCTCCTCCTCCATCATCACTAGCTACTCGCGCTATTCCGCCTGCCAGATGAAACTGTGGACGTTGCGTGGCGAAAAGCGGCTGCACGAGCTGCTTGTCGAGATGGGTCTGCCGTTGGTACATGCCCGTCAGATGTACAGTGCAATGGATCTGGTGTTGCGCAAAGAATTCTTCACCATGGTCGAGCAGCTAGCGGAGAAGTATGGCATACCGGACATTGTCTACGGCACCTTTACATTCAGCTATGGCTATCGGAGTCGCTATGCTGCCGCGGACTATGTTTATGCATTGCTGGCCATCTTGCAGTCGATAAAGAAGCATAAGACTCCCGAGGATTGCTTCATGGAGGCATCGGATGCACTGTCGCGCCAGCACAAGCAACTGCTCAATGCGGGCATTGACAATGCCAAACTGCTGCATGCGGCCATCTTTCGCCAGGTGCAGAGTTGCCTCGAGGCGCATCAGGTACACTCGACGGGCTCCTTCTTCTATTATGTACTCCAGGAGGAGCATGCCTTCTTCTCGTACCCATACGCGCTGGCAATGTTGGCCAAATTCGTGCTGCACGGTCATGTGGCGACGACAAGAGCTCGTCAAGCGCCCGATCTGCCACTGATCGCCACCTGTCCGCTCGATGCGACGCAGGGCATGTGTCTCCTAGTCGGCATTGCGCCGGTGCGCGAGGATTCACCCAAGAACTTCTTTGGCAAGGCATTCGACCAGGCGGCACAGAAAAGCAAGACCAGCATACTGCAAGACTTCTTCGAGCCGTCCATCGTGCAGTTACGCCAGAGCGATCTGACACGATTCCTAGATGCGTTGACCGTGCTCTTGACCTAAGTTACCCCCCCTCTCTCATATGAGATGTAAATCTAATTTAAGTCCCTAAGACAATCGACGGCTTTCGCAAACCAACCCAACACAATCTAATTCTAATCTAAGCTAATTTAATTTATACACGACTAATATGTTTTAAATATGATAGATTCATTTGATTTTTTTTCCCGCTTCGGCGCCTAGAGATACTACGAATAGGATATTAACAGATAAAATTAAAATGTACGATAAATTAGGACCCCACCATGATGTAGAGGATTTCATAATGTCTATAACGGACGTTCAATTGTATGATCTATGCTTAAGAAATGAAAAAAGAGATTCAGCTTTTGTAGTGCGATTTATGCATTTCCCTGAAAATTGTATAAAGCGGACTTCGAAATATATCTATCAATATATAGTACAACTTTTGTTTATCGTAACTAATGTTGTTTCATTTGTCGTGATAATATGATCAGTGAAGTTAAGGAGAAAACATGGTTCAGTCATTTATTATATTTTGCAATAAATTTGTAAATTCATCCTGAAACAATGGCTGGGATTTATATATATATATTTATACCGTTGCAGACGGAGATTAGTATATGTAGTATATATTTTCTTGATCGGCATCAGCAAGTCGAACTAGTCCTGTCTGTCAATTGCAACGCAAACTAAACTCTCAGTTTTTCAGAGTTCTTGGTGAAACTCGGCACACTTGCTTATTATTGCTGCACGCTCTGAACGCAATGGATCGGATTTATATATTGTTCAACTGTCATAGAACCGATCTGCCGATTTTCGGTATTTTTCAAAATATTGCAACCAAACAAGCTTTATTGGCCTCTTTCCTTCTAAATAATATGCCTGTATTAGGAACAATCGGATGAAATGAGGGTTTTTGTATGACGAAGGTTTTTGTATGTTTATCAGCACCAACTAAAGTTATATAGCAACATGTGTACCATTTCATTGAAATATGTAGATAGTCATCAGAATCAGTAAAAAATGAAGATTTTTATTAACAAATTTGTGTATCTCTAGCAATCAAAACTGTTTACGAATTCATAAGCAATGGTATACAGTTTTGTACTATTATATATAACTAGTAAAGGAACATTCGGTGAAGAATTCTACAGTATGCCGACTCCCTACTGGTTATTTATGTATATACACATGTTTATACACAGCTAAATAAATTGACAACAACAAATTTAAACAACATTCATTATCTGCTATCTCTCCAGCGCAACTTGTTGCTGCATTTGCGGCAGGGATTCTCCATGAAGAATGCGCGCTGATCCCAGGCACGCAGTGTCGTCATAGAAGACCGCATACTGGCCTGGCGTAATGGCGCGCAGCGGGGCATCTAGCTGCACCTGACTGGAGTACAGCTGACAGTCGACTAACGGCTTTGTGTGCTGAAAGCGAAAGCGACACCGCAGGCTGCCTTGGTCGGCCAGTTGCTCGTGTGCTCGCCTGGACAACCAGTTGATGTCGCCAATGTGGATGCGAGTGCTATGCAGTGCGGGATGTTCGTGCCCCGCGGCCACATAGATCGTATTGCGGGCTGCATCTTTACGTGCCACAAAATATGGCTGCAAGTAGGAGCTTAGTCGGCAGCGCTGTCCCACGGTCCACTGATGAATGCCTTCGTGTGTGCCCACAACATCACCGCTGTCAACATCCACAAAATTGCCAGGCCGGGAGCAGATGTACTACGAAGAGAGTCTGTTATTGCATGGAATCTGAATTTGAGTCTGGTATCGGCGTGCTCACCTCTCGTATAAAGGATTTGAAATCACGTTTGCCCACAAAGCAGATCCCTGTGCTTTCGCGCTTCTCGGCCAGTCGTTGCAGTCCGATGTGACGCGCCAGTTCTTTTACCTGAGTCTTCAATAGACCACCCAGCGGAAACATGGTACGCTGCAGTGCGGCTTGCGCGATGCCAGCTAGAAAGAATGTCTGATCCTTGAACGTATCGGCGGGAATGAGCAGGTGCACATCCTCCATGATTTTCTGCTCGCTGACGTGCTCCAGAAAGTCCCCCAGACTATTGCGGGCATAATGTCCCGTGGCCACGGCATCGTATTGTAGGGTGTGCAGGGCATGGCGATGGAACAGATCGAATTTGATGTGTTTGTTACACAAGATGTCCGGATTGGGCGTCAGGCCCTGCTGATAATCATCCAAAAACTGACTGAATACCGCTGTCCAGTATTGCTTGACATAGTTCACTTGGCGCAGCTCGATTCCAAGTCTCTGACATGCCCACTCTGCGTCCTTGAGATCCTGTTCGCCGCTGCATCGTCCGGCTTCGTCATGTTCGTCCCAGTTGCGCATGAAGACACCGAGCACATTGAAGCCCCGTTCCTTTAGCAGATGCGCGCTGACTGCACTGTCCACGCCACCCGAAATTCCCACCACAACGTTTCGTATCATCGCAATTTGTGCTGCATTTCATCCAAAATTCGTAAAATCTGATTGAGCAAAAGATTCTTGGCTTTGCTGTTACACTGCCGCAAGTAAATAACATGTCAACAAAACTTAACAGAATACGTAAGCTATTAACAGAGAATGTAGCGTAACGTGATTTCCTTTCGTTGATTTTCGATTTGGAACTTAATAAATTGTAATCAACACCTAAGTTTTGATGTTTAATGTATTTTTATTATAAAATGTATTAAAAAGTATTGATCAAAAAGTGCGAATAAAAAACCAATTTAAATTTAACCGCTTCTAGAACACTTTAACAGAGCCTCAACAGCACTGCAGGCAAATTACTATAAAGCAGGTGCAGAGTGACCGTATTACATTTTGTGGACATTTTTAAAGTAAACTTGCTTAGTAAATATACCATGGTATTTTTCAGGCTATTCTCAGTTTCCAATTCTTTGTAAAATGGACTGCTAAACATCTTTTTTTTTATAACACATACGATGACAATACGCAAATCGGTGAAAGTATATATCTTTATAGTAGTTTCAGCTAGACTAGAATTGAATAAATGTGAGAAAAATTTGTATCGATAAGCATTATTATTATCATATTGTTATGAATTTCCCATATGAATTGTCATATAATTTATATGTTAATAAGAAATATTTTTTATTACTTATTTATTATATTTAAAGTTGTGTGAACACATTTTATTTATCAAGATATGTTATTGAAACAAAACTTTAAATTCGCGTTGGAATGCCCTTCGACAGTTCAAAAACAGGCACATTTAGGCTTCACATTAAATGGTCACACTTGCATTGTCGTCGGCAAACCAAACCGTATTTACAGTTAGTTTGTTCGTCATCCTTGTTGCGTCAACTTGCACACTTCGGGATAGAATTTGATTTGGTGCGTTTTTGTGAGTTCAACGAATTTCAGCAGTTTCAAAGAGCGTAAACAAAAAACACTGTCCAACATTTTTTTTAAGTGTTTGCTTATAAGAGAATGTGCCAAATAAATGTGCCAAACTTGTGGGAGAGACAATGTTATTCCTGCATTTTTTGCGGCTTTTTTTTTAACCCAAAAAACTGCACTCGTTTATAAATATAATTGTTATTCTTTATTTATTTGTATTCCAGCGCATATCGGCTGCAGCAAGCATCCGAGCTGAAACGTAAGTAAACTGAGGTTAAGTTCGTTATGTCGATCAAGTAAAATTATTTAAGGTTATGTAACTTAAAGCTTCCTGGCGCGATGCTTATACTATTTTGAAATTCAAATTGCAGCCTACCCGCTCTTGTTGCCAATATCGTAACAAAACAAAGTAAACAAAAATGTAAACATGTTTCGACATGCGGGAATATTAAAGCTGCCAGCATATGTATCCATCCAGTCATGTATATATTGTAGTATGTGTATGTGTTCTCGAAGGGTAGCACATACAAAACGTACTATAAATGTTTAAGCTCCCGTGGGGCATCCGTGGGAAATAAATGTGTAGCTCTGGCTTTCATATTTTTATACTCTTCGGCCACTGTAAATGCTTAAAAAAGGGTATACTATATGTTATGTTTGGGTTATAGGCACAAGGAGGCGTGGCAAAAAGTGAATGTTATCTTGTTGAGCATTATAAGACAAGTCGATTTGGCCCTGTTCACAAAGAACTCGGTTATTATAAATGAATATGAAATATGAAAACGATCCTTATCATCCCAGATTAAATATAAATTTAAATTTAAAGAAATTGTTCACATTATTTTTTAACTATATAAACGTTTTAATATATTTTGAATATTAACATTATTTTTTTGTAATTTAAATTAAAATTTGATTTAAAAATTAGAGTCGGTTGACTTAAGTCGACAGTAAATAAATAAATATAAAGAAATTTTTTATGCAGGTTGGTATGCAACATAAGTAGATTATTATTTTTATTTTCCAAATTATTCGAGGGGTAACTAACAGTCGAGCTGCTTCATACCAGCTTGCCTTACTTGTTTGTTTTTTTGCTATTTCTCGCGATTCTGCTTGGGGCAGCTTCAATGGGATTGCAAAGGTTTTGAGTTCATGCCAAAAGTTAATTATTTGCAGTCCGTATTAAATTGAAAAGTTCTCCCCGCTTGCTTCTCCAGCCAGCTGTCAAAACCACAAATCTTTTCTTGTTCAAAAGGACACAACTTTGGCTAAAACGACAAACAAGCCAAAAAAAAAAACAAAAGAAAGTAAAAATAAAAAGGTAATTATGTAGGTAACGAAATGTGTTGAAAGGAAAAGTCGTTAATTAAAGATAAATTAAAGTAAAAATACGTAGCGGGATTTCAAGTGCGAAATGTTAACTGGGCTTAAATGGCATCTTGCTAATTGCAAAAATGATGAAAAGAAGCTTGGCAATACCAGATATAATGCATGATAGAGATATATCTACTCTAGTATGTGAATTATTACCCTCCTCTTGCAATGCTCATTTCTTTTGAGCTTGAACTAATTTGTATACCCTTGCAGAGGGTATATTAATTTCGCCAGAAGTTTGCAACTTACCTTAGGAGACATCTCCGCCTCTATAAAGTATATATATTCTGAGTCAGCAGCAACAGAGGAGTTGAACTATCGCTATCCTTCTGTCCGACAGTTAAAATCCAAACTGTCTCTCAGTTTTTAAACTTTCTTGATGCAACTAGGCACACATTAAGTCGGAACAAGTCGGACTGGACCGATATATCGTCTAGCTGTCGGCCGGCTTTTGATATTTTTCAAAATATTACAATCAAATTTACTACATCCGCATTTTTTCTATATAATTAATATGTTTACAAGTATACCATACCATACAATACTATAAACCCCGCGTAGGAACAATTTTGAAAGATTAAAACCAAAACCTCCAAGGGTATAGGACCTTCGGCATGCTGCAGGTCACCTTCCATTCTTTATGTTTTTTATTAGCCCCCAAAATGAGTCACAGTTTTCAAGGTTGTGCAACAAAGTTCTGTCTTTCTCAGTGTGGCAGACATTACCATAAATATACAAATACATATATAGTATTTCATATAGTGCCAGATACAATTGTCCTTGTAAGAAGTGAACATTATGAGTATAAAGGGAAAGGATTGCAGTGAGAGAGAGAGAGAGAGAGAGAGTGGGGGGCAGAGGAAGCGGCATCAAAAGAAATGCGTTTAGTTTGTGAGAAACGGAAGCAATTAGGAAATTGAAATGGCGGCCGGAAATGCAGCTAACTAAGGTGCCACAAAGATTCGCTATAACCCTGTGTGTGTGTGTGTGTATGTGTGATTGTGGTTAAGCATTGTTATTGTTGTTGTTGCTGTTTGCACAAAGCAATTACGCGACACTCGAATGGAAGCCACATTAATCATGAACCACTGCGTGGGACAGATAGACAGAGAGAGAGAGAGGGAGAGAAACTTGGGGGTTAGAATAGGGATACGGATAGGGGGCTGGGTTACTGTCTCTGACAAATTGGAGCAGCATCAGCATTAGCTGATCGCCAGCAGTCGATTGGGGGCAATTGGGGCTTCGTCAACACCGCCAGCTAAAAGCGGAAACGGAAACGGCAAAGTCGACGTTGGCGTTGGCGTTGGCGTAGCCCAACACACAGATGCCAATCAGTTTGTTTAGCAATCGGCTTTGGGCCACTTTGGCGCTGATTCATTTTGCAATTTGCAAGGCATAAGAACATGAAAATGGGCCTTCCTTCTTCTTGTTTTCATTGCTCTTCTCTCTCTCTCTTTCTCTCTCATTTCTCATTCCATGCCAGGACCTGGCAACCTTTTTGCCGCTTGTTGCTGTTCTCATTGTTGTTGTGGGGGGCGCTAAAACTTTGCAGCTTTTTTTTTGGCGTTGACTTTGTAAAGTAAAACAAAAACAATTCCGCTAAATTTACGAATGTATTTTGATTATGAAATGTCGCACGTGGCGGCGCGGGGCGGTGCGAGCCGGAGCAGGTTGGGGGGCCCGTTGGGTATTTTTTGGTTCATGGGCAGTACTCAAAAGCTGGGCGTGGTCGCACTTCAAAGTTGGGCCCTTGCTGTTGCTGCTGCTGCTACTGCTGCCTCTCCTTGTTGTCGTTTGTAGCTGCTACGCTTATTAAATTTGTTTGCTCACTTTCTTTGGGCTGCTTGTGGGTGCTGGCACGTTGGGCTGGCTGGCAGCTCCACTGTCATGGTGTGGAGTGAAGTGGAGTGGGGTGGGGTGGTAACTTTTAACTTGTATCTTGATGTAAATTTTCGGGGCCGCAAAGTGCTTTCAAGCTTGAAGGAGGCTCGCGCGCGCCTTAGCTCCTGTCAAGCGGCTAATGCTGCCAATTCGTGAGCTCTTCTTTCTAACTCGCGAGATTCAATTAGGTTTCAGCAGCAGCAGCAGCAACAGCTCCTCTCCAGCTTTGATTACAGTTAATTGCATACCAATAGGTTAGCGCTAGTTATCTCTCCTCTCCTTTCTTCTCCACTCCACTTCTTGCTGCCCTATCTTTGTGAGATGTTCTGAGATTTCAAAAGAATTTGAAGTGATTTAAAGGAATATTTCGAATGTTTTAAGCTGCTTCAGTTAATTTGATTTGATAGCAACTTGAGTGGCATTTCATTTCATTTTACTTGTTCCATGTGCCTCCACTTAATTATGAATGCATTCACTCAAGACACAGGCATAAGAACGAATGGAATGAACCGACATATACGAATATGGCAAGAGGAAAACCTGTGATTTGACACTCTATAGAGCCCTATTAGGGTGGCCATATATTTATAATTGATGTAACCTTTGTGATAGTTGGAGACCAGAACAAAACTAAAAGTTCAGCAAGTAGAAAAGTTTTAAATTGACACTTTGAATGCGAAATAAATCTTATTAGGGTGACCGTATATACATTAATGATATAACCTACACAAGCTATGACATAGCTTAAGTAAATTATGGATGGAACCAAAACCTGAACAACAGAAAAAATTAATGTTCAATGGAACCCTTACTAGGGTGACCATATATTGAATATTTATAACATTATGTGTTATAGGTTAGGTGAAATTTAAAACGAACTAAAACCTGAATTATTGGAAGTAAAAAAAATATGAATATATACTTTAAAAACCAAAAGAAACCATATTAGAGTGACCGTTTATCGACAAAAATTGTAACTCATGCCCCTTATGACTAGTAAAATATACTAGCTTGAATCCAAACCTAACATAAATTATAATAAATAGTGACACTAATTATTAGGGTGACCGTAATTCGCGTGGACGTAAAAGTAAGCTATGATTGCTTCGATGAGATAATAAAGTGTTCGCAGTTCTTTTAGTATATACAGAGTAAATTACTTTAAAATAATGCTAAGTTATCTGTTCTTTTAATAATTCAAGCCCATCATACAACTTCAAGCTTTGTTGATTTATCTCATTTATTTATGCAGTTTTTAATTATCATCTATCATATGAAAATATCGATTATAAAACTTCGACTTGGGCAGATGGTGTAAATTGCTTTTTAACTGAAATTGCAAGGCAGCTGCAAGTGATGTTGCATTGTGTGACACTAACATACACATGCACATGCATCCTATATGTGTGTATATGCATATATAGTGTATATAGGCTGAGACTGAGACAATTTGCCCGACATTCGAGTGCTCCAGCGAACAAACTTACAATGTAAATCACAAATATAATTTTCATTTAATGAATTGGATTATACAGCACCATGTTTTCTCCCTCTGTCTGTGTGTGTGTGTGTGTGTGTACATGACTGCATAATTTACACTCTCACACACACACACACACAGAAGAGAGACTGGCAAAGATGTCTGATGGCATCTGCGACGTGCAACAAATATTTTACTCGAATGACTCAAAAGGCAGCAAAGTAGAAAAATTTTGAAAGGCAGCAGCAACTTTTCTCACATGCAAGAACTTGTGCATACTCTGCACACTTTGCAACTGCCACTTGCCACCCCTCTTCCCTCTCTTGCCCTTCCCCTCCTTCACCACCCTCTGGCCTTCTCTTGCCCCATTCATGCCCCAGTTGGCGCCTTGGCATCATCAAGTTGATTAAGTGCATAACTTCAAATTGATGCTTAGCGGAATTGTTACGAATGTGGGTGGGAATAGCAGCAGCTCGATCTCTTGCCTCTTTGTCTTGTACCACCCCGTCAGCCTGTCTTCCGCACTTTCCGTTCAATTTGGCGGTGCAGGCCCCTTTAGAAATTTGCAGTTGGTTATGCAATACGCTAACTGTCAACTGTCGTCCAGCTGAACATCCCAAGCCAAGCCAAGCCAAGCTATATCCCCGCATTTGGTCCCAGTAAACATACAAACATACATTTACAATATACTACACATACATACATACATACATGTGTATATAGTATATCCCATCGCCTGTCCAGGTGAGCAGCTGCTGGTCCCAAATACGGCAGGCAGTAGTTACGTATACAAAAGAATAAAACCTGCACCGCACAGAGGGAAGACAAGGGGCAGAGGGTTGGGGTAGGGGTTGGGGCATGGATGGGGGTAGGGGAGGATAGACTGCAACTGAGGTTGGCCTTGCATGTTCGTGTGTGGCATGTCCTATGTCGACCTACGTCTACGCCTTCGGCCCGTGTCCCAAGCACCACCAGCAGCCCCTTTCCCTGGTAGCCAGCAGCATCGCCATCCTACAATGTCGTCTGCCATTGTTTGCGCGTCGTTTGGAAACAAGCTGCAACAAGCAACAACAGCAACTAACAACAATAACAACAACAGCAGTAACAACAGTCAAAACAGCAACAATAACAATAACAATAACAAAAGCAATAAAGAATTGCCTTTAGCGCAAAAGGGAAAAACGAGAAAACCAACGAACGACAAAATTTTTGGCCAAGTGTAATCTAAGTGGCCAACGAAAGCGCCTGACCCTGCCCCATTCAGTGGCACGTTGCACACTGCTAAGAGATGCTGTGCGCTGGTCATGCTGTTGGTTGGGCGGTTAAGGAAACGGAAGCTTAGAAGGACGCTTAGAGATGGCGGTCTGTGGCCGCAGTAGTTCGAGCAGTTGCAGGCTGCGCTTATTGAAAAGCTGCTCTACTATAGTTGAGCCTGCTAAGTAAATTCTGTGCTTTATCCTCCCACCCTCCCTCTCCCTTTTCCACTTCTCTCTTGTCAATGAGCTCCCATTCTCTTTGCCGACTCATTGGTGATTATATAGAATCTGCTACGAAGAGTTGCTTTGAGTGTAGAATTGGGATTTATTTTTGTAGTTCTTAAGGGCCTTGGGATTACTGGCTTGGGAGTTAGGAGAAATATATATATTTATATATTTATTTACATACGAAGATATTTATGTAAACTTATTTGCAGAGGCGGAAAGAGGCGTGGCTTAATTCTGAAAACTACATTAACTGCTTTCAATACATACGACTGTTGTTACAAAATTTGGTGGCTCTAGCTCTTGTAGTTTCTGAGAATTTGGTGCTCATGCAGACAGACAGACGGACAGACAGACAGACAGACAGACCGACAGACAGACAGACAGACAGACAGACAGACAGACAGACAGACAGACAGACAGACAGACAGACAGACAGGCAGACAGACAGACAGACAGACAGACAGACAGACAGACGGACAGACGGACAGACGGACAGACAGACAGACAGACTGACAGACAGACTGACAGACAGATAGACATGGCTCAATCGACTCAGCTCTACTTTATATTACTGAATTTACAGTACAGTACAGTACAGGCCCGTAGCGAGAGCATGTGCAGGATATGCAGTGCACAAGGGCCCCCGCTTGCCAGGAAAAAAACAGGAAACAAGTAGGCAAAGCTATTGTATACAGAAAGTTTCACAGTTTTGTGCCTTAAGTGTTAATAATAGTTGGGACCTCGACATTCAAACGAACGGACATAGCTAAATTGACCGATATCCATACTGAACAAGAATATATTATATGTATTACTTTGTGGGATCTGCCACGCATTAGGCTGCCTGTTGGATATAATGTATAATGATTGTCAAATATGATTGAATGGATTATGAATAAAAGGATGCGAAATATAAAATCATGAAGAGATTCGATGTAATTCGAATTAAGTTTATTGTGAAATGTTTTATGAACTAACATAACATATATATATATATATATATATATCCATTCAATCATATATATATATATATATATTGTACCACAAGTCAAATCAAGCCCGAACTAAGTCAATTTTGAGTAAAGCTCACCTAAGTTTCAGCTTCTTAAATCGTTTCAATATCAATATCAAACACCTTAATTTTCCCACGCAAGTCTAGGATAAATAAGCTATCTGGCCGTAAAGCGTTTAACCATTAAAATCTCATCACAGGCAATTTAATTGCATGCAGATTATAAGGCACGAATGACAATTTTGCAATTTTACTTCAGCAGTTTGGGCTGCATTGAGGCTCAATTGAATTTTAAATGCTCCAATGATTGCACAATGATTGTAATAATGCCAATCATGATGCCTGACATCACATGGCAAATGTGTGTGTGCATGATTATGTGTCCGGATTTGATTGAGCTCTAAGCAGTTGATTGCCAGGTTAATTGATGTCGTCTCTCGCACCATCAACAACGACCGCAACTCACTCATCAGGCGGGTAATATCTGTCAATGTGACAGGTAATAATATTGCCCTCACGGCCACCACTCTTCGTGTTCCTCTTTCGCACACTCTACATCCCTCTGTCTTCTTCTCTTGCTGTCCTGGCCCACCTCTCTTTGCTGGCCAAGTCAGTCTTCGTCGTCGTCGACGCCAATGTCTGGGAAATGGAAATATCCTCTCTATTATTCATCAGCTACAGCTAAAGCTGGAACTTGCCAAAGATCGAACTAGTCGAATAGCTGATACACTTTATTGATTATAGCTCTACAATTCAACTATACATCTATTTTGAGCTAATACGAAGACAAATTCGAGTGCACCCGAGTGTTAGTATTTTAAATTTGGAGTTCGCTTTATAACATAGTCATAAGGCTCGCAGTTAGGGTGACAGTCCGACAAGCAGTCATTGGGGCTCGCTACGCAAGTGACTGCACTTTGGGCTTCCGAGCATTGCATGCATAAGGTATGATTGATATTCAACCGGAAATTCTGGAAATCTGCAGGTACCACAAGAGAATAGCAGCCACTGACGCATATTCCCCCAGCTATGTAGTCAGGCAATTAATTGCCCAGTTGCCCATTTTGACAGCCAGTAGGAGGTTTGTTGGAGCTAAGACTCTATTTAAGGTTTCTTTAAATTATTTATATATTCGATCTAGAGTTTACTCCATTAAATTAAAGGAATACATATGTAAAGTTCTGATGATTTTCTTTGATGTAATTAGGCTTCTTACTTTCCTGGAATTGAAATAAATTAAAGGTTTCTTTAATTGAAATGTTTGTTGCCTGAATTTACTCATTAAAGTTCTGGTGATTTTCTTGGAATTTAAATAATTTTAAGGTTTCTCTGTGTAAAGTTCTAGTGATTTTCTTTGCTTGCGTAAAACTGACTCCTTAGATGAATATTAAATGTTTTTAATATTAATTCATTTTCGTTTCTCACATGTAAAAAACTCCCTCTTAAATAACTACAAAAAGTGGCGTTTCATACCTCAATAAAATTTGAATTAATTCCATATATTGTTCCTATGTTTCACATGATTTAGGGTTTGTCTTGAGAGCAGGTCGCAAAGGGTCTGCAGATGCTCGACAAAGTCATAACTATTTATATCAGTTTGCATGCAAAGTGAACTTCGTTATGTAGTCTCACTTTGATCCCTGGCGGGGAATGAGGTTGGGCAGGACCCAGAGAGGTCGCACATAAATGTCAACTCCGAAATAAGCCACTCTCGAGGAGCATTTAGAGACGAACCAAAATGCCCGTGTTTAGTTTGCCTGCTGCGATGTGACGAGGACAAATCCAGTGCCAGAAGCTGTCAGTCTCTGAGTGTAATAAAAAGCGAAGGAGGCGCGTGGAAGCAGGAAGCAGGAGCAGGGTTCAGGGATATGTCAAAAAGGGACCCGGAGCAGACGACTTTCTGAGTGCGTGTGTGTGTGTCTGTTTGTGTGTGCACAACAAATAACGAGTCGAGAATAAAACGCATGCAAATAAGGCGATGAATACGTAAAATAGATGAGGCGCGGAAAATGCAAATCCAGAGAGAGAGAGAGATGTCTTTTGCCAGCATGCGAGTGTGTGTGTGTATGAGTGTGTGCAATGTGGGGGTAACAAAGTGACGTCAGCAAATAAAAGGCTTAAGCCTTAAGCACGGCTGCCATAAAGAGACACAAGGCACAAGCACAGAAAACAAGTGGAGAAAAATCTAAATTGTGGCACACACACATACACTAATACACTCGCACACACACTCACACTCACTCAATACCACGGCATAAGCATACGCATGTACGAACATATGTAAAGTCGGTTCAACAAGAGCGAAAAGTTTTGTCGAGTTGCGTTCCCTATATGAATATACCCACGACTATGTTGATGAGTGGGGTATAACTAGCTAGGCTACGGGTTGAGCTTTAACTTTCTCAAACGAGAGAATGATAGCAATCAACTACCGATTAAATCGATGGAATTCTGAATCATTATAAAAAATCCATGGGCAATTTTATCAAACGAAGTATATGAAACGATAGATATAATTCTCTACTTTGAAAATACTAATATAATAATTGACTTTCTCTATTATGATTAGAAATTTTTGTATATGTATTTCCATTTCACTTAGGTATCTTAAAGTTGAACATACCCGTTTATGGTAATGAAAAGTTTTTTGGACTTTTATTTAGTTTTATTTTTGCTGCTTCCCGTAATTGTTGCAATGTTTTTTCTGTGTGCATGTGTGTGTGTGTGCGTATGCGAATGTGTGGTAATACCCTGGCTTGTTTGCGACTCCTAACGCCCCCTTCCGCTGCACCCGCCCCTGTCTTTGGGCCATTCTCACTGTCTCTGTCCATCGTTTTTCCTTTTTGCCACTCGTTCACCTACATTATTTGCCGTTTGTTGGCACCATTTAGTTAACTTTAAGTGTAATTTATTATAAATTAATGCCTGCTAAGCGCACGTGAGAGAGAGAGAGAGTGAAGACAGACGGAGACAAAAGATGTGGTAGTTAAGTGTGTGCGTTGGGAAAGTGGGAAAGCACTTGACGTTGAAATCTTACTAAACGATCCTCATTCTCTGTTTGGTTTATTGCATTTTGCCTCTAGTTTCGCTATTTTAATTGCTTGTTGGAGAGTTTGAACAACATTCCATAGCAGATACTGATGTTATAAAGTACCATAAATGTATAGTAAAGAGGATTATATAATATTTTACTATGCTTCTGTTTTTTCCCTTTAAACTTGTGATGCTAGTGTTACTTTAAATACATTAGCATTTAATACATCAATCGAGCATCCAATTAAAGATAGAAATTCTAAAGAACTAAGAGAAATCATTTCGATTATAATACTTTTATTTCTCATCACTCTTCCTTGCACTGCCTATCGAGCTGTTTCTCCTCATGCTTTTATTACGTGCCACACATCAGCTGCATATAAAGTATCTCTATATACATTATAAATGCGTATACAGTATGTTAGTGTATAGGTTAAGCATTTGCCGAAGGCAGGACCCGCTTTTTTTAACAGTTTTGGCTGCACACATTAAGTCACAGTTTTTTGCATTTTATCCACACTCAAGGTTACAAACTGCTGGGGAGAGTAAAAAACAATAAAGAAGTAAGAAAAGATGAGTGCAAGAAGAATCATCAACATGATGTATACAAATATACTGATGAGGATATATATTAAAATATAGATAGACAATTCAATATGATATATATAGATACATAGGAAAATACATACATATATATATTTGAAGATTTAAATATTGATAGAGATTCAGATTATATATGTATATTGTAGTAGATAAAGATGCGGATAGAGATATACAAAGATAGAGATATAAATACAGATTTAGATGGATATATCGAAAAATATATAGAATAAAATATATTGATCACATTATAGATAGAGATATAGCAATATATAGACCGATATAACTAGACATAAAGATACAGATAGAGGTATATATAGATAGAGTAATAGACAGATATTTAGACATATAGATAGCGATATATACATAGATATATATAGATAGAGATGTAGATGGAGATGTAGACAGATATATATATAGATATATATATATATAGAGAGATATATAAAGAGATTGATATAAATATAATGACAAAGTAGGTGGATTTATAGATATAAGAAATAAATTAAAATAAAGATACCCGGAGATAGAGATATAAACCTATTTGGACACCTTTGGGGAATTCTCTCTAGCAAGATGTACATAAAGTTTCGTTGATAAGAAACCATAACTGACCATAAAAAACACTGCGAGGAATAGTGTATAACACTACACTGCAGAACCTTCTTAAATAGATTGCAAAGCGAATTTATGAACTTACAAATAATAAGGCATACACTTAAAATAATTGAAGGTCTTTTCGCAAGAGTACAAGTAGACTAAGTACATCTACAACAGGTCATAAATTCTTATTGGTTGTAAATGATTATTGAAAAACCAAGTGTGCTTTGGAGATGGAAAATACAGTGTACGATTAATTCCATAACCTAAGTCAGTATAATTCAGGAGGCTAACGCTTTACGTTGAATTAAGAGAAAATTATTTGAGTAAAATTGATCTGGGCGTAAAGTTTAGAGAATAGAAAAATTGTTTGTGTAGTACTAAATTGTCCGCCTTGTTATCGAATGAAGATAAATTTCTAGTCAATTTGGTTTCTGGCTAAATTCCCGGGTAGTTTGTGAAGATATTATAATTGGCCTTTAATATTTTCCACATAAACTAAATAAATCGATCGAAGTTTTCCACCATGGACAGGACTTCTTGCGGAGTTATCAATAAAACTGAATCGACCTGCGTATGTGGCCGTGGCGTGCGTGGGCTAATACAAATGTTCGAGCAGTTCAGTCGTAATGGTTTGAGAACTACAAAACGACCACTGGACGAGAAGGTGCCGGCCAAGTGTGTGCAATGTAAAAAGTCCACTGTACCGGTGTTGAAAGCCCGAACTCTCACATTGCTGGTCAATGGGCGAGCGGTTGCCCGATCTATCAAGCATTTGCCAGTAGATGAGCCCTAAACTGAATGCTGCGAACGATTTGTATAAAGTTCCCCCTTAAAGGCAACGTATGTGTGTCTATTAAATTTCGATTGAACATCAAACCACTTGAATTTTATACAAGGTACCAAAGGTACAACTAACAAACTCCATTGAAATTTCCAGAGAATTCCGATGCACAATTGTCGAACAATCGGAATGTCGATTGTGCATTGCAGCGTGCACATCTGTGTGCAACTTTGTCAACTCCCCTTGCAACTGACAACTTTTTCATTGGCTAATTGTTTGTACATTTCACTCAAAGAGCATATTCTGCATTCAAGGGGAATCGGAAATGTGCTCTGGCCTTGCCTTTGCACTGGATTCGTTTACTTTCTTTATTGGAATTATGTTGCGGATACGAAGACAGACGCATCTTCAGATACATTTTATTACCCGCTATTTATAGGGTAGAAGGGTATTCTATTCGAAAATGTATGTAACAGGCGGAAGAAGGTGTGGTAGACCCCACTAACTATATATATATATTCTTAATTAGCATCAACAGCTGAGTGAATATAGCCATGTCCGTCTGTCGGTCTGTCCGTATGATCAATCTAGATCTCAGAGACTATAAGAGCTAGAACTACCAAAAAATTATGAAAAAGTGTCTAAAATTTTGCGCGCAGATCAAGTTTATATTTGATTTTGGCGCTCCCCTTCCGCCCCCGTAAATCGATAATAAAGCTAATTTCAAGCATAATTTTAATGCAGTAGTTCATTTTTGGAAAACACAATAACTATCAACGCGCAAATGATTTCTGATTTGATTGCGATATGGTAATTAACATAGAAGGTCTTTCAGAAACAAATTTAAAGAAGTACTGTTTACCAACCCGGTCGCTGCAAAGTATGCAACACAAGATACGCTAAACATAGAAGTTTAGTGGGAAGAGGATATAATACAGTAGCGTTTTTACTTGTTATACATAGATACAAGAGTATTATATGCAGTACCGAAAGAAGTATCTTCGACTGAATAATTCATATTCATTATATAGCATCTCCAACATCATTTGGCATACAATTTAGTTGATTTTTAACAAGATTTTGTTGTTTAGAATGTGAGATTAACGGCCATGTTTTGTATATAGTGATGCAATTAGACGGGCAGGCTATCGATTAATCTAGTAATGCATGGAATTGTGATTTGGCAAAGCAATCTTTTTATGGATAGATATGGTTAAGGTGGGACCCTGTGAACAGCAACAAATGCAGTATAGATATATATAATATATTGAATATATGTATATATTTTAGTAGTTAGTGATAAATAATTAAGCATCAGCTGCAAATAGAATCCGCTTTGCTGCCCCATCCAACTGCCCAAAAGATATGTGTAGATACTATCTCCATAGATACAGTCAGTTACAGATAGCCTCACTAATGCGACGCATTAAGAGCTCAGCCTGCCGTGTGCACACAGAAAGGGGACATTTATTATTTACATATTTGTATATTTATTATTATCAATTGGAATTTCAATGGAACTCAATTACCCCTGCTGTTCCTCTGCCCTCCCTAAGCTCGATGCCTCCATCCAGCCTCTACCTATGTACGTGTCTGGTGCAGATTGTCATTGAGGGCGATGTCACAAACAGATAAACGCGAAATGCTTCTGCATTTGCTGCCCGGATAAAAGACAACAATACCAACAACAACTCATACATACACATACATAAATGAATGTAGATTCGATTACAGTTATCATTGGCTGTGCGATTTATATTCTCTGGATTTTCAAGTGAGGTTTGTCCTCCAATCTATGCAATCTATTCAAAAGCATTTCTTACGCACATTTATGCAATTAATTAATGGAGGTATTGTACATGTACTTTATAGTATTCTATAGTAGCTGTGAATTCACTAGAGTTTATTAAGTTTATATTTAATTTGAATACCACTTTGATAATAATCCAATTAAATTGTATCTGTATTATTTATTTTATTTTTATTTTTTATTATTTTTATTTTTTTTTATTATTTATTGTATGGTTTATAGTGCATATGGAGATGATAACAATATAGTTTTAAATATATATTTTATAGTATATTCCTTATTAGCCATATGTATATACTTTATGGCATCGGAAATAAGTTATATATGTATTGCAAACTTCTGGCCAAGTGCACACAACTTAAGAACATCCCACAGTCTGTCAATCTCTGTCTTCTTCTCTTTAACTTGAGTATAATTTAACCAATAAATATATGTATGTGTTACTATACTAACATGTACTATGTATTTGCAGTTGTGTGCTCCCACATGAAATGAAAATGTATTCAAAGTGTTTTTCAAGCTGCTCTTAATTTTTCGACCAATGTATCTTTTGCTTCTTTGTTGTTTTTGCTGGAAACCCTTAGCGATGCTTACGAAAACTTGTTCGGAACACCGCACACTATTATTGATATACATACGTATACACATATACATATACATACACACACACACACACACACACACACACACACATAGACAAGAACATTGTTTTATTTGCTTAGCTTTGTTTTGTGTTTCGCTTGAGTTGTTAAAATTTTATGTCCCAAAATTTACGTGTTGCACGCCGCATGGTATCGCAGAGAGTGGAAGGGAGAGAGGGACCAGCATAGGGTATTTGGGCAGTTAGGGAGGTTGGGGTGGGCGTGACAATTGTGGGGCAGGCAAAAGTTTTGTGGTTTGCCACGCGTTCTGTTTGTGTTTTTCTGCTTCTTTTTAGTACGTTTTGTGTTTACGCTTCTTTTGTTGCCTTTGTTGTTGTTGTTGTTGTTCTTGTTGTGATTTATGCGATGGAAATGCGTAAACTTTTTGGCGCTCATATTTACATATTTGGTTGGTTTTATGCCCGTTCGTTTTTTTTTGCTGCGCTATCTCGGCGCCGCCTTCCTTGGCAGTGCAGCTCGCATGTTACGCATACGCCGCATATGACAGGTCCCCACATTACATGGCGACCACTCTCAACTGCGTATATTTTCAACTGATTTACTGCACTATGGTCACGCCCACTATCACACCCACATTCCAATATTCCTCTCCCGACGCCCTCCTCTTCCCCTTCTCATTCGCTTCGCTTGAGCCACAACAATTCAAATTAAACAATAAAATGGGCGCCAAAAATCGTTGCGGTTTTCTCTCCCTCTCACATCATCATACTTTCTGCTCTCCTTCCTGTTTTTCTCTCTGTCCCTTTTTGTCCCTCTCTATCCCTCTCTGTCCCATTTGGTCTCTCCCTGCAGCTGTTTTTGCCGCTTACAGCCCCATTCATAGAGCCGACGCTCTGACGCGGTCTGTGGTCGACCACAGCATTTGGCAGGCGGCATCCACAGAGGTGGGAAAAGGCGCTGTTGTGGGCGTGGCTTCATCACATGCCAATTTAATGATTTCCACACGCAAAAATCTTGTCGTTTTTGCCATCAACAATTAACGAGTTGAGGGCGGAACATCAGGTCCACGAAGACTTCAAGGCATAGTATGATATTATAATAGTACTTGAGGAGAATCTTTACGTTTAAAGAGTAAATTAAATAGCTGAAAAACATTTCAACTTCTCGTTTTCAAACCTTGAAGTAATGTTTAAGCTTGACATTCTACTTGACGTTTCTAACAATTCCCAATAACCAAGGCTCACGCATGCAAAAACTGAAGCATACCAAGCGGGGCGGCAACGCTATTCAGAACTATAAGATAACTATCTTCAATTCTTCAATAACTTCTGTATTTATTGTCCGATCGGATAGATATTAGAAAGAAAGGTCTATACTATAATCAGCTAACTATATCAGCTAACTATATTCTTACAAATCGAACTGAATAATTAGGGTATCGATTACCATGCCTGTTGGGCGTGGCATATGATATTTGAAATTAACTATATCTACGTAGGATATACAGAAATCTTCATGTCAAATTTGGTGTCTCTGTCTATCATAACAATAGAGATCTATGCGTTCAAACAGATAGACAGACAGTTGTACTTGGCTTGTGATTCTGTAAATATGTGAGAAAATAAATATTTTGTGTAGTCTGTCGTGCCTCATTTTGGAATACTTTGATACTGCGATAGTATGGTAACAGTATCGTGAATAGTGCTGGAACTATCGCAACTATTTATGATGCCATTTGTTTCCTTTTTGCTTTTTTCATTTTGAATACTTTTCTTTATGCGAAATGGAATGCAATAGTCGGCTTATCTATACGGAAGTCCCTTTGCTTATTTTGGTGGTGTTTTTTTTATATATTTTAAAGACTTCAATGCTCTGCGCTCTGTACAATTCTTATCGATCTCTGGGATTATTACGTGCAACTGCGAATCGATGGCAAACTTTGCGCATTCTTGGCTTCGTTTCATTTATCAAATGCTCATCACGAAAAGTTGCTCCGTCAGAGGCAATAGAAGGAAGCAGCAGCAGCTGGCTTCAATTACCAATTTGCAACTTGCAACTTGCAACTTGCAACGCCACTTGCCGCGTTGTAGCATGCAACTTTGTCTTGGGCTGCTAATAAACAAATCAACTGACACTCGACAAAGTTATGCAAAGCGCATTAGGCGCATGGGCGAATGGGCGTTTGGGCGTGAGTGTGGGCGTGGCACTGCCGTCTTCATTTGTATATTATGTCAGTTGGGCGACAAGTTTCCAGAACTAGAAGTGGCGACGAAGAGGAAGGCAGAGGAACAAGAAACAGTTGCAAATTTTGTTGTCTTTGGCGGAATGCAAGTTGTGTTTCTCTCTCTCTCTCTCGCTCTCTCTGTCTCTCTTTCTCTCTCTGTCAACTTACTCTGTCTCTTTCTGCTGGTGTGAAATGCATATTGCAATAAAAAACTTTCAGCACCTGCTGACAACTCTTAAAAAAAGGAGAAGAGCGAAAAGCAGTTGAGAAGAAGGAATGAGAAGCACGTTAATAATTTAATTAAGGCTCAACACAAACGGAAAACGGAAAAGAAAATTCGGAAAGTGTTGTTGTGGTCTGCAAGAAGGGGGAGTGAGGGGGGTTTCTAGAGAGAGGCTTGAATTAAAATATAAAATTGCTTTTCGCACAATTTGCACGGTGCACTGGGATACCTCGTGTGCAATGAACCCAACCCTACCCCGACCCAAATCGCCTGGCATTGCTCATGTCTCATTGCCCATTGCCCAACGCCCTCTGCCTGTCCAGGCGCCTCCGCCTTGAGTTATTTATTTTGCGGTTGCCGGACTGAAGGACAGATGGACAGCTGGACAGCCGGAACGTTGCATGCTGCCACATGTGGGCCACGTCAGCCACATCCTTCCGTCATGGACGCATGCAGGCATTTTATTGTGCACCGGACTCTAGCGGCAGCTGCTGCCTTTGCTGCTCCTCCTCGAGATGATGCCCTGCGGCAGCATAAGCAAGTGCAGGTGCAGGGGCTGCTCCGGGTACGGGTACGGGTTCGGGTTTGGGTTCTTCTGCACTGTTTGCGCAACGAAATACGCTGCAAATTGTGCGCAAAGGCGCAATTGAAATGCAATTTAACAACGCACCGAAAAATGCCAGGCCAGAGCTGGAAAAATTGCGAAATCTCGGAAAATACTCATTCAACTGCCAGGTCGCAATTTCAGTTTGCTATCCATCCAATCTCCTCTCTCCTCCCCTCCTCTCCTTGCATAGCTGAGCTGTGATGCAACGCGTTTGTCACTTTTGCATACCCCTTAAAAGGAGATGAGGGCCGCAAGGTATACTGAATAAAGATGTGTTGAAAGAATAAAGACACATAAGTCATAAATAGCAAAGTATGATTTCAAATACTATAAAATATAATAGATAACTATAGTGGACAGTTTGAATACCTTAACTAGAAAATAGAGTTATCTACGGCATGTTGAAAGATTCACCTTGCAGGTTCTGATCTGCTCTGATAGTTCCGATACTATAAAAGAAAGACTTGGCTAATTTAATACCGATGATTACTTATAAAATATTGAGTAATACATTAGTATTATAAATTATAATTGTTATAATATCATTTACATTTGATGAAATATTTCCATTAAAAGTTTTATTAAGATAAATTCATATACCTAATAAATCATATACGATAGATGACAGACAATAGATTACTTTTCATAGATTTTTTGAGAGGTTATCAACGACAAATGTAAAACGATAAATTAAAGAAAAACGAAGAGGAAAGGCTACCTTCGACATGCCGAAAGTTTTATGCCCTTGCGGGCTGTAATCTTTTCCGATTGTTCCAATACTAGTTATATATAATGGTGCAGAATCGCATTATGTTTATTCGATATTCTTAAATCAGAACTGCTAAAAAACCGCTATACGATATATCGGCGCGTTCCGACTTATTTACAGCGTGTAGCAATAACACGCAAGTTTCATCAGGATACATTTCAAACTGAGAGACTACTTTTCGTTGCAACAGACGGACAGACGGATAGGGATAGTTCGTTTCCTCTGTTGATGCTGATTCAAAATATATGTATAAACTTTATGGGGTCTCAGATATCTCCTAAGGTCAAACTCCTGGCCAAAATTAATATACCCTCTGCAAGGGTATATTGACAGATTACGAATCGATGATGATACATAAAATGTTGGAATTACATTGGCACCTAACTTTATCTGGAGGTAGAAAGTATCTACTAGTCTAGTCGTCAACATTTTGTTGCTTTCTGCTTACCTGCTTTGCAAATTGCAATACCCAAACGGAGAATGATAGAGATGGGAGTGGGGTGAAAGGGAGTAAGGGAGTAAGGGAGAAAAAGACACAGTTACATGGGTTAAGACTATCAAAATTTAAGTACATGAAATTTAAATCGATCACATTAAAATGTACATCGAATTTAGTATTGAAATAGTCCACAAACATGGATCCTAAGGGAGGGTAAAAGAAAAGCATAAATGGATTCATCTGCGTCTACCAGGCACAGCTGTTGCTTGAACGTATCTGACGATTACCATCGGCATCTGGTGGCAAGATAGAGACAGAGAGAGAGAGAGAGAGAGTGAGATATAGAGAGATAGACAGATAAGTTAGTGAGATTGGAAGACAATTACTGGTTTTGATGGTTACGTAGCTGTGATTCTTGGCGATCGCAGACAAGTGTTTCTCAATGATTCGGATGCTGGAATTGCCCAGCGGCAGTAGGGTATTTGCCTTGAAAATGCCAAGTGTCTTGCTTACCTCAACGGGTAGCGGGAATGTCTCAGTTAAATGACCCTCTAGGGGATTTGCATCCAGTTGCTGTTTTTCATGCTGCAGCTGTTCCTGTTGTTTCTGTTGCTTGCGCTGCTGCCGATCCATGAGGGCTAATTTCTTGTGCTGTTGCTGATCCATCAGTGCCAGCTTCTCCTGGCGTTTCACATGTTGGGCTATCTTCTCGTTCAGCTCAAGCATCCAACCACCTGTGCAGAGCTCACCGCTGGACGTTGTTAGGAGGTGGCGTGTCTTATTGTCCCCAGGTATGAAGAGGCACTCCTCGAATTTGGCAACAGTTTGGGCAACGTGACCCGAATTGCCGCTTAGTTGTTTACACTTTGGTTCCCTTATCTGTTCCGACGGTCCCTCGTGAATCAACTTGCATATACCCTCGAATTTCTCAATCAAATATTTCACACTACGATTGCGGTGAAGATTCGAGCAGGATGCGTGCTTCTTATCCATGATGCAACAACGAACACAGTCTTATTTTGTACAAATGTAAAAAATCAAGAAACGAATCTAACAAACTGGGATGTATGGAAAAAATTTAAATTTAAGCTATTTTTGCTCGAATTGTTTGTTTGATAATCTGTTAACAAATGTCTCCGGCGTGCCGGCACACATGTTCTTCCCAGCCTGCTCAGATTGGAAGAGAGTTTGCTCCGTTGCTCCGTTGCTTAGCATTTGATGCCGTCGCCGTGACTTGTCCTGTTCCTGCTTGTGATGTTGCTACTGCTCCTCCTGCCAGCATATCAATCACAATCAGTGTGTCAACATTTATGGCTGCTTGTTGGCTGGCAGTCGTGGCGTAGCCATAGCCAGTTTGCCAAACGCGTGCCTCGTGTCACGTAGCTTAAATACATTAACAGAACATGCCGCGTCATTGTCAGGGTGTCATCCCTCTCTGAACTGCTCCAGTCCGGAAACTTGTTGGATGACTTGTCCTTCGCACAGACTGTTTATTCATTCATTCATTCATTTATTCATTCATTCAGTTGTCCAGTCAGCCATTCATTCACGAGTCAGCAGGAAATGATGCTGGACTGCTCGTTTGGTTTTGGCTATTTTTGCACACATTAAAGTTGAACTGGTAGTATGTCCTTAAAAGTAGAGATTATTTCATGAAAACATTAAGGTGTTGTAGTTAAAATATTGGTATGTGTATGTAGTACCTTATTATACCCTTGCAGAGGGCATATTCATTTTAACAGAAATTCGCAACGCTGTTAAGGAGACTTCTTCGACGACAACCTATCGATTTTTGTTATATTATACAGTAACCTTTACATACTTATTCCATTTCATATTTGCGACCTATATCCCATAACTTTTTTAGGAACAACCAGTTAGAAATAAAGCTTTTCATAAGAAAGTTAAGTTATTCTACAATTTCATACAATTCAGTAGCATTATAGTTAACTACGAGTAGTATAGGATGGATCCAAGCAGATAAAATCCATAACCTGCAAGTGTATAAGACCTTCAGCATGCGGAAAGTAGGCTCTTTTTCTCGTTATACCCTTGCAGAAGGTATATTCATTTTGACTAGGAGTTTCGAACTCACCTAAGGAAACATCTTAGACCCCACAGAGTTTATATATATACAAAATTAGCATCAACAGGGTGGTCGATCTAGCCATATCTGTCTGTTCATGTGTTCGTCCGTCTGTCTGCCTGTCCGTTTGTCTGCCTGTCCATCTGTCTGTCCGTCCGTCTGTCAGTTGCTACGCAAGGTAGTATCTCAGTTTTAGAGATATCTTAATGAAACTTGGCACACATGCGGATCGGACCGAGATAGCTGCCAAACAAACTATCGGCCGATTTTTGTTATTTGTCAAGCAAATTTACTGAATCGTACTTTTTTCATATACGTATATAACATGCACATAATATATCATCCACATCGCACCCATATAAAATATAGCTGCCATAGGAACAATCCGTTGTAATGAAGGTTTTTGTATGAAGGCTAGAATTGTTTTTCAAAATAACTCAAGCTTTTACTGCCAATTATTCAATTCTGCAACATTATTTATCACTAATATAGGAACGACCGGAGGAGATAAGAGCCTGTAAAGGTATAAAGCCTTTGTCATTCCGAAGGTAGCTTTTCTTTCTCGTTTTTGGTTTGCCTGGTAAGAAAACTCAGAGAACATTTGCAAATAAGTCACAATTGTATTTAAATATTTGGTATTTATTTTTTAAAGGTTAAGTTGTACCAGGTTTCATCGAAATCATTGACAACAATTGGGGCTACCACTTGATGTAAAATGATCAAAGATAGAATTGGTATTCTGGTTGGTGTTATTACTGTTATTCACTATGTGTATATTTATGTTATTCTGGGTGATCACGGTTTTTGATTCGTTATCGATGGCAAAATATTTTGAAGTAACAATCTGTAAGTGGAACAAACCGATAAGTGAAAGTTATGTTAGATGGAGCGAGGGATTGTCTACTGACCTTCTTTAGAATTTTGTTAAAAGCGTCGTCCACGGACTGATCACACTTTACCGACGTTTCCATAAAGAGCCCACCATGTTTATTGGCAAAATCCTCACCCTCCTTGCGAGAAATTGCACGCTCTTGGTCGATCTTGTTTCCCACCACGATAAATGCAATATTGGGATTATCAGTCTTATCATAAAGATCTTTCAACCAGAACTCCAGGTTGTCCAATGACTTGCGGCTTGTTACGTCGTAGACGAGTATGGCACCCTGAGCATTGCGAAAGTAATTCACTGAAATGCTGTTAAAGCGTTCGGCTCCGACTGTGTCCCAAAGTTCTATTTTGTATTCAACGCCATTCACTTTTTCTACGGCGAACCGCAAGTCTGAAGCAACTGTGGCATCAGTTGCCTTGTATTTCTTGTCGACATAGCGGTTTAACAGGCTAAAATTGCGAAAGAAATATAGAAACAAATTCAAAGATTATGATGAACTAAGAGAGAGAAACTTTGGAGTTAAGAGTGCCGCAAAGTGATATCAATGAATTAAAATATGCCAATAAATAAATACATTACATTATGCCAATAAATATGTATATACGATATGTTCACAATTGAAAAAGAAGCTACTTGCCATGTTTTGCCGACGCTACTTTCTCCCACCACAACCATTTTTATTCTTTTAGGAGGCATATTAATTTATTGTTCTTTTATTTATTTTTTGCGTTCTTATTGTATCTTTTAATTACTAAAAAAAATTAAAAATTAAATTATTAAATGCAGTTCACGGAATTGTTTACGTTGTACGCGCACTGATATACATTGCTGAATGACGATTCGATTTTAAAACGAGTGATTCAATCTGCGGAGAATCAATGCTTATATATTTATACCCTTGCAGAGGGTATATTAATTTTTGGCCAAGAGTTTGCAACGCACCTTAGGAAACATCTCCGACTCCAAAAAGTGTATATATTCTGAATCTGCATTAACGGAGGAATCGAACTATCCCTGTCCGTACGTCCGTAAGTCCGCGTGTCCGTTTGTTGTAACGCAAACTGGTCTCTCAGTTTTTAATGTATTTTGATGAAACTTGGTACACCTGCTTCTTATTGCTGCACGGTGTAAATAAGTCGGTACCGGATCGGACCGATATATCATATAGCTGCCATACAAACTATTGGCCGATTTATGTTATTTTTCAAGATATTGCAAATTGACTATATCGAACTTATTCTATATATATAATATGCGTATTAAATTTCAATAAAATCGGACAACTATAATGCTAATGCTGCCATAAGAACAATCGACCGAAATAAAGGTTCTTGTATTAAGACTAGCTCGGATTTTAGAAATAACTAATCAGTGTCAATCAATGTGAGACATAATATTGAATATATACAATAGCATTCAATTCTGCAATATTTTATATAACTAGTATTGAAACGATCGGAGGATATAAGAACCTGCAAGGGTATAGAATCTTCAGCATGCCAAAGGTAGCTTTCGTTCTCGATTCTTTCAGAGAGCACTTATATACAGAGATTGTAATTCTCTTTCACATTAGCTCTCGATTTTTATTCGTTTTGCTTTTGTGTGTATCATGCATACGCTCAACTTGTGTTCGCTTTCAATTCCATTTATTCTCTTTATCTCTTTAGTGCAAGAGCTCTCGCGCTCTTTTACGTCAAAGTTTTGACGTCAAGTTAACAGTGTCGGTACGGCAGTTTTCAAATAAAACCTCTACGCTGAAATCCTCTTTATCTTACGCGATGTTAATTTGTATGCGTACTTCTCATAGTCATAAGGGTATTATAATTATGTGTTTATCCCAAATTTACCTAACAAGCAGATCAGCTATAACATAACTTAGCCGATATAGCCATATCTGTTGTTATGTCTGCTTTTCTACTTATTTTCCCGTCTGTCCGTCCGTATACACATAGATCGTAGTGGCTATAAATGCTAGTTTGGTGACAAAATGTCCTATTATGTCCTAGATGAAAGTCTGTTTTCGAATTCGGTCACGTTCCATTTTGCTCTCGTATATCAAAATAATGTTGCAACGCGTAGATTTGATCGGTAAGCCCTAGCTAGCAACAACAAGTCATCATTAACGTGGTGTATTGTTGTCAAGACAAATTCTTTCCATTTCTTTTTCATATGAACTTTATTAGAAAATTTAAAATTGGCCTCCCGCTCGCTCTAAAAAGTCTTTAAAATGCCATACTTTAGCGAATTATCTTCTTGTCCCCATGGATATAGAGGCTCTCTTCGAATTTGGCCACAGTTTCGGTAACGTGACCCGCTAGGCTGACTAGTTCATTACTATTCGATTCTTTTATCTGGTCGGGCGATCCCTCGTGAATCGTCTTGCAGAGACGCTCGAATTTCTCGATCAAACATTTCACACTGCGAGTGCGGTAAATATTAGTGGAAGATCCTTGCTTCTCATCCATGATGTATCAATGAACACGAATCGATATATGTCCTGATTGGTTTTTACTTATTTTGAAAAATGTATAAATCTAGAATCGAATTTAACAAACTGAGATGTTTGGTTAAAATCGAAATATAAGTTATTATATTTTCAATGTTCGCTTTTAATTTTTTATTGACCGTATTCCCCATTCCGGTTGTTCCCAGCCTACTTTGATAATTTGAAAAAAAATTACTCAGTTGCTCTGTTGCTGTGATCATCGCGATTTTTCAGCAACCATAGGTTCTTAATATGCTCTATGCTAACCTATTAATATATATTTGTAAACCTATTTTTACCTATTATATTTACTTAAAATATAATCTAATATATAATAATAATATATAATCTATATATATGTATAATTATATATATTTTGTGTATATATTTTTATCTTTTTTGACTTTCAATTGTTGTGATTATATTGTCACAATATAGCTTAAGAATTACAAAATTTTTGTTGCTTATAGGTAGTGATAAGTTAAGTTATTACTGATATCTAAAGTAGTTTTCAAACAAAAACCCTAATTTTGGCCGTCTCTTCCTATGGCAGCTATATGTTATAGTGGTCCGACTTTGATGAAATCTTCTATGCATATTATAAATATTTAATAAGAATGATATAGTAAATTTGCTTGCAATATTTTGACAATTAAAAAAAATCGCCCGATAGTTTGTATGGCAGCTATACGATATATCGGTCCGATCGGCTCTTTTCGGCTTATATGCATGCAGCAATAAGAAGCCAGTTTGATTAAGATATTTCTAAAAGTGATAGACTAGCTTTCGTTGCAACAGACGGACGGACGGACGGACGAACGATGGACGGACAGACAGACCTTAATATACCCTCTGCTAGGGTATGAAAAGATGTCTGGTGGCAATTATATGTGAATCATATGGGAAATGGGCGCGTTTGAGTGTAGTTGGGGGGTTTCCCTAATTTGTAGATGACTGCAAGATAATGGAACGACAAAACACTGATGTGGGAATTTGTCGCTCTATTTGAGTGTATGTATATCTCTGTCGTGAGTTTTCTGCATTTTCATTGTATCTTTTTATGATCAACTTTCTCAACTGCCTTATCGTCAATGTATCATTGACAGAAGCCGAGTGTGCGTATCTTCCTCTCTCTCCTTCTCTCTTTCCCTCTCTTTCTAGTTGGTTATATATGTAGATAAGGCAGATAAGATAACACGAAATTTAACATGTGATTTGTGTGTCAGCTCTCTTTCTATTTCTCTCTCTCTCTCTCTTTATCATACTCTCGCCCCCCTTGTAATTGACATAGTCAGAAATTAAGCCCAGACCCTTCGCTCTGCTTGCTTGGGTGTGTGTGAGAGAGAGTGTGTCTATGAGTTGGTATGGCTGTGTAGCTATTTTAAGTTTCTTTGTACAAGTTTTCAGTGATTACATGAAACTGATCCCGACTGGTAAGTCGGTCCGATCGCTTTTTTGATAACCGCGCGAACTTTTTCAATAAAATGTTCATTGATAAGCTGGCATGATGAGTCAATCGACTTAAGCTTTCCCTCTTTTCACACACGCAAACACACGCTTACTGCTCTCTCTCTCTCTCTCTTCTTAGGCTCTCTTTGTTACGATCGGCTATTAGACATTTGACTTGTTCTCGACTAATTGCGCACACATTTATGACTAAGCTCAATATCTATTTGGCATTCTCTCTTTCCCTCTCTCTTTCGCTTATAGTGTTGCTCAACGTTGAAGACTAAGTCTAACCCCAAAGCCAAATCCCTACCATCCCCCCTCCTTACCGGGGTGAGTGTTGAAAGTGATCGTTAGTAATCGTACATTGCTATCACTACCATTGATAGGAATATCAGTGGTAGTTTTGTCGCTCTATTTGAAAGTGTACCTATTATTCTAATCATGAGTGTAAATTGCATGTATTATGATATCGGTCCACTATATAGGTATATATCTATATACATATTTAGGAGAATTTAATTCGCAATGCTGCACAATAAAAGCTTATTTTGTTCATGCAAATATATATGGTATATATGAAGTTATAACTTCCTGTTCAAGTCGGGTTAATTGTGCCTTGCGACTGGCGTCGAAATGCTTTTCTATTGCGCTGTCTGTACCATAATTTGCATGATGATTATCAACCGTTGATTACATCCACTCGTGTGTATGTGCGTCTCTCTCTCTGTGTGTGTGTGAGTGTGTGTGTATGTGTGCAGGCACGTAGCGACCGTTAGTCAGCAGCGCAGTCAGAAATTAGAAACGTGCCAACTGGCATGCAAAGCGGAAGTGCGATGTAATCGAACACGAATTTATCGTATGAGTTGCATGCAGCCAATCGAATTGAGCCCGATAAGCCAATTGTTTAATTAGCTTGCTATCTCACTCACTCACCCACTCGCTCTCTCCCGCACTTTTTATATTTACAGCACCGGGACAAGTGGAGTAAGAAAAGAGAAGGAGATAGAGAAGCAAGGCTTTTCCGATGCGTCTAGTTGGTAATCTGAATGTTCGCATTGGGATTGAGCTAACTATTGGATAAGCCGCTGGCAACATAGCTTGTGGCAATACTCAAAGTCGGCCACAACAACAACAACAACAACAACAGCAGCAGCAATAACAACAACAATCGAGCAGCAGTTGCAACAGTTGCAAGTTGCAACTTGCAAGGCCGCCACATTGGAAGGAAAACGGCTTTTTACGGCAGTTAATAAGTTTTTAACTGGTTCAACTATTGCCCGCGAGCTGAGGCAGCTAATGGTGCGTATAGAGGGGGGGAGAGGGAAGGAGGGTAGGGCTAATCAAGTATTCCATTTTGATTAGACGAGAAACACAACACTAACTGGCGATGAACCTGACGAGGAGCAGATGACGTTGGGCACAGATGACGAACAGCAGCAGCAACAGCTGCCGCCAGCTGAGGAGGCACTGCAGCAGCGGCAGCAGCAGGAGCAGCAGCAGCAGGTATCGCTGCCAGAGGTAGCAGCCCTGCAGCAACAACAGAAGCCACAACGACGTCAGCGGCAAAGGAAGAAGGTGACGACACAGCAACAGCAGCTGCAGCAGCTGCAGCAGCAACGAAATCGCGCCCACTCGGACGTGGACACGGACTCCAGTTCATGCGAGGCAGCCGGGGCGGGGTCAACAACAACGCGGGTCAGCTATGCACAGCGCAATCTTAGCGAGCAGGTTGTTTACGAGCAGTACAACGACGATGAGGCTGATGATTACGATGATGACGAGGAAGACGATGATGAAGAAGACGACGACGAGGAGGAGGAGGAGGAGGAGGAGGAGGGAGATGGGGATGATGATGAGGATGAGCTGGAGCAGGAGGAGGACTACGATAGCTATGAGCCGTTGTCAGTGCAGCCAAAGCAGAAGCAGAAGCAGCGCGTGCCATCTAGTGCACGTCGGTCGGCTGCTCCACGTGCTCCAGATGCCCTGCCAAGTGCTCTGCCAGCGGATAGTGGCAGCCTGCGACAGAAGCGAAAAACGAAAACGCGCCAGTTCTCGCAGCGCAGCAGCTCCTATGCCGTTGATGCCGGGCGCGGCGAGGAGGATGCCGATGGCCTGGACAAGCGTCGCTGCATCTCCAAGGGGCAAATGCGTGGTAAGTATGCGGACGATACTGTTATCTTACTGGCATTTGACTCGATCCCCGACAGAATTTCGCGAGGCCTTTCGCCTGTTCGACAAGGATGGCGACGGTTGCATCACCAAGGAGGAGCTGGGCACCGTTATGCGTTCGCTTGGCCAGTTCGCACGTGTTGAGGAGCTGCAGGAGATGCTGCAGGAGATCGATGTAGATGGTGAGTGGCAAGGAGTGCAACGCTCTGCAGTTCTCTCTTTCTATATGCACAGTTATACCCTTCGAGCATTGCAAATGATCAATAAAGGGTATACTAACTTTGTGCAAGTGTATGCAACAGGCAGAAGGAGGCGTGGCAGACCCCGCAAAGTATATATATTCATGTTCAGGATCATGAACACACAGATCTCAGCTATTATAAGAGCTAGAGCCACCAAATTTGGCATGAAGGTTCCTGTACACTCTGCGCAGATTAAGTTTGTTTCAAGTGTACGGTGCCACACCCACCTCTATCTATCTATCCTATCTACATATATCTTTCCCACATCTCTCTATCTGTCTCACTGTTCATTGACTATCTCGCTCCCTCATCTGTTTCTATTTTCTTCATTCGTCTTCCTGCTTGGCTTTCTCACTTCTCGTCTTCCTTTTCCTCTTTATACGTCGACTTTACCTTCTTTCTGTCGTCTACTGTTGCTCCCGTTCTTCACTCTCTCCTCATTTACTCATCTGTCTCTCCCTTAATTTCTCTCTCTCTTCTCTTCCTGCTCTCTGCAGGCGATGGCAACGTCAGCTTCGAAGAGTTCGTCGACATTCTCTCAAACATGACGTACGAGGACAAGTCGGGCCTCTCCTCGGCCGATCAGGAGGAGCGCGAACTACGCGACGCCTTTCGTGTCTTTGACAAGCACAATCGTGGCTACATAACGGCATCCGACTTGCGCGCCGTGCTGCAGTGCCTGGGCGAGGATCTTGACGAGGAGGACAGTAAGTTGACCCCATTTACCTCCCCGCCCCCTCTCCACCTCGATTTAGGTAATGAATGGTCTCTCTGTCTCAGTTGAGGACATGATCAAGGAGGTGGACGTAGACGGCGATGGACGTATTGATTTCTATGAATTTGTGCATGCCCTGGGCGAGCCGGAGGATTCGCAGGAGAACGATGACGATGAGGATAACACAACATCGCCGCTGCCGACGCCCAAGTCCATTGTCTCGCTGAGCTACGATTAGACGAGTCAACTCGATGTTTGTCACAACGTATTCCAAATAATCTCAAAACGATAACGATAACGATAACGATTACACCACAGCTGATGACAGCAGCCGCAGTTCGATCTATGCAATAACGAAGAGTATTAACAAAGTATTCAATAAATATGAATTAATTAACAACAATTACAATTACTTTACTGTGCATTGTGCCACACACAGCGTAAATATCGATAATTATTATATTGTAATTCATACTAAATAAACTTAATTATAAACCAATTGATAATTACTTCAAGAAATACAAACAAACAAAGCTAAAACATCAATTTAAAATCAAAAATAATCAAAAAAGTTTGCAAATCAAAATCTTATATTTAAAACGATAACGATAACAAAATATCGATAAGCACACAGAACTATCTGAAAGACACAAGGAGTGCTGCAAATAATCTCCCTCCTCTCCTTCTTTCCCTGCCCTATCGCTTTCTATTGACTTAATATAAACCTATAAACATATTTATGGTAAATGATAAAGTATTTCAAAACTGATATAAATTATTTCTTCAACATGAAACATATCAAAGACGCCTATGTAAAAGTATATTCTTTTTCACTTCACTCCACACTGAACACTATTGCTTTGCATATCACATACACACACACACACACACAAACAACAGTATTGTTGCCCAGTTTTGTGGCACTTTTACGATTACTCCAATCAAGAATTTAACGTTACATACTATATTTCTCGACGGACTGAGACTACAAGATCGACGAGGACGAGAACGAACTTACTTAAACAATTGCTCCACTTCCGATAAATCGAAATACGCATATACGAGTATATATTATATATAGTATTTAGCTAATACGAGATGGCGAAAACTTTAATTAATATTTAATGTACAATTTTTATTCAATTAAAAAATCGAAATCGAATCTAACAGAATAAATGCAATCAAAATAAAGACAAAACCAATTTGTTCTAATTGCAGGGCGGGTTAACTGTAATCTATGCATGTATGTGTGCGTGTAATTGGCCCAACAGGGGTGGGGCAAGTGTAAGGGGGGCGTGGCTAATTGAGTGTTCGCTGTTGCGAAACGGCAATCAACGCAATCAAGTTGGACGTCATCCTGTCGAACCCTTTTTATCCTTTATCCACTTGACCCCAGTAATTTGTTGTAATTTAAAAATAAATTACGAAATATATCGAGAGAGATAGAATATCTAGAATATATGTGGTGGGGTTGGGTGTGCTGTGGGTGTACACACTCGTGCTGGAAAGCTGCGTAAATATTAGCATATCGAGTTGAAGCATGCCGAAAAGTAGGCAACACTTTTGTTGCCGCAATCAATGCGGGGCAGCAGCACCAGGGAGCACAGCAGTGGGTTCCTCAGGCGCACATTCAGCTGCCATTGGCCGCAAGGACATGCGGCAAGTTGTCGTCGTTGTTGGCGTTGTAGCTGCGTTGGCAAAAGTCGCATTAATGGTCATGTAAACGACGCAAGTCAAGTGCTCAGCCAGCAAATTATTAGGGCTCCCCAGAGCTCAGTGAACACACACAAAAACACACACGTAAACGTGCACACACCCACGCATTCACAGGCTGCTAACGAGCTGTGCGAGCTGAGTCGCTTTGCGGTTCACGCTGCGTATGCGTAATATTTGTTGTCAGCTCCTCCACTTGGACTATGATTTGTGTGCCGTACACAGCATAAGTATATGCATGTTTGTGTGTGTGGGTGTATGTGTGTATGTGGAGAACAAATACATTGTCACCAGCATTATATTCACTTGAACCGGAGTGTTTCGCCTGCCCTCCTCTGTCCCGCTGGGAGCAACTTTAAAAAGGGATCGACTGCAGTGCGTCGCCTGACAATTGATGGGCAGCAAATCGATGCGTCAAGTGTTGGGTCAACCTACCCCCTGCCTGGCTGCCTGCCTGCCTGCCTGTACACCTCTTTATTCCTACCGCCCCCTGTGGCTCGTTACTTCCCCTGTCAATTTGCCGCACAATCAGGCCCGAGCCTGAGTGCCTTCAGGCGCTGTCGTCTTCTCCCCTGCGGCCCTCAAGCCTGTTCTGCTTTTCTCTGCTATTCCCATTTTCCCAATTCCCTCAGCCACTTTTCACTTTTTTAATTATAAGCCGTTAAATCGTTGTTTTTGTTGTTGTTGCCTTTTGACTGATTAACAACTTTAGAACAAGTTTTACCCCAGTCTAATCGTCCCAGCGCGGTTGCTCGTCAACTCATTGTGGCCAATTTGCGTGGCCATTCAACTGGCAAACTGTGCCCAGATCAGATCGGGACTATATACAGCCATAGTATATACAATACATATGTAAGTATCAGCACAGCTCTTTGTATTATCTCTGCCAGTGTCTGTGCGGCACACTTATCCATAATAATTGTTAATATCCATAAATTCCCCGGATATGCGGTCATTATTTCTAATTAATTTTAATGAGACCTTCCTTCATTGAGAGGCCCCAAGGATTGTGGACTGCCTGGCACGCCCCTTTTCCTTATTGTGCTGTTTGCTGTTTGCTCTTTAGGGTGCTTTTGTGTCGCCGGACTGATTGATATACTGCTTATATTTCTATATTGATGTATTGAAGCTGCAAGTGCCTGCGTGTGTGTGTGTGTGCGTGTGTCTGAATGTGTGTGCTACACACTCGTAAATCACCAGCTGGGCCATCATGTTTTCAGCCCCATTTGCTGCAGTCATGCGAATACCCTAACTGAGGTTAGGGGGCTTCTTTTTGAATATTCGATTTGACTTAATTCGTGTTCATAGGTACATATTATTTTTCATTCAAATCAACTCGATTTCTGCAACTAGATATATATTAAATATAATATTTAAAATGCTGGTTTCTTTGGCTCAAAGGTAGCTTTAAATATTTGGGTTGCAAGTTTCTTTAAATTTGATACAAAAATGAATTATTCTCGAAACAAACTTAAGTTAACTTGATATATTCTTTCTTAATATTAACTTTCTAAAGCCTTTCTACATTTTAAGTGTGTAGGTTCAAATAGGTTGCATGATTCAAATAGGTCAGATAGGTCAAATAGGTTGCATGATTTCAAAAAGGTTGTATGATTTCTATAAGGTTAGATAGGTTCAAATAGGTTGCAAGATTTCAAATAAGTTAGATAGGTTGCTGAATAGTTGCGATAACACAATTTGTATTCTATTAATTAAAATCAACTAGATCTCTGCAGCTTAAACTGCTATCGATGTGAAATTTGAAGTG
Source organism: Zaprionus vittiger (assembly GCA_018904025.1). Taxonomy (NCBI): domain Eukaryota; kingdom Metazoa; phylum Arthropoda; class Insecta; order Diptera; family Drosophilidae; genus Zaprionus; species Zaprionus vittiger. The sequence goes on along the minus strand of JAEIFQ010001126.1, from coordinate 3,515,605 downwards.
CAACTTTTTGTGATCTATTGTAGTGTAAAATATTTGAAAATTGCTTAGAAATTCTTAGAAAAATGAGATGTGCTCGACCTTGATATGATCTATTGTATCTATTGTCGTTTTCTCTATACTATCTTTCTAAAACCTTTCTACAATTGAACTGCGTAAGTTGAAATAGGTTGTATGATTCATCTTATTTCGCATACTCTTCATTAAAATCAACTATATATCTGCAATTAATAGTGCTATCGATGTGAAATGTGAAATGCAGCTCTTTTTAGTTCAAAGGTAGCTGAGAATGTTCTTGAATTTCTTAAATATTGTTTGAAATATGCGAAAACCAACTTCAGTTACCTTGATGTATAACATTTATTGTCTTCTTCATTATTGTGCTTGTCTTTGTCAAGCTCAGTTAGGGTATTCACTGCTGTCTTCTTACCTTGCTTGGTGCTCTTCGCATTTCTGTTGTTCCGTCGGCATTGTCATAATAAATACATAATTACAATGTTGTTATATGCATTGTTGATGCCTCAAATGGACCAAATGGGCATAAATCAGCTAAGCTCTCGTGCGAAATGAAGGAGAATTATGATGAGGAATGAGGAGTCGTTTTCGAAGTTTAAGCTCAAGTTTAACTAAAATAATCCTGCATAGGTATAATTTCTCTTCATGTTTTCTTTTAGTGTACTTTCTACTTAATTTGGGAAGTGTATTTTCACATTTGTTTATAGATAGCAACTGGTTCCGAGGCATCTGCAATTGCAACCGCTGTTGAGATCTTCTTTGGTCATCAACTTCTTGGACTAGAATTTTGAATAGTGTGAGTGTGTGTGTGTGGGGTACATTGTGTTTGTGTCTGGAAGGGGAGGGAAGGGAAGGGAGGGCAAAGTTTCATTCCTTTTCGACTAACTTGGCGCGCAGCAACTTCTCCAACTTGAGACAGAACTCGGATTTGGCAATACCCGTATCCAAATATACTTCCCCATCATGACGTTTCCTGACTACCAGAGTTGGATCCACGGCACCTCCATAGGATGCCAATCGCACGCCTGCTCCCTGTTGCTGCTGTGCCAACGCATTGTTACCAGATGTCATCGACATCTCCGCTTGGTTTCCCCCGGCTGCCGCATGCGTTCGCCGACTCGTAGTGCTCTCGTCAACGCTGCTTGAGTTGCTGCTACTGCCGCCAGTCACCAAATTACGCAGTAACGTGTAGCCCGGCAGCCAGCGGCGCAGCAGGCGATCCAGGCGAGCCAGTGGCCGCATTCGAATAGTATGGTTGCTTTCCTGCTCTACCGGCTCAGTGCCGAGTCTGTTTTCGTTGTTGTCATTGCTGGTGCTGGTGGTGCCCCTAATGGACGTAACGGGCATTACACTTCCCCTCCCTCGGACACCGTTTCCGATTGCACTTGCGGCGCCAACTACGTTGCTTCTCGTTGTTGTCATCCTCTCGCTACCGCCCTGCTGTCGCATCATCGGCGGCAGTGGCGATGGAGGAGGTGCTGGAGGCCGTCGCTGCTTCTGCTCGCTGCTGCTGCTGGCCTTGCGCTGCGACATGGAAGTATTTTTGTTATGTTTTTTTATTGATTTAAGTATTCATAAAGAGCCGCTTGAGTGTCAAAAATGAGAATATACTGACTACAATGACAATTCGCAGTCCAGCCTCGACTTGACAGTGCTCCCTTGGCAACGCTTGATTGTGGGCGGCAGCGAGGTAGGGTAGAGGGTGAAGGGACTCTGTGCACCATCGTCGAAACTCTGTTCCTACGTGCTGACAGAGCTAGCCCTCTTACCCCCTAGCTACCCTTTGGCTACGTGCCTAACCCTGTATGATCCCAATACCATTTCCATTTCCATCTCCATTACCCTGCTCATCTTCATTCCCAATTCCCTCAGCATTGCCCTGCCCATCTGCATGTCCCTCTCTGTTCATTTCCCTCTCCATGTCCAGCTCCATCTCTCTCCCCAATTCTATCTCTATTTCCATTTGCTTTGTCCTGCATTCCATCGCATGATTTGCTGCTCCACATTATTAGCTTATTGCACTCTGTGTGAGTCTGTGTGTGTCTCTCTGTGTCTGTGTGTGTCGCCTAATGCGACCCTAGATAGACGGGACCACTTTAAGCTCCATAACGACAGTTGCCAGTTGCAGTTGACCCTGCATCCTGGCCCTGCCTCTCTCTCGCTCTCTTCCTCACTCTGTAGTTAGGGGCAACTCTGATTGCCCTGCTGCCATTTGTGCTTTAACTAAAACTAAAATCTTCAACTCTGCTCCCCCTTTCGGAATTGATTATAACAATATATTCCACTCGATCTCACCCTACCCCTTCCCCTCCTTCTTGATGTACAACCGCAATGGAGGCAAGTACCGCTTTAGCTAGTTAGTATTTATGCTTGATTCGTTCGGGGTCGCTTTAAAGCAGATTTTCTTCTTGGGGCTGCTTTGTGGCATTCATCACAGTAAGTTCACATACCCTGTAGTTTCAGTTTGTAAGGAATATATTATCGTAATAGGAGTTAACAACTATTTGACCCGAGTCGCTTTTGAACGTGTTACGAATATTCATTAACATCAACTAACCTTGGAAACTAAACGGTTTCTTAAATATTTAATTCCTATATTTAACGTACTTTGTGTTGCATACTTTGCAGGGAGCGTCTTGGAAACCAGCACCTGCTGTTTAAATGTTTGATTGGTTAACTAATAAAACTGTTGTTTATCATTTATTAAAAATGGAACCTCTAAGGATTGTGAGGTATTTCTACTAGTTCTGAAATGACTCTCAGTTAAGGTAATATCGTACATTTTAAATACTAAGAAAATAAGAAGTAGTTAAAATTAAACATAGTATTATATATTATTGTATAGTAAAAGATATAAAGTAAAGTACATTGTGGTATAGTATAGTTATCGCATCCGGTTTCTTTTCGATTAGACGTAATATAAAAACTGCCTTATCGCGCATTCGGCAACATATTTCTCACTGCTCGCTCGCTTGCCTCAACCCAACAATCTCTTGCAAAGGTAAAATTACTGTTGGTCGGATGTTTGTAACGCACCATGGGAAGCATCCTCCTATAAAGATTATAAATTCTAAATCAGCATCAAAGGAGGAGCTGAACTATCCCTGTCCGTGGGACTACTACGATATAACATATAGTTGCCATAGGGAAGATAACATATCAGTGTCAACCAAAATTAGACAGTAATTGACGTATTCTTTTCCATTTCATTAAAGTCGGACAACTATATCCTATAGCTTTCAAAAGTAACAATCATTTATAAGAAACGATTTTTCATAAATAACGTCTTTATGTCCAGCAATCGGAGTTATTATAGCTATCAATGAACACATGAACAAAGCTATTCAGCATTATAAATAAATAGCATAGGAACAATCGGAGGCGATGGGAACCAGCTAGGGTATATAACCTTCGGTATGATGAAGGTGACTATTCTCTCTGGTTTTTATTGACATTTTGTCTATATTGAATTTTATCAATTGCCAGGCTTGTCACATTTTATTTGTGTCGCTGTGACTCGTTTGCATTCGATTAACTGTCCGTTATTGTGAATTTAATTCCGCAATAAATTGAGTTCATAATTTAATCAGTTTCAGTTTTTTTCACCCCCTGTAATATTTAGATTTATGTGCATATACTGCGTGCATATTGACTTGGTGAGGGGTTGCCCAGGTCTGGCTGAGAGCGATGGCAGCGAACCCAGCGAGTCAAGGCAATCAAATGAAGCATGAAACCTCGGCACAGACAGTTATCTCTTTGCACGCCCGTGTGTGTGTGTGTGTGAGGTTGTGTGTGTGTGGGCAAACAACAATATTCAATTAAACAGATGATATAATGCATAATAAACAGCGTCAAGCTGCGACGCTTTTTCTTACTGCTCCTTCTTCCTGTCTTCCATTTTTTCTGCTGTGGCTTTTATGCATGTTTGCTTTACTGTTGGCCCAGAGGCAGCAGGCACAAGGGGGTGGGGATGGGGAAGTATTAGGGGCAGTACAGGCACTCAAAGCAGCTGTTGTTGTTGTTGTTTTGCTTATCTCAAAGCGTTTATAATTGAAAAAGTTTTGCGCTTATGTGTTGCCATCGCCGGCGCCTTCCACTTGACTTGCCGTTCACACTTAATATTTCACTTAGAGTGGCCTCTTGCCTCTTGCTACTGCCCCTCTCTCCCCTGTAACATCCTCATTCCTCTTTCTTTCTATCTCGTTCTTTCTCTTCCTGCTTCCTCGGGGCAGCCACAGAAATGCGTTAAGTCGACAGTGTCTGTTGACTCGTCCTGGCTCAGGCTTTGCCTTTGACGTCGACATAAAGATGCCAGATAAGCTGCCATATAAGATACGATATATATATATATATATATACGATATATATATATACGCCTCCGACTGTCAGCTGACACTTCATGCGCGTGGCATGTAGCCCCCCTTAGCTGCACTTTGTACTTGACAGACAGTTCGTTCTACATATTTACTCTATCTGATTTAACAAACATGCAGTTATCCAGTCACATCTCCCCTTGCGCCCCCTTCCTTTGTGCAATTTGATAAGCTTGATTCAGCTAGCTTTAGCTTGAGCCACTCCCCCCCACCCCCTCTGGGCCCACCTCTATGCAAATTCCTCGTCTCGGTTCATCATGTTTATCTTGTTATTCATTATTAACACGCGGCACGAAGACTTTTGTGCCAATTTGCATATTTCAAATTAAATTGCTACAAGATGTTATGGAAACTGGGCAGCAGCAGCAGCCGGAGATGGGGCGAGAGAGGGGGGCAGGAGGGGAGACGGAAAAGCCAGAACAGAGTGCAGATGAATTTCACCTTCAAAGCAAAATAAAATGCGAGAAAAAGCAAAGAAGATTTTCTTTATTTGAAGTGAAATTACTATTTCAGAAATGCGTTGCACGGCGAGGGGGAAGGGGAGAATGGACGTGGCGAATTGAGGTGTTCTACAAACGATGTCCAGGACGAAACAGTAGCATGCGCTCCAATGCTAAAATAGAGTTGATCTTCTGTATTGATTAAGAATATATACTGTTTAGGCATATTGATAAGAATTTCTGTTTACTGTTTTATAAACTTGAAACTAGCTTTTCAACTTTTATGTTTTGTTTACCAAACTATACTGGGTTAATATTTAGTTGATTTGTTGTACAGATCAAGAATATATAATATAAATTCCATATTCATATACATACGTTGAAAATAATCTATCAATCAACTTTTGTTTAACAAGTATCACAAACTGCCTGAAATATTGTTGATTTTTAAGCTGATCAAGAATATATAATATAAATATTTTAGATATACATAACGAATGATCTGTCGATCAAGTTTTATTTATCATGCTTTATACCCAAGCTAAAATTAAGTTAATTTTCTGTACTGCACAAGAATATAAACAAAAGAATTATTCATGCATTCGATTTTATATGCATTAAAAATGTAAATGAATTGTTGATGATCTATTAATTGAGCTTTGTTTACCAAGCCAAAGTCAGCGAATATATATTTAGAATATATAATATAAATACTCTATAGATTAGCCTAGTTTTATCTTCTTAAACCAATAACAAATTCACTTATGGTAAATACTTCAAGGTCAAATAACCTTCGATCAACTCTTTGCCTAGCTCCAATTACTGTACTCTGCTCGGTGCTCTTCATTCGATTATTGATTGTTGTTAATTACGCAATTAAATGCAAAATAATGCACAACGTTTTGACCGCAGAAACCAAAGTCAAAACAGTCAACAGCAACAGCAACAACAAATGATTAACTTGCACATGCATGTGCGTGCGTGTGTATGTGTATGTCGTTTCCTTTTCCGGGGCTAAAAATGGCCGGAGGAAACAAAAGCGACAACGGCCAACCACGACTGCACTGCAGTTGTCAGTTGCCTGAAAACGGAAAATATTACGCTAGCGTGCTGCTTAGGCAGGCTCATGCTCTGGCTCTGGCAAGGACAAGCCAGCCAGGACATTGCAGTGCAGCACTGCCTGCCAGCGGAAGTTCATCTCTCACACCCACACACACATGTGCGGGTGTGTGTGCGTTTGTGTTGAAGGTTAGCGTTTGTCTGGCCGCTTAGCTGACACAGTTGCAGCTTGAATTACCTAAAAGTGTAGCCTACTTTGAGGCGCTAACCGAAAAGCAACGCAAGTTTCCTTGAATATAGAGAAGCAGGTACAGCAAGCGCACAAGTAGATAGATAAGTATATGTAGTATATATAGAGATATATATTAAGTTTAAACTTTGGTTCTTAAATATATTTATCTCCATTCGAATAGTTCTTAAAGAAAGTCATAAAATTCCCATTGAACTTTGGCTTTTAATGTGTTTGTGCTTGAACAATCCCATTAGCATCTCATCATCACCTCAAATAAATACACGCTACACAATCAATACCAAATTTTTATGGCAAGCAAATTCTTGAAATGTGTTTAAATAAAGAAAACCTCCGAGTGCGGACTATTTATGTGCTTAAAACGAGTTTGCTGCGCTCGACTTAAGCATTTTTTCACTGGAAAACAAACTGATATTTCGTTTTCAGCACGTCATATTAGATTTATTTCTCACTGTCACCTTAAAGCAAGCAAAGTACAGGGTATGACAGGCCGTCCAACACTTTCGTGGAACAATTGAAATAAAAAACCTGATGAATCCAATGAGAAATGTGACTACATTTAACTTAAGATATCCTTGCATTAGTATCTTAGTATTTTATATTAGAATTTTTCCATTTCACTTGTATTTTATTTATAACTGGGCACTTCAGCACTCTTTGAGAGTTATTCATAAAACTTTGCTGTCTGTTTAGCTATAAATAAAAGTTGAAAAATAAACAATAATAATATGTATTTTATTTTATATTCAATTTTGGATAATGACAAGTTTATCCGATCCTACACATATTGCAGTGGATTGGGGAAAACCTAGCAAAGCCCAATTTGAACAGAAGACTCCACAAGACTACATCGGTTTACAGGGTATTTGGCAGCTCAGCATTTCTCCCCATTTTGTAAGGTATTGTTATTTGCCAAACAAACTTAGCATAATTCACATAAATCAACATATTTTGGTATGAAGCCGAGCCGAGTAGAGGATGGGTAGAGCAAGATGCAAAAACACTTCGCACAACATAACCTCGAATATTTGGCGTAATTCCCACACCCTCTATGACCGAAAATACCGACTGGCTGAGGTCGTTGCAAATATTCCCGTTGCTAATGCTCGTGTTTATCGGATTCCGACAAGGGCTCAGCTGCATATCTCGCATGTCTATAATCAATTAGCCGAGCATTTCCTGTGGTTCCCAACAGACATGTGGCCATAGCTGTGTGTGCATGTGTCTGTGTGTGTGTGTATGTGTGTGTGCGTAAGTGTTGCTAATGAAGCTGTAATAATTACCTGCACATTGCATCGGATAAGTCGGTTAAGAAACTGGTGCGAATGTGTGTGCGACAAGTCGAGATCCCGCGATTGTGGTCGATTTGCCTTTGGGGCAATCAACCACACCTACGTAATTGCTAAGCCGACTAAGGGTTAACAATGTGCAGGTGTGAGACAAGTTAATCGAGTTAAATGACTTGAGCAATTGGGGAATCACTTTAAATCTCCAATGAATCGATAGCTTTCTCACGATGTTCTACAGCAAAAGCTTCGACTGTTATCTTCTTCAGCTTTCTCTAAAGACACGTCTTTCAACTAAGGTCTAAACCTGACAATTTGAAATACTTCAGATTGCCCAGTTAAAACAGGTAATTTCTTAGTGCTTCTTCTTAAAGTTCTTTCTAGGTTTCGAAATCTTTTTATATTGTATTGTAAAAGCTTAGCAAAGCTTTAACACAATTGCAAGTTAATTTAAGTTATTCCTACGACAAAACGTTTATATCGTAAGGACTTTCAGCAAAGCTCTTGCACGAAAGCTCAGCAGTGAAAGCTCAGCGAAAGCTTAGAGTTGAACAGGCAGCAAAGTCTCCTACAGACTCGCCAAACTCACCAAAGTGTCCCAAAGTAGGGGAAAGTAGGGGAATGGAGGAACTTGCCCACTGTGCAGAAGAGATTGAGCAAGAGAACGAGTGCAACTGTTCGATTCGTGAGCATCCGACGCGGACACCATTCACTCGTCCATGGAGGCGACAAGCGCCGCTCAAGCCGACTGGCGTAGCAATCAAAACGCGCCTTGTGGCATCATTTTTTATTCCAAAAATGGCTCAAGAGGTTGAATGAATCAACGGATGGATGGACAAATGGAAGGCAGGATGTCGGGATGCTGGGTTGGTGGAATGGATGGCCACTTGGCAATGTCTGAAGCTCTGTATCGGAGCGATCAAAGCGAGTGTCAAGCCGGCAAGGCAATCTAGCGCAGTGCCAGTCATGGTCAACTGGGGGAGGGGGCTCCCAGTGGGGTCAGAGCTCGGGGCAAGCGTGTGCGTCAAGCACTTGCGATGTTGTGGCAAACCCGTTGCAGGCGAATTCCATGACGATTGCCAGACTACTTTATGACAGGTGATGGAGGGAGAGGAGGAGAGGGGGAGATGGGGAGAGGAAGAGGCACGGCAGGCAGCGAATGGAGTTCGACTATTGAGGAAATGAGTTGTCAAGCAAATGGAAGCTGCCCAGTGCCGGAAAAGCCAATTAATTTGACAGCGACCATAAACGAGCAGCAGCAGAGGCAGCAGGCGGTGACATTGCTGCAAGCCCAAGAACGCAGCCATGCGGAACGCCGAGAGTTGTCTTAGAGACGCCAAGATGGGGATGTGTGTGGGGGGGGGGGAGGCAGCAGCCGGAAGCCGACAAGCAGAAGACGCGGCGCAACTACCCGCACGTTTCGGACACAGTGAAGCAAGTGATGCTGCAACGGGAGTACATTGAACTCGAGCTGAGAGGGTCGTCACACTAAGGCACACAAAGGGCACTCACTCACACACACACACTGACACACTGACACACTGACACACACACACACACACGCACTGAGGGCACACGCACACCCAGTTAGAGTTGAGTGTGTGCCCAGTGCTCCTGGGCAGCAATGTGCAAATGAGAAAAAGGTCCCCGAAGAGCAGTCAGCAGCCCAGCCTAGCCTAACAGTCTGCAGTACGCGCTGCCCTTGCCTGCTTCACAGTCCCAGCTCCAGCTCCAGCTCCCGCTCCAGCTCCCAGTCGCTGACAACACTTTTAGGCTGGCAGCGAGACATCGTTAACTTTGCGGCCGTGCCTCATTTGATTTTGAGAGCTGCGGAGCTGCCTCGCCGAGATGACTAAATTAATGAGATTCATAGACTGCGAGAGTGTGTCTCCCTAACTGAGAGCGGGTTGTTTGCCCCGAGGCAGCCCCTGCTGGCAAAGGGCATAGGGCACATGGCACACACAGAACTACATGGCGTAAGGCATAAGGCACATGGCACATGGCACATGGCCCTCGGGCTTGGCTTAACCTTTTTTCTTTGCTCTGGCCTTGTTCCCCCTCCGGCTCCAGCTCGTTGTCCTCTGTTGCTCCTCTGTCTTTGTGTCTTTGGGCAGAGATGAAGTAATGCGATGTTAGTAACAAATAAACTGCAATACCAACCAACTGAGAGTGCTCAAGTCGAGTGTGCTCGGCTGCCAGATACGCTACGTGCCACATACGTGTACACACACGAACTTACCTCCCACCATGTATTCGAAAAAGTTTCTGTTTATTTTTTGCCCTTCACCCTTCATCGGCGAGGCAGGTTCTTACGCAGCGTTTATTCGATATTTCTTTTTTTTTTATTTTCTGCGCTCACTCGATATCGATTTCAACTTTGATTTTAAAATCATAGAACGTGCCATAACCCTGCCAACTTCAGATGTAAGTCAATGTTTTTGTAATCAAGTAAAAAGCAACAACATGATTAATTGCGCACACGTTGTGCAAAGCGGCTAAGGTCACCCCTTACTTAATCAAGGTGCATGTGGTCCGATTTTCAATTTACACTTATACGAGGGTCGTTTGATAAGTCCGTGACTTTTTGAATAAAATATATTTTTTTCGTCAAAGAAGCGTTTTATTTCTCAACATAATCTCCTTTTAGCTCTATACATTTAGTCCAGCGTTTTTCCAATTTTTTTATTCCTTCCAAATAATAGGTTTTCTCAAGGCCCTCAAAATAGTCGTTTGTTTCTGTGATGACCTCTTCATTTGACCCGAATCTCTTACCGCCGAGCCATTTCTTCATGTTTGGAAACAAAAAATAGTCACAGGGGGCTAAATCTGGAGAATATGCTGGATGGGGTAGCAGTTCGTAGCCCAATTTATGAAATTTTGCCATGCTGACTACACACGTGTGCACCCGTGCATTGTCCTGATGGAACAGCACTTTTTTTTCGCCAAATGCGGTCGTTTCTGCTTCAAATCAATATCGAATCTGTCCAAAAGCTCTGAATAATATTCGCCGGTGATCGTTTTACCCTTTTCAAGGTAATCGATGTGAATGATACCTTGTGCATCCCAAAAAACTGTGGCCATGACCTTGTTGGCCGACAGACCCACCTTGGCCTTCTTTGGTGCACGTTCACCCGGAGAAACCCACTGTCTTGATTGTTCTTTGGTCTCTGGTGTGGTGTGGTGGATCCATGTTTCGTCTACGGTAACGAAACGGCGCAAAAATTCGTTTGGATTGCGGTTGAACATCGCCAAACACTCCTTTGAAATGGTCACACGGTTGCGCTTATGGTCGTGTGTGAGCAATCGCGGCACCCATCGCGCGGAAAGCTTTTTCATGTCCAAATATTCATGTAAAATGTGATGTACCCGTTCAGTTGAGATGCCTACAGCCTCAGCTACCTCACGCACTTTCATTCTCCGATCATCCAATATCATTCCATGGATTTTGTCGACGATTTCTGGCATGACGACCTCTTTTGGGCGACCTGAACGTTCGGCATCACTTGTACTGGTACGACCACAACGGAACTCAGTAAACCATTTCTTAACCATTGAAATTGATGGTGCAGAGTCCCCATAATATTTATCAAGTCTTTCCTTGGTTTCGGTGATGGATTTTTTACGCAAAAAATAATGCTTAATTAGCACACGAAATTCACTTTTTTCCATTTTCGTTAAAATTCACGAGATCGTCTGCTTTCAATGCCTATAAAACGCAAACCAAAAAACGCAGCTTTCTCAAAATTTTACAGTCAGCTGTTAATCGATAACTGCTGACAGGAGCAGTGTTGTATTTAGAGCAGGTGCGCGGCAAATACAAAAAGTCACGGACTTATCAAACGACCCTGTATTGCTTCCTTTATTTGCTGTATCGCCTGCATGTGCCAAGATTGTGATTTTAATTGAGTTTCCTCAAATTGATTTAGGCTTTTTGTATTCACTTCCCTCGCAATTGGCACCTAAGAAATAATAATAATAATAATAATCAGCTTGAGCTTTGTTCTCGCTCCGAGAACAACGAAACACTTTAATCAATTATCGTTTATCGGAAAGCATCTTCAGTTATCGACATTTGCAGTTGCGCTGTTCAAGCTGAACATATTCAGATTGACATAAACAAGTGAGAAGTGTGTGTGCACTGGCGAGTGTGCACGACTGTTATATACCCGTTGATTCTATATGTATGGTTAGTGTATTTGTGTTGCATACTTGCAGGCGGTGCCTTGGAAATCAGTGCGGTTACTGAACTTATTTCTTAAACAACTTCTATGTTTGAAATTACAGACAGACAGGCTGGAAAAAAGTCAGCCAGAAAGACAGATAGACAGACAGACAAATACATGAAGAGACAAACAGACGGATGGATAGCCAGACTGGCAGACAGACTGGCAGACAGATATACAGACAAAGAAATAGATAGACAGACGGGATGACAAACAAACAGGCAGACAGATAGGCAGACAGACAGACAGATCGACGGACAGATCGACAGATATATTGACAGACAGACAGATGGAGAGATTTAGATACAAACAGACAAAGAGACGAATAGACAGAAAGAAAGGCAGACAGACGGACAGGCAGACAGACAGACGAGCAGACAGATGGGCAGACAGGCAGATCTGGTTATATACATATATATATGACACGTTTTTTGTAGCTTATCAAGATAAAGTCTTTTTTGTTAAGTCCGCTACGCCACCTTCTGCCTGTTTTGGGTTAGCACATAATACCCTTATATAGGTATAAGATAGAGGGTATAAAACACAAGAATGAACCTAGAAAATGCAGTGCACTCATTTCCAGCAATTTTCCGCTTCTCAGCTTGAACTTTAAAGACATTTCCGATTGTACAGCAGTTGTTTATTTTCTCTAATTGATTTTCGCTGCTTGTCCGCTGTGGAGGAGCTCACTCAGAGCCCCCCAGGGCAGGACAGTGCGGGCATGCATCCTGTTTTGGTGCTCAGTGCGCGCAGCGTGCCACATTCAAGTCGACAACGACAACGACTACGACGACTTCTTTATCTCCTACCAGGCGCTAAACTGTAAGTTTTGGTTGCAAACTTTTATGGAATGCCATCATAAATCAACGGCTTCTTTCGCCTGCAGCATCAGCCTTGGCTGCAGTTCGACTCGTGGTGGGGTTCAGCTTTCGCTTTGGCTTCGGCTTTGGCTTTGGCTTTAGCATTGCCTTTCGTCTGGTTCATTTCGACTTATCACTGCGATAGAGCTGCAAGTTATGCACTAAATACGCGACTGCTGCAGCTACACTTGGCTGCTGTGCACTGTTTTTGCCCATTTGGCCCCATTTTATGGCTGCTCATTTTTAAGTTTACGCCAAATTTCGGGTCATGACTATCAAGAATACTTATTGTCGTTATGGCATTTGCTTGTTTTTCTTCTTTGTTCACTCAACTTTGCAAAACACCAGAGAACTGCAAACAGCTTTCAGTGTTCAGCTTTACAGTTGCAACTTGCAACTGGCAATTTTACAGCTGCCAGTCCCGTCTCCCGTTTCCCTACACCCGATTCCCATTTTCTTTTTCCCGATTCCGACTGTGACTCGCCTGTTCCGTCTGCTTCTCCATCTGACAGTCGCAGATAAGTCACATTTGTGCGTTGCTTGGCTCGGCCGCAGGTGTTGGCAATGTCTGCAATGGTCAACTCTCCTTTCCCCAGCTCCCCCAGCTGCTCTCATTCCCCTCTTACACCTTCCTATTTGCTGTACATTGTTTGCCCTGTTATTTGTGTAATTAACAAAAAACCCAGTTGGCAACTATCATATGAGTGTGTGTGAGCATGGCCTGCCAGCGACGTGAGACGAGTATAACAAAAAGAGCTGGCATTATTAATAAAGTAACACAACAACAACAATTAAATTGAAGAATACCAAACAAGAGCAAAAAAAACGAGAGGCAAAAATGTTTGCTGGCACATTGTAATTTTCATAATTTTCTGCGGTTGCATTCAGAAAATGCCAAAAATGAGCAATCAGTGGGTTAAGTGGGCGGAGCCGGGCCAGCTGCTGCTAGTGCTGCTGCTGCTGCCATTGCTACTGGCGCTGGTGCTACCCATTGTGATTCAAATGCCAAAAGCGTCGGACTCTCGAACGCATCACTGCTGCTGGCGCTGCTGCTGCCGCTGCTGCTACTGCTGATGCTACAAAAAAAAATGAAGAAATGAAATAAAATAATAATAATGGCAGCCAAAACGTGCAAAGGGAAAACGCTACAACAACCAACGATTTCAATTATTTATTGGAATTTTTACCTACTGACAGCAAACAGTAAAAACAGAAGCTAGCTACAAACAAGCCGAACAGACATCACTGTCAGCCGCAGCATGAATACTCTAACCATATAAAAGACAATAAATATAAGTAAAAAATATTGTAAACGAATAATTATAATAATAATAATAACGAGAAGAATTAATGATTATAAAAATAAATAATAATATTAAATAAGAGTACAAATAAGATAATAAATTAAAAATATATGAATGATTATAAAACTAAGGAACAATAATAAAGAATGGCAATAAATAATAATAAGTATTAACAATAAATAAAAATAAATAATTATACAAATAAATAATGATTATAAAAATAAATAATAATATTAAATAAGAGTACAAATAATATAATAAATTAAAAATATATGAATGATTATAAAACTAAGGAACAATAATAAATAATGGCAATTAAAATTAATAAGTATTAACAATAAATAGTAATAAATAAAAATTATATTTTATTATAAAACATAATATTAATAAATAATAATAGTGAATGATAACAATAAGTAATGAAATATACAAATAATAAAGTATATTAATAATAATAAAAATGAAGTAAAGAACATTAACTCGTTTACTCCACGCCAGCTAGTTCATTAATCGATAATCGATAATAATATAACAGTCCGCTGCTTGGTCAACAGAAATTGAAGCACACTCAAGGTTTATTCGTTTAAAGTAAACAAATCTTTTACTCGTATATAGAGCGATGCAGATCAGCTGCATAAATAGGATGACTTTGCAACTCTACCTAAGTTGTCTTGCAACAGCAATATCCTTCTGCAGGGCATAGAACGACGACGAACGATGAACGGCAAATGGCAAACCAAAAACCAAAAAACGAGCAATAAAAGGAAAGAGAAAATGTGCACGCACAAAGATTGTTAAATATATATAAGTAAGCAACAATAAAAATAATAACAACAGCAGCAGCAGAATAAGCCAACAACAATACCAATAACATGCAGAAGAACGACAAATGCGGCACGAACAGAATAACGTGCCACAAGCAAGCAAGGCGAAGGAGTAGTGCAGCGGCGGGCGGGGGACAATGCAGGACAGTGGAAGAGGTATGAAAAGGGGCGGGAAGGGAAAAATGTGGATGATGTCGACAAGAAGCGACAGGCAAAGCCAATGCACAAAATATCAGCTTGCTGTGCTGTGTGGAGTGCAGTTGGAAAATATTTTGGCAGCACTGTGCACAATGGGCGTGAAGGAGACTATTAAGCGATTCGAATAGCGATAGGTGCGATTTGCTGAAATTAAAGAGATTTCCAATGGCTTTCCACACGTTTAAGCAATATTCTCGCTCTCACTTCAATGGCACTTTATGCAATCCCATATTGTCAATTGTGTAAGTCGAACTCGCAACATAAAAACATTTTGTGTGTGCCTCGATAAAAATTCATTGTGACAAGTTTCAGATATGTAAACCCGCTGTAAGGGTATTAAATGTTAAAGATATTAATTCCGACTGTTCAGATTTTATGCAAAATAGTAAATATTTACCTCATTTCTGTATATTTTACTGTGCATTTATTATTATTGTTAAATATATTGTACATCACATTAAATTTCAGTGTTAAAAGTTTCAGAGAAGGTCAGTAAAGGTATGCAATGTTAGATCTTATGCCAAGTGTAAAGATATTATGCAAAATAGATAATGGTTTTTTTTTTTTATTTATTATTATTATTAAATATATGTACATATCATTAAATCATACATATCTCATTAAAATTCAGTGTGATAAATTCCAGATAAACTCGTTGATTAGGTATTTAGTTAAATACGTAATTGCAAAGAGTGTTCAGATATTATTAAAAATAATGTTTATTTCTCTAATTTCACTTCAACCTTATTTGTCAGATCGTCTGCCCTAATTAAAATACCCAAATCACTTGAAACCACATTGCAGTCTTCACTATTGTTAATCTAGAACATCTATTTTTGTTTTCGGCTACACAAATCCCCCCGACATTTGTCATAATCCTTCATCAATGGAAATGATTGGAGGCATCTGATAAACTGACAATTGGATGCTTTTCTTTTATTTCTTTTTATTTATTTATTTTTTGTTGCTGTCTCGCTTTTTGTTGATTTTGCCTATTGAGGCAGAACTATGTATATGTACATGACAAATCCATGGAATATATGTAATATTATGCAAAAGTGGCCTACACTTTAGGCTGCTATGGCTTGCCATGGTCGACCTGCTGCTGTTTTCGGGTCCATTGTGCGGCGGCGCCAGCGTCATCTGCCACAAAATTGGGTTCTGGTTACGTCCTCGCTGCAATTCTCTTTTATTATTACTATACCCTGTACCCGCAAAATGGGCGAAAGTCCTTCATGCTGAGCCAGACAGAACCTGAACCAGAACAGAACAGAACAACTGTTATGTTTGCCCAAGTAAAACAAAACTATTGTTGCCTGCCTGCCTGCCTTACTGCCTGGCCACATTTTAGGTTTCAATAGCAGGCTGCCTGTCGCCTTGGATCGCCCCGCCTCGCATCGTATACGGAATAAAAGAAAACCAAATGAAAAGGAAACTTGCAAAATGTAAATTGTTTCTTCCGTTTAACGTGAAAAGTTTTTCCGTACATAACACTTTTGAATGGTTCGGATTTTTGGATTGTGGCAAACACCCACACTCCTCACTCCCCCTCTTTCACACACACACACACACACACTCCCCTCACACTGTGTATATAGTAAGCAATTGTAATTCCATTTGAAGATATGAAATAAACTTTAATCTGTGGAAGGATCTAATCGATTTGTCTCTTAAGGAATTTAATTACTTTGTATATTCAAGATGACTTTCTGTTTGTAGAAGCTCAAGACACCCCTCGCCAAGGTTTGTCGTAGGGTATCCAAGTTATGGTAGAAATTGCTGTGAGCCAATAAAAAATTAAATAAATTCAATTATGCGATCTATATTACCTTGTAATAAACATTTTTTCACACACACATACAGGAGGGGAAAAAGGAAAAAAGAGCTGTAAGTGCATCGTACACATCATACATATAAACAATAATAAACTTATTGGTAAAAATAAACTCGCTTTTGTGCTCGGAATGTCTGACCCTGACGTCGTACATAGTCATCGTCGTCGTAATCCTGCGATAGACAGTTTCAAACTTTTTGTTTGTCTGCTGTTTTAGTGTTGGCAGCCCCTTGAAAGTAATTATTTATTTTTTAGAACTAATTTTATATTTCATTTACTTTTTATCATAGATGCATAATTAGAGCATGTGTTTATTTTACTTTTATTATTGTACTTCAAATTCATTTAAAATCTATTTCATCGTTTATAAGTTTAATTTATTTTGCGTTTATTATGTGCAATTAATGTCAAGTATCGTTAGCTCATTTTGAGCTTGGTCAACTTATCGTTAGAGCTGTAGAACAATCGATTGTGGTATCGATGGAGGCTGTGCTGCGGAAACAATCGATAGTAATTCTGCCAATATCGGCGAAAATCGTGCTTAACCGTAACTTGGTCATACATTATTCCCAGCTGCTTTTAAAGGAAAATTTGCGTTGCTATTAAATGCAAAAAATAGTTTATTGCTATTTACAGTGTATATGTTGTTAACCATATATCAAATGTTCACTTTATATGCATGTGTAATATTTGCTTAAATATTAATTCTTCAGGCAATAAATCGATATAATCAATGGTTCAGACTATCCACATCGGAAATTATCGATGCCAACGCTATTTTAAAAGCGATTTTTAGACAATTACTTTGGTATAGTTCACAATTCATAAGTGCATAGCGACATATAGAACTCTATACAAATATTTAATATATCTAACTAAATTTAAAGTAATGTTGGCTATTAGTTTTGAACTTTTTTATTTTCAGATAATTATTTTTAATGTATAGTTTTGTTATAAATTTTAGTTTAATTATAAATTCATAATCTTGAAGTCCACTGTCTTTTGTCATCATTAAATAAATATGTAGATAAAAAATAAATAAATAAAAAAGAGTAACTGCTAGTCGAGGTAGCCCAATGAAGTACTCTCTTATATTTATATTGTTTGATTATTTATTTTTTTATTTCATTTTATTTTTGTTGTGCTGCTACTGTTACGAGCTTTATACTTTTCGACATATTTTATATGCACACAGACACACACAGAAAGAGAAAGAGGGAGGGAGAGAGAGAGAGGGAGATGAAAAGAAAAGGAGCAAGAAGTGGAGCTTAAACTGCTCTGTCTGTCAGTAGGTTTGTTTGCAACACACACACGCACATACACACACATATATATATATGCACATACACCTGCATATAAATGTATCTGCCCAGGGTACATACATAGGAGCATTGCCAACAACAAGTGGGCCCTCTTTTAATTGTCTTGCTTGGCCCGAACTGTAATAAATCCGCTTCGATAGACCGTCGGGTCCACTTTTCTCCACTGGGCCTGGGCCTCTTTTGCCTTGCTGTCCAGCCGCGCATAATAACACCTCCCTCCCACCCTCCACCTCTCCTTGCCCCATTTTTGTTCAGGCTGTCGAAAAGTGTTCAGAAATATGCAAATTTCTGCTTTGATTATAAGTATTTCTGGTTTCTGGCTCTGGTGTTGGCTTTACGATGTTCCCGCTCCTTCTTCTGCTCTTCTGGATGACTGAAAGTTGTTTAGCTTTGGCTGCTGTGTGTCTGTGTGTGTGTGTCTGTGTCTGGATTTGAATTAGAGTTTCAGTTTGCGTCGCATGTTGCGAACTTTAAGTTAAATTTTGGTTTTGGCTGCCTGCAACAACAAGAACATTTCAGTAGCTCGTTATGGCCAGTCAGGCAAATCAGTTACCCACACACACACACAGACACACACGCACACACATCAGCAACACACACACCCACATGGAGACATTCATACCAGCAACACACACAGCATACACCACACAAATAATCAAAATTTATTGTTCAAATTAGTGCAAATATTTCATGGCTGCGGGAATGTAGGCGTAGGGGGGGGTTGGCATGGTTTAGCATGGTATGGTATGGCGAGGTTGATGTCGCGGGCATCTCCAGGCAAAACAATTTGTATGCAGCGTTGCAATTAGAAATTTCTGACATTAATAAGCAGCAATTTGTGCACATGACACCGAGCAAGGCAGCCAGAGCAGTCGAGGCAGCCGAGGCAGCCAGAGGAGCCTAAAGCAGCTCCAGCTACAGAATACAATGAGCAGAAGAAAGAGATAGAGCTAGAGAAGACGAATGCCAGAGCGGGAGCGACTTAGACGAAATGTTTGCAAACAAGTTGAGAAAAAAATGTGGCAATTAGTTAGCTGCGTTGCTGCTGCTGTTGCTCCTCCTCCTGCTGCTGCTGTTGTTGCTAGTATTCTGACTCTAGTTCCGGTTCCGGAACTAACAAGGGTAACGGCAATGGCAACGGCAGCGGGTGCAGCAGCTCGCACAATTTGCACATTTAGCAACTTAATTTAAATTTGTATTTTAATTGTCAAATTGCCAGTTTGTCGAACCGACAATAAAAGTCGCCATAGCACCCTGGGCAGGTGAGGGGAGGTGATGGGGAGAAAGGAGTGGCTAGGGGGTATGCCAATCTATCGATAATGAGCTGCAGCCCATTACCGAAGCCATTCACTAGGCAACGGCAACGGCAACGGCAACGGAAACGACAACAGCATTAACGGTACTAGTTGCCCCACTGTAGTTGAGCAGATTTGCAAACTTATTGAGACCCTGGGGGGCTTTTGCTTACTTTTCCAAGTAATTTAAAGGAGTGCATGGTAAGTAGGGGGTTAGCTGTAAGGGGGTAACTGTGGGCTTACCTCTAGGGACACCTGAGGGTATCTGTAGGGGTTACCTGGAGAGGGTTACCTGTTATGGAGTTATATGCAGGGATTTCCTGAGGAACAGCATATTGCGTGTTAATGTGGGGACTACCTGAATAGGGTTACCTAAAGGGGTTTATCTATAATGGAGCTACCTGAACCGGAGCTACCTTTAAGGGGTAACTTGAAGGGGGTTATCTTTAAGGGGTTACTTGAAGGGGGTTACCTTTAAGAGAGTTTTAAGTGGGAGTTGCCTGAAGAGGCTACATTTTGAGGGTTATCTATAGTATAAGGAGTACATTTGATGGGGTTATCTGTGGGGTTACCAGTAGGTAAGTTAACTATAGGGACGTTATCTTTAAGGGGGGTGGGGGGTAATCTAAAGAGGTTATCTACATTGGTGTTAGCTGAAGGAAGCTGGCTGAGTAGAGGGTTATCTCTAAGGGGTACTTGTAATATGGTTGTCTGTGGGGTTTCCTGTAGAGCAACATGTGTGGGGTTAGCTGTAGGGAGTTTCTGAGAAGAGTAACCTGTAGGGGATGCATGTAAGGGAGTTACCTTTAAGGGGTAATCTAAAGGACGTTACTTATATTTGGGTTATCTGCGGTGGTTACCTAGAGGAGGTTACCTATAAGGAGCTATCATTAAGGTGAACCTTTAATGGGATTGCCTGAAGCTGTAAGGCAGTTGCCAGTAAGTGAGCTACCCATAAGGGGTAATCTGAAGATGATAACCTAAAGGAGTTTCCCTCTAAAGAAGTTGTGGTGGTTTTATTTACGAAAACAAAAAAAACAAAAAGATGAAAACATAAATCAAATCAAATGATAATAGCAACAATTCTCGCCTGTTGCTTAGCTGATTTGACAGATAAACCAGACATATTAGCGCCAATTCGTAATACGCAGATCAAAGCTGAAGGGTTTTGCATTTCAGTTGATTATCACATTTCAAAGGCAAGTGGGTAGAGCGACTTGCAAAGCAGTCAAAGCGAGAGTTCCTAGAAAGCGAATCGAATCAACTGACTTGAATGACTTACTGTGTCTGGTCGAAGGGCTGCCAGAGACAGCTGTGTGCCCTGCCCCCCCTAGCCGCCTTCATGCCTTGATCTCCCCCGTCTACTTATTCATTATGCAAACAGGGTGCTGCGTGCTGCGTGTCGATATCAAGGCAAATAAAGGTTAATCAGGCAATCAAGCAAGGTTTCGTTTACAAATCAAATCTCAGTCAATATTTTAAAGTCATTCACGTTGCTTAAGCAGCCCGAGCTATTTGTATTTGTATTCGTATTTGTGTAACTAAGAATTAAGTGCGCTGCGTGTGGCGACGACTCTTCAAAGTAGGCCGAAGGAGGTAGATGGGGGAAGTAGGCGCGTAACAGGGCTGCCTTTCAATGAGCCACTCCGTGGGGTAACATTTCATATCCACAAATGGCTATCTCCAGAGATTGGCTTTTAAGAATGCCCCTCGATGTGCTGTGGCGCACACTCACGACAATTTACGTTACTTACACAATGTACTGTTATATAAGTACTCGTTTACACACACACACACACACACACACACACACATGGCCTTGCATGTGGTAAGGACAACTCAAATGAAACGAGACTCGGCTTCTAATCACGCGGCGGCAGCGGCGGCGACGCCAATTTTATGGCCCCCTGGCTATAGGCGCCGCCCTGGCCCGTGCCATAAACAAAACAGGACCCAGACAGGAATCGGACCAACTGAAGAACATCAGGCAGGCAGCCAGCCAGCCAGGGAGTCAGCCAGGCAGCCCGTTAGCCAGAAGCAAGTCAAAGCCCTGGAATTTTCTTATGCGCCGCAACAGCTGCTGCCCCAAATGAAGAAGAAGAACAAGAGAAAAAAGAAGATGAGGAGAATAAAAACAACTAAGCATGTCCTTAGCGAGACTGCTAGCGACAGGGACACCCTGTATGCTAGACGGGCAAGCACTTATCGATTTGTTTAATTCTTAGTTCATTAAAGTAACTCGTTATCGAACAGTTATCGATTCATTTTGTTGACTGATATAGTTCACAACATTTGTTATCGATGCATTTTAGACATTCTGTATATGGTAGACTAACACAGTTCACTTCACTAGTTCCACGCAGTTTGTTTATTGATTAAGCTAGATCATTTTACCAGTTCCACGCTGTTTGGTGAATGATTTAGATAGTTAATTTTACTAGTTCCACGCAGGTAAATGAATCATTTAGCTAGTTCATTTTACTAGTTCCACGCAGAAAGATGAATCACTTAGCTGGCTCATTTCACTAGTTCCATGCAGTTTGATGAATGGTTTAGATAGTTCACTTCACTAGTTCCACGCAGTTCGATGAACGATTCAGCTAGTTCACTTCACTAGTGCCATGCAGTTTGATAAATTATTTAACTAGTTCATTGCATCATTTCCACAGTTTGATGAATGATTTAGCTAGTTCATTTAACTAGTTCCACGCAGTTGGATAAATGATTTAGGTAGTTCATTTTACTAGTTGAGACAGTTTATGCCATTTCCATTTCAACTGCAGTTTCCATCAAGTTGTTTACTTTACGACTACAGGGTATTCAAGAACACGAAACGGGGAACGAGAGCGAGACCCAAATACTGTAAAACGGGCTCCTTGACTTAGTCTCGGGACCCAAAAATAAAAAGCAAAGTTAACAAGTTGCTGCCTTTTGTGTTAGATATAAAGTATACGTACGTGTGTCTGTGTCTTTGTGTGCGTGTGTGTGTGTGCCTGTACTTACGTTGGGCGCCTTTGTGTGCGTGCACTCACTATATACATTTCAATGTGGCTTTAGAGTTATGTGTGTGGCGGGGATCGAGGGGAGGGAGGTTGAGGGGTCGATGTGCAGATTTCTGTTCTCTTTGTTGCCGCGCCGGTAAATGGCCAACAAGCAAATTCTGAACTGCTCATCATCTTTTGCGCCCCTGTCCGACCTATCCCAGGGCACTACCTCCCTACCCCCCCTCTCACGTAACTCCCTCAGCTGGCTTTCCCCTTCATTTGGGCCTTCTTTGCGTGTATTTTGTCTTTTTTATTTGGGCGCTTTCGGTGTTTCGGTGGCGGCCTTAATATAAATTCGTTAACGTTAACCTTTTGGCAGCTGGCTTGTGTTTTCCTAAATCAACAATGGCTGCAACAAGGACTAAGGATCTCTCTGCGCCTGCCTTCAATTGTGCCAATTGCCAGCCGCTTGTCAGTTAATCAAAGTAAAAGCCTTCCAAGAACAAAAAAGCACAAAAAACAAAAAGGGAAATCAAAAAATCAAGAATAAAAAAATAATAATAACAAAGCCGCCAGCAGATATTCCACAGGACTCGAGCGGGACTCCATTTTCGGCTGAGGCTCAGGATATATAGCAAATATAGGATGATGATGTTGTTCTTGTTGCTGTTGCTGTTGTTTTTGTTGTTGTTGTTGCCTGGCGCACGGCCAAAAGCCGTTTGGCATAGAGAAAACAAAACTCGCCCGTGTTGGTGTCGCTGTTTTCCTTTTCTTTTTTGCCCCTTTCTCTGCTACCCATTGCAAGCGACCGTGTGAAAAGGGGTATAACTTTGTGCAAATTTATGTAACACGCCGAATAATAGCACCCTCTCTTTGTCCCTTTGTCCATTTGTCCGTCCATCTGCCCAGATACAGCAGCGGCACCTGGCAAACAAAGCAAAGCAAGGGTCAAGTTTGTTGATAACACACAAAAAACAAAATTGAAATTTACGTGCGCAATTTCTGCTTCTTTTCTCCTTTTCTTTTGAATACTTAAACACGCTTAAATGTCCAGAGTGACCGCACGATAAGCATAACTGGTGTTTAATATACAATTTGTCATCATTCAGCATACTGAGCGAGGGATGGAGAAGGGGAGAAAGGGGGGGAGAGGCACAAATTAATAATGCATGTAGTTTTTATCACTTGCTAAGTTCTGAAATATTTGAAACTGTGACTGCGCTTCCTGTCCCTCTCTCTTTTTATTCTCTGCTGACAAGTTCATTTGGCATTCACTCAAGTGAACGCGGTTCATTTATCGATATTGTGCCAATCACAGCGGCACGTGCACGTCAATACCGATAAATAAATCCAGTAAATAAAATAATAAATACAAAAAGAAAATAAATAAAACATTTAAAATATAAAATAAATATTTATTTATTTATTTTATGTCAACTTAAGTCAGTTGACTTAAAAAAAAAATATATAATAAAATTTTAATTTAAATGTCAATAAAAACAATAATATTTTAAATAAGTTAAAACTTTTAAAAAGAAATAATAAGAAGAATGTCTTTAAATTTATATTTATGTTTAACTGTTTAACTAAATATAGGAGGAGCATAGATAGTTGCGAGTTACACCTGTGCGAGTTACTCTGTGCCTGGTAGAATGCGCCCAAACTTTTTCCCAATAACAGTTCTTAATTTAAGTTTAAACTATGATCTGCATGACCATTAAAAGTATTGTTTTTGGACTACAATAAATTGTACTGCATTTTTTATCTATTTTTTATTCTACTTTCGTTAATTTATTGGTAGTAATATTCCTCTTGAAATATGATTGGGAATTTCTTCTAGTTCTTGATTATCCCAGATAAAACATCTTTTGTTTTATTTATTATTATATTATTTTTTTATTTATTTTGCTTATAAATATAAATTCAAAGTAATTTGTATATTATCTTTTAGCATTCCAAATATTTGAATTTATTCTTAATATTAATTATAATATTTAATTATATATACTTACATATTTGTATTGATTAATTAAATTCAATTGTTTAGTTGTCGGATTCTAGTTGACATTGAATAAACAAAAAAAGTAAATAAAACAAATAAATAAATATAGAACACTGTTACTTTCACTGTTTACAAAAAAAAAATAAACAAATATATAGCCTGCTTCTAGGGTGCCTACACGTCGAGCACGTGCTTGCTGGCTCTCCTTTTTTGGTATTCTTGTTGCCTTTGCCAGTGTTTTTAGGTTTTGCGTGTGCCTTCTCTCGTACGCTTGGTATGCCTTGACTCTGGACCATATTTTAGCACATCGATGGCGAAATATTTTTCAATTTTTCAACACATTTGGCTGGCAACAGCAAAACGCTGCTCATATTTTGCCAAGCTGTCAACATATATCTTACCGCCCAGTGGGGGGGCAGAGTCGCGACGCGGGGGCGCTTGTCGGTCCCTTCCTGCTGCTGCTGCTGGTGCTGCTACTGCTGCGTGTGCATTTCTGGCAATGATGTTGCAGCTAAGGCAACAACAACAACAACAGCAACAACAGCAACAATTGCAACGTGAGCAGACACAAACAGCAAACAAGACTTTGCAAGTGCGCTCATGCCAGGGCCACGCCCACAGCCACACACCCACGCCCATGCAACGGCAGCTGATTGACAAAGGCAAGCGAGACGCCGCTGAGACTGCCAGGCGCTGCCGGGTGAGCCTGAGCCTGAGCGTGAGCGTGAGCATGGGCGTGCATAAACTCGACAGTCGACAGTCGACATCAAACAACATGGCATAAAAATCAGCGCCGACGACGATGACGACGCTCGCCGAGTTCGCTGGCTCGTAAATGGGCAAAACACTTTTACAAAGTGCAGCTCGCACACTCACACACTCACACACACACACATGCACAAAGAGAATATGCGCTGTGTGTGCCAGGCAGCAAGAGAGAGAGAGAGTGGGTGGTGAAAGAAAGGGCGGAAGATGAACATTTGCTAACGCAATGGCGCCGCACTTAACACTCAGCTAACCACCTCATGGTGCCCCCACTCCCTCCCACTCCCTCCCACTCCCTCAACCCTCCCTCCCCCACCCTCCTCTCTCTCTCTCTCTCGCTCTCTTTGGCACTCTCAACGATTGAGGTGATGGTGATTTTGAGAGTGGCGCGTTTTCCGCGCGATTTGATGGCGCTTTTGGCAGCGCGCGCATTTTGATTGCTGCCCGCGCCCACCTCCTTACACCTCCCCACACCTCTCCCCCCACGGGTGAGCCTGGTCTGGACTTAGCAATTAAAGTCGCCTCGTAAAGCTCAATGTGCAAGTCGTGACACGCACAGGGTGTGTAAGTGTGGGTGTGTGTGAGAGTGTGTGTTGTAAGTGAGTGTGTGTTGCATGTTCGTGTAGGTGTGTGTGTCTATGTGAATGTATGTCCATGTGAGTGTGTGTGTGTGTGTTTGATTTCAATTTAGTTGGGTTATTGCTTTGGACGGGCCAGCCACAAAAAATAATAAGCCAAATAGGCATAAAGTAGAACGATCTGCCTTCCTGCCTAACCACCCCCCTTCCCCTTTCCCCACTCTTCCCCCTCACACAGGGTACTCTCTGTCAATTGCCCAAAAAAACCACAACCCGAGAGCCCCGAAAGCGATGCCTAGTCTCGGTCTTGGTCACACACACACTGCAGGCAGTGAGGGGGAGGCGGTGAGGGGAGCGTAGAGGGGAAAGGGGTGCACTGGCATGTGAAAATGCGTTCAATTGAAACTGGGTTACAGCTTTGGGGTTACGGGTTATGGGCTGTATGAGCTTATAGGTTATATGGCTAATGACGCAGATTGCTTGTGTTTTTTTCATCTTATATAGTTTTTTGCTCGCTCTCCCATTCTCCCTCTCTCTCTCTCTCTCTGCTTCTTTTGCTGTTTCTTTTTTGTCTACCACACACACACACACACACACACACATTGGCAATGGCAATGGCAGGCATCGTTCACAGACATCGAGGTCAACTGATTGAAAATACATAGCTGATGATGCCCATGATGATGCTGATGATGATGATGGGGGGATAATGGAGGGTAAGGGTGATGTTGTTGATGCTAACCTGCCTCGGCTCTAGTTGGAGCCACCTATACAGCCGGAGCCGGAGTTGGTATATTGGGCCAGGACTAATTGATTGTCAATGCATTCGCGACATTTTGATTGATTGTTAAATAATTTTAATTGCCACGGCTAACATGAGTTGGCCTTGAAGCCAATTGATGGATAGATGGACTAATTGAATGTATAATTGAATTAATCAAGGTCATTCGGGTCCAAAGGTCGATACGACTGGACATTCCATTGACCCTCAAGAGTACAAAAGGTTGTTAACGTTATTTGCTAATTAACGAAGCTCTTAAGCTGAGTTTTGGGTTCTCTTTTAACATATATGCAAGGGTATTCATTTAATTAATGTTCAGTTGCGGAATAATTTGATATATACTGTATATATGTACATACATTATATATACTTATTTGTTCTCTACTGTAAAAACACTTAGTTCTGTTAAAGCACCATATTCTGTTAACATAATCTATTCATTCACAACACTTTATTCTGTTAACTAAGTTTACTTCAATTTGGTTACTACACTTCCTTCTGTTAACTACAACTAAACTTTAGCTTCTTCTTTCTAAAAGAGGATTAACGTTACGCTTGCAAATCGGTTCCTATCATTTCACACGGTGCGTAAGGGGCGTGGCTAAATTCTAAACTTGATCTGCGCGAAATTATAAGATTTATTATTATTGTCACCAGATTTGGTACTCCTAGCTCTAATAGTCTCTCTGTCAGACAAACAGACAGACGGACATGGCTATATCGACTCGGCTGTTGATGCTGAGTCCATATATTCTTTCTATATTCCTTCTGTCTGCTACATATCATACATTTTCGGTTGGCACACAGTGTAATGTTATTTGCAATCTCTTGACGTGAAGGATTCACGCTACATTACATTAACATACTTCGTGCACTGTTAAAGTACTTCACTCTGTTAGCAACACTTCCTTCTGTTAACCTCTCGTAAGCCTAAGCTTTAAACTGTATTTAACAGCTATTCACACTGTTAATTAGAATGCTGTTAATAACAATGCCTCTTTGCTGTTGTCTGACTTTACTCGTATACTAATTTAAATTTAAAATTGGGTCAATTTATTTGCAATCATTCTTTCTTCCTTGAATTTCCACTGTACCGTTGTCTGTTGGCAAAAGAAGCGCAGTTAATTGCCTGTAACCGCTAGCCAAGGGAACTTTAGCTGTAAAGTTGCTTTGATTCTAAGCGGATTTCTGGCTTTATTTGCATTTTGCCAAACACTTGAAAAGTAGTCACAGTCACAGTGATAGATTGCATGGACGCGGCATTCTTCTGGTCTCCTGGTGGCCAGTCATCCACTTATCCCCTCCCACATCTCTCTTCCGTCCCTCTCACTCCCCCCCCTCGCTCACTCTCTCTCTCTCTCTCTCTCTCTCTCTGGCTCGCCTCACAATTCAATAAAGCAAAAGCCGCAACAACATTCCCGGCTCATGGTCACATTCCCGGCTCGCTTCCCCCTGCCCCTTCTCACGCTCTCTACACCTCTCATTCTCTCTCTTTCCCTTCTCTCTCTTTCCCTTCTCTCTCTCACCCGCTTCGCTTGTTCGCACCACAACAACCATTGCTAATTGTATTATGGAAGGACAAACGCGGCAATCCTTTCTGGCGCCTCCAACCACAGGCAGCAGTGGCTACGTTGGCAACGGGGGCAGAGACAAGGGCGCGGGTGAGGGAGGGGGCGGTAGCGAGCGCAACTGTAACTGTAACTGTTATAATAACTATACGCAGGCAGCAACAGCAGCAACAACAAGTACGCATTGATACAATTTGGCGACGCAAAACGAGCCATAACACGCCCCCCTCTCTCCCTGCCCTGTTGTTGTGTGACGCCCTCTCCGTCCTCCCTCTCTTTCTTCCCTCTCTCCTGGCTCCCCCCATGCGGGCACACCGCAAAACTAAACAGGCTCCTGATGCTCGGTTTAATCAGCAACAAATGCGTCCGGCCACTGAGAGAGGGTAGGCGAGGGAGGGGAAGAAGGGAACGGTAGTGGGAAAAAGAGAGGAAGAGGGAGTTCTACAATAACAGTTCCCTCTCAGTGTGCACTGCAGCATGGACAATGACAAACCGTTACACATTTTACCCGCTATTAATTTACGAAAAATATTCAAAAACCAAACAGCGAAAGTTTTCGCCAGCAGCTATGGCAACTGCAACTGCATCAGCAACAACAACTTCAGCAACAACAAACAGACAAACTCTTTAGTCCAACAACAACGACAGTATGATACTCTCTTCCAGCTTAAAACAACTGTTACAAATACACTAACAATTTCAGAGACAAAGTCTTCTGCCATTTATTGCCTTCTCATTCTATTTTTTTAAATAACTTCTGTGCTTATTGTTCGATTGAATTGAAATTTGAAGGAGAGGTAGATATTTTAGTGAGCTTAGTAGGTGTCCAAAGAAAGTTGTAGCTTTCGAAAGTCGCTTACAAATCGAATTGAAGCATTAAGTTATTGATGTGGCAATCAACATTTGGAGTTAACTTAATCTGCGCATAGTTTACAGAAAACTTCATGCCAAATTTAATGTCTCTAGTATTAATGATAGCTTAGATCTGTTAGGTCATACAGACAGACGGACACGGCTCAAGCGACTCGGCAAGTTATCCTGAGCAAGAATATATTCACTTTGTGCACTAAATTAGTATACCCCTTTTTGACCATAGAAGAGTATTAAAACGGCAGCAGCGTTTTGTCTGTGCAAATATGGCGGCGTCTCTCTGCCAGCTTCTCTTCGTCTGTCTTTCTCACTCTCTCTCTTCCACTCCTTTTCTCTCTCTTTCCCTCTCTCTCTCCCGCATTGAAAGCACACAAAAATAATTATCAGTGCTGCGATTTGCGAGCCCCGCAACAACAATGGTAAATCACTTACTTACGCTACGTTTATCCTCAGTCCATCTATCCCCCCTCCCCCCTTCCCATTCGCTGCCTTGCAGGCATTTGCTGATTTGTACAACACTGCTCCTCCCCCCCCCTCTCCTGCACCCACAAAATGTTGCAGTCAACAACAGCCGAGGCAGAGGCAGCGGCAGCGGCAGAGGCAGAGCAATGCTGATGATTTTCGTTGTTGTTTGTTGTTGCTGTAGTTGTTGTTGTTGTTGTTTCTTCTGCTGGTTGTTACGAGTATTTGTTGCAAAGCGCATAAAAAGCATAAGCGCGTAAATAAAGTCAACCTCATTTATTTTGAATATAAACTACATTTTTTACGACTGCCAACAGCGGTAGCCAACAGCAGCAGCAGAGCAGCTACAGCGGCAGTTCCAGCTCCAACAGCAGCTTCAGTTCCAGTCAAAGCACTTTGCAATAGTCGCTGTCGTTGTCACTGTCGCCGTCGCCATCGCCTTCGCTGTTGTCGTCGCCTTTGCCATTGCCATCTCCGTAGCCTGATTTTCTTACTAGCAGCGAATGGGGCATAACCGCTACAAGGTTAAAGTTGGCTTTTATTCTTCGCCTCTCTTTCGCTGTTAGGAAATGGAAAATTAACAGTGTAATGTTATTGTTTCGTTAAGCCTGCGGCGCACATCTACTTGTCGGGAATGTTAAGGGAATGTAAGCGTGCAGCGCAGGCATGTAACTTAACAGGGGAATGTAAGAGGAATGTTATATTTACATTGAGCGTGCAGCGCATATTGAGTTATCGACAGTCGACTTAACAGGGGAATGTAAAAGGCAGAAAGTAAGAAAGCTCTAATGTAACTCAACATTTGAATGTAAAAGAAGTATATTATAATTACATTGATCACTTACACATATACATAACTTATCGATATTAGCAATGAACAACATCGCACTTAATCAAATAAGGCTAAGCGCCTGTTAATCTTACATTACAGTGTGAATGGTCGACTTAACAGGGGAATGTAAAAGGCAGAAAGTAAGAAAGCCCTAATGTAACTCAACATTTGAATGTAAAAGAAGTATATTATAATTACATTGATCACTTACACATATACATAACTTATCGATATTAGCAATGAACAACATCGCACTTAATCAAATAAGGCTAAGCGCCTGTTAATCTTACATTACAGTGTGAATGGTTGTTATCTACGAGGGTCGTTTGATAAGTCCGTGACTTTTTGAATAAAATATATTTTTTTCGTCAAAGAAGCGTTTTATTTCTCAACATAATCTCCTTTTAGCTCTATACATTTAGTCCAGCGTTTTTCCAATTTTTTTATTCCTTTCAAATAATAGGTTTTCTCAAGGCCCTCAAAATAGTCGTTTGTTTCTGTGATGACCTCTTCATTTGACCCGAATCTCTTACCGCCGAGCCATTTCTTCATGTTTGGAAACAAAAAATAGTCACAGGGGGCTAAATCTGGAGAATATGCTGGATGGGGTAGCAGTTCGTAGCCCAATTTATGAAATTTTGCCATGCTGACTACACACGTGTGCACCCGTGCATTGTCCTGATGGAACAGCACTTTTTTTTCGCCAAATGCGGTCGTTTCTGCTTCAAATCAATATCGAATCTGTCCAAAAGCTCTGAATAATATTCGCCGGTGATCGTTTTACCCTTTTCAAGGTAATCGATGTGAATGATACCTTGTGCATCCCAAAAAACTGTGGCCATGACCTTGTTGGCCGACAGACCCACCTTGGCCTTCTTTGGTGCACGTTCACCCGGAGAAACCCACTGTCTTGATTGTTCTTTGGTCTCTGGTGTGGTGTGGTGGATCCATGTTTCGTCTACGGTAACGAAACGGCGCAAAAATTCGTTTGGATTGCGGTTGAACATCGCCAAACACTCCTTTGAAATGGTCACACGGTTGCGCTTATGGTCGTGTGTGAGCAATCGCGGCACCCATCGCGCGGAAAGCTTTTTCATGTCCAAATATTCATGTAAAATGTGATGTACCCGTTCAGTTGAGATGCCTACAGCCTCAGCTACCTCACGCACTTTCATTCTCCGATCATCCAATATCATTCCATGGATTTTGTCGACGATTTCTGGCATGACGACCTCTTTTGGGCGACCTGAACGTTCGGCATCACTTGTACTGGTACGACCACAACGGAACTCAGTAAACCATTTCTTAACCATTGAAATTGATGGTGCAGAGTCCCCATAATATTTATCAAGTCTTTCCTTGGTTTCGGTGATGGATTTTTTACGCAAAAAATAATGCTTAATTAGCACACGAAATTCACTTTTTTCCATTTTCGTTAAAATTCACGAGATCGTCTGCTTTCAATGCCTATAAAACGCAAACCAAAAAACGCAGCTTTCTCAAAATTTTACAGTCAGCTGTTAATCGATAACTGCTGACAGGAGCAGTGTTGTATTTAGAGCAGGTGCGCGGCAAATACAAAAAGTCACGGACTTATCAAACGACCCTCGTATGTCTAACAGCAATTTATATTAGCTCAGCTAAGCGGAACAGTGTCTCAAAGGTATCTTGTTCGAGAAATGCTAGTTATTTAAACAACTTAATTAGCTTAGCAAGGTATTTGCAAATGTGGCAAATGATTTATAAAGCGCTTAACTGTCGTACTAAGCACTTAACCCAATTACACTTTGGGTCATTGCAAGTGTATTCTGCAATTAGGATAACAATTTAATGACAGAAGAGCCATGCAAATTATCAATTAATTAAATTATGTTCTCTCAGCTCAACTGTAAAGTCTGTATTTAATTAGAATTTCTGTTTCTGTTTCTATTTCTATTTTTATCTTTTGCTGGAAAAGGTAATGAAATTTGGGCAAAGTGAAGAAAGTTGCAAATCGAATTAAAATATCTTGACTTCAGTTGAGGGAGAGAGTGAGAGAGAGAGAAGAAGAGAGGGAGGGAGAGAGAGAGAGAGAGGTAGAGGAAGGGCAAGGCAGCGACAGTTAGAGTATTGACAGGTCGCACAGTTTGAGGTTAGGTTGCTCACACAGTTTTTTTTGCTTTTTGATTTTATTACACATTGTAGTCGTTGTAAGTGTTGTTGTTGCTACTGCTGTTGTTGTTGTTGCTATTCTGGGGCGTTGTTATCGTCGCGCCTCCACCAAAGGTAAGCAATTTTTGTGCAGGTTCCGACATTAAACGCAAAAATGACATACAGCACACGCTGCATGTGTGTGTGTGTGTATGTTTAGGAGGGGGGTAGTAAGTTAGGGTGCAGGGGGGGCAAGTTGGTGTGGCATGTTTGTACTTGCACGAGGGGCAACAGTTCATTGCCGCCTGTCGCTTGTTTGCCTCAAAATCCGCACAGAAACTAACACACACACACACACACACACACACAGACACAGAGAGACATACAACCGCACACAGAGGCAGAAAATAAAGAGAAATGAATGCATTTGTCATGACCTCGAAACGGAAACAATTGAAAAAAGCTTTTCCTATCGCGTTGCGGCTGCTGCAGCAACAGAGGGGTGAGGACGGCAGGGGCAGGGCCAGGGGCGGGGGCAGGGGCAGAGAGTGGGCGTGGTAGGCAATGAAGTTGGGACAAAACCGAAACCGATGGGTTGTCCTGTGTTAAACACAGCACAGCAGGCTGTGCAGGCCCACAAAGAGTGGGAGTGAGAGAGTGCTAGTGGGAGAGAGAGAGAGAGAAATGTAACTGAGGCGTAACACAAAAATGCAACTGACATAGAATAACGTCTTTTTATATGCTACAAATTCTTGTGTGTGTGCGAGTGCTAGAGAGAAAGTGAGAGAGAGTGTGAGAGAGATTGAGAGAGGGCGACTTACACCTACACAAGTTTTGGGCTCAATACGCAGCTAAGTATGCTTTATTTTTACACAGAATGCAACAAAGAAGAGGGAGAGAGGGAGATAGGTAGAGGGAGACGGAGAGAAAGAGACATGAAGGGAGGGAAAGAGTGGAGAGAAGCTGCGCTGTTGACGCAGCAGCAGCAGTTGCAGGTTAGCGCTGACGTTGACGTTGATGTCGTCGGCGACGGCTGCGTCAACTTCAAATTAATTGCGCTCCAACTTCATTATTTTGCATGCCTGAGCATGAGCGATAGACAGAGAGAGAGAAGGAGACACAGAGAGAGAGTGTGAAAGCAAAGGGGGAGGGGGGATGGCTACTGTGAGTCTGCCAGCGTGTGCAAAGTTAGTGTTGCCTACTTTTCGGCGCCTGCCTGACACCATTTTGCGCTTGGTCAATATTTCAAACAGATTAGAGCAGCAACAAAATGCGCCTTAATTGAATGCCACACGCCGTCCAACCCAGCAGCTAACTGACTAACCCCCTCCTCCAAGCCCTGCAAGTAACCCCCCCCCTCCCCCCTCTCTTACTGCTACCCCTCTCTGCTTTATGGAGGCAGCAAGGCAAGCAAGCTGAGCAGCTGCTCAGCACAAGACATACATACTTAATGAGCCCCGACACGTCGCGCGACAGCCAGAGCAGAGGGGCAGAGCAGGCTGGGACAGGCTGGGGCAGGGGCTTAAGGGGAGGGTTCAACTGGTAGCCTCAAGGCAAAACGGTTGCTGTTGCCTCTGCCTCTGCTTCTGCTTCTGCCTCTGCCTCTGCCCCGGCCTCTGCCTCAGCCTCATCTTCATTCGCAGCAGGCTGCGTGGCATCGTTAGCGTTGCTTGCGTCGCATTGGAGTCGCAGTCGCACCTTGGCGTGGCACGCACTCACGCACACACTGGCACACACACACACACACACACTGGCACACACACACACACACTTATAAGCCGAAACATAAATTTCGTTAATCATTGAACTGGAAATTTAATAGCCAAGCCATATACAGAGACGGCATTAAGTGAGCGCCCCCCCTCCCCTCTCCCCCATCCCCCTCATCCTCCTCTCCCCCTTGCTCCACATGCTGCTTGGCAGTGCAGTAAAAGTTTCCGTCTCGCAGCCAAAGCCAGCAAAGCGCAAAAATTCCATTGCACAGAGCACGTAGCATGCGCAGGGGCAGGGGGCAGGGGACAGGGAGGGGGGGGGCAGCAGTAGAGCTAGTGGGTGACCAGAGTATTGGCAATGGCAGGAGGCAGGGGGAGTGGTAGGGGAAGGGGGTGTTCACTTAAAAACTACAGCAAATATAATAAGCATTTGCGCTGAGTTTGTGAAAGCGGAAGAGTGACAAGAAAAGAGAGAGAGAGAGAGAGGGGGGGGGAGAGAGCATAGGGGACAGACTTGCCTGACATCACAAACTACTCACCCCCCTCCCCCTCCGTCCTGCCACCTTACCCACTGGCTAAAATACATAATTATATGGCTGTTATTATAATGCGAGTTGGGGCAAAGTTCAAGCAACAAAACGGAATGCCCAAAAAAAAAGAGGGCAGAGAGAGAGCGAGGGAGGGAAGGAAGGGAAGGGAGGCAGAGAAGGATGGGTGAAGAGAGGGATGCTAGGAGAGAGGGGGTGTAAGGTAGAGCGGCTCTAGGGTCAGAAGGGCAAGCAACACGCTGCATAGATCAGAGATAGTCAACATCCAAAGTAGCCAGCTCCATCCTCTCCCTTCCTTCTGCCCCCTCTCCCTACATCTACTCCCTTCTGCTCTCATTCTGCCCCCCCCCCCACTGCCTACCTCTTTCCCTGCCCCTACTCCCTTACCCATCCTTCCCTCCCTCTTCCCTTCGTTTCCTCCTTTTTTTCGGAAATAGATTAAGCTTTAACTGCCACAATGTAACCGCAATAAGGTCAATAGCTGCTTCAACCTGCCGCCATTAGCATGCCGCCTCTTTGTTGTAAGCAACCTTTACCACAGCCTCTCCTCTCTTACCCCTACCCCCCTCCACCCTCCCTTCTGCCAGCCACATTGTGGCAATATATTTAAATGGCCGCAGAGCAAGCAAGTTGAAAGAAATCGCCTCAGGCGCATCGCCTCGTGTCGGACAGCATTGTGGCCCCGGGGTTCGATGGGGCACCTTGCTACCTTGCCACCTGGCATCCCCCTGTTGCCCTTTTCCCCTCTTCCCCTCCTCCCCCTTCCACAGTGCCCCACACATGCTGGCAGTGCTGAAACAATGCGATTGCCTTAAGCACATTTCACAAATTTCGTGCAATAAAACGAGGCGTAACTTGCCTCAAAAGGTTGCACAATTGAGCCGATTGTGTTGCGATTGAACGATTTATTAAATGTGCCATATATGTATATATACCTATATATACAGTGGGGACTGCGCATGACCTAGCGCAAGGCAGGGGTGCGGGGAAAGGGTTACGTTCCTTGTTATCCTATTGTCATCTTTCCTTCTTTGCTCCTTCCCTTCTTCCCTTCTTTGTTTCTTTCCTTCCCTCCATCTTTCCTTCTTCTCTTCTTTCCTTCTTTCTCATGGTCTCACGCACTTTCCCTTTCCCGCTCTTTCTCTCCATCTTTCTCTCTTTCCCTCTCACTCTGGCTTCCTTTTCCTCACTTGTTCATCCTTTCTATTTTCTTCTTTCTCTCTCTTTATTGCTCTATCTCTTTCTTTCTCGCTCTCTTTATCGCTCTCTCTTCTTTTTCTTTTTCTTTCCTTTCCTCTTTCTCTCTCTCTCTTTCTCTCTCTTTCATTCTCTCTTACTCCCTGAGCTGTTCTACATGTTCTTTCTTTGATAACAAACTCTGTTCTCTTATCTTCCTCTCTCTCTCTTCTTTCTTTTGATTTTTCTGTTTCTATACCTCCCTCTCCTTCGCTTTCTCTCTACCTTTCTTTGTTGTTGTTGTTCAAGTTCCGTATCAAGTCTTCCTTTCATTCACTCTCTCTTTCTCTTTCCTTTGCTGTCTCACAGTCCAATTAGTCTCTTTCTTATTCCCTTTCCTTCTCTTAGACTTGCTTGCTCCTCCTCTCTCTCTCTCTCTCCTCCTCTCTCTCTCTCTCTCTCTCTTTAAGTCTTTGCATCAATCAATTAGTTCATTCCACTCTTTTCCACTTTTCTCTTCTCTTTCTTCCTCTTCCTTTCTTTTTTTGTATTGGTTTGTAGCTCTCTTAATTTGCCTTAGTCTCTTACTCATTGTTTCTCCGTCTTTCTTAACCACTTTCACACTTTCGTTCACTTCTTTTATCTCTTTCTCTCTCTCTTGATAGTCCTTTCTTTCACTATCTCTTAGTACCTCTGGCACTCTCTCCCTCGCTCTCTTTCTCTTTCAGTTTATTGTTCCCTCAGTTTCTCTCTGAATCTCTTTCTTACTTTCTCTCTCTCTCTCTCAATCTCTCTTAAACTTTCTCACTTGCTTAAAACCTCTCGCTCTCTTACTTGTTCTGTCTCTCTCCATTTCATCTTTGCCTCTCCCTCTTCCTCCCTCTCTCCCTTTCCCTCTTCTTACTCCTCTTTGGCCACTTGTAACATTGAAAAGCAATCGACGCTTGTGTCTTGATTTACATCCATCTTCCTGGCATTATTTGTAGTAGCCTCCTACTTCGCATCCCCCTTGCTCTCTCTCTCTCTCTCTCTCTCTCTACCATCTTCTCCCCCATCTCCCCACCCCCTCTCCTCCTTTCTACCTCAGTTAAATGTGCACGTAAATATTCATATGGAGGAGAACCTTAAAGACAATGAGACCATTGTTGGACTACGTGAAGAGGCAAGCAGGGGCAGTGGGGGCACGTGCGTGTCTCTGCAAGTAGTAGTCCACTCTGGCACTCTCTTCCTCTCCTCCTCTCTCTCTCTCTCTTTCTTCTCACTCTACTCATTTGCATATACACTGCAAGTATAAACTTTAATAAGAATCGAAAATATTAAATTAATGGAAAGGCGGAGTAGCTGACGAATGAGAGGAGACAGGAGAGAGGGAGAGGTAGCAGAGGGAAGAGAAGATGTAGGGTGAGCAGGTGAAGAAAGAGGCGCGGGGAGGGAAGGGGGAGGTGTAGAAGGAGGCAAGATGCGACGGCGTGCAGTAAAATCCGCATCAACTTAAACAGATCCGATTCGATTGTTTTTATCGCATCTGCTGCTCAGCAGGTGGCTGGAGAGAGGAGGGGAAGGTGGCAGGGAGAGGAGGGCAGGTTGAGGGGCTGCCATAAAGAGCGCGGTGCTATATCCACGCTGCAATTGCTGTTGCAGTGGCAGTGGCAGCTGCAGCTCGCAATGCTGCACAAACTTTGGTGCCATAAATGCCAAGCACCCAACGGGGAGCACAGCAGGCGGAGGAAGACAGAGAGGGGAGGGGGCATTAAGGAGGAGTGGGGAATTGCGAGCAACAGCAGCAGCACTCGCAGAAGGCATGGGCGTGGACCAAGTGGGCGTGGCAGTTGACAATTGCCTCGAAGCTGGCCTTGACTTGTTTCGCCTCTAGTAGATGATGTTATATCTGTATCTGACGGATGCGGATGTGGATGCGGATGCGGATATCGCTGCGAATGCGAATAGAAATGCGAATATGGATGTGGATGCGAATGCGGATCTAATTATGGCCAATGGCGCCAATCAATTTGCCACAAAAGGCGGCAAAAGCCAACAAAAAGTGTGCAGAAGAAAAACAATAACACAATAAGCCAACGCATACCTCCCCCCCTCCTCCTCTCTCCATCTCCACCTCCCCCTCCTCCTCTCTCTCACTTGCCCACGCACTTATGAACTCCTCAGCATGAGCAAATAGTTTGAGTAAATAGCCAAAACAACAACAAAACAGCAACAGAGACTGCCCCAGCAAAGCAACAATAACAAGTTGAATCGCACTCAAGATACCCTGCAAAAAAGCACGATGCAACCTTTGTAGATTATACAAATAATAGTCTATCTATCTAAACATGCATTGCACAAATATATGTATATATACCTATCTATCTATATTCAAAGGATTCCCAACTGCGCTGAATGAACTCCACAGAAAATTTACTCGAGCACATCTTGCTCATATATCAATAGATCCCAATTAAATTTGGAACATAGTTAAATGACTTTGTTCTCCAGCTGTATTGCAAATTTCAAATGAAAATCTTACCAACTGCGCATAATAGACGTTTCTATTGATTTCCCGGCAAGTCGAGCTTGTGTGCGTGGTTGCATTTGAGTTGCTTGGAGAAATTATGGCATAAGGAAGCTGCATACCAAGTTTAATGGCAATAGCTGCTACAGTTGCTGAGATCCAGCTAGAGAGAGAGACAGAGAGAGAGAGAGTTATGGTATCATATACAATATGATATCATATACAATATTTATAAGAAAGGCCAGCACCAGCTTGATATGCCCCATTGGGGGCAGCCACTTTCTAATGGGGGCAGACAGCCGTGCTTATTTACTGAGTACTCTAGAACCCAACACAATACAGCCATCACTGAGCACACTCCCCACCCCTCCCCCTCTGGCAAGACACATATAGACACAGACAGATGTGTGTAAAGTTAGTTAGTTATATACAAATATGTGCTCAAGTGGTTGGCCATAAGTGGGGACTGACTCGACTGAGAACAAGAAAGCAGAGCAGCAAATGGAATCGAAACTCACTCGTCTGCAGTGGGAATTGACAGACTGAGAGGGGGAGGAGGGGTCTGGCAATTGACCACGACGAAGATGGCTAATGGCTATCGGTTATCGGTTATTGGATATCGATAGCCAGCCATGATGAGCTGTGTCTGCCTGCGGCCTGCGACAGAGACTGAAATTGCCAGTGAACTTTACAATGGAAGAGCCACAAGAACAATAGAAAGAGAATGAGAAGGAAAAAGAGAAAGAGAAAGAGAAAGATAAAGAGACACACAAGCATTCTATGACCTTCGACGAGGTTTCCAAACCATTATAATTTATTTATTTATTTATTTAATGTCAACTAAGAACAGTCGACTGTTGAGGAAAAAATTATTAAAAATATAAAAATGATATATAAAAATTAGTATTACATTATTTTATATTAAAATTAAAAATTAAAAAAAAACCGAAATAATATGTATATAAAATTAAAGTTTAAATTTACATTAAACATTAAAGCATTGCGAATTTAGAGGTTGGCAGAGATATGCGAGCTTCGTGTCAAGCAGACACTGTGAGCCCACAAAGTGTATATATATATACATTCTTAATCAGTGTCTGTATGAACGCGTTGACTTCAGAGATTATGAGTGCCAGGGTTACCAAATTGGTTGACAATATGTCGTACTGTTGCACGAAGATAAAGTATGTCTTCAGATGTGGCCACGCCCTCTTGTGCCTAAGTAAATCAAAGAAAAACCAAAAAAATATTGAAATGTCTATCAAATTAAATGCATTAAATGTATGACTTTTTATATACTATATATATATGCATATATTTGATATATATACCATACTAAACTACTCGTACATATATATGTATATACATATATATATACATACATATATATGGCACCCAATCGGTTGTTGTTACGAGGGTCGTTTGATAAGTCCGTGACTTTTTGAATAAAATATATTTTTTTCGTCAAAGAAGCGTTTTATTTCTCAACATAATCTCCTTTTAGCTCTATACATTTAGTCCAGCGTTTTTCCAATTTTTTTATTCCTTCCAAATAATAGGTTTTCTCAAGGCCCTCAAAATAGTCGTTTGTTTCTGTGATGACCTCTTCATTTGACCCGAATCTCTTACCGCCGAGCCATTTCTTCATGTTTGGAAACAAAAAATAGTCACAGGGGGCTAAATCTGGAGAATATGCTGGATGGGGTAGCAGTTCGTAGCCCAATTTATGAAATTTTGCCATGCTGACTACACACGTGTGCACCCGTGCATTGTCCTGATGGAACAGCACTTTTTTTTCGCCAAATGCGGTCGTTTCTGCTTCAAATCAATATCGAATCTGTCCAAAAGCTCTGAATAATATTCGCCGGTGATCGTTTTACCCTTTTCAAGGTAATCGATGTGAATGATACCTTGTGCATCCCAAAAAACTGTGGCCATGACCTTGTTGGCCGACAGACCCACCTTGGCCTTCTTTGGTGCACGTTCACCCGGAGAAACCCACTGTCTTGATTGTTCTTTGGTCTCTGGTGTGGTGTGGTGGATCCATGTTTCGTCTACGGTAACGAAACGGCGCAAAAATTCGTTTGGATTGCGGTTGAACATCGCCAAACACTCCTTTGAAATGGTCACACGGTTGCGCTTATGGTCGTGTGTGAGCAATCGCGGCACCCATCGCGCGGAAAGCTTTTTCATGTCCAAATATTCATGTAAAATGTGATGTACCCGTTCAGTTGAGATGCCTACAGCCTCAGCTACCTCACGCACTTTCATTCTCCGATCATCCAATATCATTCCATGGATTTTGTCGACGATTTCTGGCATGACGACCTCTTTTGGGCGACCTGAACGTTCGGCATCACTTGTACTGGTACGACCACAACGGAACTCAGTAAACCATTTCTTAACCATTGAAATTGATGGTGCAGAGTCCCCATAATATTTATCAAGTCTTTCCTTGGTTTCGGTGATGGATTTTTTACGCAAAAAATAATGCTTAATTAGCACACGAAATTCACTTTTTTCCATTTTCGTTAAAATTCACGAGATCGTCTGCTTTCAATGCCTATAAAACGCAAACCAAAAAACGCAGCTTTCTCAAAATTTTACAGTCAGCTGTTAATCGATAACTGCTGACAGGAGCAGTGTTGTATTTAGAGCAGGTGCGCGGCAAATACAAAAAGTCACGGACTTATCAAACGACCCTCGTATTTTATTGAATTTGAACTAGTTCCATTGTCTATTGTTCAGTTGCTTTGCAAATTTCTCTCTCTCCCCCTCTCGCTCTTCTGCTCTGCCTCTCCCTCACTCTCCCTCTGTCACTCTCTTTGCTCTCTCTGGATTGTCCCCGGCTGTCGCTTGGCTTTGGCTTTGGCTTCAGCGTCGCTGTCGCTGTCGCAGTCGCAGTCGACGTCGACTTCCTGTGGCATTTTGACTTTATTAAAACTAATTTCATTTTCAGCTTTTCGTTTTATAGCACATTTTTTCCGGCTCCGCTTTTTCTCTCCGCTGTTGTTGTTGTTGTTGTTGTTGCTGTTGTTGTTGTCGCTCCACTTGGCGTTGCCATGTTGCGTTGCGATGTTCATTTGAAGCGTCGCTTTTACGGCCGTCCCAGCCTCCTCTCTCTCTCTCTCTCTCTGCCTCTGTCCCTGCCCCTCCCCCTCGTCCCGCTTTATAGGCCAAATGCATGGAATAATTTTCATAATAAAAACAAAAAACCTCAAGCATGAAAATAAAACACACACAACACAAAAAAACAACAACAAAAACTGAAGAACCAAAAAACTGAAAAACAGAAAAACTGAATAACAAGCAAAGCACCTTATGAAGCTGCTGCACTCGACGCAGAGATACGCTGTAACTGCTAGTCTGCTCTCCCTCTCTCTTTCTTACTCTCTCCCTCTCTCTCTCTTTCTCTCTCATACTCACTCTCTGTCTCTGTCATTCTCTTGCAACACGCAGCAACTTTGCCTTGAATGGAATTTTTGAAATTTACAAATAACGCGACAAACTATGCGGGATGAGGCGTGGCAAGGGAAGGCGAGGAGGGTCTGGACGGGGCGCGGCGATGCTAAGCTACAAGGCGAGATCTTTAAATCGTGCGGCATAGCTGGTAGGGGGGGTTCAGCAAAGAGGGGTTGTGGAAAGGGGGAATGCGGCTGAGTATAAGACAAATACCGAACCCGGTACAGCAATAGAACGTTTTGTAATGGAACAAAATACAAAGTGAGATATAGAGGCAGAGAATGTGAGAGAGAATGAGAGAGAGAGAAAGAATGAGAGAGAGAGAAAATAGAAGCAAATATGCAGCGAATGTTTACAATATTTTTGCAGAGCAAAGGGAGCAAAATTCAGTTATCCAATTGTTCAGTTATTCAAAAAATATATAAATGTTTTGTATAATATATTGTAAAATAATTTAATTATGTACTAAATGTGTCAGAGTATGCATGAAAGTAATCATAATATACACAGTAAAATCATATTAAAATGAAATGTATCACATTGCATTCTATCATGTGCTGCAGTACCATGTATGTGGTCATATTATACCATTATTACTATTTCAAATCCACCATACTATCGTATATTATCATATCTTATTATATCGGATCTTATCATATCATATCTCATAATTTCCTACCACATCCTATCACTAAATCGTATCCCACCATAGCTCACATCACATCCTAACACTAAGTTGCCTCATATACAATACATTCATATCCCTTCATATATCATTAGATTCTACAATATCATAACGTTATCATTTTCATTAGCTATCAATCATTTGTTATCCCATCTCTCTATAGACTGTTATCAAACAATATCCTATATTCCTGTTGTATGCTTTAATTTTCTATTACATCCTATCGAATACCAACTTAGTAAAGTATTGTATAATGAGAGTATTTTCTATATACTGTGAAAGCTCCTGTAATGTGAAAACCTCCCTTAAGCGGACACTTGTCTTAATCAGCATTTCTCTTAAGCAGGCACCTCTCTTAAGCAGACACCTGTCTCAAGCGGGCACTTCCCTTGAACACACAACTGCCTTAGGCGGATGCCTCTCTTAAGCGGACACCAGTCTCAATTAGAAAACTTTCTTATGCGGACACCTTTCTTAAGCTTACACCTGTCTCAATCAGACACCTTTCTCAAGCGGGCACCTCCATAAAACGGACAACTGCCTTAGGCGGAAACCTCTCTCACATGAACCCGTTCTTAATCCACGACTTTCGTGTAGATTTTCAAAGAATTTTAAAAGTTTTTGGATGTGCTATCCAAATTGCAGATCTTAAAAAGACCAAGTTTATGAATCAGAAATCTGTGCTCTCAGTAATGAGGTTTAATAAATAAGATATGTATCTGAGATATATGTATACAATATATACAATATAATATGATAATATTAGATATAATATCAGTGTAAGTGAAGAGAAAGAGAGTACTTGTCTCATATAGTCAGATCCCTGAACTTGAGCTCGACTGAATGAGTTCCTTAGTTGATTGGGATCCGTATTATATGAAAGCTCTCTACACCTTCTCCAATTTAACACATTTCGTGACTGAATTACTATCCCCTTCTTTTAAACGATGAGCTATAGCCAAATCTGTGGATTAGATGCCAGAAAGGACCCTCAAAGGTGGCCAAGGTGGCTGGTCTAATC
The DNA here is from genome assembly GCA_018904025.1 of Zaprionus vittiger. Classification (NCBI taxonomy): domain Eukaryota; kingdom Metazoa; phylum Arthropoda; class Insecta; order Diptera; family Drosophilidae; genus Zaprionus; species Zaprionus vittiger. Next base: position 3,472,243 of record JAEIFQ010001126.1, on the reverse strand, counting down.
CGCTGGCGAGAGAACTATAAAACCCTTGTCAAGGGTATAAAGCAACAGCCGCAAACAACAACATAAACGTGTGAGTGTGGATGGGAATGGGAATAGGCAAGGGGGAGTGGGGGTGGGAGTGTCAGGGGGTGGGTCTAACAATGTATTACGACATTTATTTGCATACTTTGTGGGGGCGCGCACACAAAATGATTTAAAATGATAATTTCGCCGCAGCCGAAATAAAAAGTATAATAATAATAAAAACTCAAGTAAAATGAAATAAAACAAAAGTCAAAATAGAAATAAAGCGAGCGAGACAAAGAGAGAAGATAGGGGAATGGGGGCAGTGGGGGGGGAGACGACAAACTAGACTGGGCGTGTGTAATTTGCCTGCTCTCGTAATTTCAATTAAAATTATTCTTGCTCTCCTCGGGGAGTGCAGCTAGAAAGTAGGCGGTGAGGCAGGGGAAGGGGGAGGGAGCGCAGAGTGCTCTCAAAGCCAACAATCGAGTGGCAAGTTTACAGCTAAGTAATACGCATCGCTCTACTTGCCCCCCTCTGCCCTCTTCCCCCTTAGTCTCGCCTTGCCTAATGGTCCGGCACTGTATGGACTCGACCCCTCCTTCGTCCCCCCTTGCTGGCCACGCCTCTGCTCTCAGCGTCAACGATGCCGGGACAGTCCATCAGCAGCGACAGCAGCAGCAGCAGCAGCAGCGGCTTGGCGTCGCGCCGTCCCAGAGCGCCATTACCGCAAAACTTTAACACAGCGCGGCAAACGAACTTAGAAACACAAACACGCGCGTCACACGTACACACACAAACACAAACAGAGACACACACAAGCACACACACACATACATACAGGCAGACATTATAATGCTCGTGCTGTGGCCTTAGCCAAGCTATATCGCTATATCCCAAGCTAACCCATCGTTAGCTTCTCTAGTCCAATTCCAATCGCAATCGGTGCTGCGCTTAAGCTTTAGCTCAGGCTGCTCTTCTTCTTCTACTTCATTCTCTTCTAAGCCCCTTTCCCTCTCTCTTTGAGCAACACTCTCGTACTCTGAGTGCTGCCGTCGCTCTCTCTCTCTCTCTCTTTCTCTTGTCTGCACACTCAATGATAGCAAGCTTTGCTGCCTGCAAAGAGTTGCCTACTTTTGAGCGTTGAGCGTATTTCAGCTTGAGTGCAAATCAAATTGAGTGAGTGCGCTGTGCAACTGCACTCACTAGTCGCCTGCTGCTGCTCGCTTTAGTGTTTTGTTTTAGTTCAGGTTTTGTTCTTGTTTAGCAACTCTTCCATTTGATTTCTTTGATTCTTTTTTCCACATCAAGCGATGGCGACGGCGACACACAGCGGGCCAGCAGACACGGATCTAGTGGAATTTATTTCTATGGAAATGCATTTTTTCATTTTTATTTGTAGAAAAAAATCACATGTTTGTGAAGTTTTACATTACTTTTCTAAATTTCTATATAATTTTTTCAGTTTAACGATTTTTAGTTTTTAATCATACATATATAATTAGAATTTAACTTTTAATCAGTCGACTGATCATATAATATTAAATATATCTAATTATGGATCAACAACTGATCATCAGGAGTCGATCAAGCCCTGTCCGTGTGTCCGTCTGTTGCAACGCAAACTAGTCTCTCAGTTTTAGAGCTACCTTGATGAAACTTTGCAGACATGCTTCGTATTATTGCACGCTGTAAATAATTTGGAAAGATCAGAAAGATTTATCGTAAAGCTGCCATACAAACTATCGATCAATTTTTGTATTGCAACTAAATTTACTAGATCGAACCTTGTCTATATAAATATTATTTTAGCATTATTTATAGTTTCATTTTTATATAAATACTATGCATACGTGCCATAGGAATGAGTGTGTTTGTATGAGTCTTTATTTGCATTATTATCATTCAATTCAGTACAGGAACGATCAGAGAAGATATGAACCTGCAAGGGTAAAAAACATTCTTTCTTGCTTTATTAAATTCCGCTTAATCGGTCTGCTGGCCCACTGTGCGACGGTGCCCATGCCAGGGACCAAAAGTGGGTAATTTAACGTGCCGTCGTCGGCGACGGAACGTTGAAAGGCGAATGTGGAGTGTGCGAGTGTGTGAGTGTGTGCGTAACTGTCTGTTGTTCTTGTTAAATAAACCATGCTAGGCTACAGTGAACCACTCTCTGCATGTGTGTGTGTGTGTGTGTGTGTGTGTGTGTGTGTGTGTGTGCGAAAGAGAGAGGACTGCTTGTGCTGCTGATATATGCGACAGCGGCAAATCGGATCTCTCGTGGGGTTTTAATTCGCAACTCAAGAAAATGCAACTTTGCGATGGCCAACTTTAAATTTTTGATAATGCCAACAACAGTAAAGCACACACACACATACTCTGGCACTGCGTGTGTGTGAGTGTGTGTGTCATCTATCTTTGCCTAAACATCTGCAACAGCCACTGCAACTGGCAGCAACTTCATCGCCTTCGCCTTCGGCTTTGCCTTCGCCTTTGCCTTTGCCTTCTCTTTCGCCTTTGCCTTGGACTTCGCCTTCGCCTTTGCCTTCATGTTCATCTAGGTCTGCTTGGACTTTGCCTTCCTCAATTTTGCGTAGTTATTTTCGTAAGTGCAAACGAGCAATTTGAAGTGCTTAAATATTTGATATTGGTTTTGCTTTGCCTGTCGTCATCCAAGCTCACGTTCAGCTCTCTTCCTTATCCTGCTCCCACTCTCTTCGCTCTTCGCTCTTCGCTCTTCGCTCTTCGCTCTTAAGCTGTGTGCAACAATTTAATGAAATTGTCTGTGTGCACTCGTAACGTCATCGCCAGGCAGACAGTTGGAGAGAACGAGAGAGAGAGAGTGGGTTAGACAAAGACAAAGATAGCGCACACATCATAACTGTAATAAAAGTTTCAAATAAATTTATTAACGCTGTATTTTTAATGATTACAAATTACAGAGAAGAAGCAAAGGCAGAGACTGAGGCAGAGGCAGCGCTGCACGTGACTGTCGGCATTTAATTGCCAAGGCAAATAGTGCAAATTGAAAATGGAAATTGAATTTGCGCAAGGCCCAAATACACTCGAACTAATGCCGTATCAATTAGATAATTGTCTGGTCAGCTGAATATTTCAAGAGTGTATCAAGCAGGGAGAGAGAGAGAGAGTGCACTATGGGACCAACGACAAAAGTTGTTGGTGTAAACTCCTTTTGAGAAAGTAAAAAACTAACAATTTCTGAACGTTATTGTGTTAAAATCAATTAATTAAGATTAATTTAATATAATCTTAACTTTGAATAAAAATATCTAGCGATTCCTACCTATTCCAACTTTTACAACAATTTACTCTGTGTTGTAGTTTATACATTTCTTGTTTAAATGTATGACATCACGTGCACTTTTCCGTATTTCCTGAGAAATTTAATGCTTTGTGCCATAACCTTTTGTTTAGGAATTGTAATATATAGTATATGATATCATGTGGATTCTTCGAAACTATATTAAGAAATGAAAGTTGAAAATGAATTTATCTGTCAATAATAAAGATCGTTTATAAGAATAAATTAGTTTGTTTTGCAAATGGAAAAGTCATATTTTGAGTATGGCACGCCCCTTGCTATAAAGTCTAATTATGTTAAATAGTTTTATTCGAATTTTTTATCCTTAAATCACAATTTTCCCAAGCTTAAGTAAGGCGGTGTCACGCCCAGTCTTATCTAGTATCTCTTGCTTTTGATATTTAAATCTTGTTCTGTTTTTAAGTTATTAATAAATGACCATTAAACAGGTCATTGGGCCCATAGTGCGGCAGTGCGAGTGTGTGTGCGTGTGCTTGTGTGTGTGCTTGGCAGATCTTGCTTAGACGCGACGAAGGATTAAAGGGGCAATAAATAGGCATTAAGTGGGCAAAACAGCATGAAAGCAGAACAGAAGCTGCTTGCTGCAAGGATTTCGCCAAGCAGCACTGGAAGTGGGAGTGAGGCAGAGATAGAGACAGAGACAGACAGACAGACAGTCGAAGAGACGAGAGCAGCTTGAAGAGAAGAGAGCGCGCACACAAAGAAACGTAAGTAAGTCGCATGGAAATGTTTTTGCAATTTGTTGTGGTTGCCTCTGCTGCTGCCTCTGCTGCTTCCTCTGCCGCTGCCTCTGCCGGTGCGGCTGTTGATGCTTGCGGCTTGCGAGCAAAAATTGCGGCTGGCTTCAAGTGGATTGCGCTAGCTAGACAAGTTGAAATGAAGGCGGATAAAGTGCACAAGCAGGTCGCAAGAGACGGAGAGGGGGTGAGGAGGAGGAGGGGGAGAAGGAGAAGGAAAAACTGACATAACCACGGCCATAGCTCAAGCACAATGGCCAGCAAGTTGCAGTGCTGCCAAAGAGATGAATGAGAGAAGGAGAGGGGGGAGGAGGAAAGACAGCGGAAAAAGGCTAGTTTAGCGAACAGAACGAAGCGACAATCTGATAAGTCGCGCAGCGAGAGAGAAGAAATTAAAAGAACAGATGATTAAAAAGAAAGCACCTGCTTGAAAATGGAATAAAGAGAGAGAGAGAAAGCCAAAACTAAAGAAACTAGCGGAAGAACGGAATAAATAAGTAATTGAGACCCTACGGGGAGAGAGAGCAGAGGTAGAAGAGAGAGAGGGAGGGGAGAAAGGGAGAGAGAGTGAGGGAGAGAAAAGCGAAAGCATAATCCGATATGAATAGCTAAATGTAAAAAGTAAATAAAAAAGCTATGAAAACACTTGAAGAAGAAGAAGAGCAAGTGGAAGAAGAGGAAGTGCAAGAAGGGGAAGTGCAAGTGGCGGCCAGAAGTTTCCAAGGGCTTTTCCACACAAGTGATTTGGCTGGGAAAACGTTGAGGCTTTTCTCTCTGTGAATTCATTTGGCAACAGGTAAGCAGAGGTAAAAAGAGTTGAGCACGTCTTGCAGAGCGATGAGAAGGCGCGTGCCTCTGATAAACAATTCAATAATGAAAAGTCTTTCGAGCCGTGGCAGCGCAAGAATTTCCTCATTAGAAGAGTGTGTGGAAAACTTTGGCGGAACTTCAAAATGCAATGGAAATCAGTTGCGGGCATCTTGCAGAGGCTTCTTTGTATGCCACGCGCACAATTGCATGCTGAATGCTATAAAACTCAACGCGGCTGCTCCTCCTCCCCTACTGCTCCACACACACACACTCACACATGCATGCATGCATGCCACGCACAAATTATATATGTACACACTGGCTAGCTCTCCTTGCTCTGCCCTCTCTGTGTGTGTGTGTGTGTGAATAGTGTGCGCCAAGCATGTGAAACAGAACGCTAAAGTTGTGAAAACTTTTGCGGCGATCTCCAGCTAAGCGAGAGTGGGAGAGAGGCAGGCAGGCGTACTTCAGGCAAAGCAAATGAAGCGTAAGAAGAAATGCACAAACTTACACTAACACACTCACACACGCATGCACCGCAACCTCACTTTGTGTGTGTGTGTCAGAGAGAGAAGAAAAAACAATACATTTAATTAAAGTTTAAGATGAGTTGGCACAATACAAGGGAAGAGGCAAAGAGCAAGAGTGCAGCAAGAGAGAAAGAAGAGTAGAAAGCAGAGAGCATGCACACACACACAGGACACACACACACATAACAAGCACAAACAAGCACAGCCGTCATACATTTCACACTTTCAGCACTTTGGACAAAACCTTAACTAAAACTATGTTAAAAATTGTTAACGCCGTGCAATAGCATCCAGATTTAATTAAAATTATAGCCCCGGCAATATCTGAGAGCGTGGCGAAACTTTAAAGCGTAAATTCCGTCTTTCTATCTGCCCACATCCCCCTTCCCTACCACCTTTACTCCCCGTTCTGCCTGTGCGTCCATCCTTCGCTTCGTCCGCTTTGCTGTGTTGCGTCTATATCTCGTCTCTCTCTCTGCATGTGTGTATGTGTGTGTGTCGACTGTTGGCCGGGGTGCAATTTATATCAACGTAGCGTGCAGAACTGAGCCAAGTTTGCCGGAAGAATTGTCCATGCTGCACACCGAGAGAAATGCGTAGAGAGTTGACATTTTGATAGAACTCGGAATGCAATGGAAGTCATATTGTATGTGAATCTATGTTTATGTTTAAATGCTTATCTTATTTTGTAACAATTTAAACAGAATCAAAAAAGGATAGAAAAGGGACAAACCATAAAATATAAAGGGCAGTTTTCCGGATAGGGGCCGTTTTCAATTTTTTCCGGCTGACGCTGTTAAAATCCGGACAGATCTATCCGGAAAAAAGCTAAATTGGCAACACTGCCTTAGAATAACTGCACTCGAAAGGAAGATAAGAACGGCGCACAAGTGCTAAGGTCGCGGAGATTTACGCCACAACAAATATCTTCGCATTTATTATTTATTTTTTTAGATGTCTATCGATTCGACTTGTGTTCCGTACAGTTCACATCGTTTGAATTTCCATATTTAAAAAAAAAAAAACAGAAAATGTCGACTAGACAAGCCTTAATGCAGAAATACAATCGACATTTTGATCTCAAGGTAGGTAAAAAATTCATATTATAAAGAAAATATATAAAATATTTTCCAGATAGGGGCCGTTTTCAATTTTTTCCGGCTGACGGTGTTAAAATCCGGACAGATCGATCCGGAAAAAAGCTAAATTGGCAACACTGCCTTAGAATAACTGCACTGGAAAGGAAGATTAGAACGGCGCACAAGTGCTAAGGTCGCGGAGATTTACCCCACAACTAATATCTTCGCATTTATTATTTATTTTTTTAGAAATCTATCGATTCGACTTGTGTTCCGTACAGTTCACATCGTTTGAATTTCCATATTTAAAAAAAAAAACAACAAGGTAGGTAAAAAAGTCATATTATAAAGAAACTATATAAAACCGGCTGAGATATTACTATCTTTTTCACATCAACTGAATCAATCTACGATTTTAAAAACATTTTTAAAATTAAATTATTTAAAACTTTCCAACTTTAGGCAAACCAAAAACAAATGATAACTAACCCAAAATTCAACCTCAACTCGAAAAATTTCAAGTCAGTCCTTAAAATTAGAATTAGTCAAAAAAAACTTTTTTCACAGTGCCCTGCAACGACCGCTCATCCTGACATGAACAACTTATCGAAACCCCCTAAGATCTTCATAGTCTGTTCTCAGCATTGCACTCATGCACGAGGCCTTTCCTAAAATCATTCCAAATGATGGTTACACATAAAAAGCTGAGCGCAATGGTGGCGAGATTATTACAGCTCAGAAAAAAAAGAAAATTCCCTGCGTATTAACCAACTAAAGCAGGAATGAGTTTACAGAGCTGTCACTTTATCATAAATCAAGGTGGAATCGACGCTGATTTCTTACATTCTGTGGCACATCATTTAATACGATACCAAACACAAAACAATTAACTCATTATCAGCAGATTGTAAGTCAAATAAACATAAAAATAAAAAGTTACCCCTCACTATTTTCTTACTATTCGAAAGAAGGATTGCAATTGACAGACGCAATAGCCCACGAATAATTTACAAATGACATACAGTAAAACAAAATAAAAATTGATTATCGACTCCCTTGTCGAAACTCAAATGGTAAGTCCCATGACCGTCACAAAATAAATAGGGTCTTATTCAGTTCTTTGGTACTAAACTTAACCCAAAAAAAATAAAATTAAATTAAAGTGGAATCGACGCTGATTTCTTACATTCTGTGCATATCATTTAATACGATACCAAACACAAAACAATTAACTCATTATCAGCAGATTGTAAATCAAATAAATATAAAAATAAAAAGTTACCCCGCACTATTTTCTTACTATTCGAAAGAAGGATTGCAATTGACAGATGCAATAGCCCACGAGTAATTTACAAATGACATACAGTAAAACAAAATAAAAATTGATTATCGACTCCCTTGTCGAAACTCAAATGGTAAGTTCCATGACCGTCACAAAATAAATAGGGTCTTATTCAGTTCTTTGGTACTAAACTTAACCCAAAAAAAATAAAATTAAAGTTTTACTTTAAAAAGAAAACTTAAAAAAGAAAAATAAAATAAAAATGTACCTTGCCGGAGCAAGAGCCAGAAAAAAACTGAATGTCAGTAATGCAGACATTTCATTATTAAGACTTTGAATAGTGTTGTATAGTGTTGGCTTAGAATAAAAGTGTTGTTAGTTTCGATACTAATTCGAAACATCTCTGTTTCATCGCCGATAGCTTTGAAATGGCGCCATATATGTTTTGAATTTCATGTATTGTAAAAAATATAAACAGAAAATATAAATTTGATTGCCCTTACTCACTTTTTAAGCCGAATGCTTCTTTCTGTTTTCGCAGTGTACTTCTGCGAGTCTCAATTGTTTGCAATATGCGCTCCACTTTTTACTGCACACCCACCCCCACAACCCCCTTCTCGTTTTCGTCACAAATTCACTTATGTATATGTAGACTGCACTTTCTCTCAGTGTACTTTTAGCAAACTTCCACTGTACGTAAAATACGTCCATAAAAGCGTCTAACCTGCGCCAAAGTTTTCATCGCAAATTAAGTGACTTTTTGCACAGTGTAGCAGGCAGCACGTGTAGCCAAGCAGAGGCATTCAAAACTTGTTGTTGTCCTCGTGCTGCCAATGTCGCTGCCGCTGCCTCTGCCGCTGCCTCTGCTGCTGCCGCTGCCTCTGCCGCTGCCGCTGCGTCTGTTAAACAACGCTCAACGCTATCTCTACTTGATGACTAAAACTTTTACTTAGCAGTCACGTCACAGCGCAGGCAGAGGCTGAGGCAGCGGCAGAGGCAGCAGCAACAATGGCGAGAGAGAGAGAGTGAGAGTGCAGGCAAACGGGTAAGCGGGTAAACCGGGCGAGCCGGTGCGTGATTTTGTCAAGTCATGTTTTAAATGTTGGCCAACCAAATTGGGCAAACATTTCAAAGCGAATTCGCGTTCGCATTCCAAATTAGCACATTTTCCCCAGTAGGGGCGAGAAAGGGGCAGTGGGCGTGGCTGGAATTATTACAGTCGGAACATTTGTAATTCAAAGTGCGCGCAGTCTGCGTTGATTTCAGCTGCAATTGCAGTCGCTGCCTGCGCCTCAAGGCGAATGTCAAACGGGTGAGAGTGTAGCGAGAGGGAGAAGGAGACGGAGTGAGGGGGGGGGGATAGGGACCCGGGCAGTTTCATTTCCGTCAGCTGGCAGAGGCTGTTGCCACTTGCAAGTCGGAAGTCGCCGGGGCGAAATGCCTGCAAAAATAATCGAGTTTTCGTGTCGTGTGTGAGAGAGGTGTAGAGAGGGAGGGAGAGGGAGGGAGAGGGAGGGAGAGAACGAGTGTGTGGCAACAATAAATGCTAATTTCCTTTTTTGCAGCCTTAATTGAAAAACACTGACAGCAATCGCTGTGACGTGTGCAATGGGGGGCGTGGCAAGTGGGCAGAGCTTCGTCAAAATCGATAGTTACTCAAAGCTGCGATGCGACGCGACGTTGCTTTTGTTTTAAGCGCAAGACAAACATAAAGCCACAAAGACACGGCGAGTGAGGAAGGGAAAGGGGGAGAGGGGGAAAGGGGGAGTGTGCGAGTGAGTGAGCATGACAGGCAAACAAACGACACACAAACGGGCAAACAAGCAAACAAAGCTAAGGCAAAAACAACAAACAAATGGCCAAAGTTCGCACATGGAAACGGAAGAGGAAAGACGAAAGAAGAGGGAGAGGAAGATGTTGACGAAGGGCAGGGGCAGGGGCAGTGGCAGGAGCAGGAGCAGGAGCAGGAGCAGACACTGAAGGAGCAGCAGCACTTTGGGCAAAGGGCAAAGGACACATGGGGGGCACATGATGGCACAATATGAATAAAATGAATAAATTGGCATATGTAATGCGTTTGTGCGATGTAGTGGGGGGAGGGGGAAGAGAAGCTGCTGCTTAGCACAACTAGAAGCGCTTGCTGCGCGACTTGTTGTGGCGGGGGAGGATGAGGGAAGAGGGAGGAGGAGGGGGGCCACCTGGAGATTTGCTTGAATGCGGCACTGATTATATGCCATGAGATTTTCATGGCGTGTTATCAACGAAAACGCCCCATGCACATGAAAGAGAGGGAGAAGGGGAGAAGGGGAGAGGGAGAGAGGGAGAGAGAGAGAGAGAGAGAGAGAGAGAGAGAGAGAGAGAGAGAGGGAAAGTGGCACCGCCAAGTGGCTCAGTGCCAGCAGCGAAGCGCGGCTGGTGACCACGAATTGATGACGCCTCTGTCAACGCCATCGTTAAATCGACAACCCGCTGATAACAGCAATCGATAACAAAGCGATTGCCCATCAAACTGCTCTGACAGATGACAGTAAAACATCCCGAAGTGGCCAATTGTGCAGAGTGCACTGTGTGGGGTGACTACGACTAGCAGATACCCTGCATTAGCTTAAAGCAGGTTTATCGATAACAAACTAGCGATGGTAGTTAGTATTCTGCTGTGATAGAGGACAGTAACACATCCTAAGGTGGCCAATTGTGCAGAGTGCACTGTGTGGGGTGACTACGACTAGCAGATACCCTGCATTAGCTTAAAGCAGGTTTATCGATAACAAACTAGCGATGGTAGTTAGTATTCTGCTGTGATAGAGGACAGTAACACATCCTAAGGTGGCCAATTGTGCAGAGTGCACTGTATGGGGTGACTACGACTAGCAGATACCCTGCATTAGCTTAAAGCAGGTTTATCGATAACAAACTAGCGATGGTAGTTAGTATTCTGCTGTGATAGAGGACAGTAACACATCCTAAGGTGGCCAATTGTGCAGAGTGCACTGTGTGGGGTGACTACGACTAGCAGATACCCTGCATTAGCTTAAAGCAGGTTTATCGATAACAAACTAGCGATGGTAGTTAGTATTCTGCTGTGATAGAGGACAGTAACACATCCTAAGGTGGCCAATTGTGCAGAGTGCACTGTGTGGGGTGACTACGACTAGCAGATACCCTGCATTAGCTTAAAGCAGGTTTATCGATAACAAACTAGCGATGGTAGTTAGTATTCTGCTGTGATAGAGGACAGTAACACATCCTAAGGTGGCCAATTGTGCAGAGTGCACTGTGTGGGGTGACTACGACTAGCAGATACCCTGCATTAGCTTAAAGCAGGTTTATCGATAACAAACTAGCGATGGTAGTTAGTATTCTGCTGTGATAGAGGACAGTAACACATCCTAAGGTGGCCAATTGTGCAGAGTGCACTGTATGGGGTGACTACGACTAGCAGATACCCTGCATTAGCTTAAAGCAGGTTTATCGATAACAAACTAGCGATGGTAGTTAGTATTCTGCTGTGATAGAGGACAGTAACACATCCTAAGGTGGCCAATTGTGCAGAGTGCACTGTGTGGGGTGACTACGACTAGCAGATACCCTGCATTAGCTTAAAGCAGGTTTATCGATAACAAACTAGCGATGGTAGTTAGTATTCTGCTGTGATAGAGGACAGTAACACATCCTAAGGTGGCCAATTGTGCAGAGTGCACTGTGTGGGGTGACTACGACTAGCAGATACCCTGCATTAGCTTAAAGCAGGTTTATCGATAACAAACTAGCGATGGTAGTTAGTATTCTGCTGTGATAGAGGACAGTAACACATCCTAAGGTGGCCAATTGTGCAGAGTGCACTGTGTGGGGTGACTACGACTAGCAGATACCCTGCATTAGCTTAAAGCAGGTTTATCGATAACAAACTAGCGATGGTAGTTAGTATTCTGCTGTGATAGAGGACAGTAACACATCCTAAGGTGGCCAATTGTGCAGAGTGCACTGTATGGGGTGACTACGACTAGCAGATACCCTGCATTAGCTTAAAGCAGGTTTATCGATAACAAACTAGCGATGGTAGTTAGTATTCTGCTGTGATAGAGGACAGTAACACATCCTAAGGTGGCCAATTGTGCAGAGTGCACTGTGTGGGGTGACTACGACTAGCAGATACCCTGCATTAGCTTAAAGCAGGTTTATCGATAACAAACTAGCGATGGTAGTTAGTATTCTGCTGTGATAGAGGACAGTAACACATCCTAAGGTGGCCAATTGTGCAGAGTGCACTGTGTGGGGTGACTACGACTAGCAGATACCCTGCATTAGCTTAAAGCAGGTTTATCGATAACAAACTAGCGATGGTAGTTAGTATTCTGCTGTGATAGAGGACAGTAACACATCCTAAGGTGGCCAATTGTGCAGAGTGCACTGTGTGGGGTGACTACGACTAGCAGATACCCTGCATTAGCTTAAAGCAGGTTTATCGATAACAAACTAGCGATGGTAGTTAGTATTCTGCTGTGATAGAGGACAGTAACACATCCTAAGGTGGCCAATTGTGCAGAGTGCACTGTGTGGGGTGACTACGACTAGCAGATACCCTGCATTAGCTTAAAGGAGTACTTATCGATAACCAACAAGTGACACGAAACAATCTTCAAACAATAATCTTTGCCTGCAATTCAATTTCTGTGCAATATTTGCAGCACTTCTTCTTTCAGGTCAAAGATTGTCGATTAATATCGACGTGCAATGTGATATCGGCAGGAGTCCATGATATCAACAAATTGAAGCACTGATGCCCTACAAAGACAAAGATAAAATGTACCTAATCATTGTTAATATTTACTTTGGAGAATGTAAAACTTGTAGAACATCTAGATGGGATAGAACTGCTGACATAACCTCAATCAAGTAGAGTTTCTTTGGCATTTCTTGCATTTTAAAGCATTTCAATGCTTCGTTGGCAACAAGATTCAACTTGGATCTATGAGACACCCCTTAGCCCCTTAGACACCCCTTACCCTGGCAAGGGCAATAAGAAATCATCAAAATGAGATGTTTCGTTGCGTTCGTTCGTTATTGAAGATACTTTGCCTTGGCAGGTCCGAAATGCACATTTTGATTGCTCTCTTCGTTTCTTTTTCCACAACATTTCTTGCACATTTTTGGTATCTGCCACCACCCCCTTCCCGCACCCTTCATTGCTCCCCCTCAAGCATTGGGAAAACATCAATCAAAGGGAAACAGAAATGCAGTCTGAGCGGGACTGGAATGCAATATAAACTGACAGATTCTAATTGATGTTTTGGGCAAAAAGTCAGGGAACAACAACAACAAGAGTAACAACAACAACAATAACAACAACAACACTGCATGCTATTAATTTACCGTTACTTGCAGTACCGAATCAACTTCTACTGCTGAAGGAACTAAATTATGCAGATTATGCAGACGAGGAAGGAAGGAAGGAAAGAAAGAAAGGAGAGGTAGGGAGAGAGGGAGAGAGAGAGAGAGGGAAAGTGTTGTCCTTGTTGTTGTTGTTGTGCCTCCAGTGCAGCGAAGATCCGCTCGGGAATTGCTGAGCCGGATATTTGGATTTAACAAACGCGCCAGAGAGAATCAGTAGGAGGCGTAGCAGGGGTGGGCAGGTGCTAGAGAAGGCGTGGCATTCAAGGAATGCAGTTTATGGGCGAATGACGTGCGAGTGATTTGCAATCATGAATAAACCTTCTGAATTTATAGACAAATTTGCATTGGAATCTGCAAACAATTTGCCAATGAAGAAGGTTACCTTCCACCACCCCCCTTACCACTCTTCCGCGCCCTCTCTCATCTCTCTCTCTCTCTCTCTCTCTCTCGAGCTGAGCGGAAGCAGGTTGCACGCTGATCAAATACAGGACTTGTGTGTAATTAAGCTAGACAGAGAGGGAGATAGAGAGAGAGACAGAGAGAGGGCGAGAGGGGGAGAGGCAGAGAGGCAGAGAGAGGTATAGAGATAGAGATAAAGACAGAGATAAAGAGAGGGATAGAGGAATAGAAAGATGGGGAGGCAGAGAGAGGTATCGAGACAGAGATAGAGACATAGACATAGATAGAGATGGAGTGAGGAATAGAGAGGGGGAGAGGGAAAGTGTGTGTGCACACACAAAGACACACACACACACACACACACACACGCACGCACACACAGGGACGCGCACGCACGACATTAGCATAATGTGATTCTCAAAGCGTCGCTCTGATTTTCAGTCAGATAGAGGGAGAGTGTGGGGAGGGGGAAGAGGGGGCAGCAGCAAGCAAAGCCAGAGGGCGGTCAACTTGTTGACTTCGAGAGTATCAGCAGCAGAGGAGCAGCAGCAGCAGCAACGTCGCTTCCTGCCAATTTCGCACTAAACGTTGCAAATGAGCAAGTGTCGCGTCCCTCCTTCCCTCCTCTTCTCCTTCCCCCTCCCCTGTCCATTTCCCGCCATACGCGCATTGATTTCAGCATTCAATTGCTGTTCCCTCTGCAGCTGCCCTCCCCCCCTGCAGTTGTCGTTGCAGATGATGCAGTCATTTATTTTTATCAGCGAGCAAACGTAAATGCAATAAAAGAAGCAAAATCAACAATCAAGAGGGTGATGGGAAAGGGGGGGAGGTTGAGTGATGAACATAAGAGGAGCAGAGAGGGAGACAGTAGATGATGCAGCGCACTCTATGGGCATGCCGAGTGACTGCTTTGACTGTCATTGATATTTGCACAAAAAGAAGCAGTGAGAGTGAGAAAAAGAGAGAGGATCGAAAGCGCAATGTGCAGTTCAACGCAGCGCCCTCTATGGGCAAGTCATGTGACTAGTAACTGCGCTGACTGACTGAGAGAGAGACAGGGAAAGAGAGAGAGTGTGGAGCATAAGCATAATGAGAAGAGCAACACAGCGCCCTCTATGGGCAAGTCATGTGACTAGTAACTGCGCTGACTGACTGAGAGAGAGACAGGGAAAGAGAGAGAGTGTGGAGCATAAGCATAATGAGAAGAGCAACACAGCGCCCTCTATGGGCATGCCGTGTAACTTGCTTAGCATGTATCACAGCTATCGATATTTGCACGGCACGCGATCGTGACTGGTCGTGACTGTGTGCGATATTTGCCAGTCACAGCGAAATCAAAATACTGCACAGTCATGCGGTGAGTGAAAATTCCTTGCAGAGCTTTATTTACTGCAGCTCTTAGAGTGATTATGTGGAAACTAAAGCGCGCTGCCTCTTTCCTACATCCTCTCCCACTCCTTGCAATTGTGTGTGTGTGTGTGGCAGTTATTGTGTTATGCGGCGCCAGTGCAACAATGTAGCAATTGTTGTTGTGGTTGCTGTTCTAGTTGCTGTTATACTATACTTCTTGTTGCTATCCTTGTTGTTGCTGTTGTTGCCGCTGTTGCTGTTGTGGTTGCTGCTGTGGCTGAGATTCATTTGGCATTTCAATGGCGCCGCGCGTTCGTCAATTCCGATACTCAACGGAAGTCAAAAGGCTGCCGCATCATGCAAAACTCATTTCCAATGCAACCCAAACTAGACACAGCATGTGGCATGCGGCATGGGGCACGAGGTGTAGGTGGCACCTGCTGCTAACGGACTGCTTGCAACTGAGCTGCAAAAGGTTTCTGCTGCACACACACACACACAGACGGAGCTTAAGCCGGCATCACTCTCTGTCTGTCTCCCTCATTCCCTCATTCCCTCCTGCTCCTTCTCTCTCTCCCTTTTTGGGGCAACATTTTTTCATTTTTCTTTTGATTTCATGCAGTGAGAGAGAGGAATCTATCTACGTCTATTGTGATTGTCTATGCGGTGCCACCTTCGCTTTTGTTTGCCCTTTCATCTCCATGTCTATCTCCCTCTACCTCCCTCCCTCTCTACCTCTCTATCTCCCTCTACCTCTTGGTTGCTTTGTGTGCGTGTGGCGTGCTGCATAATTTACCGTTGGAGTCAATACTGTTTTCCCAACTTTAATTAAATTTGCGCTCCTCAGGAGCGTTTGCCAATATGCTCTGTGTAATGTGCGCCTGTGTGTGTGTGCGCCTGTGTGTGTGTATGCGCCTCTGTGTGTGTGTGATGGAGGGCGGAGGGAAGAAGGAGCAGGGTTGCCACCCGCTGATTGCACCATGGTCCGAAATGGGCAACAAATCGCCAAAACTTTGTTGCAACATCGCAGACCGGCAAAAATAAACCTGGATGTGGCATGTGTGGCATGTGGCGTTGCGACTGACAGTCTGGGGCACACATACATATGTATATGTGCATGTGTGCGTGTGCTGGTGTGTGTGTGTGTGTGCCAGGATATGTGTGTGCTGGCAGCTGATGTGGCACCGTTGCCTCAAGGCGTTTATCGCTTAATTGACATCGACACGGTCGGAAGCTACGTGGCTGGTGCCGTTGCTTCTGCTGCTGCTGCTGCCACACACATTATGCCACGCCCATCACTCCCAACACACACCCTGCCACACATCGCGCGTCATGTCGTTCGGTTAATCGCGTGCAATTATCGAAATTGCTTATCGCCTTTCACCAATCTTCGTCGTGTTAAACTTGTTTGAGCAATTAATTTGAATTGTCTTCGATATCTATCGATATGCAGTGTATCGGAACTTGGGAATCAAAACAAATTGAGCAATTGAGCACACGCCTGCCTACAGTTGACGCTAATTGGGCGCCTAACAGAAATAAGCTGCTTGCTACAAAACTCTACTAAGCTGAGATTCAATTGAAGTCACAGTTATCGATAGTTTCTCAGTATTAGCAACAGAATCAATGCAAATTGAGCATTAAAAACTCATTTGCCTACAGTAGCAGAAATAAGCTGCTTGCTACAAGCTTCAATTAAGCTGAGATTCAATTGAAGTCAATTGCAGAATCAAACTATGAAGCTGCAATCAATCGCAAATGATCGATTAATCTAAGCTTGAGCTGCAGTCACAGTTATCGATAGTCGCCAAATCAAACTGATACTAATAAGGCACAAACTTTCAAGCCAAGCTTCGATTAAGTTATCGATAGTTCTCAACTATTAATTGCATGCACAATCTTGCACTTGATCTCCACTTTTAGTCACTGTGTCTTGCATTGTCCTACGTGCTGCTGCTTTCTGCCCTTCTCTCCCTCTTCCCTCTTCCCTTCTGCATTGCTTTGCCCCTTTTGTTTGCCCATTCAGTCAGTTGGTCTGTTGTTTTACCAATGCCACCAGCTGTGGGCATTGTCTCTGTCTATTCTGCAGCTCACTCTCTCTCTTCCTCCCCTTCTCTGTCTGCCTGTCTCTCTCTCTCTCTCTCTGTCTCTCTCTCTCTCTCTGTCTCTGTCTCAGTCTCAGTCTCTGTTTGTGTCTGCCTGTCTCTCTGCCTGTCTCTCTATCTGTCTGTCTGCCTCTCTGTCTGTCTTTCAATCTGCCTTTCTGCATGTCCTTCTGTTTCTGTCTCTCTCTGTCTCTGTGTCTGTCTTTGTCTGTCACTGTCTGTCTGTCTGTGTGTGCCTGTGTGTGTGTGCACAACAATTCTATCAATCGCATCACATTCAATGCACTCAAATTGCTTCTCAACCATTGCTGCATTGCTCGCTGTAGCTGTCGCTGCCGGTGCTGCTGCTGCTGTTGCTGCTGCTGCTTGTTGCACTTGCTGTTGCTGCTGCTATTGTTGTTGTTGTTGTTGTTGTTATACCGCTTCTTCTTACTACTGTTGTTGCTGTAGCTGCCTTTGGCTAGCGCTGTTGCTGGCGCTTCCTGCTTGCTGCACACACAGCTTACGTCACGTTCCATTGCACCCGCAACGCTCATTTGGGGGGCTGTGGCCATATGCCACATGCCACTTGCCACTTGCCACATGCCACACATGTGGGCCACATCAATACACACTGACACACACACACACACACACACAAACATCACTTGATTTGGCCCTGCAAACTCGCTCATACTGCAGTTGCTCACTTGCTCAGCGCCTTCTCAACACTCCCCACTCTCATCCAACCACTCTCTTCCCCCACTCTCTCCCCCCTCTTTCTCTCCCTCTCTCTGTCGCACTCTTCCCCTCTGTCTGCCTCCCTCTCACTTTCTGTTTGCTTGCCTTGATTTGCTTGCACATTTAAACGACATTTAATCAATGCTGGCAGCACCGCACAAGCCTTAAACTATTTGCATACACACCAATACAACAACAACACACATACACACACATAGGAACACACACACAGCAACACACACGCACACTCGCGTAGAGCGACAACTGTTGCACAGCAGCGATAACAGAAGCAACAAAAGGAACAACAAGCAAAGGCAATGGCAACAGCAACAACAACAAGAGGTAAAGGGAGAGGGAGAGATAGGGGAGTAAGTGAGAGAGAGCGCGCTTAATACGCTCTGCATTTTTGTGATTTAATTAAATGTCACTTTGATCGAAATAAACTTGTTTATGCCTGCAACTGCCTCTATATATGCGTGTGTGTGTGTGCCTGCTTGTATATATGTGTGTGTGTGTGTGCCTCTATATGTGTGTGTGTGTGTGTGTATGCCTGTTTGCCAAGAGGGGGCTCAGCATTTGATCCAATAATCACAACACGAAATGGGACCGGATGCGAAGCTGCTGTGCTGCTGCTGATCAACCCGCAGCAGAGCAGCGCAGTCAGCATCAGCGTTAGCATCGACGCCGGCTTTGGCTCCGGCTCAGAGACTCAGGCAGGCGTAAGCAATGCAATTAATTATAAAAGAAATGAAAACAAAAGCAATGCGCCAAATTGAATCATACAAGTACACACACACACACAAACACACACACACACACAAGCACAAACATTCCAACATATACAGGCACGCGCGACACCCTTGCGCGAGTGTAAAGAAGTGTTGCCTGCTTTTAGGCTGCGCTTGTTCATAAATTGACGCCCTTGCTGACTCAGCAGCGTGGAGGGGAAGGGGAGAGGGAAGCAGACCCCCTGCCATACCTCACCCGCTTACAACATGCGCCGTGCACAGACATACACACACACACACACACACACACACATGCATGCGCACAGCCTGTCATAATTACAGGCAGGTTATGTTTCTGTAATGAGCTCGACGCCAGCAGCCAATCTACTCCTCTCTTTGGCTATGTCTGTGTCTGTGTCTGTGTGTGTCAGGGCTGCCAGATCAGCCTTTTTTTACATAGATATGTCCTTTAATCTCCTCAAATAATATAAATATAATGAATTGTTAAATATAATATGTAATGAATTGTTAAATATAATATGTATTGAATGGTCGATAACATCGATAACATTTGTATGCAAATTGTTATCACAATTTATCGATACGCCTAGCGAGCTTTAACCACGAAACAAATATCTTGAAATCAAGCGTTTTTGTCATAACTTACACGATTTAGATTAGGCATATCTTCAATATATATCTAAAGAGCCATGCGACGCCAATAATCGATAGTTCTAATACAGGTTTGAATTTTATATACAAATATTGTTTAGATAAGAACTGTCAAATCATCTATAATTGCGACTATCGAGCGTTACCGATGTTGACAGTATACTTCATCGATAGTTACCGATGTTGACAGTTTAGTTCATCGATAACATCGGTATTTTCAGCGGAAAAATACATTATTCAAAACATAGAAATAGTGATGGTGCACGCGATATTATCGATGGTCTAAAAACGCCATCGAGGCTGCCCGCCTCCCATCGATTTTATTGATGCTATCGACAGTGGTTTATATACAAACTTCTCATTTAGTGTATTGACTATTTTGAGTGTGGCCATAGCCACTACACTATTGAAAATTAAATAGACTCACATATCGATAACTCTTCCGATTAAGAATGTGTTGCACGCTCGCTATCGTTTAATAGAGAAACGCGTAGACTGTCGCTATACTTGACTTGAATTACTTCTGTGTATATTGTACGATCGAATGATATTTTGATAAATGGTAGATGTTTTAGTAAGCTAAGTATATGCCGAAGCCAGAAAGTTTTATTTTGAATATGGCGCTCATAAATCGAGTTAAGACATCAAGACACAAATCGAGACAGCAAACATTAGAATAAACTTGATCTACTCAGGAAAAATCGAAACTTTTATGCTGACAGACGGGCATTTCATATATTAATATATTTTGTTCCTACATAAACAATTTTGTGGAATTTCATCCCTTTTTTTCAACCAAAAAACCCATTATACCCTTTACATTTTGTATAGCTGCCAGCCCTGGCATGTACTTGGCTGTGTGTGTGTTTATGTGTGCATTGTCGCCACGGAGTCGCTCTCTGTCATCATGTTGTTTATGCCTTTTATTACCCAAATGGATAAAATTACTCGCGCATTATTCGAATACAATTTTCGCATTGTTTTAACGTTTTCGAGAGGCTCGCCCCCCTTTGACGTTCGTCATGCTGGACACCGTGTCCACCGTGATGCCCAGATTGCGCTGCAATAGACTGTCCAGCTGTATGCAGAACGCCTTGCGGGATATGCCCGTATCCAGGATGGGTCCCTCGTCCTTCGCCGATGTCGTATCATTTTCGGCGTCGCAGTGCGATTGAATTGTCATGGTTGCCGTGTCCGGCGATTCCGATTGCGGTATATCTCCTTTGTCTGTTTCTACGATAATAATTGACAAATTGCTGCCCTCTATCGCTGCATCCACGTCTGCTCCACGTCCGCGCTCCTCGTCGCCTCCCGCCAGCAGCACAGTAATCTCCGGCCGTGGCCGCTCCTCGTTGAGCTTAGGCTCGCATACATTGCGATCACTCATGATGAGGCGTCGATAGAGATTGGCTAGCTTGGCTATGAAACGCTTGGGATACAGCATAATAACTTGCAATTCGCACACGTATCTGTTGTGCACCACAGGATACTCCAGTGTGCGAGAGTCCTGAAATGTGTTTTTGTATGATGCCAAAAGAAAGCAAGAACAATTTTTGAAATGAATTTGTACTTTTGTAGATTGAGAATTTAATAAAAAATCTCTAAATTTGTAGAGAAATAAACGACACAGCAGTGTCTAAGGTAATACGGGAACAACCCTTTGACATGGGGATGGAAAGAGTGTCTCACTGACATCCAAGTTCAGGCACACGTCGATTGATTTCCCTCTCTCCCAGTTGCAGGTCGGGCCAGGCCAGGCCAGTTCAGATCAGATTAGGGCAAAGCTGCTGGAGTCATTAAAGTTACTCAAGTTAGCCGTAACCCGTTTCTCAAGTGTGTCTGGGGATGTCGGACAGGGGCGGAGGGCGTGGCTACCCGTCAAGTAGCTCTCGCTGGCTCTCTCCTGGTGTCATAAAACTTTTATTGCCCATTTTTGAAAGGCGACGAGGGCGAGCGCGTGTTCTTTCAATAAGGCGCTTTAGACCTGGGACTAGCGGCATCAATTATTAAGCAGCCTCAAAAAATTATGACTGCCGGCTGCATACCGAGGGTAAAGGGTGGATAAGGAGGAGGGACAGCTTGGTCAGCGAGTGCTTGGGGCGGGGACACTTGCAGTGGAGTTTGAAGTGCCAAGCGACCATTCGTGCCCACAGTTTAATTAAATTTCCACCAAAGAAATAGATAAATAAATAGAAAGATAAATAGGAAAATAGATCAACAGTTAAACAGATAAATAGATAAAAAGATTAAAAATAATAGATACAAAAAATAAAAAGATAAATAGGTAAATTGATAAATAGATAAAAAGATAATAGATAAGAAATTAGATAAATGTATATATAAATAAGTAAATATGTAAATAGATAAATATATAAATATCAGAAACAAAGATAAATAAAAAATATAATACCATAGAGCATATTAAAAACCGTAGAGAAACTGTAGAAAAACATAGAAACCATAGAAGAAATAGAAAACATAGAAAGATGAAACATTCAACGTAAACATAAAAACGCAGCATACTTTCCAGAGACTTCCTTCCATCATACACACTTGGCTACGCCAGTTGCCACTTGGCAGCCCATCAAGTGGCCAAGTGGCCCCTCAAATGCAGCCACGCGCTTCTGTTCTGCAAATCTTTCTACTTTATTTCACTTCATCTTGTTTTATTTTATTAGATTCCCTTTTGTTGCCACGCTGCGTTGTGTGTTGCGTTGTTTTCTTTTGCCTCATTTCGACAAGTTTTTATGGCCGCATTCCTGCTTGGACTGCGGGCTTTATTTGCATTTTCGAAATTTGGCTTAATTGTTGAGTAGGCAGCGAGGACTGCAAAGGACGCAGGACGCAGCATCAGTTAATCTGTCGGCCAGTTAATGTGCTATATGTTGCCTATACTATATACTGCTTATAATACAATATATATGTGACTCCCTCTCACTCTCTCTCCCCTTCTTCATGCTGAAGTTGTCCGCAGTGAAAGTGAAATATTTTCAGTGAAAGGAAAAAAAATTTAAAGTTATCACGCACTGCTCGTGCCCCATTCGTATGCCCAATAATTCCGGCAAGTTTTAATGAGGCGCCAGTTCATTTTGGGGCCAACAATTTTCATAAATTCCCGCACGTAGAGTCGCTGGGAATATGGAATATTCCATCTGGCTGAATTCTAGCTGAAATTGGATTGTGAGAAAGAAGAAATGAATGAAAATTACTCGGGAAAATTACTCGGTGAAGGGGGGAGGGAAACCGAGAGAGACCACACACACACACACACATACAGAGGGCTGAGGGGGAAGGGAGGCAGTTCCATGTAATGCCATTTATAATCGAAATCTTTCATTAAATTAAGAACATTGTTTGTGGCCGCTAGCCACTGGCGACGACATGCCTTGCCCACTTACACACACACACACATTTACGCATACATTAACACACAAGCCGACGCACATTCACAGACACACACACACACACTCTGCCACACAGAAACATTAACATACATAATTACAATTTAATTAGCGGACATGAATTGCAGCGTCGCAGCCTCCAAACTGACCAACTGACCGACCGCATGGTGCCCTTTCTTCCCCCTCCCCCTACTACCCCAACCCCCACAACGCCACTGTTGCTCTGCCTCTGTTGCTGTCTCTTTTCCGGCTGTTGGCTGCTTGCGAGTGTCGGTGCTGCTGTCGCTTCCTGTCGTCCATAAACTTTTTGCTCATCCGCTCATTATTTTTGCACACACTCTCACACACACGCACAGCTGCTGTACACGCGCAGCAGATAATGCAAAGCAGCAACACACACACACACACTCGCAGCTATATGTTATTATAGCGGAATATACATTCATGCATACATATAAGGGAAAAAGAACAAAAATGATGATGTTGTTTCAGTGAAATATGACACTCAGATATATTCGCAATTATTTGCGCTATTCATTGCGCTGGGCAACGTCATCCAGCTTCAGAAACAAGCAGTGCTCACAACTTTTTCACCTCACACCACACCCCCCTCCCCCTCTTTGCCTGTCGGCACTTCTGTCACTCGCAAAAAAAAAAAACAAGAAACAAAAAGAAAACTTGTATAAAATGTAAAGTTTGTGCGAACAAGTTGCCTCAAAGAGCAACAGGATATCCCAGGAAACCCAGAGGCAGAGGGGGGGCTATGCTTGAGAAGATACTCCCGACGGTGATGAAATTACCATCTATAAATAGGCAACTATATATGTTATGTATCACTGTGAGATCCATGGCATTTTTCTCTATCTGAAAATTAACAACAAAAACAAAAACAAACAAGCACAAAAGCTACGCTCGAGTGTATTCGACTGTGACATACCCACTAGTCATGTGAATAAAACAACTAATTATATATTTAACTTTTATTTTATGTTGCATACTTTGCAGAGGAGGCCTTGTTAATCAGTAGTCCCTTTAAATTATTTCTGAAGTAACTTCTATGTTAATTTTCCTATCGCTACCAAATTTTCAGAAGCCATTTGGGCGTTCATAGTTCTTGTGTTTACCACAAATGAACTGTCCTGCATTTAAATTACGCTTGAAGTTCGGTTTTTTATAGATTTACGGGGCGATTTGAAAAAAAACCTGATGTACGTGCGATATTTAGACATTTTTCATATTAGTAGTCTGCGAGATCAGATCAAGACAGACTATATTGACCAGGCTGATGATGCTCATCAAGAATATATATACATATGTATACATACTGCCACGCCTCCTAGTGCCTGTTACATACATTTTCGGCTGACACAAAATTATAATACCCTGCTATCCTTTGTGTAGCGGGTGTAAAAACATTTTGTGGTGGCCACAAAAAATGTGGCTGCTCTCTCTCTCTCTCTTCCTCACTGTCTCTTTCACTCTATGCCTTACTCCCACTCTACCTCCCTCTCTTTCCCTATCTCTCTCTCCCTTTCTCTCCCTCTCTCTCTCTTTTTTGTTTACTTTGTTAATTGTCAATTGTATTTTCCGGTTTTCTCTCTGTTTTTTTCTCTCATCTTGTTGTTGTTGTTGTTGTTGGCCTCGGGCCGTGCATTATTGCAATATTTGACATTTTTGTTTATATTTATTTCGATTAACAGTAAATTTTAAATTTGATTTGTCAGCGCAAAGAGCGTTGAGTTTACCTTGTTGCTGCGCTGAACGTATTGAATACCCTGTAATGCAAGTGAGTGAGTGAGAAGACAAGGGGAAGGAGAAAACAGTTAAATAGTTCAACTTATATAGAGCTAAACAAGGGAAAATCTATGAAACAAATATGCTTTTAATTCTGACGATAACTTGTTATCGAAAACTATCGCGTAGTTTTTTGAGTGTTAGAAAAGCGCAGAGGAAAGGATTACCTATTCACACATATGGATATGCATGTGGCTCTTATCGATAAACGATAGTCCAATTACGATAGCTGTAATATCTAGAGCATATCAAATTATTTGCAAGACTATGTAGGCAAAAGGTGCCTCTTCCCTCGATATTCCAGCAGTGTATCGACAATAATCGATTGTTATCGAATACGATAATGTGACTTTCAAAGCTTCTCTTCTCCCGATATTCCAACAATTCATGGATAATAATCGCATATAATCGATTAATATGAAGTTATTTCTATTATTATTTCGATAACTCTCGATTATAATCGAATACGATAAAAGCTTCCTTCTACTAAAGTAGTCAAAATGAATAAATATTTGCATTAAAATGAAAAAAACAAAGTGTAAGATACTCCTTAATATCTGAATAAATATTTTATGCAGTTCGATAACATGACACACGAACTATCGAACTATTGAAATGGACAAAAAAGGTTAAGCGCAATATGTCAAAATTGGAAGTTAGTTTCATTGAAGTGGACAAGAGAACACACTATAGGATACTGTGTAAAATGTGAATGAATGTGCTATGCATGCAGGCTATGCCAAACTATCGAACTATTGAAATGGACAAGGCACTTAGAGCGATAAGTAACTGTGAGTAAATCATACAAATATTGCAACATCCCTGATCACATTCATGCAAAGATTAACCTCCCTCCTCCACCCTCTCCCTCCCGCTCTAGTAACTGTTGACTGATTTGACCAGCATAGAATGTACGTTAAATGCAAAACGAATTGGCCATGCTTTCCCGAATTCCGGCTAAATTAACCCGGATAAACCAAATCGCGAAAAACACAAACTCACTTAAGCGGGCAAAGTGGGCAACGTGGGCAAAATGATCTCCGATGAGTTGGCAACGCGCAGCTTGTGAATTATTTAGGCGCACGCTAAACGTTGCCACGCCTTCCCCTCCCTCCCCTACTTCCTGCCTTACCCCCCTGCCCCTGTGCATGTTAATCTAATTTTTATGCGGCACTTTCGCCTCGTGTCATTGAAGCTTAATGCGATAATTAATGCAAATGCGACGCGCTGCACGTATTGGAAATGGGGAAAAGCGGAAAAGGCGGCCATGGAAATGGGAATTCGAGTTGGATTTCCATTTGCCGCCGCCAATTGCCATGTTAAATTTAATGAGCCACTTTTCAATGGAGGAAAGAGGCGGAGGAGGAGGCGTAAAAATATTAATTTTCTCATTTTCCGGCCGTTATTTCTGGTTGCTTTGCGTTCTGTTTCGTTTGGTTTGGTTTAGTTTGGTTTGCTTCTTTTTTTGCTTTGCTTTGACTTGCCTAATGCTTTTTTATCAAGCAAGTCACACACACACACAGACACACACAGACACACACATACACACACTTGTTCACAGGCCGCGCTTGCAGTCGCACACGCTGATAAGCAGAGCGAGACAGCAAGGGAGAGAGATTGAGAAAGAGAGAGAGGACTGCGCACACAAAAAAAAACGCTTCAGCAGCAATTTTTATGTTATTTCACATGTCTGTGTGCGTGTGTGTGTGTGCGAATGTGCGTTTGACACACTGTCAAAAAAGTAACGTAATATTTGTCATAAAACTTTATGATGCACAAAATTAGTTTTACAGCACTGGCAAAACCCACTCGAAGCCAGGCATGGCAACCTCTTTCCCGCTCTCTCCCTTGCCACTCCCCTCTGCCTACAACTCCATGGCCCATGCGCTACTCCTTGCCCCTCGCTGCTGTCGCTTATCGATGCGCACCAATCGATTTGGCAACATTTTCAAGGCGCTCAGTCACTCTCTCTCTCCCTTTCTTTCACTTGCTTACTCCCACTTTCTCTCTCTCTCTTCCTTACTCTTGGGGATCATCGTTGACTTTCAGCCGTCTCTTGCCGTCTCGCGGGGCAGTTTATTTATGCAATGCGAGTGCGCTGCCTGTGCGAGCAATTTATTTATTTAGAAATTTTCTGCCATTTAAGCGCGTAATTGTTTTAGCTGGCGATGCCAATTGAGGATTTCCATTTACATTTAACACACTCACACACACAAACACACACAACAATGGCAAAATGGCAACTGGCAGTCGCCACTCGACGTGCCACATGCAGCAGGCAGCAGCATCGAGGGGGCGGCACGCTTATAAATTATGAAAAATAAACATAGTTATGTTCGCATATAAATTGTAATTGTTCACATTTTTTATTTAATATTAGTTTTGAAAATACCCTCTAAATGGAAGCACACAAAATGGAATATTATAACAACAAAAAGGGCGGAAAAGGGGTGTGCATGGAGTGCAAGAAATCAACTCGGTTGGCTAAGCATGTCAATATATTATTATTATAAACATGAAGTGTCTGTAACATCATCATAAATTATTATCATATGTTAAGATCCTTCATATAATATCAAAACAAGATATGACTATTTTATATTGTACACATACATATATAACACCCTCATAAATATCATTCACATACGTACTATATAAAGTATAGCTTTCAAGTGTCAACTGCCTCTGTAACTTTTATTTTAAACAACAAACTAAAGATCTCTTGAAGGTTTGATCAGTGGGAATAAGTAGCCAATTATTATAGCAACTTTTATAGCATTCTTTATTTAAATATAAAACTTGAATAGATGTAAGTTCTTCGAATTGAATTTCTATAATGTTACAATAAATTTTCAATAAAATAAAGACCAAAAAAAAACAAAACAAAGTTGTTCAAACAAAATATACTATGAAGATATGAAGAATCAATGATATTAATCTGATGATAGTTTAATATTATGTTATAACTATTTGTTACTTATATTTTATTGTAATTTTTGATGTAAGTTATATTCTTTTAATGTAATTACTTGGTAGGAATTTTAATTATTGTTATCGATATTAATATACAGATTATATAAGGTATTATATCATTTATTTTATTTTACAGCACTCATAAAAACATTCCAATAACTTTTCAAAGTGAACATTCCTAATTACTAATGAAGATTTATATATTTTTGTTTTATTTTATTTTTTTTTATTTATTTAAGTTCAACTATTATATTCCAACTTATGATATCATATAAAATATATTATAAATCAATCAGAAGCTAAATTGGAACATTTATTTAGAGCATATGAGTATACGATTCTGGATACTATGAAAAGAATCGTAATACAATACAAAAGACTGTTGAATCAATGTTAAATCAGAGTTAATGTCTTTGCCTTTACAGGGTAACTGGACAGTCGAACCGGATCACATTGTCGACTTGGGTGTGCGTTATGTTTTCATGGCTTTTATTTTTATTATTTTTTTTTCCATTCATTTTTCTTTTTGATTTGTGTGCGTTGCCGCTGTTGTTGAAGGCTTCATTTTGTTTGGATTTCGCGGCCTGAAAACTATTGGAAAAGTTCTCGATGCGCCGCGATGCGATGCGATGCGTTGTGATGTGAATCGGTTTGCTATCGATTTAATTTGATTCGCTCATTTCGCTTTGTGTACTTAAGCATATTAAGTGAAATTGAAAAACACACTTACCCGAACCACACACACGCACACACACACACATCTACAAACAGATACGCATACACACACATGTGCCCTGCCCTGTTGCTTGTCTAGTTTCGCGCATCGCTCATACGCCGCGTGCTTCAAAGACAATGTGAGGCGAACCCAAATGAAATCACAATATTTGCCAAGCAGCTGAGCGCAATGCTCCACATGGCATTGCAAGGGGACCAGCCAGACCCCTGCCTGCACTCAACCCCTCAGCCCCTTTCACGCCTTCCCATGAGTTTCCACTTGCTGCAGGTACCTCATGGCGTATGCGTAATGTGCCTGTGCGTCTGCACGTTGTGCGTTTATTCATAATTCAGCCCGTGTGCAAATCGTGCTCCCCAGCCGCACACAAGTTTCCCCCAGCAGCCCCCCACTGGAATAGACAATGCACAAGTGACACACTTAGCACTGTCCGATACACATATGGTATATAAGGGGTGAGTCGGGAGACAATATCTTGAAAAAACCACGAAATGATTTGAGTATGCCAAATTGGCTATATGTTTCGGTTTCGGTGCGCAAAGTGTGCTGTCTCTCTTGCCAACAACTATATATCGTACATATGTACACGTATGTATATGCACATATATATATGTTATATGTACATATGTATGCCATATTTAATTTGCTAATATTGTATATGGCCATTATATAAAGCCTTAGATTCAACAGGCTTCATTTAGGCTTTGTATCTCAGCTCTGGCAGGTTAAGTAACCAAGAAATTGTAAACAAGGCTTATGCGTACGTATCGGGGTATATACAATAGATTCCTAAGGTATATAGTATATCATATACATTTGCACATCATACAATTTAAGCTTTATTTAATGGAGGTGCCCTCAATTAGGATTTGTACCTCAGGTTCAAGAATGAAGAAGTCTATAAAATTTAGATTTTACACACTCAATAAAGAGTTGGATGTATGAGGTATATATAGGTTTAATAGTAAGGTGCACACTTCTACTGTAATAAGTCGGATATATGTAATATAAATTATATAATACGTATTGTACATATGTCCATAATTAATACATAATTTTCAATGTCAGATTTTGTACTTCAAGTTTAGTAACAAAGAAATTTTACACAAGGCTTTTAATTAAAACTTAGACACATAAGGTATATATAGGTATAATACACAGCTACTACTGCAATCGGTCGAATATATACATGTATTCCACATAGTACTATATATCACTTAATGAAAGCTCTGTTAAATAGATGTTTCTTATCGGGCTTCACTCTAAGTCTTTCTGTTCTGCAGAGCTCAGGTAGGTTTAGTATTAAATAAATACACACAAGCCATATCTCAACTGTTAAGTACACACTTAAGCTGCAATTGATCAGATATATACATACATATATAGTATATTACAGCAATTCAGTTTAGCTTGAAGCTAGTTGCTGACGAATCATTCAAGACTTGTTTCTCTGCTCTGACAGTTTAAGTGTTGAAGTGAAAATGTACATAAGGCTATACCAACTGATAATTGATAAGATTAGTGTGTGCGTATATTGTTTATACATATATATATATATATATATACATATATATATATATACATATAGTATATGGTTAAAGGTCTTCTTGAGGCTTTATTCTCTTTTGTTCGCAGTTCTGACTGGTTTAAAACTAAAAACACCTTACACAGATCTACATCAAACTATAAAGCAACAACCAAAGCAATCTCCCAGATATAGACTAAATAGATATATATATCTGTATATTTACAATATGTATACATATATAACATGACTTAAAGTGTATCCAATTTTATTGTCGAGTCAGAGTTTCAAAGCAGCTAATCCAAAGCAAGTTGAACTTCAAAAGGAATATGCGAACTGAGACAGCAAAATGACCTCGATGCGATGCTCGCTTTGCCGACTCATCTGGTCGAATTTTGGATGGGGGGATTGCCACTTCCGCATCCGTTTCCGCTTCTGGTTCGATTACGTTTTCTCGTTTTCGTTTTCATTTTCGATTCTGTTCTGGCAACTGTGTCAATTGGCCAAGTTCGGCAAAGTTGCCTAAGTAGGCGCGGCAACACCTTGTGGCACAGTCAACTGAATGCCATTTGGGAATGTGAATCTCTCTGTATGTGTGTGTGTGAGAGTGTGTGTGAGAGTGTGTGTGAGTGTTTGTGTGAGTGTTTGTTTAAGTGTTGCGGCATGTGAAATGACGACAAATCATTCGCAAGAAATACGCGCGAATAGAGTTGGGATTGGACAGGCAAAGCAGAGAAGGGATGCGCAGCAAAGAAGGAATCGTGTGTGGCAAAGGCAGGTGCAGGGGCAGTAGTGGTGGTGGTGGGGGTGGGGGTGTTGGGTGACCGCTTGCAGTCACTGTTACTCGCACATTTGACAAAGACATCACAGGCAAAATGACGAATGCGAATCCCGAATGCTGAATGTGAATACAAATGGGAGAGCGTTGGCAATGGCAATGTCGATGACATGGAGTGAATCTGAATTGTGAATAGTGAATGTGGACTGCGAATGTGAATGTGAATGTAAATGTGAATGTGAATGTGAATGTGAATGCGAATACGAATGTGTATAGAACTTAGCAGTTATTCCATTCCATAGTCTGTCAATAGTCAAATTTATGCAAGCTGTTGCTGCTCTGTGCGCCCCAGCAGGCTCAGTCAAGGTTTAGCCCCTCCCCCACCCCTCTGTAGTCCCCCTCGCTGGCATTGGCATCCCATGAGCGAGAGAGAGAGAGGAGGGAGATGTAGAGGGAATGCGAGGGCAGGCAGCTGCCCCAGCTGTGCAGCATTACTCAAACAGATGCGGGTTTCACACACAACTCTCGCTCAGCCTTCCTCTCTGTCGCCCTCCCTCGCTCATCCCCCTCTCCCCCCCTCACAATCCTCTTCTCATTTTTCTGGCGCCCTTTGTTTTCTCTACCTCTCCCTTTCCATCCTGCTGCCCTCTTTGGTTTTGTTTGAGCAACAAAGGCGCGTATAAGCAATATAATGTGCTTGCATTATACACAAAGTATATTGAAACTAGTGCGATTCATTGTTGCTACCCCTCCCCTGCCCTTCCCTTCTACCTCCTCTCTCTCCCCTACACACACACACATACACACACATGTGTGTGTGTGTTGGCATTGTGCTTGAATCCAGTTACATAAGTTGCTGCTGTGGCTGACACACAAATTAGAAGCGACATGAGCAGCAGCAGCAGCAGCAGAGAAGAGGATGACGGAGGAGGTAGAAGGAGGAGGGGGGAGGGCGCTGCTGTCCGGCAACACTTGTGCGCCCGTCGAAGTATGCAATAAATGGAAATGAAAATAGAAACGAAAATGGATAAGAAAGAGGCCGAAGAGTGCGAGAGAAGTGAGCGATGGAAATGAAACTAAACTAAGGCACGAACGACGCAGGCTGCCCCAAAGTGGCGAGTGTCATTAAAAAGTGGCCAAGCAGAGGGGGTGGGAGGGGCAGCGACAACATGAATAATCAGGACATGACAAAAAATGAAAAAGAGACAAAATTGGGCACAAAAAAGGAAAGCAGAGGAAAGGAAAGAAAAGCAACAGCCAAACCAATCAACAAGCAAATCCAATACAAGCCAAGCTCGCCTCGCCGCAGGGGCAATACACATAGCAGGAAGTGGGGGAGGGGGAGTGGGCGCACACAAGAACACTAACTAACAGCTGCCACGCCCCACGCCCACATAAAGAATTCAAATCGTATTGCCACTTAAACTCAAAACGGCTCGCTACACATGTCAAGACACACGCGCGAGAAAGAGACAGGGAAGGAGAAAGAAGGGGCGAGCCTTGCAAGAGGAGGGGGCAAGAAGAAAATGTGTGTGTGTGTGTGTGTGTGTGCGAGATTCCCGGTCCTGCTGAGCGCGTTTTGCTTTCAATTATGGCTGCCATCAAGCCCGAAACTGAAATGTTTGAATACATTGCCATTTAGCCCAGGACCCAGCAAAGGCAGCAGGAATAGGAACAAGGGGAGGGGTGGGGAAGTGTAAGGGAGTGGGGAGTGGGGAGTGACGGAGAGGAGGGACTATGCCACTGCTATGCCAGCCAGCCTGGAGGAGGCGGGGGCGTGCCAGCGCATATATCACAAGTGCGACACAATGCGTAAATCAAATGATATGCGAGTGCAAGTATGACAAGTATGTATTATGTTAGTAACTGCGAGCATGTATTATCAGGCAGGGCCATATTGTTCCCAGCACCTCCCCTCCCCTCCCCCTCCCCCTCCCACATCTTCTCCTTACACCCCACCCTGCCTGACCAGCAGAGTGCGTGCTGTTGTGGTGCTGTGGCAGCGTCCTGCCTGAGGCAAAATCTGCACTGTGGTCCGCACTCTGATCAGAAACTGTTGCCTGTCTCTCCCTCCACCCGTCTCCCTCCCTCTTCCGCTGTCGAGCAGAAGAAGTCAGCAAGTCGGCAGCGAGTGACATGTTTATCGCCATATTTTGCGGGCCATGACTAAAGAGGGGAACGCATAAATACTGCGCCAAGCAGGCGACAAAAGTTCAAGCGCCATGATGAACGGTAACGGGTAACCAGGCAAACCGGGTGCAGCTCTGGGTAACAGGGTGCTAACTAGAGGTGGCACAAAGCCTGCACGATAAGAGTCAAGCGAATATGAATACGTCTTCAGTGATGTAACTTATAAATAACCATTAAAGAGTTGAGGAGCTCAAAATACTTTCAACATTGCTGGAAATATCATCCAAACAAATTTCAACTAAGGTCATCGATAACTGTGGCTCAGATCGAAGATAACTAATAAATAACTATTAAAGTCATGTTCACTGTTTACTCATTAAATTACAGTCAAATATGTCACTTAGAGTGACTTAATTCATTGTTAGCCAACAAAGTAACTAATAAATAACGAAAGACACTTACACATTCCCTTTTCAAATGTGTCCTGACTGCACAACGTCTCAAACAATGTGCCCAGATGGGGCTAATAAATACGATTATACACTATAAATACTAAACTGTTGCCTTGACTCATTTGAATTAAAGCGGCGTGTCTTGTTATCGATAAATTGAAACAATTGTGTGCAAATGTGTTATTGGCTTTTAACCTATATACTAATGCATCAATAATCGATGACATATTGATAGGTGAACTTACATGGCTTATTTTAATGACTAAATTGTACACATATCTATTTTCGAATAAATTTTAGTTGTATTTATCTAATTTATCGATAACAGCCAGATTATTGAATAATAACATGACGATGAAATACTCATAGATTTAGTGACATGAATTATTTTGAATGAATAAACTAAATGGAAATTTGTACGTAAAATATAGTCAAATTTAACTTATATGTTATCGATAACTATGTTATCTATAGCTGACAATTCGATAATATGTCGATTAATAAGCAAATTTGACTTATGTTATTGTGTAAAATAACTATTATTATATTTGCCGATAACTTTGTTATCGATTAATAATATGACGATAGCATGCCGATAGATAAAGAAATATAACTTATTTTGAATGAATAAACTAATTGGATGTCTTTTACGTCCACTATAGTCAAATTTAACTAATATGTTATCGATAACTATGTTATGAATAGCTGACAATTCGATAACATATCGATTAATAAGGTAGATTAACTTATTTTGTTGTGTAAATAACTATTATTATATTTGACTAATTTTTAGCAGATAACTATATTATCGATTAACAATATGACGATTACAATAGCTTAAGTAACATGACCTATTTTGAATGAATAAATTTAATGGATATACATATGTTATGTCAACTATAGTCAAATTTAACTAATATCATATCGATACCTATTTAGTTTATCGATAACTAAAAATTCGATATTCGATTAATGGTTAAGCATAACGTATATTGAGTAAATAAACCAAAGTTATATTTACTTAACCCGTTATCGATAGCTTTGTTATTGATAACTCACAATTCGATGACGAATCGATTAATCAAGCAACACAGTATCTACGGGTGTTGAGTAAACTAAACACTCATTTGTACTTTCATTCTATGCTATCGATTTTCGATTGAATACTTACTCTCCTTCATTGCTCGATCCATCGATCATTGCATGCCTCATGCCACAAACCAAACGAGTGCAGCCACAACAGCCTCATTCCTTCTGCCAAGTGAGTATAATAATTCAATCGAATTCAGCTTTTTGCGACACATTTATCGATAACTCGATGCGAGCTGGCTGATTGGCAGTGCAGATTGTGTCACGCCGGCCGCATGACAAACTGCACTACGCAGTGTGACAGCTGTTTTGGCATGTGAATGACCCCCCTCCCCACCACATACACACACTCGCAAACTCACTGGCTCTAACTAGCTAGTGATGGGAGGGGAATAGGGTGACCATCGCCTGCATCTATCATACGAAAAACAGAGTCAGATACAAATATGGCGACACAGAAACCATTTGCAAATATGTACGTGCACACACACACACATACACACACACCCGCTGTCTGGGTATGTGTGAAATCGGTGGCTTTTGTCAATTGGCATTCCCCTGGTGTGATAGAGGGGATCGTGGGGGGGGGTGAGGGGAACTGCTGCTGTTGTCATGCGTAAAAAAGCGTCATTGAGATGTCAACTGTGAAAAGTGTGACCCGCTTCCCGTGCCCAGCTCAACACCCAATTCTGCACCTCCCCCCCCCATCCAGCACCGAGCACCCTCCACACTAGCACCCTCCTCCCTTGTCATCTGTCCATGTGGTGAGCCAATAAATATCGTGTTTAAGCCAACACCCAAACAAAGTGAAGTGAAAATAACACATCCGACGACTGTCGGGCAAGGGCAGCGCTAGCTGGAGGGAGAGTTGAGGGTAGTAGGGACCTTGTCGGGTAGGTGGGACCTTGCCCCATTGTGTACGCACACACACACACATACACACATGGCAAACAGTGCGAAGGCGTCGGAGCATAAACAGTTTTTGACATTGTCAGGCCCAAGACACATGCTAATGCCAGCCCCAGCTCCAGCAGGCTGTCTATGTGCACATATATATATGTGTGTGTGTGTGTGTATGTGTTAGTGTGTGTGTGTGTATGTGTCAGCTTTGTCGGCCGCACACGGGTTGTCCAGCCAGCCATAAACGTTATCTGCCCATTGCGACAAATGTATGAATAGTTGCGTCTCCTCGGGCCTGCCTCGTTACGGGCATTACGTGCACACATACCCTGTAAACCAGTGCGAGGACAAGTGCTCATAAATTTCATGGCGTATATGTGTGTGTGTGTGTGTGTGTGAGTGTGAGTGAACAGCCAACTCTGACCCGAGGAGCTCTGATTAGCATCGACTGCGCAGTCGATCGAATTCATCCGCAACCCCCAAGACCTTCTTGAAACCCAAATGAGCCCTGCAATGGGGTATACAGGGTGTTCTACGGTATTTCGCTTGTTATATGACTCAGTGATTTGTCTACTAAAGTTGAGTATGTGCACATTCCAGGGAGCCTGACGAAACGAAATATGCGAACATTTATTGGCCCGAAATATTTTTGACGATAAAAATATCGTAAATTTTTTTGTTACTCACTTTGCAGTCCAGATTTCAAAGGATTCGGGATATCGATATCGGCTAGCTTCTTTTATAGTATAGTTGAGTAATGTTTCTCTGTATAGTACGGTATTTTACGGCATAGTATGGTAAGAGGAGTAAACTAACCTTTTATAGAAAACATTATATAATAATGGTGGTAAGCAGTATGACAGTTAACCTTATTACAGCGTAGTTTAGCAAAGTGTTATATGGCATTGTATAGCAATAGTAGGGCATGCAGTAGTGTAGCATATTATAGCACAGTATTAGCATGCTATAGTGCCGTGTAGTAAAGTATAATATAGTATAGTGTTGTAGAGGATACCCTGTTAGCTTTTTTCAGTAGTTAATTCATAATTATAGCATATTATAGCACAGTATAGTATGTTACGGAACAATGTAAGCGGAAATTAATAATGTGCGTGATACATTATGTTATATGATAGCCCAAGAGGGTCTATAGTTCACTATATTACGTATATTATAACATAGGATAGATCAGTATAGCAGTGTACATTATTTTCTAGTATATCATTACAGAGCATATACATAGTGGATATTAACTTATTGTAGTAAATCGTAGTGCAGTCTTATAGATTTTAGTTTATCATATTGTACAGTATATCACTTTATGGCACAGCATAGTATGGCATAAGTGCAAAATTGTATAGCAATGTGCAATATGGTACAGCAGTATATTTAATAAGCCTCTAATCAGGCATATTATAGCATATCTACATATATATGTTTATAGCATAGCTACATATATATGTTTATAGCATAGCTATATATGTTTATAGCATAGATATATATGTTTATAGCATAGCTATATATGTTTATAGCATAGCTATATATGTTAATAGCATAGCTATATATGTTTATAGCATGCTACATTATAGATACCATTACTAATATACACGAACATCACAAGCATATAGACCCCTTTGGGAAATCGAACCCACATGCAAAACAGCAAAAAAATCGAGAAAATAAACCAAACACAATTGTGAACATTTGCGATGCGAGACCTGTAAATACATGAGTGTATATCTAGATATGTATAGCATATATATATATATATATGTATTTGTGTGTATGTCTGTGTGTCTATGTGTGCGTCTGAGTGTGCATGTTCAGGTCTGCTAGGACAGTTTTTGTCAGCTGGAAAACGGACTTCGACTGCAATAGGCAATATCATTTGCAGTGCCTGGCAAATTGTGTGGCATGTGGCATGTGGGATGTGGCATGAGGCACGAACAGCATGTTTAACACCTGTTCAAGTGCTGAAGCTGCTTTAATGGAGATGATCCTCGAC
This sequence comes from Zaprionus vittiger, assembly GCA_018904025.1. NCBI lineage: Eukaryota > Metazoa > Arthropoda > Insecta > Diptera > Drosophilidae > Zaprionus > Zaprionus vittiger. Next base: position 3,435,311 of record JAEIFQ010001126.1, on the reverse strand, counting down.
TGTCAGGCGTGTGTAAATCAAGCGAGCCACAAATGCAAATCGGCCTAATATTTATAGATTGAAATTTAAGCCCGATTACAGGGTATCGGTTGAATGCGAGAGTGAGAGTGAGCTTGCCAGCTCCTGCTATATTTGGGCTTAACAAATGCCTGTCACATGGGTTGGCCACACGTTCCACCTATACAAACACCCTCTCACACACACAGCCATCATTTATGTACATACTGCATTTATATAGCATATTGTGAGCCGACTACTATATATATGGAACCCAATATATCTGCCAGTTTTATAGCCTGGCCGAGATTCACATTTGTGGCTAGGATCGAGAGCGGGAGAGGCAGATACAGGGGAGAGGGTAGAGGGGAACGGGGTAGGGTCCTTTGACTTTATGGAGTCCATTCCGTGGGCGAACGTGACATGAAAGAGCGCCAAGTCTGGCGTGGCTGTGAACCGATTTGTCATTATTATTGGAGACACACAGCAAATGGCCATAAAAGCCGCCACATGCAACAAAAGAGGCCCCGACTCCCCCACCTTGCCATGTGCCACGTGCCACGCTGACGGGGCACAAAAGTCGAAGCGTTTACAAACAGCTAAAATTCAACCTGAGCTACCTGAGCTAATAGTGCTGCCAGAGGCGTCGAGAGGAGCATTCAAAGAGGGGGAGAAGGGGGGAGGAGGGATGTGGGGTAGTCGGTTGAAGGGTTGCCAATTTGCATGCGTATGTGCGCAATCAGGCTGGACGAGGCATGCGACATGAATATGGATACGGGTGCGGGCTCAGCTACTCGTGAATGCAAGCCGAAACTCGAGGCGAATGGTGGGAGGAGGGGGTAGGGGGAAGGCATCAATTGCGGACAAACAGCGCAATGTATGCAACGTGTTGTGGCAGCTTATTATGCATGCCACAGGCTTTTAGATTTGTGCAACAGCCTTGTGGAAGGTGGAAGGGGAGAAACTAGGGAAAGTGAAAATGGAATGAAGAGAAAGGAAAACTAGGAGGAAAAGAAAGAGATAGAATGGGGCAGGAGGGGAGTAAAAGGCAGAGGAGTGAAGAGTAGGCAAAACGAAGTGATGAAGATGGTAGAAAAGGGAAGAGAAGTGAGGAGAGAGAAAAAGAATTGAAGAAAAACGAGGGAGAAGTGGCGGAAGGTGGAAAGAAAGAGGCAAGAAAGATGGAGAAGAAAGGGAAGAAGAAAGGGAATAAAAAAGGGAAGAAGGAAAGAAAAAATGGAAGAAGAAAGCGAAGAAGGAAGTGAAGAAGAAAGGGAAGAAGGCGGGAGAAGACAAGAGAAGAAAGTAGCAGACAAGGAGAGAGCAAGTGGTAGTGGTAGTGGGAAGAGCGAGCAGGGGAAAGGGGGAAGAAGGAGCAGCAAATATAGGGCAAGAAGGAAGAGAGAAGGGAAAAGGGAAAGAAAGACGAGCTTGAGATAGAGCGGACAGGGAATAGGGAGCTGGAGAGAAAGAAGGGAGCTTAACTTTTAAACCTCATTGCAATTGGCCCAGAGTACGGCAGGGCAGGCAGAGGCGCAGTGGGAGTTGCAGCTTGGGAGGGGCAGCATACACTCTTGGGCCATCTGCTTAATTAGTTGTAAGCGAATTTGTATTCAATTTGGCCGACAATCGAGTCCGGATAGGTCAGTAAACAGGGGAGAGTAAGGGGAGGGGGAAGGGGAAGGAGAATAGGAGGGAGTAGTCCAACTCATAACACGGCATGGCAGGCCATAAATTATGTTGCCGACAACTTGGCAATTAAACGCAGGCAGGCCGAGCACAGGAGACAGGAGAGCGCGTGCCAAAAAAGCCAACTACTGATACGGATATGGCCACGAAAGCAGGTCGAGCAACAATGTGGGTGGCGGGAGGAGGATAAGGCGAGAAGGGAGAGTGGGTAGCTGAAACAGCCGCTCGCCACATCAAATTTACACCTAACAAACTTCATAACAAAGTCATAAAAGCCTTCCGTCGGTCCATCCGTTAGTCCAACCGTCCCACAATCGGGCGAACGTTGTAGGCCATAAAAATGTACATAAGCCTCGCAAGCGGCAACACGAGCAGCAACCGAAAACCGGAAAAAAGGGGCGTAAAAAGCGAGAACCAACAAGGAGGCACGAGGCAGCAGGCAGCAGGCAGGAGGAAAAGTGGAGGAGTGGAGGAGACAGAAAGACAAGCACAAACAACGAGCCAGGCTAAAGCTGAAAAGGAGGAGTAGAACAAGAAGAAGGAGGGAGACGGAGAGGGGTGGGTTGAATTGGGGGAGGGATAGTAAGGCGAGCTCTTTAAACAAGTGTTTACACTGGCCCTACTATCCCTCTCTCCCTCTCCCTCTCACTCCCACTCTCAGCAATCGCTCTTCATCAGTCCGTCTCCCTCCCCACACTCGACATCCGGCGATTGCTCACTCGTTCACTGTGCCCAAATATGCATATGAATATAAAACTATTCGGACATTTTGCGGAGGCCAAAAACTTTTACACATGACTTTGCCAGACAAACCTGCTGCATCAGCGCGAGAGAAAGAGAGAGAGATACGGAGAGGGATGGGGAAAGGAAAAGGGAAAGGGAAAGAGGAAGGGATAGTGGGTTCATCTTCGGCCAGCAGCCGGACAGGTCATGTGCCAAGGGCAGACAGATAGTTTAAGTTTTGTGTGCCTCCTCCTTCTCATTCTGTTCCTCCTCCTTCTGCTCCTGCTCCTGCTCGACTCTGCTCTCAGGCATCTGCTGCGAGTTCCAATTTCAGTTGGGCTTTTGGGGCGGGTTCAAGTTGCGGCTTGGGGTTCCCATGTCACCGAGACTGTAATGTATTCTAATTGAATGTTGAACTTGACCAGCATGAAGCATATGCAATTCCTGCCAGCACTCTGCACACACTCACACACACACACACTAGACTGGACTGGACTGGGAATGCTTAAAAACAGTTTTGCTGCAGTTCAGAGTTCACAAGTTCGGTTCGGTAGATAAAAATCTTCAGCAAATGTAAATGCAAAGTAAGCTGAAATTCTCCAGGGCACTTGACAATGCTCGACAAGCTAATACCCTTTCGGCACTACAGGGCACACACACGTACATACACATGTGCGAGTGTACATTCCTACACACAAACGTTATCTGCCTTCCTTCAAACAACAAAGAGTTGTGCAATGTGAGTACATTTATCAGACTTATTTAGTGCTTGAATTGCAGTCCTTTTAAGCAGTAAAAATATTTGCTCATCACAATTTAAACAATTTTTGCTTGCATTAAGTGCAAAAGAGTTGGTGCAGTGTTGCCAACATGGTGACTTGATCGCATTGAGCTTGTCGTCTCTCTCTCTAGCGCTCTCTCTGAAAGGGCAACTTAACAGACTGTTAAAAACAATGAATAACATGGCATGTTAATGTAAAAAAACGTATTGAAACTAGTTCAATTGTCATTAATTGTCGAACGATAAGAATGAATGAGCGAACTGTAACCGAGTTAATTTGATAAGTTAGTCGTTCTATTGAACATACTACGATGCAACTCACATGCATGGGTGCGTGTGTCGTGTGTGCCGGCTGTAAATTGGCGCCACACATTGCACAGTATGCGAACTTCATTGCCCGCTTTAACATGTGCAGAACAAAGCAGATCAGCTGTTCTTTGTTTACATTTCTACGCAGCTGGTAATCAGAAAATTGAATTTGAAATGGTTGAGCAATAAAAGCTTATAATATTATAAATGCCATGCAGTGTAAAGGTGATCAAAATGTTCAGGATTAGCGAGGTATGGCACATATATATATTAAACTTACATTATGTTATATTGTTTGCGAGCTGCAGCCGTTAGATTGTTGTTGTTACCACTTTAAAAGCTATTTAGTGTGTTCAGTAGAACACTTATCTGTGTATGTTTGTATGTATGGCCGAGTGCTGTGCACAATATGTCGCACACTTCCTGCCCAAAATGATAACAGACTCTCTTCCTCTCTCTCTATCTCTATCTCTAACTCTCTCTGTTATGCATCGCACGCGGCAATGCGTTTTACATTTGCAATTAAAGCAAATACGCAATTTGGCATTGCGTGCACAAATGTTTAAACAGAATTTTACACACAGCTTGTAATTTTATTAAAAACTTTTGCTCAAGCGACCAGAATGACCCGCCTCGCTAGGCACCCCTCCCCCTGGCCCTCCTCTTCCACCAGCACACACAGTGGGTCAATGCGTTGTGCAATACGCGAAAAATGTTCGATATATGTACATGCATAAGTATGTTGTGGAGGGAGGGGGGTAAGGTGTGTGTACGTATTAGACTCCTGCATGAATGCATTCACAACGCCATTTATTAGAAAAATGATTACATTTTTTGTTGTGTACTCACTTACAATGAGTTTGAGTGAATGTTGTACGTATTGTGCCCTGCATTGTGAACTGTACTCAATCATATTATAGTAAGTACAGTATGTTGAGTATAGTATTTTAGTGTATACAGTCGCAGTACCAGTGAGTGACATACAATAATATTGTGAAACTTTCAGAAAAATGAAAGGTACATAAGTGAAAATGTTTTTCTCAATCATTTCAAACGTGTACTCCCAAAAAAGGGTTATGAGTATAGTAAAAAATGAGTACAGTATGGTACTGTACAGTATTGTTGTCGCTGAAATGAATTCATTCATGCAGGACTCTAGTACGTATGCACACACTTATGTACATACATACATACATATATGCAAACACGCAGCTCTCTCTCTCTCTCTCTCTTTTGAGTTGGAAAAAACAATTTGGGGAAAAATGCCACCGTAGCAAATGCAATTTCCATAACAAATCAAATATTTTATTGCTTTAGCCAAATGGCCAAAACGCAAGTGGCAGCTTCAAAATTTCAATTTTAAAGCATACAAACAAAATGTTTCCGCATTGAAATGTTGAATGTCAATAGGTGAGGGCTCCCTGGCTGGCTGGCAATGCCACTGGCGCATGCCACTGCCATTGTCGTCGTGCCACAGCGTGCCACATGCCGCTCGCCATGCACATAACCTTACACTCCACTCTCCCTCGCACTCCGCACAGATGAATAACAAAATCCGAGCATTTTCACATGTCGATTTAAGAACCTAAAATGGACAATATGTTGAATCATTTAAATTTTTATTGAAATCAATTGCAAATATTGTATCAATCCACAGGGCAATTCATCATTGCGAAAGCAAAACAGAGATAGTGATAGAGAGAGGGAGAGGGAGGGAGAGAGAGAGAGAGGAACAAGAACAAGCGAATTTGATTGAGTAAACATTGAAATAGTCGTTTAGAGTTACACACTGTCCCTCTCATTCTCCGTCCCTCTCGCTCTCCGTCTCTTTCTCTTTCTACTGATAACTGTTCTATATACCCTTGCCACAGTTTCAGATTTGAATGAAAAGCAGATGTGGTCGAAAACACTGTAATTAATATAGTATAGTTCAGTTTTAATTCACTTTGCAGCTAATATCGATTTCAATGCCTCAATTAATCGCAATTTATCTATTTAATTTAACTTAAAAGTCCCATTACTATTTAAATTTCCTTGCATACTTTTGTGCTGAAAGCGTATGCAGTTGTTCGTATGCTGAAAATATGTTTTTTATTTTTACATGAAATGCAATAAAATATGCGAATATATCAATTTGTGTCTCTAAAATCATATTTAATAAATATATATGTCCGACACTTTTACGGAAGAAAGAAAGAAAAACTGAAACTTTAATCTAGATTGGTATTGGAATTCGATTAGAAGACTACAGTCGGGCGCGCTCGACAGTTAGCTACCCTTCGCCTACCGTTACAAATACACTAACAATTCCAAAGACAAAATTTTCTGCCGCCTATTGCCCTCTCACTCTTCCACACACAATTTAGGCACTAAGGTGACTTGAATAGCTTCTGTGTTTATTGTTCGATCGGATTGCAATTTGGAGTAGAGGTATTTATTATATATTACATATATATATATATTATATAATGTTATATAAATTACAGTCAGTTATATGTATGTTCAAGTCTGAAAGTTATATCTTTTTATTGATTTACGGAAACAACCAAATTTGGAAGAAAACTTGATCTGATGTCTCTTGATTATACTCCTAATCAAGAGACATCAGATAATCGCTGGCATCGTTGCTATCATCCAGGCGGACGTGGCTCATAACCTACATACATATAACCTATATAACCTATTTTTTATGATATTTTAGCTTTATTTTTTAAATAAAAAAGCCATTACCATGTTTGCTGTCCTTTTTTGCAGTTGTCTGTCCGCCCTTTCCGTTCATTTTGCTCAACTTTCTCAGCGCCCACCTCTAGCTGCCGAACTGCAGATAACGATGGCTATTTAAATAGTGCCAAGTCTAGTTAAAGTTTGACCCAGCCCCGCAACTAACCCCTCACCCAACCCATGTCTAGGGCAACTAGCCATTTATCGGCTGCATCGGCAAACTAATCAGGCGAGTTCAAACTTCGATGGGCTTCCATGTTTTTAAGATTAAAAGCTCAGCTAACTGAAGAGGAATAGGAAAAGGAAGAGAGGGGGTGATGCAATGTGGGGTAGAGAGAGAGAGAGCGAGAGTAAGCCATTGGGAAAATACCACGTAATGCTCCCATCCGGCGCCCGCTGGGACCGCGGACAGTGTGCAAAGTTGTTTTTAAGCCTACGAGCTGTGGTCGTGCTGCCCACTCACAGTCGCAATCTTGCCAGGAGAGTGCAGGAGTGGAGTGAGTGCCTAAGCGATGCTAGAGTCCCCCTCCTCCCGTTGTTGTTGTTGCAAGTGCAACAAAAACAAAACATGAAACCACCAAACACCAAATGCTGCCGCTGTCAGCCAACAAAAGGGCGCTGTAGCGAAAAGAGTAAGAGAGAGATGAACGGTGGGAAGGTGGAGAGGGGTGCAGCATGTGTAGGAGGTAGTAGAAGCAACATTGTCGGTGGCATTGGTGGCAACACTGGAGCAGAGCGCCCGTTAGCGCAACTGCTGCCAGCTGTTAAAGTTCGCACACACAAGCTGCGCTCGCTTTTTACCACTCTCTGCAGGGAAGCACGTCTGTGCGTGTGTGTGTGTGTGGGTGTGTGTGCGTGTGTGGGTGTGCACGTATGCGCGCATGTGAATGTGTGTGAGCTGCTGTTGCTGCTGTTCATTTGCGCATCTAATGAAGCTGAGCGCTGCGTGGGCGGTTAATGGCTGCGGCTGCGGCGACGGCGGCAGCAGCAACTGCTACTGCTGCTTCTGCCGCTGCTGCGGCAACCACTGCGCCGTTACAAAAAGTTAGCCAGGCAGAGCGAAGCCGACGTCAGCGACGAAACATAACGTTTCATTAGAGATGAGCTGATAAACATGCAGACACATCAGAAGGCACAACAACTGCACGCGGCAGCTGACAGGCGACAAAAAAGTCCAGTTTATAGTTGACATTGGAACTAACATGTTTTATTTTATTTGTAAGAACTTGTTGACTATTTCACTTTGATTAAAATTAAAATTATGTTTAACTGCACTATAAACTTCAATTTTTAAGCTTTATTTATTTGAAATTTATAATTTGTTATGTTTTTAATTGTAAGATTTTCTTTAGTTTATTTTTAATAATAACATGAAATCCAGATTTAAAAAAAAAATAGTAATTTATATTTAACACAATATATATATCTCGATATAGTTTAGCTTTATCTATTCCATTTACAATAAGTTCTTCGTTTCGAAAGTATCGCACGTGCATAAGCGCTTGTCAATGATTATTCAATATTCTTTTACAATCGATAGTTTTTGATTAGTTAACACACATAATCTTTTAATCTTATATATTAGGTATATATGTTGATCTTTTGTTAATTATTATAACTGATGTAATTGAATATTTTAAAGATGTTATCGCAAATGCATTTTTACCTGCCAAAGATTCTCGAATCTACAATCGATTGTTTTCTTCTATCTTTCTACTATCGGTAGTTTCACTAAGTAAATCTGTATTATAAATGTTTTATATGTTGATCCACTGATCTAATATTTATTTTAATATTTCAATTGGCTTTTTGCAATTAAAATAAGCTTAGATATAGTTTTTGCATTCTACAGTATCGCAATTTTTTTTTCTCCCCACCAATAATTTTCTAATCTCCTTTTACCGATAGTTTTTTTAGCTAAACCAATATGAGTAATTAAAACATGACAAATTGGAAATAATTGACAAATAAAAAGCCAATTTCCCATATGGTGTATGTGGATTAACTACCGATAGTTGTGTGATGCAACATTTTATCTCTAATTAAGTGAATTCCCGCACAAATTTATTTTTATGAATTATTAATTTGCATCGAAATAATATCATTAAAATATATGTACATATTACCCTATGGTATGTTTATGTACATATAATCTACATATTCATAGCTCTGCTCTACTTACGCTTTAATTAAAACGGCAAAATTCATTAGCAATTGTTAAAAGTTTAAAGGTGCTCTTCAGCGGGTATTATGGGTATTCCCGTTGTGTCTGTTTCGTTATTTGCGTTACATATTCAGTTTAGTCAACATAACAAACGCATCGCATTTGCCTGCATCTTTGCAGAGATATATATAAATAGTATATATGTATATATAATCCACGCATTTCTCAGCATCTTGCAGTGCAGTGTACACTGTACCATTTGTACCATTTGTACCATACATATTTGTAATTACCGCAGTAATACATTACAGCGTGTCACAGTTTAAAGTGGAATTCATGATTTCGCCGCTGCGTCCCTGTCAGTTTCGGGATTCTTTCTCCGTTTTCCCATTTCTCCGTTGCCAGCGGGCCGCTGCCATCACTTGTCGCCTGTCCAGTACCCAGTACTGTACCGTTGTTCCCTTCCGTCCTGTTCTGTCCGTACTGTACCGTTTCGTCGCGTACCATCCTGTATATCCTCCTTCCCTTCCCGCCCCGTCCCGTCCCGTTCCGACTTGTCTCAGCCTGTTCTGCTTTCTGCTGAATTGTCCTGTCGCCTGCACGTTTCCCCCCACACACACACATATCTATGAATATTTCTGTGTGTGTGTGTGTGTGCACAGTTACATGTGTAAATGTATATTTGCAAGTGGTGTCTGCATGGTATGTGTGGTGTGTGTGTTGCTATTGATGTTAGCAATTGTTGTTTTGTTGCTGGCAGCTCGCTTGGTTTTCATACGCTGCCCTAGGGTATTTTGTGTTTGTAACGCGCTCTGCGACACCTTGCTGCGTCACTTGCTCTATGCGACAGCAGCACACACTGCTATAAAAATATACGAATTTTCAATATTGTTGCCGGTGCACTTTCAGAATGTACAGGGTTAATGATGTTTTTGAGTGAAAGTTCAATAAAATTTACGTTTTCATTTCCAAATTATTTTTTTCAGATTATAGAGTTAAAATACCAATTCAAATTTTAAGCCACCTATTGAAATATAAATGTAGAAATAGTAAACTAAATATTTAAAGTAATTCACGGAAATGTGTGAGAAATGAGAAAAACATTTGTAGTTATTATTATGGCAAATATTCGAATTTTTAATTATAATGTTGCTGAAGAATTTGAAGGTTTAAATTTCAATAGGGGCTACAGTAAAGTACAAGCTCATAGAAATTTACGTAGATTCCCGGAATATTAACAGTATTAATGTCGCTGAGTTTATTCTGATCTTTCGTCCTGAAAAGTATGCAATGTTATTTTAGAAAAATTATTGCAATATGAAACATTTGTAAATGATATTTTGGAAATTAAAAATCAACAAATAAACTAGCTCACATACTTATGAATCAATGAGACCCCCATTTTAATGTATTCTAAATTAAAATTAAATAACATTAAGCAAAAGTGATTGCACGGTATCTCTGCTGTCGACCTTGCCCATTTTGTTGTTATTTCGCCAGTCGTTTTTGTTATTGTTATTGTTGTTGCATTTTGTGCTCGGCTGCCCTCTAAAAAATTTCACAGTTTCTTGTTTTGGATGGGTGACCAGCGCAGCATTTGGCGCCGACGTTGGCGATGGCGATGGCGATGAGGTGCGGTGCGGTGGCTGTTGTCGCGTGTGGTCGGACGCACGACAACAACAGTGTTCAAATTTAAGTTTGACGCACACACACGGGCACACAAACACACACACACGTACACGGGAACACACAGTCATCTACACCGACAGAAGGCTTTGGCACGCCAATACAATAACAAATTAGAAGCACAAAGGATTTAGCATGTGCCATGGCTTAGCTCTACGGTGCGCGTCTCTAACCTCACTCCCGCAACTTTCGCACTCCCTCTCTCTCACTCTCCTCCTGTGCTCGTCGTGCGTTGTTGTTTATGCGTGCAAATTGCGTTCCTGGCCCGGAACTGTGCAGCGTAGCGCAGCGGAAAAGAGCTCTCAGCGTTCAACTTAAAGCGAGCATTAGCCGCTATTACCCCGTTAGCTAGTTTATCTCCCTCTCCCTCCCTCTCACTCTCTCTCTCTTTCTGAATATGTATGATAGTGTACGTGGGTGTGCGTGTGTGCCTGTGTGTGTGTGTCTGGCTCTTTGCCTGCATGGGTTATGTGAGAGTCCGAAATGCTTTCTTGCGCTCGCCAAGCGCGCAAATTTCCTAAGCTTCTTTTAGCGGAAAGTTACGACCGTTGACAGCAACAACAACAAACAACGAAACATGTAAGTAAGATAACAGTTGCAACTGGCTCAACGGAAGAATACCCTGTAACTAGTACTGGTACTGTGCTGTAAACATTCGAAATGCAGCTAAAGCATCCTGTACAACGTCAAGAATTTAATTTATTTTATTTTAACAATTTATATATTAAACTTAATTCTAAATTAAACATTTTATATATTAAAATTAATTCTAAATTAAAAATAAGCTTAATGAGTCCGAGCTACGCAGCAGGGCTGCCAGCTACCCCTCACAACATAAGGATAGACTAAGATGAAACGCATAGACAATAGGAAAATAGAGACAAAAAACAGGACAATAAGTTTTTGCTTAGAAAAAGGAAAAAATTTATTGATTTTCTAAATTGATGTAATTTATTAGTCACTATAGATAATATTCATATGGTGCTATATATGATGAAAATGGTTCTAATCTAAATATGACAATATTAACCAATATTTGTGAAGTATTTGTTCCTCAGACATATTCCCTTTTATGATTGAAAATCAAGTCAAAATGCGAAAATCATAAAATTTTTTGGTTTAATGAGTTAGACAAATGTAATTTATGAATATGTCTTTAAGTATATGTCTTTAATTAAATTGTATTCTTAATTTATGACTAATAAGAATAATTAATTACAATGTTTAATATTTAGTATGACTAATGATAATTATTAATTGTAATATTTAATATTTGGTTTGACTTCCCATTCTTATTCATATTTCTTTATTGTTCGTCGGCTTTGACAGATCATATTTCAAGAGAATATATGCCGAGCTTTGAGTTTGACAAATTTTGATTGCTGTTCTATCCAGCATACCCAGCTGCTTATGCAAACACAGGGTATTCGGAAACAACAACGATGACAGCGCGTGCACAGTGCGTACTCAACGAAGGTTCAAGGTGGCAATGGACTGGACGAAGCCTCTATCAAGGGTTATGGGGCGCGCACACAGCATGCATGCACTGAGAGAAATTCAGCCAATCACCACCAATACTAAACCTAACCTAACAATTCAATGGACATTTTAATCAAGCAAACCTAATGATTGCTTATCACACACTTCAAATTATTATGTTGTAGTTTTGTAGCTTTGTTTTTCTCGCAGTGCATTACTTTGGCTGCCCTTTATATTCGTTTGTGCTCGACTGTATAATGTGCTGCAGCTTGTGGTACAAACATACTATTTATCCGAGTGTGGGACATATGAATCAGTTGACAAAAAGGGGGAACATTGTATTATTTTAGGTTAGGGAAAAAACAATCCTATTTTCCGCATAATATGAACAAATATCTGAAAAGGAAATTCAGAGCTTCGCTATCATTAATATCGATCTTGAATTGACAAGAGTTATTCCTGTCTATGGAGATAATGTACATATATCGAAAAACAGTTGACACCCTGCTAGCAAAGAGCACTTTTTACTTCTTTTATTTCGCATTTTTATTCTCTCTCAATCAAGAAAGAACAAAAGAACTCGTATCTGGGTCCTGGGTATCTGGAACAAGGGAAATTGCAACGCTGCGTGCGGTCAAGTGACGAGAAATCGCTTTGAATTAACGCCAAAATTTATCATACTTCTGATTTATCGCAATTTGTTAAAACCCTGGCCAGAGCTGGCCAGGCCTGGCCGGCAGCTTCATAAATAATTGCAATCGCTTAACGAGGGCTTTAAGTATTAACGGTATTTCATTTGGGAATTTATTTCGGTATTTGTCTTTCGCGGTTGAGCAGTTTCGAGATCGCAACCTTTCGATAGCCCCAATGTTTGTCTGAGTATGAAAAATCAATAATATTCGTTATTTAAATGGATGCTGGAGAGAAACAAAAGGTATGACTATTGTGCACCATTATGTTTAGACATGAAATGGGCGAAGATAATTGGTTCTCGATAGATATACGAAAGCTGTCATAGCTCAATGCAGTCAATACATATTGTATATAGTGCAAATTATACAAGCTTTTTGGAATTACAACTCATAACTCCCAATGGGTTAGTTATCAATAGGCATTCAATGGTTAATCTCAATTCCAATAGCTGCTATTAGCAGTAGAACGGTCGGTTGAGGCCATACGATAATTATCGATAGACATTTAAGTAGTTCTACTTCAACTTCATAACAACTGGTTTATTTGCAGCGAAATAATTATTTGAAGATTAACGATAACGATATAGATAAGCATTTAATAAATCTCAACTCCATTCAAACAGCTGCACTTATGCACACAGCTATGCTAAGTGGATTTTGGGCTCAATGACTGACTAATAAGCAGCAGGACTATCAGCTTGAGTCAAACGATATATCGATAAGTAATACAGTGATAGCATTCATTCCAGTTCATTGCCAGTGCACACAGTACTACATATGTATGTGATTATGTATGTATAAGTGTATGTATATACATATATTGTATATGTATGCACTTCATCCTGCTGGATGTGGCAACTATCGATTGTCGATAAAGTGCGCGATTAATTGAATTGCGAGTCACTTTATTACTGCCACACATCATTTTGTATCATTTAACACAAGGTGACGTTTCACCTGTGCGTTAACCGGGATGATAAATGGCCTGATTGATTGCAAGTTGCTGCTAGTAAGCGTATTTCTATGTGTGTGTGTGTGTATGTGTGTGTATCTCTCTCCCTTTGTGTGTGCGTGTTTTGGTGTGCACAATGTCAATGCAATTTACGGCATCATCAGACTCCTTGCACTTAGCAATCATCACTCCTGCCCCGCCTTCCTTACTCTAATAAGCAGCACATTAGCCCCAATTTCAGGAACTGCATCGACCAAAAGACAATGCCTTGCTCTGCACTTCTCCACCTTCCATCGTCACCGCTGTGACCGCACATCGCCAGCGTCTGTTCCTGTCACTCTTTCACAGCCACAAGCGAACCTACTCGCATCCCGTTGCAATGCTTTAACAGAGTTGTGCGATAGTTACTCACGAGTCACGAGTGAATACTGATTTGGCCACCATTTTTTATAAACCATAAATGACATAGATTTTTTTTGTCGGGAAGTTCGTAAAGTGCGTATGTTCCTTATCAGGCCGAGTATACAATTAATGTCTGAGCATCTGTCTGGCTGTATGAACACCTACATATCTCTCTGAGACTCTAAGAGATAGAGTCACAAAATTGTATGACAGTACTCGTATTTATGTTTGTCAATAACGTAAGCAAAAATTTGTTCACGCCCCTTCCAACCGATAATAAAAATTGAAATGCAAGCAAAAGAAGGAACGATTGCTGAACTTTTGATTGAGAACGGATAATAAACGAAGAAGTTATTTAAGAAATCATTTTAGTGGGTGTACAGAATTCCAAGGCACCGTTGTAAATATGTATACATATCAAATATACAACAGTTACACATCCAACTATGTTAAAACGAAGGATTATTTCGTGAAATGGGGATAGGGAGTGTGCTACATTGATTTATGAAATAAGAGGGTTAAAAACAAGTTACTTAACTGGTGTAAGGTAGGTTCAGCTAACATCATTTCATTCATTCATCTATTTCGCTTAAGCAGGGTATATTTTTTTATAACATGTATTCTAAAATTCTTGAAATGCTTTATGAACTTTGAAATTATTTGACCCTCGTTGACCATCGTTTGTTTATTGATTTGAAGTTTAACCAACACGAATAAGTTATTTTAAGTGCAACTTGTTTGCCGTCGTACCCAATTTAACTAACCACCTATCAAATTTCTAACTTATTATCTTATTTTGTTTAATCTACATCTGTTCATCCAGTAACTGCTAACTCTGTGAATCGGTCACGCTCATCTCTAGCGCACACAAAGATTAAATGCAATAAAATGGCGTAAAACTTTGCGGTTACCGGGCCTTGGGCTGCAATCATCACTGCACATGACGTGCGCTTGCCCTACTCCCCACATTCAGCTTGCCACATCAGTTTGCCACCTTGCCACAAGTTCATGCATCAACTTAAAACGTCAATGAGGGAACACTGCATTATTGAGTTGACGCTGCTGACCGTGGACCGTGCGACCAGGCAGCTTGACTTGCTCCGTCGATAGATGGCGCTGTGCAGGTGCTGCCACCTGGTTGCCGCATTGTGGTGGCACTTCGGTTGTTGGCATTAGTTTGACATTTACTTTGGCATGTCGTTAACTGCCCCAACCCCCTTCCCCTGCCCCTGCTGCCCACAACCATATCATTCCTGTCAGCACTAAATGGTTTGTGTGTGCTGTGTGGTGTGTGTGTGTGGTGTGTGCCTTAGTGTGGGTTGCTGTGCAGCACATTAGAAGTGCCTGCTCGGCAATTCAAATAGTTGAAATTGTTTGAGCTTGATTTAGGCGAACACCACACACACTTTGCCCACTCACACACACACACAAGTACGCACACCTCAAGCATATTTAGCCGGCCTTGGCGGCGTCAAGTTATTCGAAGCACTTTAGCCCGGTTTGCGTCTTACGGCACGTTGCCTGACAAGCAATAAGTGCGCCAGGATGACGATGCCCACGATGCCCGGCGGGACAGGGCAGGACGGGGAGCCTCTCATAATGTTTGCGCTGCTCGCCCGACCCAAAACACAACAAATTAAGCCTTTTAACAAACACAAACAAAAGTCCAATTTGTTGCCAACTTGCTTGCCGAAAAGCCGTTAACTGTCCCAGAGCCAAGAGTCCTTCGAAGTGCCCTCGTCGCCTCCTCATGTACGCGTTCATCCTGACACTTTTCACTTGCCCCAACGTTGCGTAGGCAAAACTTTGCCCCATCTCAGTTCAGCTTCATAGAGCACTTATAGCTGTCTCTCTCTCGCTCTCTCTCTCTCTCTCTGCCTGTCCCCCCCGTCATCATACCGTAGCTGTATCTGCTTTTGTTTGCCTTTGATAGCGCAGGCAGGGTGCGAGATTCTGCTGATGTTGATGAAATTAAACAAATCCGAAGAGCGTGGAAAAATTTCGAATCTACTTTTGGCCACAGCAGCCACGTCATTCCTTTTATAGCCTGGCAGCAAACCGCGTTCATGGCGCATCCGAAACTGAATCCGAATCATCATAACTGTAAACGGTGGCGAGACTAACCAAATCATCTCTGCGACGCAAGCGATGGAGACACTGAGTAATTTGTTTATTTGCCTTGCCTCCTCCTTCCCTTCACTTCCCCTCCCTTTTTCCAACTCCTCTTCACACTGTTTACTCTGTTTCGCGCTGGCGCGATGATGATTTCACTTGATTCTAAAGCAAAGCAATAAAACTTAGTGCATATCCTGGGCAATATACTGTACAATACTAAGCAGATGGTCGAATATCTTTGCTTGTGCCTTGGAGTGGGCGTGTCCGCTACACAGCAAACTAAAGACATATTTACAGACATACTACATATATGTATGTATGTATATCATATAATACATTTGGGGTTTTTGTATAGTATCACCCCTAAAATACTTTACATGTTGAATTACTAATCTTTAAGTATGAAAACATACTTACTTATATTTAAGAAGTATAAGCACTACTTCTTGGATTGTTTCTCTTAACAATAAAATTGTTTTTCACCAAGAATCTCATTAAAATCATTGCATTTAAGTAAGAATAATAAGTAGAATAGAATTGAATGCACTACATAGTACATGTCTGTTAACAGATTATTATAGGTTTTTAATATTTGTTATGCCATAAAATTTTCTACATTATATATGTATTATTTATATACCATATATTTGTTAACAGGCAATCGATATATGTAGGTTATTTTGATTAATTTTGTATGCAATCATCTTTTTTTTATATTATATATGTATGTATTATTCTTTAACCATATAGATTGTGTATTATTTTTAATAGTCAATAAATTATCCACCAATTTATTGTGCAAATTTTGAAACAGACAAGAGATAATAGAGATTCAACGGTTAGCCAAAAAAAAAGGAAATACCTTTCCTACAATCCGCATTATTGCGATGGGTTGGCAGTGTTGGCAGTCGTGAGTTTAGCTTTAAAAAGCACAAAAAACTAACCAGACCTCCTGCAGTCACATCGTACACACATCAATCGAAAAGCTAGCTAGATTTGGCTATAAATTAGCCGAGCTGCAACTGCGCGTATCACCGGCAGTTTCTCTTTTGCCATCTATCGCGTTTCTACTTTTGCTTTTCTTTTGCTGTTTCTGTTGCTTAAAAAAACAGCTGATTGATTGAGTTGTTCCTTTGTTTACATTTTCTACATTTTTGATTTGATTCTGGCAAGCGGAAATATTTTCGGCAAGAAATAACATGGACATGGACATGGGTTTGCATTCAGAAGACTTGATGGAGCACACATCCTTTGAATTTCATCAAAAACATCAAGAATGCCCTACCAATACACACACACTCATGCATACATCAATTCATAAATACATATACATACGTATACGTATGTTTGCGTGTATGTATGCTTAATCTATTTGCCTGCTCGGAATCAAGCTCTCAATAATATCAATAATTTTAAAATACTTAAGTGCGATTAATCAACAGAAAAGGTCAATATTTATAAGTGTGTGGTTGTGTCTGTATGACTGTGTGTGTGTGTGTGTGTGTGTCTGTATGAGTGTGTGAATGGAACATAATAATAATAATAAAGCAGAGCGCGAAATTTCTTATTTTCTGCTGCTTTTCTCTTGGCCAACGGAAAAGTTGGAAATATGTATATAGTAGAGCGTTCGCACACGCGGCGCATTCGATCGATTTTCAACAAATACGTGACATCTGCTGTGGTCGCCACATTTGGCGCTTTGTGCCAAAACTTGCTCCATTTTTTTTCCATTGACGGCTCCTCTCAGCTTATTGCAATAGGATCTTTTAGTATTTTAACAGAGAATTTTTAAAACTACTGAAGCACAATATAGTGCAACTTCTCTCAACTGTAAACTTCTTTTATTTGACAACAAGAACATAGAGTCGTCCCCACACACACTACTTTGACCGTATTTTGATCAGCTTTTAATGCATTTTTCGCACAGTACATTTGTCTTCGTTTTTTTCATACATATATAACTTTCTTATTGCTTACGCTTTATGAGAGAAAAAGAAGGTATTGTTGATTTACTTTTTCATATCATTTTTAAAGCATAATCATTTAAATTGACTCTTTGCCAAAGGAACAGCAAACTAGATTTAAATTTTCATTGCATTGTTAAGAAAACAGCTTACTAGAGATGAGCTTATAGTTCAATACAAGTTCAATCGAACCACATACCAAAACTGAACGAAGCAGCAAGTCCCTGTCTCCGTACTACAAATTGCAGTGGAAATGTCAAATTGTAAATGGAATTATAAAAAATAAATGAACAATTTACAAAATGAACTGAAACGGAAGTAAACATTCAAATCTTTACTATGAGCGAACAACATGGCTGAGCTTATGGTTCAATGCAACTTCAATTGAACCACATACCATACTGAATAAAGGCTCATCTAGTTCGTTTGTGCAGGCGATGCAAAAACGCACTAAAAATGCCCAGAACGAAAAGGAATTCAAAAAAAAACGAAGCGCACTAAGTGAATTAACAAACGAAAACAAAAAATGTATATGAACAAAACCTTCTCAATGGAACAGCTAACTATACAACTCTAACTGAAAGAAGACACACAAACAAACAAACAAAAGCACACGCCTGACAACTGCCAGAGAACTGTTTTGATCCCGCGGCGCACAAATAATCCCAAATGAGTTTAGTGGGGGCCTGGGAACTAGTCTCGACACGGCGGCATAATCATTGCAATTACTCGCAGAGCTCCTCCGGTTAATATTTGTTTGCAGATCTCCCGAGTCTGGCTGGGCTTGTGGCACTACGCGTTGCCAGGCGCGCTCTCATTGGCACTTGCGACACTCCCCTTAATCGCAGGTCGTGACGTCATTGGGGATTTATGGCACACAGAATGGCGCTGTCGTGATCGGAGGCTTCATTGTAATGCTCTAGGGTCCATTCATGCGAGCAGTCGTTGGCGGAGTGATCGGAGATTTGCTTAGTTTAATCGTACACGGCCATAAACGTTGGATAAACATACGAGTACACTGACAAAAAAAACACGGTATGTCGAAATTTGAATTGATTAAAATTTGAATTGCAAATGAAATTGCAATTGGAACTGGTTACTTGGATACCAATTGCAATAGTAGAATATCAGACATATTCCCGTTGAAAGTAAAGCAAATGAAAATTACAGTTGCAGTTACAGTACACAAAAGCAAAGGCAAAGAAAGCAGAACGAATTTTGTTGTCTGCTTTGTTTTATTTCTGCCTTTTCCTTTAATCTTCACTTGAGTTGCATCAACTCTGTGTAAAGGGGGAGAACTCACAGAGAATATAAAATTCATTTTCAGAAATTAATAATAGAAATTTTGTTATTGATTTTTGTTTTGTTTGTTGTGCAAGTTGAGAATTGGTAGGTTGTAAAATGTGTTATAAGTTTCTTATATTCACAGAGGAATTAGTGGACTAAACAAACCCGTAGGAATCTCTAATTTCTCTGATATATATTTTATATTCGATGCAATGTGCTGTGCACGATTCGCACAGGGATTTTTCTCGCTGTGCAGGTGCTACGCAAACCTTGTCTAATTGCCGACGTCTTTGCAAAATCAAGCGAGATGAATCGCAGCGCAGTTGGAGAGATTTAAATGGGCCTGTCGCCGTACAAGATACATCGTAACTGCGAGGTTAGCATTTAGTCAGCCACCGCCAACGGGAGCACACACAATGAGCCAACTGGAGGAGAACTTGCCCAAGCAACTGGATATCGGCATATTGGATTTGCCGAGGGAGAAGAAGTCCGAACAGCAGCATCAGCAGCACCAGGATGATTCATTACAGCCACCCACAGCAGCAGCAACAGCAGCAGCGGACACACCCCCTTCCTGTAACCAGCCAGCGGATTTCGAGACTGCCATCGATACGGCAGGTTTTGGGCTCTTCAACATATTGCTGCTACTGGTGGCCATACCGGCTGCCATGGGCACCGTCTATGAGACGTCGACAATGTCCTACATCCTGCCCAGTGCCGAGTGTGACCTGAAACTGAGTCTGCTGGACAAGGGTATACTGAATGCCATCACCTATGCCGGCATGATCTCTTCGGCCATCTTCTGGGGTTACATAGCCGACACAAAGGGACGACGTAAGCTGCTTATCTTTGGCTACTTGGCCGACACTGTGTGTGTGCTGGGCGGTGCCCTCAGTCAGAACGTTGTGCAGCTGATGATCTTCAAGTATCTGGGCGGATTTACGTATGTTTCACAAAACAACAAATTATTAACCTTTTAGCAGATGTACAATGTGAGATTGAACCCGTTTAGTATGAGCGGACCTTTCGCCGTGCTAATGACCTATTTGACCGAACTCCATGGACGCCAATATCGCCAGCGTATCATGATGATGGTTGGCATCATGTTCTCCCTTGCCACCCTCACTCTGCCTGGCCTGGCAATGGGCATATTGCCGCAGTCCTGGGATACCAACATACTGGGCCTATCGTGTAAGTATCACGCCCCATTTTTTTGCCTATTATCTACCTGCCTGCCTGCCTGCCCTCAAGGCGTGTCCCAAGGCAGACGCATTCACCTTGTCGTGTCCGCGTCTCTTTGGGGCCAGTTACATATGTTAGACATCTCTTAATGAAGCTGATAAGTGCGTAGATACATCTATACTATATCTAAGATACTATACCAAATCAACTGATAAGCACAACTGCCGCCCAAAGCGTGTTCCGTCCATGTTCGTCCGCTATTCTATGCTTGGTTTGTTGACTGCTGTGCAAATACTACTAACTGTTCAGTTGATAAAGCCTTATTTGGCGTAACTGTGGCACAACTCTTCATACACAGATCTTAAATTGCTCTCACTCTGATTAGGTTCGGAAGCTTGTGTTACCTTAAAACAGAGCGTGGCGAGAGCTTTATAAATGTTGATTATAGCGTGTATATTGTTTATTGTATATTTTGCATTAGATAATCAAAATATTATAATCCAAGCTAAGCTATTGTATAATAGTGTCCAATCAGAAAGGAAGATTCCATGTAAATGCACTAAACTTCCACAAACTCAGAGAGATTACAAATTTCCATAGGTTATGAATTTATTATTTACTTATTTGTTTAGTTGTTGAATTTACAATTATTTATTTGCTTAGTTTTTTATTTATATTCACGAACAAGAACATATATCGTTATCTCGATATGTACTGGCCAATCAGAAAGGATGATTCCATGTAAACTTCCACAATCTAAGCCAGATATCTAAGTTAAACTACAAATTTTCATAGTTTTTGCATTTTACATTTATTTCTTTGTCTATTCACGACTTATTTTTAGAACCAGAAGATATATATACATAATTATCTCGATATGTAGCTGAAAGCTTTATCTAACTAGTTGATGGTTATTGCAGTGCACTCATGGCAGGTGTTCGTGGCCATCTCCGCCCTGCCCAGCATCCTCAGCTGCATGTTGTTTCCCTTCTTCCCCGAGAGTCCAAAATTCCTGATGTCCAAGGGACGCAACGAGGAGGCACTGGATGCATTCAGGTTTATCTATGCCCTTAACACGCGCAAGCCGCGCAGTGCATTCCCGGTAAGTGATTGACGGCGACACTTGCCAAGAGACTCGAAGACTAACAACAGGTCGGTTGGGGATACACCTTCCTTCCTCCCACAGATCAAGGAACTTGCCAGTGAAGTGACAGCGAAGGCCAAACCAGCCAATGCAGCAGCAGGCGATAACGATGCTGATGGCAATGTAAAGAAGACTGAAACGGAACAGAAGGATGTGGCAGATGTGGAGGCCGCTGAGCATCCAAAGAGTTCACTGCGCTCGGGTCTGCAGCAACTGCGTCCGCTGTTTGTCAAACCCTACTTGCGTCTCTCCCTCTATGTCTATTTGCTCAACTTCTGTTGTCTTTTGGGGTAAGCAGTCGCAGTCACAGGCCTGCTCTGGTCTGGCCTGGCCGGGAATAATAACAATAACTCAATTTGGGTTTCCATTTCGTTTGCAATACCGACAGGCAGAACACTATGCGTCTCTGGTTGCCACAACTGTTTGCCTCCATCCGGGAATACGAGCAGCTGGTGGAGACCAACCAGATCCAGTCGACGAGCACGAGCATATGCACCATCATTGACTACAGCGTCAATCGGACCAAGAGCCAACTGGCAATGGCACTAGACACTGATTCGGACATGCAGTGCACGGTCAACGTGAGTCCCGCCAGCTACACAAACAATATAATTGTGGCTGCCGCCGGATTAGTGGCATACATGCTGGCCGGTTTCCTGGTCAATTTGGTTGGCTTCAAGCGGATTATGGGTAAGTGCAGAGATTCAATTTGATTTGAAACGGGGATTGAGCTTTGACCCTGAACTTGCAGCCATTGGTCTCTTCACCGCCGGCTCGTGTGCCATCGGCATGTACTGGTCCAGCTCCTCGGCCACGACTGTCGCACTCGCCTCCATGTTCGTCACCATGGGCAGCATTTCGTCCACTTCGGTGATAAGCGCCTCCCTCAACATGTTTCCCACTGCGCTGCGGTAAGTGTATATATCTTTTATAAATATCTATCTAGGTCGCCAGCCGTCAGTGCTGACAAGGAGAGCAATAGGGAGATGCACGGAGATCAACTTAAGTTGCAATTTACTGGAATAGGTTATTGCAATGCTTTCGGACAGTCAGGCAGAGGCATAGAGGCACTCAGCAGTTTCCAAATAAAGTCGAAACTAATAAACCAGACAAGCTAGGAAGGAACAACATCCCCACTGTATGTACAATGGATACCGGGACACAAGAGTATACCAAGGAATGAGAAAGCTGATGCACTAGTGAAAGTAGGAGAAGAGTGTAAATTATAATGCCAGAGCAGATTTGTGGCAAAGGCCGCAACACTATCAAGGAGCACCTAAGATCAGAGGAGACAAAGATCCGCGTATTAGACTAGGAACAAACACCAGGCTTGCGGCAATCAAAGTTCCTTTCAGGCTGCAACAACCTTAGAGGTTTAAGCAGATATTGACATCCTCAAAGAGCCACTTACAGGCCACATCAGCAATCTAGGAATAGGAATAGTGAGTAATGAGCTCTGCAGATTGTGCGAGTTAGAGCCCGAGACATCGGAGCATGTACTTACAGTACAGCCCCTTTCCAGGGTTAAAAAGATAAGGTGTAGACTAGTGCAGGCAAAATTATAAGCTGCCTTAGATTAACTGTACTTGATAGGGACCTCTAGTCTCAGCAGGGGATACAATAGACGTACAAGGTCGCAGTGCCTCTTCGCCAATAGGCAACTAATAACTTGTATATGTATTTATGTCTCTTGTAGCACCATGATCGTCTCGCTCAGCATGATGTTTGGTCGCACGGGATCGCTGATGGGCAACGTTTTCTTTCCGGCTCTCATGAACTTGGGCTGTGTGCCGCCCTTCCTTATGATTAGCGCGTTTATGTACTGTAAGTAATACCTCGCACCTCTCAACTTGCAACCTCATTAACCTCTTTCACTATCGTTTACTTTACAGTTGCCTGCCTCTTGGCTTCCTTTTTGCCCTTCAAGAACAAAGCCGCACTGAAGTAACTTGAGCGGGGGACGCTCAGGAACTGGAGAACTTGGAAACTCAGAGGAGCTCAGGCTCAAGGCCCGCATTCATCAGCATCATTCAATTGCCACCTTCTCCTCCTGCTCTTCATATTTGTATATAAAGTCGCTTAACCCCAATAACCTTTAGCTTCTAGTATTAGCATAAGTTTGTGTTTTGCTTTCTTTTTGTTTTTTTTTTTTTTGTGTGATTATTAAAACTTAATTTATTACAAACGCGCGCTTTGTAGGACAAATTCAAACTGTTTGTCAATTTGCATTTGTTGCTGCTACTGCTGCGTTCCCTAATTGCAATCACTTATTAATTCCTGCTCTTCGCATACATTAGTGCTGGAAACAGAAGCAAGAGAATCGAGAATGAAAAAAAAAAGTTTCTCGACATTGTTGTGGAAATGGGAGAAATAACGAAGATAGACGTGTAATTGAGTTGATAACTGCGAACAGCATTGAGAATGTTAATCAGTTCTGCGGTTTCACTGCCAGCTTTCCCATTGATGTCATAATAGCCACGAGAGGGATAGAGAGACAGACAGATACATAGATAGATAGTTGGAATGGAATTGCTAATACCCTAGCTAACATATGTACTGTGTCAAAGTCAATAACTTTTGGTTTTCCCAGATAAGGTATTTGGCTTGTCATTGCGGATTGATTGTGGGTTCTGTGGTGAGTACTATTAGTTTATATTTATATGTACATATGTATACGTTTGTTAAATTGAGCAATCACGCCTCTTTTTACCCTTGTGCACGTACTATCGGGACGAGCTTATCGGTATGGGAGGAATACATATATTGTACATATGAAATTCTTGCAACTTAAAGGTACGGAACGAATACATATATTGTATGTATGTACATATATGAAAGTCTACCAAGTTACAGATTTCGATACCTGTTATCGTTCATTGACTGGTATAATCATTGACTGGTAAATCGTTAAATTGAAAACATGAAAGATCAATAGAATTATGCGATAGTTATCAAAACTATCGAGAGTTGGCTGTGCAGCCCTGTCCTCTATGCACTCTGATTAACAGAGGTCGTTTGTCGTGTTGTCAAAAACAAATAAAGGGTATTTGGTGTAAGATAATTTCGGGCAACTCGAGATAGCTGTTTTCTTGTCTCCTCGCACCCCCCACAAGACTTGGCTCTAATCAGTAACTATAACTATATATACTAGACATGCATACGCCTGTGTGTGTGTGTGTCTGTGTGTGTGTGTGTGTGATAATTTGTAATTGCTGTTATCGCAATCAGTTTCATCTCGCTCGCTTTTATTCCACAGCACTCGCCATGGAATACCCCATATATCTTGGGGGCGCTCTCGGCGCTACTTCTCGACGCAGCCGGGCACGGCTTGGGTGATATACGAGCCAGCATGGCCCGCGGGCTAAATGGGAATGTTAATTATCTGACAACGGAAGCGCTTAAAGTTAATGTGAGCAGTTGTCGGGGGTATTCGACAGGCAGGGCAGGGCAGGTCTGTCCGAAAAACGACCTGATATCTATCGCCGTCATAATGCTCCGATTAAATGGTACGTTGGAACGAACTTCTGGGCTTGTACTTATAGCTGTAGTTACGCGGCAGCGATGCGGCGTCAGCTTGGAGCACGATTTCACAAATGTTTGAAATCAGACAAGCCACAAAAAGTTTTAATTAAAAACTTGCCGCTTGACTTTCAAAATGTGCGGGCAGGGGGACGGGGCAGGCGTTATTCAATCCCTAAGCGCACAGCGACGCGAGCTATCAGGTATAAATCTGTCCCTTTCTATCGCACGCTAAAAGTTAACCCGATCCCTGATGGGGCCGGGCAGGGCCAATCGAACCTGCATTCGTAAGTGAGACTCAATTCAAACTTCGAATACGCAGCACAACCGCAACAGGTTCGGGCACACACACACACGGACACACACAGAGTTAGCGATGGTTGCGTGATGCGATGAAGCGTGTGGGGCACCTTGAAAAGTTAGATTTTTGATTAATGAACAAACTTAAGCATAACATCCAAATTTATCTTTCATCTTTCATTTCATCGCTTAATGATTCAAAATAAAAAAAAAGAAAAAGAATCAAGAAGCTTATTTCATCCAGGCAAAATGGTTCAAGTTGATATTGTTTGTAAGTCTGAGTATAGATAAAATAAAAGAATACATTTATGTTGCTTTAAGCGAGCATTGCACAAAGTTTGTTTGTCGACCAGCTTAGAATATGTAAATGTAAATAAAACATGTAGCTGTGTGTGTGTGTGTAAGCCACAAAGAACAAAAAGAAAACATTGTTTAAATATCAGCAAATATGATGTGTGAAAAAAAATGTAAACACGATAACAAACAACTCTGCAGATCCCAAGGCTATTAATTAAAAGTGCTTCACTCTTTGGAAGAGGGAACCACATTACTTTGCCATATTGCCATGGTTTGTAAATACGAAAGAACTGTATTCAGCTTTGAGAGTAATACAAAAAAATAATATGTGCATATGCACATTTATATTTTTAGCAAACTTGCTAAATAAATAAATACATTTCTCAATAGAAAACTCAAATTAATATTTATGCATTTATTGATGTTCCCCTCTGCTCGATTTTAATAAATTTAAAATGAAAACTGAACTCGACCAAGCTCAAACGAGGCTTTCTCTTTCTCTCTCGCTCCATTTCGATGACCCTTGAATAGCTATCGATATTGATAACGAAGAAGAACTTAACGAATGTCAAGTTCGTTGCTCTCTGACCCACTGAAACCAGAAAAACCAAAATTCATATAAAATAAAGTTGAAGTAGCTGTTGCTACATAGCCACATTTATGTTTGTGTCTAGCTACTCGAAGTCGATAAAGGATAGCAGACATATAGATGGCGCCACTAGCGGGCGCTAGATTCAAAAAGTCCTGTTTACTTTGGAACCTTGTATCACTAAGCAATGAACACATAGAGACCTCAAACAGCGTCAAAGCGGTTTGAGGCTGATTTTTCGAACGAGCCACCCCAGAGAGAAGAAGCAGAACAGAAGCAAACGCTCGACCGGGGTAGCTCGAGTGCATAGCATCAAAACTGCTTCAGTCGCACAACGGCAGCGGAACGATAAGCATGCGCGTACTTCTTTGCGCTGTGCGATCGTTTCCATGTGTGCGTGTATGTATGCACAAGCTCGCATATGAATGTATGCGTTGCTTGTGAAGTTTGTCAACAGCGAAATGCTTCGGCCAGCGCACTGGCAGCCTGAAGTCAATTTTGTGTTTCGGCGTCGAGAGCCTAGAGACTGAGGCACAGTGGGCAAAAATGGTTATCTTGGGGCGGAAATTTTATAACACACGAAAACATGTGGCTTGTTTAATGAGGATAATTTTATTTTGTAGATATATATTTATGTATTCAGAATTTTTTAGTTTTGATTCATAAATTTGTCAAAATAAGTAAAAATATAAACAAAAAAATAAAAATAAAGTTGTTGCACAACTATTTTTCGTATTATAAATTTGATATAAAAAATATAATATAATTATGAATATTTAATCTATCTACTCAATAAATTATGAATACACATGTTTTCAGATGTTAAAAGTTATTTCTGCCAAATAGCCATTTTGGCTCACTGTAATTCGGTCTCTTAGCTCTCGATGACAAAGACAAAAACAAACACACAGTTGATTTCACGCTGGCCAGGCCCGTAGCTAAAAGTGTGCAGGGTGCCCGGTACAGAAGGGCTCTGAACAGTCAGGGGCTCACGGTTACCAAACATAAAAATGTTATTAATGGGGATATATTTGTACAATTTAATCCCTTTGGTAAACACATATATATTTATTAATTAATGTAATTTAAGTAGGAGTTCCTGATAAGTATTGCACAGGGGCCCGTAAAACCCTAACTACGGCCCCGTGCCTCAGTCTCTAGGCTCTCGACGCCGAAACACAAAATTGACTTCAGGCTGCCAGTGCGCTGGCCGAAGCATTTCGCTGTTGACAAACTTCACAAGCAACGCATACATTCATATGCGAGCTTGTGCATACATACACGCACACATGGAAACGATCGCACAGCGCAAAGAAGTACGCGCATGCTTATCGTTCCGCTGCCGTTGTGCGACTGAAGCAGTTTTGATGCTATGCACTCGAGCTACCCCGGTCGAGCGTTTGCTTCTGTTCTGCTTCTTCTCTCTGGGGTGGCTCGTTCGAAAAATCAGCCTCAAACCGCTTTGACGCTGTTTGAGGTCTCTATGTGTTCATTGCTTAGTGCTTGTATTAATAGTCAGATAGACAGGAGGAAAGCCGAAGTGGCAACACTGCAGTTGACGATTGTCTCTCTCTCTTAGGTCAATAAAATATCCCTCGATCTCGATTACTCCCAGTGCTGCCAGAACTTTTGAGCCAAGAATAGCCAAACTATATTAAGAAGAAGCTGAATTGTATAGAGTTCCAACAAAACAAGTTATTTAAAAAAATGTAAATAGATCTATAGTTTAGATTTTGTCCCTCAGTTGACCTTTGCACCCAAAATGACAGCACTGAAGAAGATATCGACAGAAGCAGATACATATCGACATCAAGAGCCAAGTAGAACTTGATGAATTTTAATTCAGTTGTTCTCTGAGCGCTTCACTTGATGATAGTTTATTTACATTCATGCAAGTCTCTCTCAGCAGGGTCAGTATATATATGTATACATATATAATTGGATTTGTTTATTTTAATACATTATATTTATTTACTTAATGAACTTGTGCTTCGTGCACTTCCTTTTTCTTTACATTTTATGAGCAAGTGCACAATTAACTTCAATATGTTATTTAACATTACATTATACTTTACCAGAACAGCTGATTTACTCTTATGCTAATTAACATTACAGATCAAGACATACACATTTACATATTCCAACAAAAATAAATAAATATCCCTCCATTTCGTTTAGCTTTTAATAGCTTTCGATCTTGGGAACAAATCAGAACTTGACGAATTTACCTATCGATTGTTTTTTTACATATACATACGTGCTATGTCGATACTTCGCCACATCGCAGACTGTTTATTGCTAATCGTCGTGATTCGAATCTATCGGACACGCGTCCAGCTCTAGTTACACACAAGCGCGACATGCTGCGATTTGCGTCACAGTCACATTCACAGTCATATTCACAGTCACTTGAGTTGCTGCGCTAATCTTATCAGGCGACTTATCAGGGACAGACATAAATGCCGGGAGGGCGTCGACCGACACACACAGTCGACAAGATGAGCCTCAGCGAGAAGGTGGTCATTGTAACGGGAGCGAGCAGCGGCATTGGAGCTGCCATTGCACAGGTGCTGGCCCGCGAGGGGGCTCAGCTGGCGCTGGTGGGGCGCAACGTGGCCAATCTGGAGGCAACGCAGGCGACGCTGCAGCAGCAGCAGAAGGGCGTCAAGACGCTGAACGTGGTCGCGGATGTGACCAAGGATGCGGATGCGATTGTGCAGCAGACCGTGAAGCATTTCGGGCGCATCGATGTGCTGGTGAACAATGCCGGCATTCTGGGCAAGGGTCCCCTCGCCGATCTGGACATTGAGGAGTTCGACGCGGTGCTCAACACCAATCTGCGTGGCGTTGTCCTGCTCACCAAGGCTGTGGTCCCCCATCTGCTCAAGACCAAGGGAGCTGTGGTGAATGTCAGCAGCTGTGCCGGCATTCGTCCCTTCGCCGGTGCCCTCAGCTACGGCGTGTCCAAGGCGGCCCTGGATCAGTTCACCAAGATAGTCGCACTCGAGTTGGCGCCACAGGGTGTGCGCGTGAACTCCGTCAATCCTGGCTTTGTGGTGACCAACATTCACAGCCGCATCGGCATTGTCGACAAGGACTACCAAGCTCTGCTGGATCGTGCCGTCGCCTCCCATCCCCTGGGCCGTGTGGGCGATGTCTTCGAAGTGGCCGAGGCTGTCGCCTTCCTAGCCAGCTCCAAGGCCAGCTTTACCACCGGCGCCCTCTTCCCCATCGACGGTGGCAAGCACAACTTGACGCCGCGCTAAGTATTCCCCACCTCCTCCACCTCCTGGACTGGTCATGTTGCTTCAATGCCTGTTTTTTTTTGTTTTCCTACTAAATTAAGTCAAAATATAACGCTAAAAATATAAACTACAAGCACCTCTTGAAATGCAAAGCGAGCCCCGCCAGACGACCCCAAAATGACCGCCACCCCGCACTGTTCCGACGAGCGACAAGCGACACCCATCTAGGCTTATCAGCTTATCACCTTATCACGCGCGCGTAGCCCGCAAAGCGCTGCTGTCACATCTCGGACAGAGTCTTCACCTCGGGCCGCGTCTTCTGATATATGTCATGCATACAACACACACACACACCCACACACAGTATGTCAGTGTGTCAGCTTGAGTTCCTCTACTAATCGACTAACTCAAACTGAATTTAACTCAAAGAGAACTGAACTCAACTCACACAGAACTTAACTCAAAGCGAATTCAATTCAAACTGATCTCAACTCAAACTGAATTCACCTCTAACTTAATTCCCCCTGCAAAGTTCCAGTGCAAAGCACTCGAAAATAGCGGGCAGGCATTTTTCTCCTTACCCCGCCGTGTGGGGTAGGTCGTCTATAACAAATTGTCGACTCATTTCCGGGCTTTGACTTTGGGACAACATTGGGTTATTTTCAAAAAGCTCGTTAAATTTCACTTGCTACGAATTGCAAGATTCCAAGGCAATCTTACTATCTCAATGGGGAATTATGTGTGTCAGAGATAGCGCGTTCAATCTCTTTTATAGGTGTTCAAAGTCAAACTGAGTCTTTTATTGTTAAATTACTTTCCAGCTAATATTTTAATTTCTTTTATTCTTTTAATCAGGATATTGTCCAAACTCTCTAAGGTTCATAGCTTGGGAATGTCATTATAGCATCAAATTCATAAAAT
The DNA here is from genome assembly GCA_018904025.1 of Zaprionus vittiger. Lineage (NCBI taxonomy): Eukaryota > Metazoa > Arthropoda > Insecta > Diptera > Drosophilidae > Zaprionus > Zaprionus vittiger. The sequence continues at coordinate 3,405,153 of JAEIFQ010001126.1, read as the reverse complement.
TCCCTTGGCATATATTGCAGAAAGGAATTTCAAAAAATTCCTTGGTAATTATGGCATTCAAATCATATAATTCCTTTTAAGTCAATAATTCTACGGGATATATTTTGTAGCACATGTGTAATGGGACATTAAAATATACCTTTGTAGGTAATTATAGCATTAAATTCATAAAATGCCCTTGGCATATATTGCAGAAAGAAATTTTAAAAAATCCCTTGGTAATGGCATACAAATCAAAAAATTCCTTTTAAGTCAATAATCTTATGAGATATTTTTTTCTAGCACATTTGTAATGGGCTATTAAAATATACCTTTGCAGGTAATTATAGCATTAAATTCATAAAATTCCCTTGGCATATATTGCAGAAAGGAATTTTAAAAAATTCCTTGGTAATTATGGCATTCAAATCATATAATTCCTTTTAAGTCAATAATCCTATGGGATATATTTTGTAGCACATGTGTAATGGGACATTAAAATATACCTTTGTAGGTAATTATAGCATATATTGAAGATAAGAATTTAAAAAGTTCCCTTGGTAATTATGGCATTCAAATCATAAAATTCCTTTCAAGTCAATAATCTTATGGGGTATATTTTGTAGCACATGTGTAACGGGACATTATAATATACCTTTGTAGGTAATTATAGCATTAAATTCATAAAATGCCCTTGGCATATATTGCAGAAAGAAATTTTAAAAAATTCCTTGGTAATGGCATACAAATCATAAAATTCTTTTTAAGTCAATAATCTTATGAGATATTTTTTTCTAGCACATTTGTAATGGGCCATTAAAATATACCTTTGTAGGTAATTATAGCATTAAATTCATAAAATTCCCTTGGCATATATTGAAGATAGGAATTTAAAAAACTCCCTTGGTAATTATGGCATTCAAATCAAAAAATTTTTCTCAAGTCAACAATCCTTTGGGATATATTTTGTAGCACATGTGTAATAGGACATAAAAATATACCTTTGTAAGTAATTATAGCATTCAATTTATAAAATTCCCTTGGAATATATTGCAGATAGGAATTTAAAAAGATCCCTTGGTAATTCCCTAGGCATATATTGCAGATAGGAATTAAAAAAAAACCCTTGGTAATTATGGCATTCAATTCATAAAATTCCTTTCAAGTCAATATCCTTTGGTATATATTGCATTCTGTAGCACATTTGTATCTCCCCGAGCGGAAATATGTTGCATTTGGTCGGCAGACCGGCACCATTGTGGCTGGTCAGACAATTAGAATATCTACTAAACAAAAAAATTCGAAGAGGTGAGAATTAATGCGCTACAGACAAGAAATTTTTTACATTCTGCGAATCAACTATGTTCATACCGAGTGCCGATAGGCATGTATCGATGAACACAGCAGCCCTGGTACAAGCAAATCTAGTGGCGGAGCAAGCAGTGCGATCTTAAGCGGGACGTTGGACCAACACCGCCTGGTGGTGGGCGGAGGAACCTCCTCCGTTAACAGCCAGATCGGTCGGCGACCCAGTGTTCCCGTTTTGAGCAAGCGCCCTTTGAACTGTTGGTGATGCCCGAATACTCAGGCATATGACCGCCAATATATTTTTCAAGGGCGGCCGACTCTTCAGTAGAAGTTGAGCAAGCCGCCGGCACAGTCAAATACTGCGAATACCTTTCGGCCATTGAAAATGGTCAAAAAAGGGTATACTAACTTTGTGCAAATGTATGTAACAGGCATAACAGGCATGCTCAGGATCACTAGCCGAGTCGATTGAGCCATGTCTGTCTGTCTCTCTGTGTGCACACTCAGATCTCAGCTATTATAAAATTTGGCAGGAAGATTCCTGTGTACTATACGCTGATCAAGTTTATTTCAAATGTTGTGTGTCACGCCCACCGCCCATCAACAATTTAATTTTTGAAATCAATTTGTAAGCGAAGTATAAAAGATACAAGTTTCTGACTTTAACATATACTAAGCTTAACGAAATATATACGTATCTTCCAAATTGCAAAGCGATTACAATAAACACAGAAGTTATTCAAGAAAGTATGAGAATAACACCAAATGCCTGTGTCAGCTAACAAGGGAGGCAGGCGAGCGCCATCTGTTGAGAATAATTAGAAAGCACGTACACCGGAGAATACGTCGAAGGGCATCCCACTGTCGCGTGCCGCTCGAATGTTGCTCTCGTTTTTTCAATGACGTTCCTGTTTTACTAACATTTGCCCTGGTGAGTCTGGTCCTTGTAGGGATCCGACAGGGCCCATATTATCTCGCCAAATCCGGTCGTACGGCAACGGCTTCCGTACCACGGTTGACTGGTGCCACGCCAGCAGCCGCATTCAAATTTGCCGGTCCGCCAGAGCACTGACATTCAGCGGCCTGCAAAACTTTCGCAACGGCTCCAGTGCACCACCTGTGCAGTACGAGCATCCGTAGCAGGCCAATTCCGCAGCATCGGCAGCCGTAGCAATCCTGATCTTCTACTAGTAGGTCGTCTCAGCTGCCGTTCTCGCATCCTCAACTGCAGGCCTTTTATTCTTCCTGCCTGTCGGCATCGCCATAAAATCCATCCGTGAGCTGAAAGAAAAAATGTCTCATTAGTTTTAATTCTTTAGATAATAATCATTGTTATTAATTTTAAGATATTGCGTTAGTCTGTTCTGCATGTTAGGTCCACGTGGGTAGAGAATAATGGTAGGAAACAGACTAGTTAATATATAATAAATGTAGAATATATAAATGAAGTGTCTGTCCTTTTTTTGGGGGAGATGGAACGGCATTATCTGGCCAGGAAGGGATTTGCCGACTTGGGTGATGCTCCGAAACTTCTGAGCAGGAGCATCACATGGCTGGGTGGGTGCGCGGGGACTTGGTTGTCACCAATGGCTGTTGTTGTTATTTATTTGTTCCCGTAGAGTAGTTCGTGCCTGTAAACAAATTAAATTGCGTTAAAATATGGAAAAATATGTATTTTATGTTCATTTTGGTTTGTTTACCTTTTGTCAGTGATGCGTTTTTATGTAAATACCGATAACTATCGGTATTTTGTGCGGACCGCAGGGCTGGAGGAAACACTACTCCCCAAGTGTTGTTGAGCTAGCCGGCACGGCCCTATCGACAAAAAAACAGTTCGTATCATATTAAAATATTAATTTGCCTGCGTTGGTTATTTCAGCACGTTTTAGAATATATGTATGTATGATTATGCTGATAACAAATTCTCGTTTTGTAACGTGCCTATAAATTTGTGAATTATTCTCATTATTTGTAGTTAAATAGTGTTAGTTCATAGGAAAAATATATTATTTGCAGAAAACTTTGTTCTCTCAATTTTATATCGGTGAGTATGTCAGAAAAAGACCTATTAATTTGACCATAAGTGTAAGACGTTTTATATACGAAATAAATAATCTCGGCAAGAAAAAAGCGACATGACTCTGCGCGGCGTTTGTACTAGTCGGAGATATATCGCTATGCCCGTATTTCACAGCATCGAGCAATTTGGCATGTATGCGGTGGCGATATATCGAATGCGGGTCTATCGATAGCCACGATGACAATAACAATAATCAGCTGAAGAAGCTCTTGTGCCACGCAAAATATTTAATTAGTTATTTTATTAATTTAAGACATATACGGCTAAGGCAAATAACGGACATTGTGCAAAGGAGCACGCAACAGCGGCACAAAAACAGCAGGCAGCATGTCGTGGCTAAACAACAGCCTGAACACCATCAAAGGACAACTGACGAATCTGGCCCAGGAGGTGTTGGCCGATACGGCTGGACCCGGCGATGACGAGTATCGCGGAGATGAGGTAAACACCAAGACGGCCTTGGAACTGCTCACTGAGACGCAACTGCTAAAGGAGCAGCTGGACAAGGCATGCGAGGATAAAGATCGTGAGGTGCGTGGTGGAGGTGGTAGTGAGAAGGGTGGGGGAATCCCCACACTTGTTGTTGTTACTGCTGCTGCTATTGTCTATTGCAATTGTTGTGGCAGGTTTAGAGTATGCGCTTCTGTGCGTGTGTGTGCCTGATGCCTTGCAGCAAGCTGCAGGCAGTTGCACACAGTGCACTTGTAGGACTTCCTGCCCCGGTTTCCTGCACGCCTCAACAACTTACAACTTGTAACTGGCAACAACAGCAACATGATTTCAGCAATCGAAGTGAAGCACTTGTGCTAACATGTCTCATCTTTGACCAACAGATTGCCGCACTACGCAAGCAGGTTACGACACTGAAGAGCCGAAAAATTAGCGAAGACGAAAGAAACTTTGACACCGGTGCATCGGCGAGGCACAACGAGCGAACTAAGTCGTCGGTGAGTTGAGCAAACGATGCAAGAAAACACATTGCAACCTGGTTAACAGGGCCCGCGTGGCATCGACCGATGAGTCCGCCACTTGACAGCGCCCATTCCGAAGTTGTAGCTGCAGCATTTCCGGTTTGCAGCCAGCGTTAGTTGCACTCCACATACACATAATGTTTAGGTGTATATGGGAATAGGTATATAAGCTATATAGTATGTGGGAAAATTGGTGTGCCATATCGTTTGCTGTTTGCTCGCGCTGTTTGCAGGCGGCGATAAGCAAACGGCATCGCCATCGCCATCGGCTGCGGCATCGGTTGCACGTCAAATATTCTCTCGCCCATATCCCTAAATTAATATTTAAATTGTGATAAGCGCAGGCAGGCAACTCAACCCAGGAGCAGCACCGTCGGGCAGAGTTAGCTTATCTATGGCTGCGGCCCCTGACTCTGCCCGCTTGTTGCTGCCGCCTTGTGGCAACAACAACGACGACGACAACGTGGCCTTATCAACTTTTACCTGCTGCCACATTATGTTGCGTACGCAGATAAGCAGCAGGCAGCTTGTCTATGCCTCATCCTCCACCCCCTCCCGTCTCCCGTCACACGTCACCCAACTCCAATTCCATGTTAACCACAACTCCAGTCCTATGATATATATGGTATATTTATGTACATAGGGTATATAGTAAAAGAACTTTACGAAATTTTCTATTTGATTTCAAATAAGTCTATCATAAATCGGATGTGGTTTTAGTTATTTTTTTTGCGCCCATATGCTCCACCACTCCTGGATTTGCCATATCTCTGGCTGTATACACACTCATATGAACACCCACATCTGTATCTGTACCTAGCTATATGTATGTATTGCCTAGTATATGGCTATAACTGAATCCTCGGCATCTGCCCGCCTGCCACCCTGTTTGTTTAATTTACCGAATTATTTCTGATTAGGTCGCCTATCAATCCCATACCCCTAGGCCCCATTTCGAATTCACACCCTCGCCCTTACCCAAGGGACCTGCGACCTGACTGATATCGTTTTTAGTTGAAGTAGGGTGAGCCGTGGTGTGTTTAGACAACGCGTGCACAACTGTACCGCAATGAGCAGCTTTGAAAGAAGAAGAACTCTTAATGTTAGCCAGTATTAACATATAATATTATATTACCTTAGTTTCCATAGTCAGAGGAAACTATGTGCATTAATACTATGTGTAGGAGTATGTTTTTTAAAGATTATAGCATTTTTATTCCACAGCTTATTGACTGTTACACATATAGAAGTAATACAGATCATGAAAGATGCATATGGCTCCAATTACTTGGGAATATCAAAGAACATCTCGTGGTTCGGCTTATTAAATTATTACGATATATCGAAGAATAATTCATTATGTGTATCTACTAGAAATGATTGGTTTTATATCACTTTTGTTGGTTTTAAAGAGCGAATACCGACTTGGATATAATATTTATACCCTTGCATAGAGTATGTATATTTTGGCCAGCAGTTTGCAACGCATTTAAGAAGACATCTCCGACACCATAAACTATATATATATTCTGAATCAGCATCACCAGGGGAGTGGATCTAGCTATGTCTGTCCGCCTTTATGTTGCAACACAACCTAGTCTCTCAGTTTTAGAGCTATCCTAATGAAACTTGGCACACCTTCTTCTTATTGCTGCACGCTGTAAATAAGTCAAAACGAGCCGAATCTGACCGATATATCGCATAACTACCATACAAACTATCGGCCGTTTTTTGTTATTTGTCAAGATATTGAAACCAAAATTACTACATCGGACTTTTTGTGTATATATAATATGCATATAAGCGTTCATCAAAATCGGACCACTGTAACATATAGCTGCCATATGAACAATCGGCCGAATGAAGGTTTTAGCATGAAGGCCATAAAATAACGTAACTTATCATTGGCAATCAAAGTTAGATGGTAATCGATTTCTTATTATTCAATACTAATATAATATAAAACTAGTATTATATATAAATAGTATTGAAACGATCGGAGGAGAAAAGAGCCTGCAAGGATATGAAACTTGCGGCATGCCGAAGGTAGCCTTTCTTCCTCGTTTTGTTTGCTTTATGGAATCTTTTTATAAGTTGTGAAACTGTTTTCGAAAACTGAGATATTTTTGTGAATAATTCAAGTGTTAAACTGAGAACAGTACAAGCCCTTTGCCCCCTATAGTTTATCGACTTTGAAACACCAAAGTACTGCTGAGCAGGGTTCAAAATGAATAAATCTGAGTAAAGTTGTCAGTTCCAAGTGAGAGTTTGTGGCTTAAGCTAATCCAAAAGTATTTTCAACCGAGTCAAGGTATTATTCTCATTAGAAAGAAATATTTCCTCCCCAGAAATGGGATGAAAAACTGTCCACAAAAGGTGCTTGTGTGTATGGGTGTGCTATGCCGGATGACATCTGAGAATGAGTTTTGTTATTTCTCTATATATCTTGTTATCGCTGTGTTTATCTATCGATTGGATCGATAGTAGCCGCCATATTGTTTTGCATAATTGCGCCAGGCTAGACACGTCGATAAGGGACGGGAGTCAACCCCATTAGCGCCCCCATCTGCAGCATGTGGACTGGTCGGACCTGGACTCGATTGTTATCTTATCCGGGCGGGCGGTACGGATACGATAACTGGGCCAGGATGCGACGGTGTCGGCGACAGGGTCTTATCTCCAGCACGCGTGCGGGGGTTGCAAATGGGGAGTGGAGAGTCGATAAAGTGGGTGCCTCTCTAGGGGTTGTGTCTGGTTGCCTATAAAAGGCGGAGTCACCTGCTTGTTGTCATTCATTTCAATTCGTGCGATCGTCGACCGGCTTCGACTTCTCGCTGAGTTCCTCCGAATTCCGTCTCGGACAACCCGCATAAAGTGTTAATTTTTGTTCAAAATTTGTTTAATTTTTTTTTTTTTTGCTTTTGTTTTGGAGTGTCTCGGCCCGTAAAAGACAATAAGAACCCTCTACGCAATTTGCATTCGAAAATCGTGTGAAATTTTCTGAAAACAGAAGGTCGAAGAACACGCGACAGCGTACAAAAACGTACAAGTTTTTCTTTTTGTTTCGGTTTTTTGTTTTCGTATTTTCTTGTTTTTGTTTTGTTCCTTTTGTCGCGCCGGAAATTACGACTGCAGTTCTCAGTTGAGGTGAGTAGAAACGATAATATTTAAGATATGGAAAGCGTATTTGCCATGCGCCAGTGGCGCGTGCAAAGCCACCAACACCAACACCAGAATCAGCAGCAGCAAAGCCTGAATCAAAAAACCAAAACCAAATTAGTTTAATTGTTTAATTTAAATGAAATAATTAGACGAGGGGGGAAGGCTGCCTCTGCCACTTTCTCCCTGGCGGATGCAGTGGAAGGGAACAGCATCAAGGAGATTAGTTGTGAGAGAGAGATGAAGAGAGAGACAGAGAGAGAGAGTAACTTGTCTAGGGGACATTAGGCGGCATCATGCATTGGGCCGGAAGCACGCCATGTTGGCAGCGTCGCGTTCTAACAACAAATATAAACTATTTGACATCAGTAACTAATGTAACATGCCAGACGATTCTCATTCTGGGATTGCTGGCACGTGTAGGGAGGTGATGGGGGGGTGGGGCGAGGGAGAGTGGGGAGGTGGCAGATGGAAAGGTGATTGCTGCTGTATGTACTCGATATCATTTCTAACGATTGCGTTAGATCATCAAAAAGTTCTCCAGCCAGAACCGCATCGACAGCAACATCCCTCAAATCGCAGGGCCGGGTGCTTGTGAGGTGGGGGGAGGTGATTGGATGCCCGGTTGACTTGGTTAGTTAGTTAGCCGGCCTGGCTGCTTGGGTGGCACAAAATAATTTCTGTTTTTTTGGGCCACGTCAGCCCTGAAAGCGAATCGTGTTCCATTTGACAAAGTTGATTTGTTACGCTCGGTCAAACTGTGTCAAATGGCTTTCAGCTGCACTTGTTGCTGCTGTCGTTGTTGCTGTTGGAGGCGGTGTTGCCGACTGGCGACTGGCGGCTGGCGGAGCGGCATTGGTTCTGCCTGTTAGCCATGGATCGATCAGAGAAGCCTTGTCCAATTTGCGTGTCAATCGTCGATCATCGCATTTGCTGTGTGTGTTAACGTGTGTAAAGAGTCAGGGGGAAGCAGAGAGAGACAAGGACGGAGTGAGACAGATTGAAAGAAAGAGAGGAGCCGAGAGAAAGAGCAGAAGAAAGACTAACATGAAGTTGGGGAAGGAGACAGGAAAAGGATATGATGTCTTTAACTTTCGGCTTCCATTGTGGGAGTTAGTTCAACATATATGTCAATAAATCCATGCTGAGCATGATACGTATAATATCTATCTATCTTCAGACATCTATCCAGCTATTTTGATCTATCTGAAGATATCTATATATTTATCTTAAGATATCAATATATCTATCTAAAGAAATCTCATAAAATACATATATCTAAAGATATCCAGCTATCTTTAACTCAATTGCGAGTACTTCTCTCGCTTTCCAATCGATCATTGGTTGCTTGCTATGATCCACCCACTAGCCAAGCAAAACCACTTTCTACCTCCAATCCTCTGACCCCCCCCCCCCCTGTCACTGTGCCAGTTGTCATTCAGAGCCTAACCAGATACTCAATTGGTCAAGCAGCGCGTACCCATTGAATGGAGCTGCACTTATGGGAGCTATTACCCCAGTCAGCAGCGTAGATCACTCACCCCCTTCCCCTTCCCTCCCTTCCTCCTGTCCCCCTCCATCTAGGCCTGCCTATCTCTCATCAAGTCCCTTCAAATGAGAATGACATTATATTTAAGATCTTTTTTTCTCGTATTCATTTGAATTTTTGCCTTTTATTTGTTCATCGAATTGCCGTGCCACACCGCGTAGTCCGCACTGAAGTGACCCGCGTCCGATGGGCAGCAAAACGTTGCATGTCGCTAAGTGCAGTTGTTACCTCTTGTTGTTGTTGTTGTTATTGTTGTTGTTGTTACATACATCTTGTTGCTGTTGTCAAAAAGACCTGCAATTATTTTATTACAATTTTTTTGTTCGAAATTTGATGGCTGACATTGTGCGCTGTTGTTGTAGTTGTTGTATGGTTATTGTCATTGTCGTCGTTGTTATAGTTGTTGTTGTTGTTGCTGTTGTAAGTTTTTATAAACAATCAACGAAGCGAGCGGCAATTTTCGCTAACTGCCCAACTGAGAAGTTAACAATGCCATTGCACAGTGTCCCAATCCGAGTCTAAATCAATTTGGGCCTGTGAACGCACACACACACACACACACACATACACATTGTCGTAACTAACACACACAGATGGCGCTGGTGCAGCAACGATCGCTTCCAACTTCCGTTGGGCTATCAAACACATGTGTTTTTAAATTGTGTGCCACGTCGTCGTTGTCGCGTGTGTGTAACGAGGCTCAGAGCGAAGCCTAAACGACGCTTTAGAGCTAAGCACGGCTCACACATACCACCTACCACCTACCACCCACCACAGCCCACCTCCCTAAGCATGCCCCACGGCAACAGCAGCTGTTGCTGCAGCTTGACATGTGCTCGATTCTGAGGCTAAATTTCGTTTCGTATCGTTTCGTTTCGCTTCGTTTTGTGTTGTATTCCATTTCTCAGTAGCTTTTCGTGTGTGTCTGTGTGTAACCTTCGTCTTAAATTATATGGTTGTACGACATACATATGTACACATGTATGTATGTGCATAGAGGTGTACAGACGTGCATGTGCATGCATCTCATTGTTGCCACACTTTGTTGAAATGCTGGCGAGCGAACAATAAGTTGTACTGTACCTGCACGCGATAGTTTAGCGATACTTAAATAGTTGAGCTATTTTCAATGTAAATATGAAATAGCAACAGTGTACATTTCACTAACGTATGCGCAACAGTGTAAACTTCACTTGGATATGTGCAATTTACACTGTTGAATGTGAAATTTGCCCTGTTGCTGTTACTGCATCGGGTTACAGTCTTAAGTAAAGTTTACCATTAAGGTATTTCTTGTTCAGGTGAGATTAACATTGTTCTCATTCGATAGTTCAGTGGGTTATCGCAAACTTGACTCGTTCTTCTCTCTTTCCTTTTTTCACACGTCATATTTTCTTGCACTACAGCTAAGGCAATCATTAAGAGTTATCGGCAGACATATTGCCATCTCCTCCTACTGCTTGGCTGCCACTCCTCCTCCCCCGCCTCCCCGCAACCCTCCCCTCACTTTGCTAGTCAAGCAAATGCTAATAAGCATTAAATTATGAAAAGATTTTCGTTTTGCCAGGCCAGTCGGGCCATAAATGACGAAATTTAAGCGCCCATGTTTATAGCCCAGACTTTTTGCACTGGAAAAACTACGTGCGAGATTTTCGCATGGTAACCCAAGGGGGCGTGGGGCCGTTGCAGGGAGCAGAAGAAGGTGGTGGAGGAGGTGCAGCAGCAGCAGCAGCAGCGTCGCTTAGAGACTGCGGTTGATTTAACTGGCAAGTCGCGCAGTTGCATAAACACAAAACAAAACAAAAAACAAACACTGACGAACAAAAATGAAAATGTTTTTAGTTATTTTCTTTTTGTAGTTGTTGTAGCTTGTGGCGAAAATCGAAAATGCCAGAAACTATAACGCCCAAATAACCCCGTCGAACATAAAGTAACCAGACAAATTGTGCAAAGCCGCGCGTCGACGTCGACGTCGACGTCATCGCACTGTGCCAACGCATTTCTTAACCTTTTCCAATTAGTCTGTGGCGGGTTCTGGCCACAACTCTAAGGGGGAGGAGCAGTGAAACAGGCACAGCGGCAGAAAGAGAGAGCACTATTCAGGCATGGCGGCCAGTGGGTCAAGTCGAAAGCGTTGAAAGGAAAAGATCGCAGCATAGTTTGCTGCGCCACAAAGATAAAAAAGCAGCAAAAAAGTATGGCCCGAAGTTACCATCTGTGTGAACAATGTACTATATAATGAAAATATATGTTATATTTGTCTGTTTCTGTGCCGGATATCCTGTTGCAGGTCAAGGCAGTGCCTACCCTCACGTTGGGTATAGAGACTGCTAGTAGGAGTGTTCTACAGATATTTTTGAGGTTGAATTTGCATCCGCATCGAAGCTGTGTCTATTGCCGTCTCTTTTTTAACTAGAGACAGAGAAAGTGGGGCGAGAGACAGAGATGGCAAGTGATGGAGGTTTATTTGAGTAATAGACGGAATAAGATACTCGTAGACAGATAGAGAGAATGTAGTGATAGATAGAATACGCAAGAGAGTAAGATCAACATTTAATGAAAGCTACAACAGAGTGTATGCCCGACTTTCATATACTCTTTATTCAATTGGGGAATTTCGATTTCTGTTTTGACTTGAAAAATGATTTCATTATATTTTTGTTGTTGGTATACTTCAGGATATTTTATAATAAGAGAACAAATAAAGTAACTGGGCTAATGAACTGAAGATAAGGTAGCGTCCTTTCCAGTGAAGTGTTTATTTGAAGTGGGTTTATTGTTGCTTTGGTTTCGGTTCCCTTGATTCCCTACGATTCTCTGCTGGCGACTGGCGGCGTCCCATGCAAAGGAAACACTCTGGAGCTGAGCTGGGAATTGAAGCGCGTTATTTGAATTTGATTTCTTGTCTGAATTTTAACAGCAATGTGTTAAATGGATGCCAATACAAAGCAGCTCGCCAGTTGTGCTTGCTCTTCTTGTTGCTCTTGTTGTTGTTGTTGTTGTTGTTGTTGTTGCTGTAGTCCGTGACGTGCCACCAGGTACCGAGCGAGGTTCATTCCAAGTGTTATATACTACGTAACGCACACAAAACAGACACAGTCGGCCACACAGACATGTGTGTGTGTGTGTGTATGTATACCCTACCTTTACATATACTATTCCTATATATCTATCCTCATATCTTTGTATATCTATAGCTCTGTTTGCGCTGCTCTAGATAAACTTTAAACATTTTCGTTGCTAACGACAAAGACAAAGAGAAGAAGAGACGCAGACGCAGACGGAGACGGAGACGATGATGCCGCAGCAGACGTCGGCGTGTTGCCTTAGACAAACTTTTGTTGTTCTTCTCTTTCCTCGTTTAGTTTCTTTTTGTCATTGATCAATATGCATCCGTATCCGCGTGTACACACACGACGCATCTGTACATAGATCGCTCGGCAGTATCTGCAGTCAATATCACTAGGGATCTACGCTTAGCTTTCTTTAACTTATGCGAGAGCAGCAGAGCTGAGCTGAACTGAGCTGCTGCTGTGGGGGCTGATCGTTTTCCACATATTGATCGAACGTGTGCAAATAAAATACAATTTAAATATTTATTAACTTTGCAGTTCGTTAGCATCTTGTATCTGTTTAAACACTACGCACACTTAACTCGAGTTGCCCTCAATTTTGGGGCTACCGATTGTGCATACATATCATACATACATACATACATACATACATACATACATATCTATATACCTCTTTATATAGAGAAGTATGTTTTCCTAGACGATACTTTTCCTGGAAACGGTTAAACAAAATGAAAATTTATACAATTGGGTCGCCAATTGGCGCCGTTGGGGCGCCTATCTCTTTTGTATACCCTGTAAACAACAGAAAAAGTGCATAAGGGAGTACAAAGTAAGGATTTTGTATGCATATCATTGGTTTATATCAAGAATAACTCTATAACTCTCTCTCTCTCTGTGTCTCTTTCTCACTCTCTTTTCTTCGACTTTAAGCTGTAGTCGAGGGTATCTGGCTTTGAAGCACATTTCTGTTTAGTCTTGAGTGATTGCTAGGCAAGTTGGGGGTGAAGAGAGAAAGAGAGAGAGACTTTTCAACGAAATATTTCTGTTTTACTGGGCGAACATGGCAACAATTCGATTTGCATTCGTAACAGAACGGAACGCGTTAGAAAAACTTGTAATGCTCTTGTTGTTGTTGTTGTTGACGCCTCCTCCCCCTCTCCTCCCCCCTCTTCCCATTCCTGTTTTGCCGTTTTTCCATAGCTGTCGCTGTAGCTGCGGCAACTGTTGCTGCTGCTGATAAAAGAAAAGCCCCCCAAAACTAATTAACGCCTGCAACGTGTGTGTAGTTCGCTGTGTGTGTGACTGTGTGCGGAGTGTGGTGTGTGGAGTGTGTGTGTCTGGTGTGTGTGCGGGTTGTCGTATGGAAACGCTTCGACTTTTCGGCTTGGAACAGCAAATGAAGCCTATTTGTTGTTGTACTTGCTGATATCGTGCCAGCTTTTAGTGCGAAAGAGAGGCAAATAAAGGGTGGAGGTGATAGAGCATGAGGGCGAGGGAGAGAGTGGGAGTGGAAGTGGGAGAGGCAGCGAGAGCAGGCTGCAGAGTCAGGTATACTTCATGGGTTGGCTGTATTTTTATCTGCTAATTAAACACAGACGCTCGATCGCAATAACAGAAAAACAAAGGCAGTCACAGCAACAACAACAACAACAGTCACATCAACAACAACAACAACAACACGAGCTACATTAACAGCCCGTTTAAAAGTCAACGACGTGGCCATATAGCGTACCTGGGTATATATATCTTTGTATGCTTATAGCCATAGATATATTCAGCAAAGTATGAGTTTATATCGAGCAATGCATATGTTTCTCTCTCTCTCTCTCTCTCTCTCTATCTGTCTCTCTCTCAAGTCAGTAGCGCCTAGAAGTCCCAACATAAATTTACAACATTTTCACAATTTTGCTGATTCTTGCAACAACGACAACATGAGATACTGCCACAAAGCACATTGAAAATGTGCTAAAAGATACAGATGCAGATACATACATACATATGTATGTGCTTATAGAGACACACATACACATACACATACACATACACGCTTCTATCCGTACATGTAATACAACGTGGCGAGCCCGCCATCTTCATCTGCTAAACCCTTGGGGGTATACCAACTTTGTGCAAATGTAGCAGGCAGAACCTATATTTACTATATATATACATATATATGTACATATATATACTATATGTATATATTCATGTTTAGGATCACTAGCCGAGTATGAACCCACAGATCCCAGCTGTTATCAAAGCTAGAGACACCAAATTTGTCAGGAAGATTCCTGTATACTATGTGCAGATCAAGTTTATTTCAAATGTTAAGTGCCACGCCCACCAACCACGCAAATCAATAATAATTAAATTAATTCAAATTTGTAAGGGACGTTTGAAAGATACAGCTTTCTGACTTGGAGAGTGACTAAGCTGATTGAAATATGATCAAACAATAAACAAGGAAAATAAATGAAAATAAATGGAACATAGGTCGAAGGGTATCCTACTGTCGAGTGCGCTCCACTGTTGCTCTCATCTGTAGTTGTAGCTACACTGGAAGAATTTGGACAGTTTCTTATGGGCTAGCACTAACTGAATCATACTTCTAATACATTAGACTGTATGATATTGTTTACTTGATAAACTCTAATGCATCTATAAGGATATTCAATTCGTATAGTTCCATTTGGCAATCAGGAACTTGCAATGATGTATTAATTATATGATCTACAATCGAAAATAATTAATCTATCTTAACTTTTATTGCCTTTTTAAGGTATCTGAAATTTGCTCATAGTGTGCGAATATTTTGCGCTTCTTAAGTTGTGCAAAGCTTATTTTGAAGGCTCGACAGCTAGAAGAGCCTCTCACTCTCACACACACATACATTGAGGGAAAATGCAACGTGGTTGTATGTGTGTGTGTACGTGTTTATTTGACCAACAAGTTGTTGGCATCTCTAAAACAGAAACTTAATTTTGAGATCATTTGCGGGTTGTTGCAGATAAAAAAGAAAAAAAGAACAAAAAAAGTTGACGTCGACGTCGCAGTCAACGTTAGCGTCGTCGTCGCGTTGAGAACAAACAAAATGAGCAAAATAAGCAAATAAAGAGACGACGTCGTCGTTAACAACAACAAAGGCAGCAATAAGTACACACACACACACACACAAATGCATACACACACATGCAGAGGGAAAAACAACAACAACTTTTTAACAAAAAGGCAACAACAAACGTCACTTAATTTCAAGTTAAATAGCCGACTCGCATTATTTGAGTTTTGAAATGGAGAGCACAAGTCGAAGTCGGATCGGTATACACTCTGCACAAACACACACACACACACACACACACACACACTTGCATATCTAGAGATCCATTTGGATAGTTACTCAAAATTGTGTGTGCACAACTGGACGACGACGGCAATGACTTGAGTGCGTCGCTGTTTGAATATGATTAGATGATAGATGTCCAGCTAATAGATTGCTAATCCCTCGCAGCGAATGATCGATCGAGTGATATGTGTACAGAACCTAAGAACTTAAATACTGAAACAGTAGAGTAAAGATCACATAGAAGTTATCAGTTTGAAATGTGAAAGGATTCAAGTACAATATGATGTCTGTTTTCATGTTTGTCGAGCGATATTGTGCCAGAAATATTAAACAGGCCTAACTGCAGATTAAACAGATCAAGATCAAAATAAAAGGGCGTATAGTGATAGTATATAGAGTATATACATAATAAAGAGATCTATGCCATGAGGCACACAGCATCCTTCTCTGCCTCGAGTAACTTTACCTTCTAGTCTAACTTAACTATCTATGTAGATATAAGGTACACACGATAGCGCTGCATTCATAAAGACTCTGATTCACATCGTGCTTGGGTTTGTGTGTTGCTGATAAGCCCTGAAATTATTTCGACTGTTGTATAAGGGATAACTTGACTATCTAATGGTATCGCTGAGCTCTATGTTTGATGATCCATTTACAACTTGCTGATACACCCCATTTTCACACAACGTTCTCACAGACACGGACACGCAGACAGAGCGCGAGAAACGTTCAAGTTTACGGTGCAATGTGCTGACGGGGCGGCGCTTGTCCGACAGGAGTCGTCGTTGTACGATCATGCATACATACATATATATCTCTCTATATACACACACACACACACATGCACACACAGGCACATACACATAGGTACATGTACAGGTATCTGTGTGAGTTAACAGTTGCTTTGGCAAGTCGTCGATCGTGGCTGCGCTGCCACGACGCGTCGCGACGTCGGCTCTGCTCGGCCGTAAGTACTCGTGTATCTGTGTATGTCTGTTGTATGTGTATGTGCATGTGTATGTGGTGTATAGGTATCGGGGTCTCCGGTCTCTCGATGCTTTACTATTTCCACCCATGGCGCATTGCACGTTGCGCTCACTCGTCGATCGTTCGCGTTGCGGGAAAGACGTCAACACGGTGGAACTCTCCCCCAACACACAAGTTGCGCTTCTCGCCGGGAATTCTTCAAACATTGTATCCACTTTTTCCATTTAAAAAAAAACACACATTTTTTTTCTTGTGTTCCATTGTAAAGTTGCAAACGAAACATTGAACAAACTTCTACTACAACTTCAAATCAATATAAATAAATAATGCAAACGTTAACGCGATGCCGCCGCAGTCGCCGACGTTGCCTCCAACGTCAACATCATCAACGTTGACGTCGTCAAGTGCCAAGTGAAAATTAACCGGGTTTTTTTTCCGTACTGTACTATAATTTAGTAACATCTCGCCTTTTTTGTTTCTTTGCTGTGTATTGTTTTTTTGTGTTTTTTTTTTTGTCGCCTTCTGCTTATTGTTTCTAACTCTGGAGAACTCTTTGAAGAGGGGCGCCGAACAAAAAAAAACACATAAAAACAAAAAACAGACAAATGCAAAAGTGGCTAAAAAAAAAGAAGCTAAATTGCAACTGCAGCTTGGCTATAAATTCTTCAAGCTGCCAATTCAGAAATTAAAATTCTGCTGACTGTCAACGAAATGTAAGTTTTTGATGTTTTTGTTGTTGTTGTGGTTTTCTGCTACTGTTTACATGCGGTACAAGTACTTATAGTTATGACTGTAAAGTGCCTGGTCAGCAACGGAGCGAGATGTTGTCGCCGTCATTGAGTTGCCTTGACTTTTGACTTTTGTTTTAACTTTTGTCTCAACTTGACATCTTCTCCTATTAGCTTATTAGCTTGTTCTTTTGTTGTTGCACTGCATGCATTAAGTTATAATTTTAATACCCTGTACCCCATAAAAAGCAAGCAAAGTTCGACAAGCTGTTCAAAGTGTGCCATAAACAAGAGATGAAGAGAGAGAGAGAGAGACTTAAGAACTTCATTATGAGGTAATAGTTTGTCGACTCCCCTCATTAGCACTGCGTGGTATCTGGCACGTCGACTACGCTAAGGCCACAACAGCTTGCAGCTGTAATTATAGCAAGCGATAATTGCGAAGCTGTGATTCCCTATATCTAATGAGTGTGTGTCGCTCTGAGAGCTCTCGACATCGAGAGTTGAAATATCATTTCAAAGTGTATCGCTTAATCACTGCGAACCCATTTGAAAGATCTCTTAATGAGATACCCCCTTGCACACTCTGAAAGTGTTCCAAGTTTCAAGAATTTGGCATTGAATTTTCGTTCTATTTCTAAGGTTGCAGCAACAACCTGTGCTCTGCTGTAGATTGCTGTGTGTGTGCAACTGTATGCTGCATGCCTCACCATGGGTTACATTACGCTGATTTCTTGGTATCGCTTTCAAGTTTTGTAATTATATTTCGCTTCTTCGAAATGAAACCGAGCACCCTAATGAAAAAGAAAAAAACAGTCGTAAAGCCAAGAGCAAACCATATGCAGAACTTAAAACCAACTGAGTGTGTGTGTGTCAAGTTTGTGGCTCCCCCGGGCCTCGTTCTTTCAAGTCCCTTAGAGGCATGCGAATGATTCAGTTCAGTTTAGTTCAGTTCAGTTCAGGCGCAATATTTATTTATATACCATCGACAATGCCATACGCCGATACCCTTTGCGGACCTGTTGTTGGGCCACGCGGCATAGATTCTTCACTCTTTGCGCATATGGTTTTTGGGCGAGCCGGCACACATTATCGATAAGATAAGCCTTCCCCAGTTTCAGTAACATTATGGCAATTCCACAATGCCCGATTCCAGGCCCAACTTCAGGCCCATGCCCGCTCCCAAACGAACGAGCGTCGTCGATGGCGTATGATTAATGCGCCTAGAGATTGGCCACCGAATCGATGCCATAACATATACCATGCCCACTATATACACTGTACACTGTATGTATATCAAAGTCGACTATACTCTACTAATACTTCTTTGTCGCTGACTCATTGCGTTTTCCAGGTTCTGTTGTTGCTGTTCGATCGATAAGGTCGATGGGCCTGTTATGATTTCGTAATTCTATTGAATTTTTTAGATTTCCAAACTGCCAATGAACCCGCATAAAAAGCCAAATCGGGAAATAATCAAATTTCCCTTGAAATCATTTAAAAATATATCATTATTATAGCTATAAAATGTTGTGGGAATAAAGTAGGGATATAATCTTGGATATGTTTGCATGTGTACAAGGTACTGTAACATACTTATAGGCTGGCAGATCTCTCTTTGCTGATGCTGCAGTTAATGTGCTTTATCTTTGCGCTCTTTGCTCTCCACTTTCAACTTCCGTTTATAAGGTGTGAGTTTGCTCATTCCCTCTTTCCCATTCCCCTCTTTCCCCTTGCCCTTTGCCTTGTTGCTCTATCTGTATCTGTATCTGTATCTGTATCCGTATCTGTTGCTTTTTCCCCAACGTTGGCATTTTCTTTATCTTATCTGTGGCGATGGGTATTTGTTGCTGTTGTTGCTGTCGCTCTCTTTTATTGTTGTTATTAGAGGCAGCGCGCTGTGTTTGCATTTCAGTTGTCTGTGCTATTTACCGACCCAGTACATGGCATATGTATGTATATCTGTACCGTACACTGTCTGTATATATAGGCATATATATAGTGTAGGTAAATCAAGCCATACGTATTGTCGTCTAGGCATAGCTGGCCAACCTCAGTTCAGTTGGAAATATGCTGGGTTTATCTGTTTGACGGCTTTTTATGCCCAGGCAACTGACGCACAACATGATCGATTGTGTGTAGAGTGTGTGTGTGTGCGAGTATGTGTGTGTGTGTATGTGTCTGGTGTTATATAGAGCTTTGTCGGAAGACATGAATAATTTTACCAATATTTGTTTACGAAACACAAGTGTTTTCACACCCGCACACACACATTGCTTGTAGTTGTGTGTGTGTGTGTGTGTGTGTGTGTGTATGGCAGTTGTAGTTAACCCAGTTTACACAGGTGTCCCTAATAATGTCTTAGACCTCTGCGTTTAATCTACATACGGTATACGATATACGATATACAATATGCCATATACGATATACGATATATAATATATATGCATATACAGAGAACTGTACATTAACATCGCAACCTTATCACAACTACGCCCATTGTAGTGACACAATTTCTCAACAGTGTCGCACATGTTCACCCAAAATATTTTAATTAAAACATTCCCTTCCCCTTCCCTTTACCTTCGCCTTTGACGATTTCTGCCATTTTGCCCTGAGGTCGCCCAAGCGGGCACCAGTCATCGTCGTCATGCGTTTTTATGGCCATTTTGTTGTTGCTGTTGTTGCTGTAGATGTCGCGCCTTACTACCTTATCGCTGAGCTATGCGGCTGCTTTGCGGCAACTATTTTTCAACATTCGTCGACACGACGACGCGATTCTTTTATAAACTCATTTGCTTGAGAGTAAAGAAACCTGTGAGGAGTATCGATTCCTTTTCGAGAATCTTTCCTCATATAAAACGATCAAGACAATCTACGCTTTGATTGAACGATATGTGCATATGGGTACTTGGAAGGTACTAAGAATAAATGTAGGCAGGTAGACCTCTAGTATGATATGTAATATATATATATATATATGTATATATATAGAATGTTGTGCAGATAATCCTCTATTGTTTTAGTTTAACTTATTCAATGTCTTTTCACAATTTCAATCCGTTAAATTGGCTTTTTTAAACAAAAGTACCGCTCTCCTGCTCCTTAGCGTTATTCAACACTATTCTATCGATTGGGATATCGACAGGGTTATCTTTAACTAAATAAATATACGATAGTGTACCAAGTTCACACTTAATAACACAAGACTTAACATGATGACATATAACTTAACAATGTATACCCATATATACGTTTTATATATTCAGATACTATCATAACCCCTAATTTTATATACATTACTGACCAGATAACATATATACATATATGTAGATATCATTGATATAACAGACAAACAAATATTATCTACAAAGAGAGTTAAGAAACAAAAAGAAAACTTTCTGAAAAGATTCCCTAAGAATAACTTAAAACCTTGAACACTTTCTATAGAAACAGATATACTATATAGTGTACTATATACCTGATAAAGTGAAATCATTTGCCTGAAATTAAAAGGATATACATAGTAAATATGTATATATAGTACATTGACCAATCAGAAAGAGCATTAGGAATCCGAAGCACACTTCGAAAAGTTTTCGCAAATGCAGCTATCACAATAGTCGTCGAAAGCAGAAACATATTCTATAGGAACAGATGTACTATATAGTACATATATAGCTGTATATGCTGGCAGTTGTAGGTACATTTAAACATGATATTTAAGCTGCTACCAAGTAGCCCGAAGAGTCACTTCAATTTGATCGTTTTGAAGACAGTCTACACAAAAAACACGTCGTTTTCTTCAGGGAACACAGACTGCAAATGGTATACGATATATGTATCTGCTACTTGTATATATATTGAACTCTCTCTCTATCCCTATGTCTGACATACATATATATAAAACTTTTCATATATATAATTGATGCCTCTCATTTCTCTCTCTCTCTCTCTCTCTGTCTCGCTCACAGCATGCGAGTGAGGAACAAAATGTCGAGGACAGTTGGTGCTGGGAGCCTACCAGCTCCGAGGAAGCGACACCAGTGGAAGCGACACCGACAGCCAAGACAGGCGACATGGTGGAAGTCTCACTGGCCAGCGGCAGCAGCAGCATTGCCGCAGCAGATGTGGGCAAACTGAATGCGATAATTGAACAGCTAGAGGAGCAGAACGGAGAGCTGCGCAACTCACTGGAGGAGCTGGATGCACAGCATGATCAGGCAATGCAAGATGTGTTGGCGCACAAGGCGCAGCTGGTGACGCAGCTGACAGAGCTAAAGGCTGCGCAGGGCGATCGTCTGGTGGCACACGAATTGGCTGTGGCACGATTGCAGAAGCAGCTGGAACAGGAGCAGCAACGACAGGCAGCTGCCACAGCGGCGCATCAGGAATTGCAGCAGCGTGTCGAGGCGCAGTCGAAGGAGCTGCAGCTGGGCGTGCTTGAACTGGCTGACATGCAACAATTGCTAGAGAAACGTGGCGCTGATAATGCGGAGCTCATCGATCGTGTGCGTCAGGCCGAGGCAGAGCGTGAGAAGCTGCAGCGGCAGCTCGATGAATTGGCCAAGCAGGTGAAGGAGAAGAAGACATCGGAGTCATCGAACAGTTCAATGACCGGCAAGCACAGCGAGGATGAGTTCATTGTGGTGCGCAATGCCGATGCAGCTGGTTCCAGTTCGGATCCAGATCCAGATGCAGATGCAGATGCAGATACAGATGCCACAGTGCCGCCCACAAAAGAGAAACTGCGCGACAAGCTCGTCTCACTGGAGGCGCGCATTGCCGAACTGAGTGCGGCGAATGCGAAGCTGCAGGATGGCGAACTGGAGCGTCAGCTGGCAAGCAGCGTGCTGGACGAACAGCTCGCGGAACTGGAGACGCGTCTGCGCATCAGCGAGAGCGAGAAGGAGCAACTGCAACTGGAGCTGCAGCGCAAGCTGCAACAACTAATGCTGCAAAATCAGGAACTCAAACTGAGCGCCGAGGCCGATCAGGAGACACATGCCAACGATCTGGAGCAGCAGTTGGGTGCGCTGCGTGACGAGAATCGCAAAGTGCGCCAGGAACTGGACGCCAGCATAGCACAGGCCAAGTTCCGACAAGCCATTGCTGAGGAGAAGCAGGAGATAACCGATTTGGATCTAGATACTGAGCTCGATGAACAGGCGACGGCGGGCAGGAAGGATCCGCACAAGCTGCGCCCTCTGCTCGAGGCGCTGCTGGCTGAGAACACGGATCAGGCGCTGGAACGTACACATCGCCTGCTCAACGAACGCTGGCAGCGACTGGAGACGGTGGAGCAACGCATGGTGGTGCTGCAGGATCAGCAGTTGATTGCCGAGCACGACAAGAAGACACTCGAGGCGGACATCTCGCAGTACATTCTCCAGTGTGACGAGCTGATGAAGAACAACGAGCTGCTGCTCAACGAGCTGGACAAGTTCAAGCGCAACAAGCTGGAGACCATTGAGGAGCATCACGAGGAGACCATAGCACAGCTGGAGCAGCAGCTGGAGGAGGCACAGGCGCAATTGCAGCGACAGCAACAACAATTGCAGCAGCAGCAGGAGCAGCAGCAGGAGCAGCAGCAGGAGCAGCAACAGCAATATGATGAGACACACGCAGTGGCAAGCAAAAGGGAGCAACTGCAGCAAGTGGAGCAGCTGCTGGCACAGCAAACCGATGAGTTGCAGCAGACCAGAGCGCACGTTGAGGATTTACTGGCCCAGTTGGAAGAGCTCAAGGTGAAGCTAGCTGAGGCGCAGGCAGAGAGCAGTCAAGTGCAGCAGCTGCAGGCTGTCAAGGAGCTGGAGAGGGACGCACAGCAGCAGGAGGTGCATGAGGTGCAGGCACAACTGCTCTACACCCAGAACCAACTGCGGGAAAGCACACAAAGCGGCAACGAACTGAAAGAGCAGCTGGAGCAGCTCAGGCAGGAGCAGCATACAGAGATGCAGCATCAGCAGGAAGTTCTCAGAGAGCTGCAAGTGGAACTTAAACAGCGGCTGGCACAGAACGAGCTGCTCCAGTCAGAAGCGCAAACAATGCAAGCGAAGCTGCAGCAGGTGCAGTTGGAACTGGAGCAGTGCTCGCAGGAGAAGCAGCAACAGATCGAGCAGTTGCAAGCACAGAAGGAGTGCCCCAATCAGCAGCTGGAGCAGCTCAAGGCCGAGTTGCAGCAATCGCTGGAGACGCTGAACAATGAGAAGCTGGAACTGATCAAGGCGCTGCAACAAAAGCACACTGAGAACACACAGTACTATGCGGAAATCCAACGACTGCAGCCGCTCGAGCAGCAGCTCGGCGAGATGAGCAAGGAGCGCGAGAAGCTGTGCGATCAGATAAACTTCCTCAAGGAGAAATCCGATATACTCACCAGCAATCTGTTGACGGAGCAGAACAACCAGCGACAGTTGCAACAGCAACAGTTGGAGGCGCAGGAGCAGCAGCTGACCGTGCAGAGGGATCTGGAACGATTGCGGGCTCATCTGGTTGAGATCGAGGAGATGCACACGCAGGAGACGCTGGAGTTGCAGCGCGAGCTGGAGGAGTCACGGTCCAAGCAGTCGGCACTGCAGCAGGAGGTGTCCAAATCTAGCACGGCCTACACCTCAGCCAGGTGAGTTGATTAGCCACTAAGGGAAGGGGTGTGCGCAGGTGTGTGTGTCTGTGTGTGTGTGTGTGTGTGTGTGTGTGTGTGTGTGCTTAATTAGTTTGATAAGCGATGTCGTGAGTCAACGCTTACGCCATTTTGCTATTGCAATGCAATTCGCCGCAAGTCACGCTCCCGATAAGCGGCGAAACGGCGACGCGGCGACGAACGGCAAGAAGAGGCGACTCCGAGACGAACGCGCAACGCAACGCTGCCATGTCTGGTTATGCTAATTGCATTCGCCATGCGGCCCATGGCTAATGGTGTCATAAACTGTGCGATTGTTATCGATAACACATAACTCTGCACCACCTGCCAGTTGTTTTTCACGCATAACTGTACCAGCTGCGACACCATTTGTCCCCCAGCGTGCAAAATCCAGTTAGAAATCCAATATATTTCCGGCTTCAAGCAGTGGCACCAGCTCGCAGCTTTCGTTTTAGCTCAAAGCATAAAGAAAGTTGATAATTAGTGTAAGCTTAATGAGTTTCAATATTTAATCCAGCTCTAAGCTTGGCCAAGAGCAAGTTTCAGCAGCTTTCAAGCACTTTTACTTCTTATTTAAGGCTTTAAGCTTAATTAAGTGCGAGTTTCAGCAGCTTTCAAGCACTTTTTCTTCTTATTTAAAGCTTACAACTTGACCTCTTAGTTGAGCAAGCTTAAGCAGCTTTTAAGCAGCGTTCCTTCGTATTCAAAGCTTTAAAATTAATCAAGTGCGAGTTGCAGCCGCTTTTAAGCACATTTACTTCTGTTTAAGGCCTTAAGCCTTATGAACTGCAAGTTTAGGCAGCTTTCAAGCACGTTTGCTGCTTATACCAAGCATTAAGCTTAATCAAGTGCAAGTTTCAGCAGCTTTAAGGCGCTTTCGGTTTTTAATAAAAGCTTTCAAGCTAATTGACGTCTTTTTTAACTTTAAGCTTAATCAAGTGCGAGTTTCAGCAGCTTTCAAGCACTTTTGCCATTAATCTTAAGGTGAAACCTCAAAGGAAGCGACAAGGCGGCAGGAAATGCATATTAAAAGCTACTGTCTCATCACAACTCAATGAGCTTTGACTTAAAAGCTGCTCGAAGCTCAGCTAGCGATTATTTCACTACTAAACCGTTTCCTTACTCTCTATTTCTGCCTCTTTCTCCCTCACACACACAGCATTCGTGCCAATCAGCAGGCGGAAACGTTGCAAGCACAGCACGCGCTGCTGCTGCAACAACGCGATGAGCTTCTGGCCAAACTGGGGCAGTGCGAGGATCGTGAGCTCAAACAGCAGGCGGCATTGACCAATTTGCAGTGTGCACTGGAACAGTTTCAGAATGGTGAGTAGAATGATTGAGAGAAACGTGTAGAGAGCACAGAAGAATACCGTATTCATTGATAGACAAGGAGCACGACATCGAGCTGGGCATGCAGCGCATGCGACGCGAGCTGCAGCAACAGCTGGAGCGGGAGACGGCGCTGCGCAACGATGTGGCTGCACTGCAGCAACAACTATCGGATGCCAATCAGGGACTGCGTGCGGCTGCGCGTCTATCGGATCAACTGGAGGCGGGACAGCAGACAATTGCCGTGCTGCGGGACGAAGGTGAGTGCAAATGCTTCGAGGGCAACGTCAGTATCAACATGATCATCGCGTCATCATCCACATTCACATCATATCTACGATTCGAATGGGTGCGTTGGGAGTTTTGACTATGACTAACCCTGCAGAAATATCCGGAACTCGTATGTTCGTGTATCTAAAACAAGAACGCACCTCGCCTCGCCTCGCCATATGCCAAGCAGCTAGAAAATTACAAGTTACCGACTAGCAAATACCCTATATACCAATAACCTCTTGCTATCTGCGGCATGTACTTAACCCACCACACCATCACGATCACGATCACGTTTAATCGTTATTTGCACAATATATAACGATTCTTAACAATTAACGATATAATAATATGTTATTTAACTATCGATCACGCATAAATCCCGCACTCAAGTTATATTTAAATGTTGAATACGTTTTGGTTTTTTTGAGCAAGAGAGAGAGAGAGAGAGAGAGTGCATGAGTATGAGTGGTTGAGCAAGCAAAAGAACAAAAAAGAGAGAGAGAGAGCGAGTTTGAGTGTGAGTGTGAGTGTGAGGGAAAGAGACGTCACGTTCACCCCGATTCTTAAAGGTAAATATCAGCTGGTAATTCTGGGAGCAATGCCAGATATGAAACACTCGGAATTTCAGTTGGTATCGACTTTTTTGAATTGCATTTTATCACCAATTGAAAACTAAAAATAAAAAAGAACAAATTACAAAACAAAAACACAAATAATCTCGATATAAAGAACATAAATTGATAATGTATAACAAATATATGTAAGATCGCACCTACGACATGTGGCAATATTGGCTGAACACACAAAAGCAGGTAAAACGAAAATGAAAAGAGAAATAACGAACCACTCGAACACATAACCTCAATAAATCGCCTACGCATTCCCTCAGGTTCCACACCACCCACATTCCCGTCCGTCCGTTGACTTCATTGCAGTTTTTATGTGTGTGTGTGTGTGTGTGTTACTGAGTGTTTTATAAAGCTGTACTAACTGAACAATCCACGGACACATCACCTAAATAACTCTGATTGCTTTTACTACACATATGTACATACACACATGGACATAAACATGGACACACGCACGCACACCCACACAGCTTCGACCTGCCCTTTATGTTGTGTACTAATAAAACGCTTTAAAGCTTCGATATATGATTTGTTATCTACAATATCTAGCATAGTTCGTAGAGGTTTCCCAAGCATCCTTTGCAGACAGATGGATAAAGCAAAAAGTATTTGTAGTTGTAGTTCTATTTGTGCATTCTTGAATCTCTGCAAAGGATGCTAGCGAACTCTTCTATATAGCAATCGTAGCACTAGCTTAAACCATATATGTTATCCAAGTTATGTTTTTAATTATTGTCATCCCACTTTTATTTATTGTTGTGCCGCCTGCAATTTGTATTATCTAGCTAAGTTATTTGATTATGTTTAACTGTTTATTTTTTTTCTAGAATTTAATTTTAATTAATTTATAAACTTAATTGTATGATTTAATTTATAATTTCCGTTGTACTTATGATTTCCTTAATGTACTGTTTGTATTCTTCTTAATTTGTTTAGTTTAATTTCGTTTACCCGTTATATTCGTAAACACAAGAGAGAAAGAGAGTACCTTATATTGTCGTTAGCTTATCTTTATCTGCAGCATTGATTAATCTCAATTTGTAAATGTGAGCGATTTTAAACGATTTGACGCACTCACTTTGCAATTGGAGATTGCTCGAGATTGCAGCATGTGCCACATTCTGTACAGAACAGATCCCACTATAATGCTCTACTATACTATACATACTACGTATCCGTATGCCTGTGTAACACACAAATTGTTTTCTTTACTCCTGACACACACACACACAGACACAGACACACACACACACACACACACGCATCGTTATGCCTGTGCCTGAATAGTAGTATAATACAGATACAGAATACAATATATACACACGCTCTCACACACACACATATAAAACATACTACCTATACTCGTATGTACGCTATATATATGATCTAAAATATAATATATAAAGATCTCTGTTGCTGTCGTTGTTGTTGTTCTCTGCCCGTTCTTTAGTTTTGCAATTTGCTATGATTTTCTTTTTTTTTATTTTATTTTGATTACGCATACACTTGCCAAACAGAAGCCAAGAACTGACTGACCAACTGACCAAACGAACATATCGATCGTAGACCGTAACGTAACGTAGACCTGTATTAGGGTCGCAGAAGTAAATCTAGCCACAAGTCACAGCCTATCGCAAGTGTCGCCACCGAGTCGCAACCAGTAACCTGCAACCTGCAACATGCAACCTGCAACCCACAATCAACCTGCATCAATCAGCGTCTGTACGGTTGAGTATTACATCAGGTACTGGTGTGCCATTTAACCAACAACCAGTACTTATGTCATACTACGCCGTGCAGTGGTCGCACTAACCGCATGCTACGCCCAACGAAAACCGCGTTAATCCGTATCTTAACTCTAAGTCTAGTTATAGTTGAAGATGATCGGCGTCTCTTTATATAATGATAACATATGTACATAGTATATGTAAACACCCAGAGTTATGCATATGTATTTGATGCACATCTGACACATCTGATTTCATATTTTTTTGGGCACAGTGGACACCCTGAAGGATGGCAATTTGAAGCTGGAGCAGAGGCTCAGCAGCAGCGAGTCCAGCCAGACGGACAAGATTGACAAGAGTCTTATCAAGAGCCTGCTCATCGGTTATGTGGTTAGCGGCCATGCGGGTGATAAGCAGCAGGTGCTGCGCATGATATCTTCCGTGCTGGACTTCAATGCACAGGAAGCCGACAAGGTGGGCCTCAACAAGCCGCAAAACAGTTGGCTGGGCAGCATTTTGGGCAGCGCCAGCAACGCTGTTTCTGCTCCGGGTACTGGTGAGCAACAACAATATGGAAATGAATAACATTTAAAGTAATAACTAATCTTGATCTCCATCTATGCCAGGCAATGACAATTTGCTGCAGGCCTTTGTGCAATTCCTGGAGCAAGAATCGCAACCGCAATCGAACACTCAGACACGGCCCACATTGCTGAGTATGGGCAAACAGCTGGAGGCATCGCCTACGTCAAGTGTTTCCACAGCGTCGGCAACTGACGCAAGAGGAGGTGGAGGAGCAGCAGCGGCAGCAGCAACAGCAGGAGAAGGAGCAATTGCCACTATTCCAGCAGCTGCAAATGTAGTAGGGGCTGCAGTTGGTGGTGGTGAACAGGAAGGAGCACGTGGCACAACGACGGCGACGCCAGTAACGCCAACTCCGCCGATGCAGTCGCTTCTAATGAGCAGCAACGAATTTGTGCCGACACGTAACTCCAGCTCGATATTGAAGGATATTCTCAGCGATTCCTGATTATAATAGGAAAGCCTGAAATTGTGTTTGTCGTCTATGTGAATAACGTGCATATTTGTTTTTTTTTTTTCTATGTTTCCTTTGTCTCCTCTCAATTAAACTTCACATTTTTGATAGTTGTATACCAAGAAGTGCAATGGAAGCCCTTGTCTATTCCTCATGTAATCAACTTCATGCTTGTGAGCTCTATTCCTACTCCCCCCTACTCGTATGTTAACTGTAAATATGTAATATGCAATATGATAATGTCATCGCAGGTGTCTGCGACCGCCTTAATAGCAGCTCGCCAAGCATCAGCAGCAGCAGCTGCTGAAAATAAAATTATCAGAATATAAATAAACTAAATAAATCAAATGTTTTTATTTCAAATGTGTAGATTTTAATTGGAAAGTGGCATTCTTCCCAGATACTAGTACACTTCCTAGATATTATAGTTTTTCGAAAAAAAAAATTATATCCTTCCTGGATATTACTGTGTTTTGAAATTAACAAAACGGATATATGTACTTCCTAGATATTATTGTTTTTCGATAAAAAAAACAGGTATCCTTCCTAGTATTTTGCGAGAAAACATATATAGTATATTAGATATTCGAACTCTTTAACGTATCGAACACAGAAAGCGGCTCCACGCGCTTTACCTTGCACTTGGAGTAAACGGGTTTGTCAATCTAATCAAAATAAAAGACACATTTATAGTGAATATTGTAATTAATAAAATTTGCATATTCACACCTGTGTTTTCTGCTTGGGGTGATAATTAGGAGATGTGTCTCCATCGTCGGTATCAGTTTTCCAGTCGGACTCATACATCGGGTAAGGTGCAGACCGCTTATGTGTTTTTTTGAGACGCTTGCCTTCTGCAGCGGCAACAGAACTTACGATCTTTGATGGCAGTGAGTGCACCTCTCCCGGTTTTGTGGCGTTCTCGTGTCCCTTCTCCTTGCCACTCACCACAACGTCACCAATACAGGTTATTTTCTGATTTAGTTCCATTATGACAGTCTTAATGAACAAGCAAGAATAAGCAGCTGGAACAAAAGGTGATGGTGGATACTCACATTCTTTTCCATCTCCAAATCAAAATATTTCTTATTCCAAGCGGCAATCTCTTCTTCCCTCTGCTTCACTGCGTCAAGGAGCTTGGTTAATTGTATCTGAAATAGGAAAGAAACTTCAACAAATGTACATTGTTTGTATTGGGCTTCCGCTCACCTCATGAACTTCATTCTGGCCCTTCATCTGTTCTGCCAAATTCTTTTTATCAGCCGTCAACTGATTGATCATATCCAAATGCTTGTGTTCTAATTCATCCCACTTGTTTCTTGATTCTGTCATTAGTTCTTCCTGCTTATTCAGTTTTTGCTGAGCTTCTACATCGCTCTGGATAATTTTAGCATTAAGCTCCTCGTTGGCCGCTTTGAGTTCTGCAATTAAAGCTTGTTGACGTTTTACATCAACCTCAAAGACTGCCTTCAAATCAGCAAGAGTGACTTGCAGTTCATCAATCTTTGCCTGTTTTATCTCAATGGAGCTCTCAAGGCGTCTTGCTGCATCTGACGACTCAATCGTGAAGTTATGTTGTTGCTGCTGTAGCTCAACGTTTTGCTTCTCGCACTCCTGAAGTTTTTGTTCCCATTGCTGCAATGCATCCTCAAGCTGAACTTTGCTCTTCATTTCCTGATCGAGCGAGACACATAATTCCTGTATCTTGGCCTTTAGACTTGCTTGTGCCTTTTGTGAGATGAATAATCAGAGATAAGGAAGAATATCAATATAGAGATATTCCACACTATGCAGTATTAACTTTTCACCTTGTCAAACTGGGACTGTAGTTCATGTGTCTGCTCTAGTTGCTGGGTCCTTTCTTTTTCTAAGCCAGCTTGCAGCTCAGCTGTACGTTCCTGCAGCTTTGTCAGTTCCAGTTGAAGTTCAGTCATCTGTATTTCCTTCTTCTGTACAATGGCTTTATATTGAGCCATTTCCCTTAGGTAACCCTCTTCCTTTGATGTCAACTGAAAAGGTTAATCAAATATACATTCGTTTTTTCAGAAATATGATAGAGGGACAGCCTTTAATAAGAACCTCATTTAACAGCTCCTCATTTCGTTTCTGCTGCGTCAAAATTTCAGTTTTCTGTTTGTTCATCTGAAGATCCAGTTTTTTGATTTTCTGGTCATAATCAACCTCCAATGAAACGTACTTTCCATATACCATAGCATTCTTCTCGTTGAGCAATTGATTAGTCTGAGTGAGTTCGCTGTTCTGAGAATTTAACTCTTGAATTTTCCGTTCTGTTTCCTTCAACCTAAATGAAAACCACGCATTATTAAAAACCGTTACAAGTAGTAGTAAAGGTCCGTATTTAGTTGAGTTACAGTCTGTCAAGTAACTCTTTACACATATGTATGTATGTATGTACATTACATTAACCTGTGCATTTTAGTAAAGAGTTACTCTTTACACATACAGTGAGTCAAGTAACTTATTACACTGTATGTACATGTTAATGTTATGTACATACATATGTGTAAAGGGTTTCTTGACATACTGTGTATGTTCACGTAGTTCAGATCTTACTTTTTCTTTAGCTGCTCTATTTCTTGATTTCGATCGATTAATGAAAGATTCATTGTTTGCACTTTTTCTTCATAACTTTTTGACATTTTGTCAAAATATTCTGTGGATATCTTCTGGTATTTAATAACATTTTTCAGCACATTGTCAGGGCTCGTTGGATCACCCCGACTTGCCTTTAGTGCACGATCGGTTTCTTTCGTTTGCGGTTTCGGCATATTTCATCGATCTGGTCATTGTTCAATAGAAACATTATTAACACAAATATGATAATTATACATTATTTTACACTAAAATGCGTGTTTATTATTATTTTACCTGATTTGCCGTAGATGTCTTCAAATTTGTATAACGCAGTCAATTTGTAACTTGTAACGGTGAATTAACAATGGCGTCGTAGAGTTGCCGGATGTGCACATTCGTTTAAAGCGACTACAGTGCTGCCATATATCGATAATAGATAGGCATGACGCCATTAATAAATATCGGATAATAATTTGTACTAATATTATAATACAATATATAATATACATGATATTTATTATTTAAAACAGTTCCATCAATTGTCATTGCGCCCCGGAAAGAGCAATCGTGCCCACTTCTAGTTTAGTAGTATCAATCTATCCGGAAAATCATATCGTCATTGACTAAAACATCAATAGGCACCTTTATTTTATGGTACGCTTCGAGTGAATATTTCACAACGAATTTAGTTTGTTTCGAGGCAGACCTGAAATAACATAAATTGTTTAAATTAATGTTACTCACAAAACAAATTGAACGCAAAAAAAATTTAACTTGTGTATCAACCGTTTTGGTATTTTAAAAAACCACAATTCGCGGAAAATACCCAACTGTGCTTGGGCACACTGTTGCTGAAAACAAAACAATTATTCTACAAGGTGAGGTTACACGTAATTATATCGAATAATTCGGGTCTGATAATTGATTCTTTCCAGGCAAAGACCCCAGCAAAATGGTTTGCGTGCCCTGCTTCATCATTCCTCTATTGCTTTTTATCTGGCACAAGTTTGTGCAGCCGATATTTCTACGTTATTGGAATCCCTGGGCCGTGAAGGATGCACAGGGCAATGTAATCAATAAGGAGCCTGAATTCCCTTTCGAATGCAAAGGCGGAGTCTGTCCATTTAAAAGTGACAGCAAACAAAATACAGCAAATGCTGGTGGCGATGACACTGATCTCTCTCAAGAGACAAAACCATCTACCTCTGAAGGGTCCAACATGCAGGTCGAATCTAAAAAAAAGATTTAGTACTTGTCTTGCTAGGTCTTATCGGATTTAAAATAGAATATTGGTTACCTAAGATCAAATGCGGGCATTATTACAGGTACCGTTTGCGGGCCTTGTTGTGATTATTACCTATGTAAAGAGCAGCAACAAATTACGCTTAACGATAAGGTTAATCAAAGATATACATACATTAAATATAACGACGGATGTTTGAGTATTTACACGATAATCATAATTAATCTGGACAACAAATTGTTAGCAAATTTAAATTTATACAACTAAAATAAAAAATCGATTTGTACATCACACATTTTGCACAGTTTTCATTGAGAGAGTCTTAACGAACCAAAGAATAGTTCAGCTTATAATCTGCAATGCCATTAAAACAATTATATTTAAATGTTCTCATTTTATATTAGCAAGAAAGGCTTTAACTCGATTACAAATTGGCGTTCTTAACGATCCAGTCACGGTGGTAGAAGACCTTGGCATAGCCGTCGGGATTGGTGCTGCCACAGCCGCCAATGACGAATCCGAGGACGCCCACGAGCTCACCGTTGAGAATGGCCGGCCCCCAGAGTCTCCGTTGCAGGCACCGTTGGCCTCCGTGTGGGCCAGGCAGACAAGACTGCTGGTGAACATGAAGATGGAGCTGATGCAGCTGTTCTTAGACATTGAGCTGAGCGTGATCCCATCCAGAGATGAGCACCTCGCTGCCAACTGGCGTGTCCGAACTGGCGCTTATTGTTGCCGAGTAGCTAAGCACATCCTCGAGCACCAGCACTGGTGCTGGACACCTTGGACACCTTGCTGATAGCCCCACCGCTCAGACGATCCATGGAACCAGCACGAATGCTCAGCAGGCTGGCCGATGTGCTGTGAATATCAATACATATGTTGAACCAGTTTCATTACTCAGTCTATATAGCGTTACTTACACCTTGTAGCCGCCATCGCTGGTCTCGCTGGTGACACAGTGGGCTGCCGTCAGGATTATCTGTGGTGCAATGATGCTGCCGCCGCAGATGTGTGAGCTGTATTGCCGCAACGAAACCTGATGAGGGAATTGCCCTTTCTGGGCATCTGCTCCGCCCACAATGCGTCCTTCCAGCTGCGAGCTATAGGGCGCAGCCGTGGCCAGAGAGACAGCGGCAAAGGCAACTAGGAGACGAGCAAAATTGGCTAATATTGAAGTCGGCTGATGATCCTAAACTGACCAGCGCTGAGCTTTTTATACCCAACTCGAGGGCCCAACAAAAATCTTATCAATGACATCGATTAGCTCGAGTTGCTGCAGATTATGGATGACACTAATATATGGACACCGACGACTTCCTCAGGAGAAATCTCACCCGATCATAAAGTAACCCTTATCGAGGGATTCGTCCACTGTCATAAAATCGCGTTCAATTGCAGAACTTGATTTGTGATAATAGAACTATGGGAAAATACATTCCCATCAATGTAACTCCCATCAATGTAATTACTAAATCAAAATTCCCATCGATTTTTATGATGATAAAATATAATACAGAACCCCTCGCCAGAAAAGAATTGAACTGCACTTGGTTTTTTAAAATAATTATTTAATATTTATTATGTCAAAAAAATTTGCATTTGCATGTTTCGTTCGCTGTTTAAGTTAGGACAACAAAAAATTGTACAATTTATACATTAAAATTAGGAAAGGATCGCAGAACAACTTCGAAAAAAAAAGTAGAACAAAAGTATTAGGCATAATTTGCGTTAACAGAATGAATTAGCGTGTGAAAAACGCGATTACAAAATGTGTGTGTTCTGGCAAATATTTTTTGAAAAAATATATTTAGATCTCTCACTTAAAATCGTACTTCGCCTAATGCCTAACTAAAAAAATAAACTTTGCGTCTTTTATGGTTTTCTTTCGTTCTTTTTTTCGTGATCGGAAAGTGAATTTGTTGTCATTTTCTACTTCCAACTTAAATTGAAACAATAATGAGAATCTTTTTACAATTTATACTTAAGCTATATGTATATGTTTATCTATATCGATATAGATTTATATGTAGAATTACATAAAAAGTGTAAATTAAAAAAAATTCATATAGTTGTGCAGAATGTTTTGTTTTTTTTTTTTGTTTTGTTTTGTTGTGTTCGTTTTAGTTTTAGTTTTCGTTTGTCTTGTCTTTTATTTTGTTTTGTTGTGTTTGTGGTTTTTAAAATCATAGGATCATATGCTAACAATTTTGTTTATATAAGCACTTCAGTTTCGAAACTAACAGCTAAACATTTGTAATAATTATGCGATTCTCGTGTTGGAGAATCGTTTTAAAACTTAAACGGTAGAACGTAGTCAATGCTAAAGTCTACTGATATTTATCGTTATTACTTTAGTCCGTATGCGTATGCCTAGAAAAACGTTGGCCGACAATTACAGACTACAGTTACTACAAGTACAGATTATAGATTACAATTACAGATACAAATACAGTTGCATAATAATTATAATTATGATAATAATATTAATAATAATATGAATAATTTGCGCTAATTGTAATGGGTTCTTTTTACTGGAAGCAGTGAAACGTTTTCGCTGTATTTGCAAAAAAAATCTATAAAAATTATGAATATTATTCTCGTTTCTTCTCCTCGTTCGCTCTCTTTCTCTCTCTCTTTCATTCTTTCTTTCGTTTCGGTTAAACTTTTCAATTTGCGCGCGAAATATTTATTTTAAAACCTTTGCAAACTGCTCACTAACTACTTAAAATGATACATATATAGTATATTTCTATATATTCGATTCAACATATATATCTGTGTGTATATACGATATAGATGATTTCAACGCGCACTGTACAACAAATACTTAAGTTAATTCTTTTAAATTACTACAATAATTACGATGTGTCTTTTGTTTTAAATTAAAGCTTATGGGCTAATCAAAAAAAAAATGTGGATGAGGTTAGAGGAGGGACGAAGGAGGAAATGGGACGGGGACGGGGACAGTGACGGGGAAGGGGGTAGGTTGTAGGTGGTAGGGGCTGGGTTGGGATTGATTAAAAGTCATTAACTCGCAGTTGGGCGCTCTTTGAGTGCCCACACCTTCTCCACTGCAGCTGCTGAGGCTGCTGCTGCTGCTGGTCCAGCTTGGCTCTCTCGACTTCATCGTCTTCCACATTACGTGCGCTTTTGTCAAATGTAAATGGCCTCGGATCCCTTGTTGGCCTGATGTCCACCCGAAATGTACAGATTGTTGGCCGCCGGCGATTGCACACCCTCGGACCAATCCGAGTTGCTGCGCGGCGACGAGGATGACCAATGGCCTGGAGATTCCGGCGATGGCGTCGGATAGCTGTCCAGCGTCTGCACCAGATGCTGCGGCGTATGGCCACCGGAATGCTGGCTAGGCGGCGTTAGGTACTGGTAGAAGGCCTGATTGTGTTGCGACGATGGCGACAACATGTTGGTCGACGGCGATGAGCCCGACATAGAACTTTGTATCGAAGGCGGATTCATTTGACCCGAGTGAAATGAGTCTGCGAAAGGAGAAGGAGAATGAGTATTCGATTGATCGGTAATGTCATCTGACTTGCACTTACCCGGAGATCCACAAAATCCATTCAAGTCCAAACCGGCTGAACCGAACTCAAGGCCTCCAATAGCTTGTTGCTGCTGCTGTTGTTGCTGCTGCTGCTGTTGCTGCTGTTGCTGCTGCTGTTGCTGCTGCTGCTGTTGCTGCTGCTGCTGCTGTTGTTGCTGCTGCTGCTGCTGTTGTTGTTGCTGCTGCTGTTGCTGCATTTGTGGGGACAACGATTGCATTATTGCACTGCTTTTTGCATTATTGGAGGACTGTGGAGCCAGCATGATGCCCATGTCGCTGCCCGTGGGCGATATGATGCCCAGGCTAACGGGCGAACTCTGGGGTCCTCCACCCAGCAGACTGTTCAGATTGCTACCGAATTGCTTTTGCTGTGTGGCATGCCTCATTGCCTGAATGTGCGTCGGCGATGTGGGCAAACTGGGCCGCGACTTGGCCGGCGAAGGTGAACCTGATGAAAGGAGAAAGATGCGAATTTTAGAATTTAGTATACCTCCGATTGTGTTGTGCTCTTCATTTGCAACTTACCCAAATAGGCGTGTGGCGACAAAGCCAAACTGCTCTGCACCGAATGGGGTGGCGACTGATTCGAATAGGGCGGACTGAGTCCCTGCTCGTGCCCGCCATTGACCATTCCGGGGCCAAGGCCGCACATTGTACCTCGTCCGCCGCCCATGCCAAGCGCCTGGCCGTTCAGCAACTCCTGTTGAAATGGCGAGCCCATCGAGTAGCCATAGTTGTCCAGCTTGATCATGTCCAGCCCGTTGCCCGGCAGCGATTGCAATGACTGTGCGTTCTGCAAAGGAATAAGGAGTATTAATGATAAATCTGTTGAGAGGAAGAGCGTGTTGCTCCGTGTTGCTCTGGCTACATACCTTGATGCAATCCTCATAGCTCGGCGGCTGTTTGGTCCCGTTGTTGTTGTTCGGTGGCGCTGCCATGGCATTCGAGTACATTGAGCTCGTGTCGTACGGACTGGGCAGATTCACCAGATTTCCGTTGACGTTGACGTTGCCGTTGCCGTTGCCGCCGGCTGTCGCCGCATTCTGTTGCTGCTGTGGCGGTGGTGGCGAGTCCAGATCCTGGCATTGATTCGACGCTGATGTTGCCGCCGCTGCTGCTGCTGCTGCTGATGCCGCTGCTGCTGCCGCCGCTGCACTGAGCAATTGGGCGGCATTCAGGCCGTTGTTCCCCCCGCTGCCGCCATTCATGGCCTTTTTTGAGGCCGTGTTGTTGCTGCTGCTGTTGTTCGCATTGTTTGCGTTGCTGCTGCTGTTGTTGTTGTTGTTGCTGTTGCTGTTGCTGTTGCTGTTGGCCTTTTTTGAGCTCGCCTTGCGTCGCAAGCTGCCCATATTGCCAGCAACATTTGCTGCACCAGCATCGAGTCCATTGTCGGGACTGTTGCCCTCGATAAGTTTTGCCTTCTTGGCCGCCTTCTGTTTGGCCGCTTGGCTGCTCTGTTTGCCCGCTGCACCGCCGGCCGCGATCACAGTCGGTTGTGTGATCAACTGCGGCTGCTGACCCGGTGGCGGTGAGCCGATCATCGCCTGCGGCGTCATGCTTATCATTTGCGGCGAGCGTGGCACATGCTCGTCCAGCAGCCGCACAATATCGTGATGCAATCGCTCGCTGGCCACGTCGCGTGGCAGACGATCCATGTGATCGGTGATCTCGCGATTGGCAAAGTTATCCAGCAGCGCCTTGCACGCCTCGTAGCTGCCCTCGCGTGCGGCCAGGAACAGCGGCGTCTCATCCTTATCGTCCTGTGCGTCGCGGTTCGCATGATGCATCAACAGAATGTTCACCGCCTCCGTGTTGTTCACAGCTGCAGCCCAATGTAGAGCCGTCTTGCCGGAGTTGTCCGCAGCATTGATGTCCGCATCCGCTGTGATCAGATCCTCGACCATGCCCTCAATTGCCAGCCGAGCGGCCAGTATGAGGGGCGTGGTCCCGTCATGCATGCGTGCATTCAAATTGGTGGCACGATTGCGCAGCAATATCTGAAAGACGCCCATGGCATCTGCCGCGACAGCAGCATGGAGTGGTGTCCGTCCAGTGTTATCCTGACAATTGGCATCGGCGCCGGCATCGAGCAGTCGCTTAGCGGCATCTGCGCGAGCATAACGTGCTGCCAAGTGGAGTGAAGTCTCTCCCGTCTTGTCCATGGTGGCATTCAGCTCGGCTCCCTGGGCCAACAGATCCGAGATCACCTGCGCCGTGCTATCCTCGTTGTTCTCAATATCCTCGCCACTGTCCAAGCCGCCGCCACGGACGGCAGCAATCATCAGTGGGGTGAGACCACAGGGACCGCGTGCATCCACATCGTGTTTGCCACCATCCTGGTGTGCCGGCGGTGTCATTATCGCACGCACATCTGCCACATCCAGATGCGCCTGTGACCAGACACGCTGATCTGCCTCCTCGTACTCACTGACCATCGTGTGATCGCTGGCATAGCCCACACTGGCCAAGCCCGCCACACTGCCGCCTCCCAGGCCACCCAAGCCGGCCAAGCCAGCGGAGGTGAGTTGATCGCCACGTTGACGCTTTGCTTGCGGCATATCGGACTCATCATCGGACCAATGACTGCCACCGCCAACGCCGCCACCAACTGCCATGCCAGGGGGCAATTGATGTCCCTGCGCCTGGCCCAGACCCACTTGCTTGTTCAGATTACGCATCTCCTGGCCATGGGGATCGCGACGACGACGTGAGATGACCGCTGCGGCGGGTGCACGGAAGCCCTCGGGGAACCAGGTGACACCATGTGCCCGCTTGCGCTGCGTGCTCACAACCATGCCAAAGAAGGCCAACGCAATGATGACCAGAATGACGCCAGTGATGACATACTTGACATTGGCTGGTGCCTCCACGCCCTCACCCTCGCCGGGGCTCTGCACACCGCGCACACTGTAGATGGGATAACGATTGGCGAACGTGTGCTTTGACGCCGATGCGGCAAGGAACTCAGCTGCCTCGGCGGCACGATTGAAACACTCGGAGCACTTGCGATTATCGATCTCCAGATAGATCTGTATACCCGTCTGTCCATTGCGCTGTGTGTACAAGATCTTGTGCTTGCGCCCGAATTCCGAATCCTGTATATCGGGCATCCGTGATGCACCCTTCCAGCTGAAGATCATGTCATTGCCGAGGGCATCCTTCTTGACACGCACCGTGGTGCGAAGGACGTGACTCATCTCACGCAAGAACTGCGCCTGCTGTGCCCGGAATTGTCGCATATCCATCAGCATGACCACCGACATGGCACCCTCGGCCAGTTGAGAGGATTGATCGGCCTTCTCGCAGTCCAAACCATCCCAGCTGCACTCCGCATTGTTGCATCCATAGTCACAGTAGCCATCCCCGTAATGCTTCTGGCAGTAGGCATCGTAAATGGGCGCACAACGCTTCAGCTTCTGTTCACAGTCGCGTCCATCGTAGAGGCATGCCGCCGTGTTGCACTCCTCATTGCATTCGCCGTCCATGAAGACGCGCCAGCACTGTGGCGCCGTGCAATTGGCCCACGGATTGATGCCCAGCGAGCAATCGTTGCCATCAAAGTTGCACGCGTACGTGTTGCACTCCTGATTGCACACCCCGTTGCCCTGCTTCTCCGGGCAGCCCCGTGTCTCGCACATCTTGCGCTGCTGCTCCAAGTCCGCATCGTACTTGCCACCTGCAATGCTGCCAGCACCGCCGACGCCATTTGCATTGCCATTGGCCACACTGGAGCCGACATAGCTTGGATCATAGATCTCACAACGTTTGCCCGTCCATTTGCTTGGGCAGAGGCACTCATAGTCCCCAAGGAGATTCTCACAGGCGGCACCTTGCAGGCAAGGATTGGGCTGGCATTCATCCATGGTGTCCACCTCACAATGTCGTCCCGATGTGCCGCTGGCGCATTCACAGCGATACCCGCCGGCATCGTCCACAATGCACATGCCCGCCTGGCAGGGATTCGAGTCACAGTCCTGTCCACTGTACTCACAGTTCTTGCCATAGTAACCCTCCGCACAGACACAGTGGTGTCCACTCTGCTTGGTGCTGCAGACGCCGCCATTCTGGCACGGCGACTGTGCACAGAAGTTCACCTTGTGCTCACAGTGGCGTCCCATGTGTCCAGGTCGGCAATTGCAATGATAATTGTTCACCAATTGCACGCAGTCCAAGGTGCCTGCATTGGAGCAGGGATTACTGAGGCACTCATTGATGTCACCCTCACAGCGTGCACCCACAAAACCAGGTGGGCACGAGCACTCGAATCCGCCGACACGATCAATGCAGCTACCATTGTTGTGGCATGCCCCAGGCACACAATCATCATGATTCAGTTCGCAAATGATGCCCAGTGTGCCGGGCGGGCAGCTGCAGCTAAAACCCTGCACAAGGTCATGGCATGTGCCGCCATTCTGGCAAGGATTCGGTGCACAATCATCGATGTTCAATTCACAGTTCTGTCCCTGGAAGCCCTGACGACAATGGCACTCATAGGCGCCCACCAGATCCCGACAGGTGCCTCCGTTCTGGCAAGGCTGTGAGGCGCACTCGTCAATGTCCTGCTGGCAATAGCTGCCCGCATAGCCCTGACTGCAGTAGCAGACGTGACTGTTGAGATGATTCTTGCACGTGCCATTGTTGCACAGCTGCTTCACCGTCAGTCCCTTCCGCTGTGCTGCATCCTGGCAACTGATTGTCTGCACATCGCACAACTTTCCCGTCCAGCCCGCAGCGCATTTGCAATTAAATTGATGCTTCAGTTGGCTACAACTTGCTCCATTCTCACATGGCGATTGGGCACACCAGTCCACATAGTCGGAGCATTGTTTGCCCGTAAATCCGCTGGGGCAGTGGCAAGTGTACTCGTCCCGCTGCTCGTGGCAAGTGCCGCCATTGAGGCAAGGCGCCGAGTCACATTTGTTCAGCTTATATTGACAATTTGCCCCACTGTATCCAGGCAGGCAACTGCAATTGTAACCATTGATGCCGTCCACACAACTGCCTCCATTCAGGCACGAGCTCTCCGTACAATCCTCATCGTTTGTCTGGCAATTGATGCCACTGAATCCCAGTGGGCAGGTGCAGGTGTAACTGTTCACATATTGGCGACATGTGGCTCCATTCTGGCAGGGCATGCTCAGGCACTCATTGATGTCCGTCTCGCAGTGCTTGCCATCGAAACCATCGACACAGAGGCACGAGTAGTCACCAATCCCGTCCAGACAAGTGCCACCATTCTGGCAAGGGAACGAGGCGCAATCATCGGTATTGATGGCACAATCCCTGCCCTCGTAACCCTTTGTGCACAGGCAACGATACGAGCCGGGCACATTGAGACAACTGGCGCCATTGCGACACGGCGAACTGAAGGCACATTCATCGATATCCTCATCGCAGTAGCGTCCCGTGTAGCCCAGTTTGCAGGTGCATGCGAAATCCAAGAAATTCGGACTAGGCGTGCACTTGGCCTCGTTCCGACAACGATTGCTGGCACACGGATCCAATTGGCTCTCGCAGTTGAGGCCCGTGAAGGGCACCTTGCAGACGCACTTGTATCCATTGACCTTGTCAATGCAGGTTCCCCCATTGGCACAGGGATTGCTCAGGCAATCATCGATGTTCGTCTCACACTTGTGGCCCGTGTAGCCGGGCATGCATTGGCAGCTGAAGGCATTGAGTTTGTCAAAGCAACTGCCTCCATGCTGGCAGGGATTGCTGGCGCACTCATCAATGTCGATCTCGCAACGTTTGCCATTATAGCCTGGTGGACAGTGGCAGATGTAATCGTTGATGCCATCCTCGCAGCTGCCGTCGTTGACACACGGACTCGACGCACACTCGTCCACATCGCTGAGGCAGCGTGCATCGTAGAATCCTCGGGGGCACTCGCACTTGAACCCATTGATCAGATCCATGCAGACGCCGTTGTTGGCACAGGGATTGCTCGCACACTCGTTGATATTCAGCTCACAGTGCTGTCCCGTGAAGCCAGGCACGCAGTTGCACGAGTACGAGTTGATGCCATCGATGCAACTGGCCCCGTTGTTGCACGGATTGCTGTGGCACTCATTCACATTGATCTCACAGTTCTTGCCACTGGTGCCGGGCAGACAGTGGCAGATGTAGCTGCCCACACGATCGACGCAGTGTCCGTTGAACTGGCAGGGATTCGATTCGCATTCGTTGATCTGCTTCTGGCACAGATAGTCGGTGAAGCCAGGATCACACAGGCACTTGAAGCTATTGTCGCCATCGATGCACTTGCCCCGATGGCACGGACTCGAATCGCAGTCATTGATGTTGATCTCGCAGCTGGCACCAGTGTAGCCGGGCGGGCACTCGCAGCTGTAGCCCGCAATGGAGTCGTGGCAGATGCCATTGTTGCGGCACGGCTGAGACTGGCAATCATCGATGTTGATCTGGCAACGTGCTCCCGTGAATCCCAGGGCACAGCTGCATTTGAAGCCGTTAATCTTGTCGTGGCAGGTGCCATCGTTCAGGCATGGATTCGATTGGCACTCATCGATATCGATCTCACACTGAGTGCCGGTGAAGCCGGGCATGCAGACGCAACGGAAGGTGCCCGGATCGTCCAGGCAGCTGCCCTCGTTCTGGCACGGATGTGATTCGCACTCATTGATGTTCGTCTCGCAGCGTGGCCCCGTGAATCCTTGCGAGCAGTTGCACATAAACGATCCTGGGGTATTCACACAGATTCCATTGTGTTCACATGGCGACCCCTGATCACATTCATCGATATCCTCGGAACAATCGACTCCCTTGTACCCAGTGGCACATGAGCACGCGTAGGATCCATTGATGGGACTGGTGTCACAGATGGCATCCGCATGGCAGGGATTCGAGGTGCACGCATCGTCCAGATGACACAGCAGCCCCGTCTTGCCCGCGGTGCAGCGGCAATAGAAGCTACCGACACCATCGATACAGGTGGCTCCGTAAAAACAGGCAGCCTGCACACAATCATCGATATTCTCGCTACAGTCGCTTCCCGCCCAACCGTTCACACAGATGCAACTGTAACTGCCGTGAGTGTTCGTACAGGTCGCTCCGTTCTGGCAGACCGAGGGACGCATTGCACATTCATCGACATCAACGTCACAGTAGCGTCCCGAGAAATTTGGCGGACAATTGCAGCGATACTCGTTGATCCCATCCACGCAGGTGCCACCATTTTGGCACAGATTTCCCGCACAATCATCAATGTTCTCCTCGCAGTTCTTGCCCTCGAAACCTGTAGAGGCAAAACAAATAAAGAAAAGTGGAATTAGTCAAGGTGTTTGTTATAATATCAACTACTTCTATTTATAAATAGTATTTATAAATATTTTATAAATATATAAAAACAAAGTTCGTTTTTTAAGCATAGAAAAGCTAGATCTACAACAAGGAAGAAAGGCTACCTTTGGCATGCCGAAAGTCTTATACTCTTGCAGGTTCTTATCTTCGCAGATTGTTTCAATACTACTTAGTTATTTACTATGGTGCAGAATTTAATGGAATTGTATATATTCAATATTATGTCTCTAAGTTAAGTTATTTGTAAAATCAAAACTGGTCGCAATACAAAAACCTTCATTTCAGCCGATTGTTCCTATGCCAGCTTTATGTTATACTAGTCTGATTTTGATTAAAGTCTATATGCATATTATGTATATAGAAAAAGTTCAATAAAGTACATTTGATTGCAATATCTTGACAAATAATTAAAATAGTTTGTATGACAGCTATACCATATAACTGGCCGACCCGGCTTATTCCGACTTATTTACAGCGTTCAGCAATAAGAAACCCGTGTGCCAAGTTTCCTTGCAATAGCTCTACAACTGAAATGCATATACCCTCTGCAAGGGTATAAAAACAGCTGAATTTTATAGAATTGCAATAAAACAAAACCTGTTTTTATGGATTCTCTGTTAAAAAACAAAGCTAGACAGAGCAATATTTTCGAGCTGACCTGCTAACACTGTTTACAATATTTACAGCTAACAAGCAGGATTAAAAACCTATTTCTGTTTTTTAGTATTCCAAATGGAGAAAAGAAAACCATAAATGGAATCAGCTTAATATAAATAAAAATTATACATAAAAATACTAATTCTGTTGTTAGTATTCCAAATAGAATATTTAAGCCGATTATATAAGTCTTATAACTAGATCGGTTAATAACAGCTTTATTCTTGCAATTCGATGACAGTAAGACAAATTTAAAGTTAGTTAATAGAGCTGTTAAAATGTTAATTTGAAAATATGTATGAGTTCATAAAATGTTTCTTGCAGAGCTGACACACCCGTTACAAATTTCTTTTTAAGTTAATCCAAACATTTCACATGCATGAAGTGCAATAAAATTATTTGAAGATTTTATTACGTTTCTCAACGTTGATCATTTGCATTTTAAAGTACCAAAAATACCAGTACATCATGTAAAACGGTCACACTGTGCGAGCATGTGTACATGTGCATCAGTGTCTGTGTGTGTGTGTGCTCAATGAAGTGCATAAACAGATTTATGGACAACAACACAGCATCATAAAATGCTTCAATAAACGAACGCGTTTACAGCAAAAACAACAATAACAACAACAACAACAACTGGCCTGGGCATGTACAAAAAGTGGTTGCCATGCAATGCGAAGAAGGAGCACAAAGAGCAGACAGCGCTTAAAATA
Organism: Zaprionus vittiger; assembly: GCA_018904025.1. Taxonomy (NCBI): domain Eukaryota; kingdom Metazoa; phylum Arthropoda; class Insecta; order Diptera; family Drosophilidae; genus Zaprionus; species Zaprionus vittiger. The sequence continues at coordinate 3,360,242 of JAEIFQ010001126.1, read as the reverse complement.
TGTATATGCATATGTATGTGTGTGTGTGTGTGAAGAGAAGACAAACACAAACACACCAGCAAATAAAAATATTCGTGTATTGCTTAGGCGGCGGCGCTTGCAGCTGTGTTGCACATGTTTTGGCCGCCAGATGGAGTCAGAGACGAAGAGAGAGGGATAGAGAGAGAGAGACGGACAGAGCGAAAGCAAACGAGAGCGCACAGGTAAACTAAGAACAGCCGGCGCTCTTTTGCTCTCTCAAAAGGTTGCGCCTGCCGCAATGTATACACACATACATACACGCGCACATACTCATACACGTGTTTGTACGTATGTATGTATGTTTGTATGCACAGTCTTCGTCGTCGCGTCGCTGCTGCGCATGCGAAGCGAATGAGCAAACAAAATGCTAAGAAGAAGAGGACGAAGTATAACAGACGCTCGCATGCGCAGTCTGTGTGTGTTGTGTGTGTGTGTGCTGTGCTGTGCCTCTCTCTCTCTCTCTCTCTCTCGCTCTCAGTGTGTGTGTTTGTGTGTGTGTGTACAACACGTCTTTGGTTGTTCTTTCCCACGGTCTCATATCTGGCCAGGCAGCTATCTGAATAGCGCGCCAAGCAAACGAGCGCAACGAGCGTCGTCCACGAGCGCGCTTGCTTCCCCCACCCCCCCTCCGCATGCAGCAACAACAACAGCACAAACAAATGTACACAAAGAGAGGAACCACAGCAACAACAACAATAAAAAAAAAAACGTTGCTTATGCTGCGGCTTCGTCGTTCGGCAGCACTTTGGGTTCGGCTGGAGCTCGGCTGTGGCTCGGCTCGATCGAGTTTTCTACGTTTATGTTGTTTTTGTTGCTGTTGTTGTTGTTGCTGGGCTTTCGGACTTCGACTTTGTTCATTGCGCTTTACTTTGTGCCTCATTCGAGGAATTAAATCGCACTTTATGTTGTCCCCCCTTTCTCCTCTCTCTCTCTGTCTACCTATCTCTCTCTCTAGTTCTCTCTCTCTCTCGCCCACTGTCTATTGATTGCAATGGTAGCGCGCTCTCTTGCGGCTCAGCAACGACGACGACGTCGCTGCTCGCCCACAGCTTATTTTAATGGCTTTTCTTGCTTGGTCGGGTTTTGCTTCGTTTTGGTCTTAATAGAAGGGCCCAACACACACACACACACACACACACACACCCATGCATACACAACTCGCTTGTCCCAGCCGAGTTATTGTTATTGTTGTTGTTGCTGCCGCTGATCGATTTTGTTGTTGTTGCTGCTGCGCACAGTTGGTTTTGGTTTTTTGTCTGTGGGCATTTTTTCATTATTATTATGATTATGTGTGCGTGTGTGTGTGTGTGTGTGTGTGTGCCTGCTTGGGGGACTGGGGACTGCAACTTGTTGCCTGCCCTGAGTGGAGACTGCAGATTGGAGAGTGGCATTTTCAATGCATACTTTTGAAAATAAACCAAGGCAGGGCAGGCAGCAACAACAACAACAACAACAGAGACAACTACGGCATCTGTTGATCTGCTGCACACATGTTTCGCGTAAGGATAGAGAGAGAGGATGCAACAATCGGAGGCGGCGTTACCCAGTCACTTAGTGGCACTTTGAACTCCCTGGCGACTGCTCCAGTGACTCTCAAACCCTGCTAAAGAAGAAGAAGAAGAAGAAGGAGAAGCAGAAGACACTGCCTGCTAAAATGATGCAGCCACCCTATGCAATTTTCCCATTCGCTTTCTCTGTCCTCTCTTTCTCTCTCTTTCTTGGTGTGTGTGCCCATTTAAGACAATTGGGTTGCAACAATTTGCATGAGTTGTTGGTCCGTCGGGTCAATCGACGACCTGCGACAAAATGAACGCAAGAAGCAGCAGCAAAATGCAGCAGCAGAGAAGAAGAATAAGAAGAAGAAGAGAAAGAAGAAAAAGTAGAAGAAGAAGAGCTGAGCTGCAATTAATGCTCGGGCACAACTGGAAATGAAACACGAAATGCAATTTGAATGCAATTTGAGTTAAATTTCATATTATCGATAACTGCAATAACTGTTATCGAGCAATTTGTGTGTGCTGTATGTGTATGTAAGTGTGTGTGTGTGTGTCTCTCTGTGTGTAGAGGTTCTTCTGAGTCATGACTCGCCACGAGCCAAGTGGCGACCCAAGCTGCAGTTACTGCTGCTGCTGCCCACGCGAAGGCAAACTCGTTTGCTAGCTACGCTTTGCCTCACTCCTCCTCTTCCACCTCCTTCTCCCGTCTTCACCTTCCTCACTTTACCTGGCATTATTCATCATTCATCAGCTGCAACTTTTACCCCAAAAGAAAACGCATCCCAACTCGGTTCGCTCTTGCCTTCGCTGCCTTGCTGCCTCATTCTCTACCCTTCCTTTCTATCCTTTCGCTTAGTTTAAGTTACCTTAGTTTAAGTTACCTTATCCCGAGCATCTCTCTCTCTCTCTCTCTCTCTAATCCTTTGCTGACCTAATTACAATTACAAGTAGCAATAGTATTTCAGTTAGGGTATTTGCACTTCGGCTTACTGCACACACACACACACCCGTACACCCGTACACCCGTTTTGGCCCGTTCTTTGTTGTTTATCTTTTTGGCTTTTTGTGAATTGTGCATGACCTCCTTAGGGCGTAACTGCGCTTAAGCATCCCAGCGTGCAGCATCGTCGGTCGTACATACATACATCATCATGACCAGACCCGTGACTGCGAACAACTCTGTGGACAGTGTGGACGGTGTGGACAGTGTGGACTCAATGTGGACTGTGCAGGCCGTGGCTGATTTATTTGTAATTTGCTTGGCCAGCAGAGCAAATTAAGCCAGCGCTCGATTTTGATGCGTTTGACTGAATCGACTTGTCCTGATTGAAGTTGCTGAAGTGGTGAAGAGGGTAGTGAGGACAGAGGAGGGGAAGATGGAGAAGGAGAAGGAGAGGAAGAGGGTGGGGCTGTGGTAGGTAGCTCTGTGCGAGCTGGGCTGGGAAACAAGTTGCAAGCAGCCTTTTGTTATATGGCGGGGCAGCAGCAATGGTAACGGCGATTGTTGCTGCAACTGCAACTGCCATGGCAATTGCGACGGCGACGGCGACGGCGACTGCGGTTTGTGCCGCCCGTTTTGCATAATGAGTGCAGCTCCGCCCCTCCTTCGAACAAAATTCCCATTGGCATCTCCCGCGCTCTCATCGTGATGTCCACAGGGCGCTTCGTGTCGTGTTGTCTTGTGTTGCTAAGACTCGTTTATTGTTGTTGTTGCTGTTGCTGTTGTAATTTGCTCTGTGTTGCCCAACACTGGCACAAAAGGCGTTATAACATTTTCATTGCATTATTGCTTGCGATTTTCTGTTTGCGAATTCCCTTCCATTTTGTTCCCTCGCTTGTCTGTCCGTCTGTCTATTTGTCTCTTCCCCTTCCCCTTGCCATACCACTTGCCTTGCAGAGAGAGAAAGAGAGAGAGAGAGAGAGAGCAGACCGTGTCCATTTCCATTATTACATCGCCTTTGGTCACACTTTCACACGATCAGCTCATTAGAATTTTTGATTGGGCGCAATTAAAATCCAGCTGCAACAGGCCAGAGAGCAGCTCCTCCAGCGCCTTCCAAACTGTACCCCACGTTGCATGCTAACCCTGTGTCGCTGTCACAGTCGCTGCCCCATTGCGACTACTGCAATGCAATGCAAGTCTCCGCTTCAATTGAGCGAATTAAATTGCAACACACACACACACACACACACACACACTCACGCACACTCAGTCATAAATATGTATGTAAAAGTTGGCAATTTACATGCTCAAATTGAATGGGCGACAATTGAATGAACCGTAGTACGAGCGAAGGGCAGGGATCGAGTGAGGGGCGAGGGTAGCAAGAGCAGCGACATTTGACATTCACTTAAAGCGTTGACACTTGGCAGCGATAAATATCGAGTTTGCCGGTTTTATATGCGAAACATTACTTAGATCCGGCAGCCTAAGGAATCCTCGAAAAAAATGCCCTATGAGCACTCACAGGGTGTTCATGCCTGTCATTCTTTATCATCTCTAGTGTAAAGATATCGACAGAACAGCTTAAGCTTTCGTTATCGGCTCTAATAGAAAAACTAATTGATAAACATCAATTTAAACATTACAAAAGTCTTGCAAAAACACAAAGTATCTATCGAATTCAAAGATATTTCAGGCTTATCTAACAATAACTAACATGAATGTCTAGCCTAGTCCATTTCTAGTCTAAAGTTATCGATTATTACAGCAAAATAGAAGGTCTGATCAACTTAACCTATTGCTAACGTTGGGCATTATTACAAATGCATAAAATGATAAATATTATGTGCAATATGACTAACGAACTAAGGGATTATGCTATATTTATGGCGTAATTAAGCAAATATTTTATAAGGGTGTCTACAGACAGAATAACTGACAACCTACTTAACCTATCGATATACACATTTTATTCAACAAATACTAGATAGTTAAGTGTTGATTGATCTAGTTAGAGATACAATCAACAAGCACTTACCACGTGGACACTTGCAGTCGTAGGTGAGTCCGTTGGCGCGACAAATGCCACCGTTCTGGCAGGGCGAGGGCGAGCAGGGCTTGTACTTGGTGTCGCAGTCCTTGCCCGTGTAGCCGGCGGGGCACATGCATCTGCAAAGATGGGAGAATTGCAATAGTAGTAGAAGTAGTTGTAGTTGTAGTGGAATTGTTGCAGTGATGGCAAAACGGTAATTTTGAGCTGGTAGCAGCAGCAACATCTCACACTAGTCAGTGCGACCTCCGTCAGTTAATTGCAACGTGCAGCGTCGTGCAACGTGCAACTTCCGTTTGAGCGAATTGTGTCTGCTGATGGATGGACATGGCGTGCGTCTCATCCAGCAGCACCAGCACCAGCAGCAGCAGCAGCTAGAGCAGCTGGTCTAGCTCAGCTCTAGCCTGAAGTCTAACTCTCTATCGACTACCCCCTCCTCTCTCTCTCTGTCTCTCTCTCTCTTCATCACCCTTCTTCTAGTTTTCTCTCTCTAGTGCACTGCTCTTTGTCTCTCAGCCGCAGAGTCTGTGGCAGGGGCAACCGGTTCTTTGGGGCTGGGGCTACACAGAGGGCCGCCGCCACAATAAACACAGGCAACTCTCGTGTGGTACCACAATGTTGGTAGTGAGTTGTTGTTGCTGTTGTTATTGTTGCTGTTCTTTATTACTATTTCTTCTCCGATTTTTTATGAAGTTTCGTGGCTCTCTTTGATTTCTGTTTGGGCATAATTCTTCTAATTGTTTTGGTTTTATTTTTTATGATATCTTTTAAAACTTAATTTGTTGGAAAACCTAAGTATATTTCTCGAGAACTGAACAAAAAGTATCTGGGCAACTGGTTTGCTGGCCCCACTGTGCCGCAGCTGAGAGCCATAAAAGGCAGCTGGTATTTACCTCGTACCTCTTCCTCCCTCCCCACCATCCCCCCAACGCCACTGTTGCAGTACTCCCCTGCCGCCTTGGGAGCGACTAATTAAGAGCATTAAACGTATTTAATTAAATTAAACAATTAAATGACACAAAACGCTTAAATAGGCAACAGGCCCCGCAATGCCGCAACGCTCTTTAGGGACCTCCCCCTCTCCCACGACTACCCTCTGCTCCCCCCTTGCAGCCTAAACTGGGCAATGAACCAAAACCAAACCAAACGAAACAAAACAAAACAACAAGAAACGGCTACCTTCAGTCGAGGAATCTCTCTCTCTCTCTCTCTCTCTGGGCCCCAAATTACATTTTGAAAATTGCTTCACCTTCGCTTTGGGGCAAAACTAACGAACAGAGAAAAATTCAAAATTGATTTTTGATTGACATGTGAAACTCAGCGGGCCAATGCCCAGAGGCGTCGATCGGAACGAAGGAGGAGGGTGGGCGGTTGGCTACTCATCTGCCGTCGACCCACCGCAGATCGTTGGGCTCGTTGGATCATTAAGTTGGTAGTGAGTGCACTCATCGCGTGTGTGATACTTGTTATGTGTCCAGTCTGAGTGTGCGCGGCTATATTCGAAGAAGTTTACTACTGAATTTGCGAGTGAAGTGAATCATATTCATGAATACACTCACACTCACACACTCAAATTGGTTGTTCTTGGCTTATTCACTTGGTACATCTTGGAATTTGTGAGTTTGAATATGTGAATCATATTCATGAATACACTCACACACTCACTTAGTTATTACTGGCGTATTCACTTGGTACAACTTGGAATTTGTGAGTTTGAATATGTGAATCATATTCATGAATACACTCACACACTCACTTTATAGTTCTCTTAACTTATTAGCAAATTAAATAATTATTTAGTTGCACTCATTTAGTATTCATGAATACACTCACAATTATATGAAAAACACTTTTACTTGTGAGTATCGATTTCAGTTTTAAATTCCCATTCGCGATAACGAATCAGATGAAAAGGGCTATTCAATCAATGTATTCATTCACATATTCATCTGTTTACAGCGCTTTATCATTGGCATAGAACAATATCTATGGACACATGTTTATGCATTCAAATACCCCCTCCCCTTCTCCATTCATTCAAGTATTCATTCATATGTATTCATCATGGCTTAGGCATGACTAAGCTTTCGTATCTCATAGCTGTCTACTAAATTAACGATTTTATTTGCCAAAAACGTTTCCATAACGTTTTATTTACGCATAAACACAATCAAATCACATATCGAATGGGAAATTAATGCGGATCTATCGAAATGCGAATGTGAACAGTGGCAGCCATTAATATCGAACGTGTTCCCCATTGTGTAGGTAAGGAATTTCAAATCACCCAACTACATATTGTATGTACATTGATCTATTCCCGATTGGCAACTGCACTCGACAAATTGTCAATTAGTGATGCGACATAATATCGATATGTTTTTGCTAACTAATTATCGATCGATTGAGAGACAAGAGGAGAGCGCAACGTAACAAGGTAAAACATATGTTCAAATCGCACTCGCTGGTTAAATCAATTTTGTTAGAAGTTGCCGTTTAAGCTTAACAAAAGAGTCTCTCCCCCGGTACGCTTCCGAGTCCCCTTGCCGATCTATCAGGGGCTCTGTGATAATTTGTGTGTTTCAAATTAAAAATGCAAATGATGCTAAACAAAATAATTTAATTTACATCAGCATCAGCAGCGGCAGCAAAGCGAACCAGTTCAGGCACAAGAAACAAAGCGCCGGAAATTTCATTTAGTTTTGGGCCACAACGGGGCAGAGGCTCACCCCGATCGATCGAGTCTATTTTGAATGATCAGTTGTGTGATTTATATGAATAGCTTTCATTGTATATTTTAATTAGAGTGGAAACGTTGCCGCATCGCTTGGCCAATTGGCAATTTGTTGATCAGCATTGGCGAAAATCCATAAAGCATTTTAAGCGATTTAATATGCTAATCTGATGCCCATTGGAAGCCACAACAAAGTCAGACCCCGAATTCGATTTTATAAATTATTAGTTTTAAATTGTCATTAATTTGGCGCACAGCCGCAAAACTGTTTTTTTTTTTTTATATTTTCTTCGATAAATATGCAAATTTAACGATTTGTTTTCTGTTTGGAACAGATCGAAGGGGGGGGACGACAACGAAGACGTGTCTAATCTTTTGTCGAACAAGCAACCAAATTTGCACTTGTCATGCGCTGAATTATGAACCAAATTCTCTCGCATGACACTGGCCCAAAAGTGCTGAACGAACAAATGAGTCGATTAATCGATTTATTGCATGCGATTAATGCAGTTTCAAATCGGGTTTCGCTTGCATCCGCCTTCGAAGCGCGAACGCGCTTAGATCACCAGTGGGACTAACTTCGAATGAGATTACTTTCCATTCACAACTGATCTAGTTAGATCTGAGTTTACAGATTCTTGATATTATTCATTAATAACTTCTTCTTGTCTTCTTTTACTGATATTTGATATGCTACTTTGGATAGAATACGGTTTCGGTATCGGTATCGGTTTCTACTTACTGATAGGAGCCATGCGTGTTGACACAGGTGCCGCCATATTGGCAGGGATTCGATTGACACTCTTCGACATCCTCGGAACAGGTGTGACCGGTGAAGCCGGGCGGGCAGTTGCAACTGAAGCTGCTGCTTCCCGCTAGAGCGGAGCAGGTGCCCCCGTTGCGGCATGGTGAACTGGCGCACAGATTCTGTGTCTGGCAGTGATCGCCTGTGGATGATGAAGGAGAATCGATTGGTAAATTTGATTAGTGGACGATCGAGTTTATTGTTTGTATGTCTGTGTGTGTGTGTGTGTGTGTGTTTGCAACTTACCCGTATAACCATTGGCACAAATGCAGCTGTAATCCTGCAACGTTTTTAGCTGACAAGTGCCGCCGTTGTAGCAACGCGCCTGATCGCAGGCATTGGCCACAGCAATCTCGCATAGCGACTCCTCAAACCCAAGCGGGCACAGGCATGAGATACCGGGGCGACCGTTCCGAAAGGCCACCTGACAGGTGCCGCCATTCTGGCAGCGTCCGTGGCCCGTCAGGCAGGGATTCCGATGTTCACAGTAGTCGCCAACATAGCGTGTATCGCAACTGCAAATGGAAAAGAGAGATACGAAATTGAGAGAGATATGTAGATGCCAGATATCTATGTGCATGTATGTCTATCTCTGCATGTCTCTATGTGTGTGTGTGTGTGTGTGTGTGCGATTTGCAGATATCGAATGCACACACTTGCTATCTGTTTTATGAGCTCGTCGTCGTCGTCGTCGTCGTCGTCGCCGCTCGATCCCAAGTCGGCGGCAGATTTGTGTCTATCGATAAAGCGGCAAAAGTGTTAAAGGCAGCCTGACAAACTGACAAACTTGCCTCATTTCCGTTACGTACGAATAAATGGGGGCTACCAAAAGTGACTTTCACAGATCGATCGCATAGATCGTGGCATAGATCGTGGCATTAACACCTGAAAGAGTCTTTGAGACTTTCCTGCGACTGTTAAAGAGGTGTGTGAGGTGCCCAAAAAGGCGATTACATTAATCACTCACACAGTGATCTTAAATGTCGATATGTTTGATCAATCGATAATTCAATACATTAGCAAGCATCTCTAGCTGCACAAACACACTCAACTTATGTGTTCTTTCTCATTAAAAGGCAATAACTATGCACGCCTGGTGCACAGCAACAACAACAACAACAACAACTACAACAACATTGACAACAACAAATTAGCAAAGTAATTGCAGTCATCGAATGCAACGACGCGCATTTCGATTGCCGATGACGTTGCTCCGTTGCCAATGACGATGTTGCTTGTTGGTGTTGTCGTTGTCGTTGTAGTTGTTGTTGACGCTGTCGAATGGTGTTGGCTGATGTTGCTGTGGTTGCTGTTGCTGTTGCTGTTGCTGTTGCCGTTGATGACTGCCGACTTGAAGCTAAAGTCGAACGACAACTTGCACATTGTTGTTTTCCCTTGAGAAAACAATTTTTATGTACGGTAATTTGTGCGCGATCTTGATTGCATATTAAATTTTCATCGAAGCCAAAGTCAAAGCCAGCAATGAGAAAATTACACGCATTGCAACAGCAGCAGCAGCAGCAACAGTTGCTGCAGCAGCAAACATGATGATGATGATGAAGAAGAAGGCAATGAATAATCATTAAGCTGCGCAGCTTCTTTGGCCACTGGCTAGGTGGTGAGGGAGACAGAGACAGAGAGAGAGAGAGAGAGAGAAAAAGGAAGAGAGAGAGAGAGGGAGAGAACGAAAGAGAGTGAGATGGGACCGGATCGGAACGGCTTTTCTTTGGCTTTGCCACTTACCGTTACAAGTGTGTGAAAATGCTTTAGATTTAGCATTAATTTGTATCACACATAACCTCACTAAATGCCCTGCCTAACCTCACTTTTTCGAGCCCGCAAGCAACGTGTGTGTGCCTATGTGTGTGTGTGTGTGCTGCAGTGTCGATTGTTGATCGTTATCGAAGCTATTGGGAAAATTAAATGGCGGTAGGCAAAACAGTTAGTAACAAGCTGCCGCTGCCGCTGCCACTGCCGCAGTTGCAGTTGAGGTAGTAAAAAAATCAATGTTTGCCTGCAGCAGCTGTAGCAACTTAATGAGGAACGGGGGGAGTGTTACGCGTTGCATCTGAGGTGGGGGGAGTACCAAAGTGGCCAACGGCGATGCAGCTGATAAGCAGCCAATGGACTCTCATTCAAATGAGGTGTCAGGCTCGCTATTCCACCACACCAAGCTGCCCCTTGCCGCCCTCCGAGATTAATGTAATATAAATTATACACGAGCCAATCTAAGCCAAGTCGAGCTCTGCTGAGCCAAGCGAGTTGAGTTGGAGCGAGCTAAGCAAAAGAGTTTTGCCGTCGGTTTTGTGCGCTTGGTAACTTGTTTCGTGTTGTGTTTTTCAAATGAAACGCAACGAGAAAAAGGCAAAAATGTATTAAAGGAGGAGAAGAAGCAGAGAGAGAGAGAGAGAGAGAGAGAGAGAGAGAGAGAGAAAATATACATATCTGAACACACAAAACAAAACAAAGGAAAAAATTGAAAACGTGACTCGCATTGGCAAATAAAGCAAAGTATCCCAGCGTCGCTTGGACAGGGTGTGTTTTCTCGTCTAGCGATGGCCGCGTGAGTCACGACGATCACACGCGAGTATGTCTGTCTCTGTGTGTGTGTGTGTGTGTGTGTGTGGTGATCTTCTATTGACTGTGGTGAGCATTGTGGTATATACTGTGGTGAGTTTATGGCCTGATAAGCTTCGTATCACGTTCACATTCCAAATGCTCATCTCACGATCTTTATGACGAACTGCAACGATATATCCCCATCTCTCCCATCTTCCCATCTATCGAGCTACCTTTTGCGCTTTTCCTCAGCATGCACACACGCCTGCAAACAAATAAAAAATTAGCTGGGGTCACCTTGTGTGAGAAAAATCTATTTGCCATGGCAAAGTCGTCAGTGCTGTGCTGTGCTGCCCCTGTCTTCCAGTCTCCCAGCCTGTCTCTCTCTCTCTCTCTCTCTTCCCTTGTCTGTCTCTCTCTCTCTCTCTCCTCCAGTTTCTCTGTCCAACTGTCGCTATCGCTGGCGATTTCAATTTGCGGTCGAGCAGAAAGAAATGTTCATAATCATAACTCTATAAAGCCTCAACTTCATCGGCATCGACTTGGCTTCACTTGAAGCTTCTCACGAGCGTAACCGCAGCAGCAGCAGCAGTGGCAGTGGCAGCTTGGGGCTATCAAATGCGCATTGGCAGTCGGTGGCAGCTTGGCGGTATCTGCAAACGACTGATGATTTAATGTCTTCCATCGATGATCAGTCATCGCTGGCCAGGTTGCTCCAGCTGCTCGTCTGGTCGGTCTCGTGGTCTTGGTCTATGGCTTCCACTCTATGGCTGCATACAACGCCTAGTTAGCTCCCGAGTTCGATCGTACTGTTCGTATGTAATGCTCTATGGGTATCTAATTTCTGTAGAGCAATGCATTTCACACGACCAAGTCGGGTCGGGTCGGGCCTGGTCTGGTCTGGTCTGGTCTGCAGCTGGCGACGCTTTCTGTTGACTCAACACGTATCAAGATCGACGGACGACAACAATGTCTGTGTCTGTATGAGTGTATCTGTGTCTATGTCTGTTGCTGTGTGTGTGTGTGTGTGTGGAGAGTCTGGGGAGACACAGAGCTGCAGGTAAAAGGGGGGGCTCTGTGTGCCGAAAAATGCTTATCGCCCAGTTAAAATCGCTGTCAATGTCTAAAGCGCCTTCTCGCGCTCGGTCTCCACTCTGCCACTCTGGAGGAGCTTGCTGGCAATTAAAGGTTCGCTGCTCGGTTCGGTTTGGTTCGGGTTCGGGTTTGGGTTGGGGTTTGGGTTTGCTTTGCTCTTGCCATGCTGCAGAGGATCGGTTGACAAAAGCGCCCAATTAAAGCATAATTTTCTTTTATTTGGCAAAGCGCTTAAAATGATGTTGCCACAGCGCGATAGGCATCTTCTCCTCGCGTTGCCACTGCCTTTGCCAGAGACTCTTCCTCTCTTTCTTCACCACACTCTCTCTCTCTCTCTCTCTCTCTCTCTGGCTCCTGCTACTGCTGTTGCACAAGTCTGTTGTCGCATGACAAGTGCGTGCTTTGTTGCATCAATCGAACTCTTGATCTTTGATTAGACCCATTAAATATGCATATATATAGTGAACAAGGCAATCGCATTCATCACAGCACTCCTGCTAATTAAGCAAAGATGAGTTTGGGTTATCATCACACATGCATAGATCAGAGATCCCGAGATCCCAGAGAACAGAGATCTCTACTAATCATATGAAAATCCCAACTCTGAGTCCGGATCACTGATCTTTGCATTGCCGATGATAACCCAAACTCATATTTACAAATAAGTTAATCTTAGCTTGTGACAATGTTTGCGCTTTTTCATATGAAATCGGGTTATAACAGATCATAAGTCAAACTACAAATTGGCATGCCGCTGTTATGCAAAAGATAAGATACAATGTAGCATAGGTAGTACCTAGCATAGGTACTTAATAGCATAGATACTTAATAGCATAGGTACTGGATTGCATAGGGGCTATTTATATTGTATTATAGATACTTCATAGCATAGGTACTGGATAGCATAGGTGTCTGTAGCTTTTCTTCTCATAAAACTCAATACAGGCTTGCACCTCAATTAGTTTACATCATCTATGAGTTATGCAAAACATAAGATAAAATGTAGCATAGGTTCTTCATAGGTACATGCTTTAGGTTAAAATAATCTATGCAAATCTGTTCGCTTCGTTCTAAGTTGCTTTCTTACTTATCGCCCTTGTTCGCTTATTTCTGTCTTCTATTCAAGTATTTCTTCTTTTTTCGGTAAACAGCGCACACTTCTCACATTACAAACGTGGCATGGTTGCAGTTGTTGTTGCTGCTGCTGTTGCTGTGCATGTTTTTCACGTGAAAAGCCAACAATGCCAGGCAGACAGCGGGCCAAGGCGGACAAGGCGTAGCTAACCTGAGGCAGGTGCAACATGCTGCACGGAGAACAGAGTTGTCGACGACTTTGTTGTTGCTATTGCTGCTGTTGTTATTGTTGTTGTTGTTGTTATTGTTGTTGTCGTACTATGTCAATGTGCCATTTCGAGTCAATGTGTCCCTCCCTGCCCTGTCAGTCAGCCCTAGGCGACGTTCATGTTCTCTCTTACCTGTCTCCTCTCTCTCGCTCCCTTTCTGCCTCCCCTTCTATCTCGCTCTCTCTCTCTATATCTGCTATCTCTAACTGCATTTCACCGCAGGCATTTATGTTTTTATGTACTCATCGTATTTGCTTAGCAGCTGAGCTCAGCCTCAACTTCGGCTTCGATCTGAGACCCGTTTTTTTTGGCCCGACACCGACAAATGCGTGACCCCACGGCTCAACAACAAATTTTACACCAAATTTATTTCCGCTTTTAGTTGTCCATCCATCCATCTATCCATCCAAATAGTGGTCCCTCTCTGTCTTCATCTATCTAACGTATGAGTTACATGCCATGCCACATTTTCAGTTGTGCGTTTCCATCTTGTTTCTTGTTTGTTGTCTCTCTCGTCTCTTTTGTCTGCATTTCTGTGTCAGGTACGGGGTACCCCTTAAATGCATAATTCACTCTAGGGTGTCTCTGCCCAACAGCTAAATAGGCAGCAAAGCAGACGAGACGATCGTATTGATCGCTCGCTGATAAGTTGTGCAACATTGTCAGCTCTGTCCGTCTGTGGCGCAGGTTAATTAGAACAACTCAATCGTTTTCTTGTCTCACATTAACTGGGAGCTCTTGCTATGTATAATTAGGTAAACAAATTTGCATTGCAATAATCAGTAGATGCCACATTATGTGGCACATCATGCAAATCAATGTGTGGTTTGTTCGTTTGTCTAATTGGAAGAATCAAATTGTGTCGACTCATTAAAATGCTGCAGCGAGAGGTGCAATAAACCACACGACGACGAATGCCTGCAACATGGCATGGGAAATGTGGCAGCTGTCATCATACATGACAGCGGGCGGGGGCGGGGGCGGGTCTGAGGGCAGAGAGTTATGACATGGCCCAAAACAATGCTAGATTTATGTAATGCAGCGATGCAACGCCCGAGACAGAAACTGACTTTGGGTAATAATTAAAATTTTGGTGTGGCAGTTGCAACAACAACATTGATGTGGACGTCTGATGTCGACGCCGACAGCGACAGCGACAGCGCTCGTCCTCGCTACATGAGTCGTGAGAATGCGCAACTTAATTGAGTTTCAATAAAAAACGTTTCATTTTTTGACGAGCGACTCAACGAAATGGAATAAAATGAAATGAAATCAGGCGACTTTAAAAACGAAAGACAGACGTGAGAGAGAGAGGGAGACAGCCACAGAGAGACGGGCGAGACGGAGACAGAGACAGAGAGAGAGGTAACTTGGCTGAGGAATTTTGTACGCCAACGCCTTGGCCGCAAAAAAGGGCGCGCAAAATGAAGAGCAAAAGCAAAAGGGTTCGCTTTGCGTGTGAGTGTGTGTGACTGTGTGTGTGTGCAGCAACAATTTATGGCCATTGCTGCTGTATAAGGCAAGAATGTAAAATGCAAGCGGAATGCACAATAAACATTCGCTACGCTCAGGCGGCGGCAGCAACCGATCCCCAGTTGGCAATGGGCAACGCGCAGCGAAGCTCAAATCAGCTCAGCTGGAGGAGCAGCAGAGAGAAGAGATTGAGGTTGGGTAGCTAACTGGCATATATATCCGAAGGGGAGTTGTTGCAACAACAACAACAACAACACTGAAAAGCAATCAAAGCAGGTTGCAAACAAGTTTGACTGGGGTAACTTGGGAACAGGCAGCAGGGCGACTGAAGATTGGGGGATTGGAGACTGGGGGATTGCAGATCTGCTGAGGCTGCTGCTGCGGCCCTGCTGATATGAATCGAAGGATGTGCGCCACAAAATGGCCGCCAGCTGACGCGCTCTGACTAAAATGTGTCATCAGCAGCATTGGACGCTGTCTGCCATCGTCAACGTGTGCTAACTGTAACTGGGAGCCATAAAAACCAAGACGACGACGACGACTACGAGGTTTAGAAGATTAGCGCGGCATTTTCTTTGACGCTGTGCATTTTCATTGTCATTTCCTTTGTGTATTAGACACACACACACACACATAGATGGACTGGGCAAGCACCCTAGTGCTGCTGCTGTCGTGCTTAATGATGAGTTAATTAAAGTAATTGCACGGAGAGCTTGAAATTTTTCACTTTTTTCTTTATTTTTTTTTGTGTTGTTTGCAGCCGCAGCCGCAGCAGGTAAGCAGCGAAGAGCGCCAGAGCCCAATGGGCACAACAGGTAAGAGAGCTGAAAGAATTGAAGAACACAAAAGGCGCAGAAGGAAAGCCAAAAAGAACATTTCAAGTGCAAAGCGTGTGAGCCGAGAGTGGAAATAAAAACCAAAGTTGTCTTGTTGTTGTTGTTGTTGTTGTTCTGCTTCTTCTTCTTCTTCTTCAGTTGCTGCGTCGTTGTTGTGTGGGGAAATGAAATTAAATGGAAATATACAACATGGGCATTAAGCAGCACACACACACACATGCACACATGTCTGTATGTGAGAAACAATGCGCAACAAACAAAAGACTTAGGCAACGAACTCGCCAAGGGCTTAACAACAACAAAGCACAAGAACAACAACAACAATAATGAATAACAACAACAAAAAAAAAAACAAAGTAAAGCGTTCAAAATTCTCTGCGTCTCTCGACTGTGATTCGGGTCAGCAAATACAGTGACTTTGCCGTGAACTGTCACTGAATCCTACAAAGGATCTGTCACAGAGAAAGGCAAATCGAAAGTAAATCTAGTGCAGAAGATCCTAAAGCAGGTTCGTAAACCAAAAGAAGTACAACACAAATATGTTTTGCTGCTTCTTGTTCTTCGATCCTCAATGCTGTAAACTATACGGAATCTTTACTTATATAAGCTGTGCCACAACATACAAATTTCTGTGCCAAATATGTATACAGCAAATTGCCGATCGAGCGATCAAGCGATCTAACAACGATCTCCACTCGGATGACTCATCATTGGCAACATGAACATCAATATCAACTCAACTCATCATCACGCAGTTTCGCGTTTAGTTTTGTTATGGTTGTTTCCCCTCCCCACCCCGTTGTTGTTGTTGTTGTTGTTGTTGTTGTCTTTCTTTTTTTTTTTTGGGAATTTGGAGATTGTTGATCGCGCTTGCCTCGCACTTCAAAGCGATATTACCAATGTGCCGCAGCAATAGCAACGGCAGCAGCATTGGTTGGTCATCTCAATTTTTGTTGCTGCTTTCCCCCCTCCCCCACTGTGCCATAGCTTCAGCTGCTCATTAACATGTCATAAACCGCAAGTAAAAATAAAAAACGTTTTCGTATTTTTTTCGTCTTTCATTTTGTAACAATAAAACAAATAATAAATGTGAAGAAACAATTTATGGCAAGCTCAAAGCTTTTACCAAGCAAAGACCGTTAGCAGTGGCAACGGCAACGGCGACGGCGACGGCGATAGCGACTTTTATTGATCCCCTACAACGGCACAAGTTGATTGTTCTGAACCCTTTTAAATGCATAATTGCGAGAGGCAGCTGTGGTGGGCGATGCATGCAACCGAAAATGGACTCGAAACATGACATTTGACATGGCAGCAGCAGGCGGCAGGAGGCAGGGTGGTAGGGGGGCAGAAGCCAATCAAAGCAGATCAGATCCAACGACGACGACGACGAAGAATCGACGTCTCTGACATAAACGGCCAACGTCGTCGCGTCGCGTCGCGTCGTGTCCTGCACAAGCCATCAAACTCAGGCAATCAAGTCAATTAAACAAACAACAAACTGAGACCGGGACAGCGCTGCAAGAGCATTGAAACCACTGCAGACTGAGACTGAGACTGAGACAGAGACAGAGACAGAGACGGAGAGCAGAGAGCAGAGAGATTGAACTGCTTCGATTGGATCGTATTGATAGGTAAACGGCGAAATAAACACACAGTTCCAGGCTAAAGCAAAAAGCAAAAGGCAAAAGCTCGTGAAATTTTCAAATTTGCAAAATAATCATTGAGCTGCTGAGATCAACTTAGCTCAACTGAGCTGCACCAATTCGAAATCAAGACAAAATGTTGTGGATCGCTCGAGAAACATACGCGCTCCGACTAGGCTCGACTTTGCTGACTGAGTCGGAAGACTCTGTGTGGCTGACAAAGTTCAAGCGATGTTATCGCACATTGGGACAGAAAGAGAGACAGAGAAAGAGGGAGAGAGAGAGAGAGAGAGAGAGAGAGAGATCTCTTTACATATGTAGACTGCAGTGGAGCAGCAGCCTCTATGGCCCGATCGTGCCGTTGATGATGCGATCAGAGACAGGCAGGGGCAGCCATGAAGCGACTCGACTTGAGCGGGGCTGGCAAACGTACAGCCACATGGCTTGATCATCAGCAGCAGCGATCGCAGTTAGCCCAGAGAAAATGTCGTAAAACCAACAGCAGCAGCAGCAGCGACAGCAGCGATCGCATTTTTAGGCTAAAAGCTTAAGCGCATTTATGTAATTGCCTGCTAAAGATAGTGAGACTAGCTGGCCAAGCACTCCATTTGTATGTGTGTGTGTGTTGGTGTGTATGTGTGGTGTGTGTGGAGTGCATGCGAGTGTGCATCAACTGGCTACCGTTGATTGGTAGCTGCAGCAGACAGCAGTGATCTGTAGATCACTCACGATCACTGGCCCTAAGTAGGCTAAGAATGAAGGGGGAATAATCAAGTTTGAATTCCAGAAAATACTAAAATACTAATCAAGTTACAATTCCAGAAAATACTATAAACTGATTCTCAGTCCGAGATATTGTCGCAGCTAAGAGTGTTCATCAAAATCAAAATCACATGAGTTATTTATGCACCGAACGCTAGCGTACACGATCGTGCTATAGATCGCACTGATCAACGATTATAGTGCCACAGAAAGAAAGAAAGGAGAGTGCGAGAGAGTACGAGAGAGGGAGAGTGTGGAGGCAGAAGACTTAAGTCACTGAAGCTGGCCATGCAAACGACGATCTTCTTCTAACGATCGTGGCCCGCTTTCCAGCCGACAATGCACGCCCCGCGATTTAATTATGCCACGTTCGTGTGCGGGGCAGAGACTCGACTCGTAAAATTTTGACAGACTCTGTCAAAAGTAAAGTAAAGTACGCTCCTCGCATCCATATCATAACTCAGTCAGAGTTATGTGCTGCGTACGTGCCATTTGTTTCAGACGCATTCGCAGTCGCATTTGATTTATGCAGCGAGTAAATACAAAGAAAAACTGCAAAAACACAACCCGAAAAATGCATAAAAGATAAAGAAAAATTTCGAAAAACTAATCGGAAAATCCCGCTGAAGGCACGAAGCTGCGTACAAGGCCAGTTAGGCAAAGATTTAACAAGATTCACCAAGATTGGCAAAGATTCAATGCTGTGTTCTCTCTCTCTGTCTCTTTGTCTGTCTGCTGCTTCAAGGAAAACGAATTTCGCATCCTTTTCGAGTATTTCTTCTGCTTAATGCTGTTCTCTGGCCTTCTGTTCAGTTGTGCTCTGTGTTGTTCCCCTTCCATTTGTCAATTGTCTAGACATATTTCAAGCTAAATATGCTTCTGCTTCGGTTCAGGGACAAGTGTCAATGCATATTGATCATGAGGCGTAATTTCTTTTCTCTCTTCTCTCATTCTCCCTTCGTCTGTTTGAACGTTGTCGCAGCTTTGATTGACATACTATGCCAAAACGTATGCTAATAATTGAGTGAATCAATTCAAGTTGATGGCAAATATTATTGGTGGGGGGAGGGGAAGTGGTTCTCGATTAGCCAGCGACAATTTCGACTCCGCATCGATTTGCATAAATTGACAGTGACTTCCCTCAGTTCCCTCTGTCACCAAACATTGTAGTTAATGAGCTCTTCCTTCCGCTCCACTAAAACTGGTTTCTCTCATGCAACTTCACACACAAAGATATATATTTCTGGATATAGTATAGTATATAGAATTAAAGTTGGATTTACTCACGCGCAGTATGATTTGCCATTGGTCTGTGTGATGCAAGTGCCTCCGTTTTTGCAGCCCAATGTGGTACACGAGATGATCAGGGAGGTGCTCGTTTCTGTAAGCAGAAAGGGGGGAGAAACGTTAGGTAAAGTACATGACATAAGGTTTAAATACGTCTATAATATAATAAGAATATATGGTAATAATATGTACATGCAACTATATGATATTAAGCTGATTAACTTTGCTCAAATATAATTTTATAGAATAGAATTCAATTTTTTGACTGCATTTTCAGATAGTTTTTGCCTACTGTGTCGGTGTACTTAACATGCCAATTATTGCACAAATGAAAGCGGAAGAGTAACAATGAAAGGGGCAGGGAGGTAGGTAGGAAGAGGGGAGCAAGTTGTGGTGACACAGAGGCGCCGCAGTAGAAGTGCTGACGCTGAAGGGGCGTTGAGTGCGCTACGGCATATCAAAGAAATAGCTGAATAAGAACAGCAAGAAGAAGCAGAAGACGAAGAAGAAGCAGAGAAACAACAGCAACAACAACAACTGAGACAACAGCAATAAATAAAGTTCACTGCACTTGAACTGACCAACAACAAAAAGCAATGAAAAGAAAATAAAAAACTAAACTTGTGCAATTTGTGCTGCCATCAAAATTGAGAGAGAGAGAGAGAGAAGAAATAACAATAAACATACAGCAGAGAACAGGGAGGGGAATATGCTTATTTTTTCATTGTAAAAATGGCACACAAATTAAACAAACGTGCCGCGCGCCAAAGTGCTCCCCCAATGTTTGCTAATTGGGCGTGTGGCGATTTCCTGCGCGTCAGCGGGAGGACTGTCCGGGACAGTGTTGAGTCGCAAAGGAGGGGGTAGGGGACAGCCAGCAGCAGGCAGCAGGCAGCTGAGGCAACAGGCAGACGGCGACAATAACTTTTGATTGCCCCCTCTCAGTACAATAAATAAATAGCTTTGTCTTCGTCGTGGCAAACGTCGCAATTTCAAGCCGAGGAAGAAGCTACAAAGTCTCACACACACACAGAGACAGAGACAGAGACTATTCACACTATATATATGCTATATAGATATATAGTAACCCTTTTTGAATGGGTGACTACTGTGTGCGTATGCAATGCAGAATTGTCATAAATTCAGTCGGTAAATGATCGATGGCCAGACGAGGCATAAAATAAACTTGGCATATATCTTTTCCTGCAACTCACACACACACACACACACGTGCACACATGCATATTGTATGTATTTACATATATAGTATGTATTTGTAGCGATAAGTTGTAGCTTGAGTCATACGCAACGTATGCAAAACTGTTGCGAAATTCATGCGAGCTACAAATGTTGCTAAACAATTTCTTGATTGCCTGCAACATTTTGTCGCCAGCTGCGTGTGTTGCCTTGCACTGTATTGTATCTATCTCTGTCTGTGTGTGTGTGTGTGTGTGTGTGTGTAAACTAATTGACCTCAATTAGTGCAGCGCAAAAAGCAACAACTACTACAATAACAACAACAGCAGCAGCAGCAAAGAGAGACCACTAAAAACATTTATTCGCATTTCGCATTGTTGAGGTGCGGCAGAGAGCAAAAAGAACCGTCTTTGTGCCGCCATTATAGAACAATCTGGCGCGATTAAGCAATATTAATTTGTTTACTCGAATTTAAGACAACATTTAGTAGATTAACGCAATTAAGGAGGGAGAGAGAGAGAGACGGGGGGGGGGAGAGGGGTAGCTTATTAGGCTAAGCTTAAATTTGATTGAGAATTAGCTCTATTCTCTTTGAGGCTTCTTTCTCTTATCTTTGTCTATTGCAATAACTTGAAGGCGTCTCTCTTCTGTTTACAGGGTATCTTACACTCGTGTGCATTCACAAATTCATCATTTACTTTGACAACTTAACGCTGTCAAGCTTGTGCTGATTTAGCGCTCTTTCTCTAGCTCTTTTGCACCTCTGCAGCCGACTTGTAATTCATTAAGTGGGCGTGGCCAATTTTTGGTTGCTTAGCGCATTCGGTTCAACGATTCAACGCTTCATCGACAGAGCGTGAACATGCTTAGCTGCTTTGCTTTTTATTGCGTGTGATTTGCCGCACAATGAAAAGCGCCAAACAAATCGGAAAAACAACCAAAACATGTTCAAATTCGTGGCCAACTCTTTTGCCAGGGCGGCAAGGGAAGGAGGCGGCATCGTTTATGCGGCCGCTTGGCGATGCAGGCAAGTGTAACGCTTGAAGATCGCGCACCCGCACTGTGGTACCAAACTCCGCCTCCTCCTCCTCCTCTTCCTTCTCCTGCTAGATTTGACGTGTGTTTAGACAAACGAGCTGTTAATTAGTCGAGTTGCCTGAAGCGCGTCTAAGCTGCGCTTCAATTGCGCTTCAACTGTGCATAAAGTGTGAGTAATTGCAACGGTAATTGCCAGTGTTGCAAATGAAAATGGGGAAGTCTCTTTAAAGATACATTTTGGTAGTATATCAAGTAGCTAAGATCGCCTTTTATTATCGCAATTGAGTTGAGTTTTTACTGCATTTCAGATTTATTGTTAGCTCTGCGATAAATCTCTGTTTTAACAACCGTCGCTAGGGGGTGTGGTGTATGCCAGAGGGGGGAGGAGGGCAGGGGCTGGGGGTGCTTTGGGGCAGACAAATGTCACTGGCCGTTATAAATGGCGCTTATCGAATTTAAATTTTTCGCCTTAAACATACACACACACACACACTTACACTGGCACACACGCAAACACAACAAACAAAGCCACCCAAAAACGCTATCAGCATAATAAGCAAACAAGAAAGAGCAACAACAAAAGCGACAACGAAACTGAAACTAAAACAAAGGCAAAAACCAAAACACAGATACAACAGCAGTCGACAGCAACGACAAGTAAAATAGCAAAAGCAACAACAACAACAACAACAACAGCAAAAGCAACAACAACAACAAGAAACTAAAAACAATCCACGGCCAAAAATTTCTCACGCTTTTCTCCACCGCACAACGGCGCACAATATAAATAAAGTTTTATATACAAATGTTGTACACATGTCTCTGTCTCTGTGTGTTTGTATGTGAGTGTGTGTGTGTGTATTTATTTATAAAGAAATGAAATATTATAAAAACTATAAAAGAGAAAAAAAAAACTGCAGAGTTGTTCGCCACCATTCAGCAATATCATAAAATAACAATTAAGTTATAAACAAAAAAAAAATAAAACTGAAACCAAAAGAAATCACAAATCCCCCGATAAAGCTGAAAAACTTGGGAAACTGAAGTAGTTGCTTAGTTGACAATATTCTCATTCAATCGATCGAGTATTCATTGAACATTGCTTTGTATATCGATTCATTGATTTATCGATTATTATCTCTTTCTTTTTAATTCCGTTATCATTCGAAATTACAGCGACTTTAACCTCGATCAATCTCCCAAGTGTTCTTCGGATCCTCCACATCCTCAGTGAGACATGCACATGCTTGTTTGTACTATATGTATAAAGCCCTCGAGCTTATCGGGCAAGCAAGCAAAAAAAAAAAAATACAGACGTCATTGTATGTTCCACAACCGAAACTTCGATACGCTTCACGTTCTCAGGCTTTCTATTGTAAAATTTTGTGCATGTTTCGACATGTCAGGCAAGCATTATTATTATTATTATTATCATGAGCTAGTTAAATAGAAGCAGCAGCATTTCATCATAATTTGCAACATATTTGCGGTTCTATAGAACGATATGTTATCATTTTTTTTTCTTTTTTTTTGTTTTCAGCATCGTTTTCCTCTTAGCACAAAACATTCTGGGAAATACTTTGGGGAATTGTGAATGAAATTAATTTGAATTTTCATATCATGTTTTTAACTGTTCGTTTGAATTATATTTTCCAAGGGAATACCGCTACTATCGAGTCGAGCCCTCTACAGAGTCTACAGAGTTGCTTGAGTGTTGATTGATAATGCTGCATTATTGATATAACTTTGGCTGGCGAATTGCGTCGCAAATGTTGCAGTTCCCCCCTCTCTCTCACTCTCTCTCTCTTTCTCTCTCTCTCTCTCTGACAGGGTGTTTATCTTAGTGTCTCAGACTCATTATGTGTGTGTCTCTCTGTCTTGTGGATTGTGATAACTGGCGAGACGAGACGACAATCGCATCGAGTCTCGGACTCTTTAAATGTTCACAGGCTGAGCCGCTGTGCGGCACTGTGTGGCGTCCACAAGTGCCAGACAAATTGCTGCGGGGGCGGTGTCGGTGGCGGTGGCACCAACGCGTGGAGGTGGCAGCCACAACAATGAAAAGCTAAATAAAAATAAATAGTCGCCCCATAAATAATGTGTGTGTAATGGCAAATAGAAAACGACAGAGGAGGAGGAGGAGGAAAAGTAGAAGAAGACGAACACGAAGCAGCAGAAGAAGAAGACGGAGCAGCATCGCTTGCAGAGGCGTTCAGAGGCAACGTGAACGTTGTAATAACACAAGCGTCAGCAGCGCAGCAACAAAATGCGGAAAGATTGTAAAGTGTTAATGAAAAAGTAGCTCCAAGTGGCTCCCCGACTGGGTCTCTTCTTCTTCTTCTCCAGACGAAGCGCACCGCAGAAAGTCGTAAAACGAAAAACGAAAAACGAGTGTGGGAACCGAACAAGAAGCTAACACGAATACGAATACGAATTCGAATAAAACTCGGCTCGGTTCGGCTTGGTTCGGTTTGGTTTTCGATTTGACAGAGTTTTTTTCGTTTCTTCTTTTCTTTTTTTTTTATTATTATTTTTGTTTTCTTTTTAGGTTAGAATCGTTGTAGAAGTGCATCCATGGAATTTTTGCGGTCTCACTGGGTACTGGGCCTACGTCTTCAGGTCTGATAGATTAATAGGCCACAGTCAACGCGGTATACGCGTCCAAGACGATACACGATACTTGATTATCCGTAGACCGAAGACTTTGAAGACTGTAGAGAATGCAAAGGCAAAGAGTACTTGGCGGTAATCGGCGTCCCTTCATGTGTCTCTATCTGTCAGAGTTGCCAGGCAGTATTCGGAATACTCCCGGTAATTGGATCAACAATTGGATTGGCTTGCCTTGCCTTGGATTCTCTTTAGGTTTTCTTCTTGAAGTTTTTCTTGTTTTTCTTGTTTTTATTTCTTTTCTTTTTTTTTTTTGTCTGTGTTTGTTTTCTTTATTTTGGGTGGCTCAGCCCATTTGGGGAGGATGTTGCGGTTTTGTGGTTATATTCTTTGTGGGTTCTCTTTACAAAGAGGCACGACGATATGATAAAGTACCAGATAAATGTAAAGCTGTATTCTGGACATTTCCCGAGTATGACTTGTGGTGCATGCTACATAAATACACATGTATATATTATATATACTTTAAATATCCAGTATACTTCTCTGAGAAGTTAGTTAAGGCGCAGATACTCTCACTCTCTACATCTCAAAATAATTTCGGGGCATTTTTGTGCATCTCATTTCGATCACAAATCATTCGGCACATGTGCAGTGTGTGTGTGTGACCTACCCTCACGGCATGCTACGTAATTGAGTGCATGATAAGCGCAACAACAACAGCAAAAGCAGAAGGAGGAGGAGGGGGAGGAGGATAAATGATAAAGGCCAGCTGCAGCAGTTGGTTGGAAACAGTTTGAGGCTTTTGTCATTTGGGTTTGGTAATTGAAGTGAAAACACTTGAAAACACATGCGACACTTTGCGATCGAGAGAGCCCTGAACACCCCCAACCCCCAAGCAGAGCAGAGTTACCCTGGCTGTGGATAGAGCGAGAGAGCAGACAACAGAGGGAGAGAGAGAGGGAGAGAAAGCGATGCCTGCCGGAACGTGGGAAAAGAAACAACAGAAGAGAAGTGACAGGAATACGAGGCAATGCGTAGAGAAGACACCCTCATGATGAGCGTCAAATGCGCGCCAAAGCGATGGCGAGACGCACACATACATGCACACACAGACACACACACCCAGCTGGCTGTGTGGTAGAAAGGGTTGCTTTATACGCGTTGCATGAAGTTTCCAAACCATAATAATAATGTGGCATATGAGTGATATTATGCCTCTCTATCGCTCTCCCGCTCTCTCCCTCTCTCTCTCTCTTTCTCTTATTGTCGCTGTGTGTACTTTAAATAAAGTGAAGCGCTTAACACTTCCGGCAGACAACAACAACAACAACAATAAGAAAGCTACTCTAAAACATTCGACAGCGTGTGAATGTTTAGTTTAGCTAAGGAAGGAATCAGGCTTATTTAGGTCT
Organism: Zaprionus vittiger; assembly: GCA_018904025.1. Lineage (NCBI taxonomy): Eukaryota > Metazoa > Arthropoda > Insecta > Diptera > Drosophilidae > Zaprionus > Zaprionus vittiger. Next base: position 3,334,935 of record JAEIFQ010001126.1, on the reverse strand, counting down.
TTGCATGCTGCATGCCTCATGTTGCATTGCTAATTGATGCGACAAGATTCAAAGTCAAAGTTGGCAAGGCGGCAGCGGCGCCACCTGTTTGCAGAGAAAGGCAGTGAAAGAGAAAGAGAGAGGGAGAGAGAGAGAGAGAGTGCTAAGTGATCTAAGGGCAACTAACTGTGGCGACTCTTTACGGTTGAATGTTAAATGGCATTCAAAATGCAAATACATTCACAGATACACACACAGACACACAGACACACCCAAGTGCATATGTAGATAGAAGATTTGAAGAACTCAATCGTATGAATGCAACGGGGCAACATTCGAATTGTTTTTCAAATCGATTCGAAGAGATACTCAAATGAGCACATACCAATGTCTCCCTCTATCTCTCTCTCTCTCTGCCTTTATCCCTCACTGTGTTGCTCGCCGTAGGAGCTTTCAACGATCATTAGGCCGTGTGCATTAATTAGCTTACAAGCGATCGTTATTTATGAATACTGGATCTATTAAATACATGTATACCTGTTCATACAGACACAACTCATGAGTAGCTCATGTGATCGATAAAGAGATCAAGAGACTCTCATTAGCTTATACATTCTGAAGCGATCTACAACTTTTCCATGTACATGTGTGTGTATGTGTTGCTTATGATCTCTGTCTCAAGAAATATGCATATGGAACACCATAATCCATTTGATCTTCTGTTTAGATTTCATATTTTGCAAAAACAACAAACAGACATGCGTAATTAGAGAGATCAACTGTCGACTTTATCTGACTGTCTCTATCTCTCAGACATTCCTTATGCTCCCTCTCCCTCGCCCTCTCCCTGCACTCATGTATTGAGCTGTTGATCTTGGGCTGATCTACTTACAGCAGATGTGGGATTCTAGCAGACGCAATGCTTCGATTTCGGTTTCAAGAAGGAGGAGGAACCAAACTGAAGAAGAAGAAGACGAAGACGAGTCGTTTGATTGCCGTCGCCTCGCTCGAGTGTACATAATGATGATTGTCATTTCTCATTGCACACACACACACACACACACACCAATACCCAAAGAGCTTGCCACATTTTGTTGTAACTTTGAGCTTAGAAAGAATTTCTATGTCCATCTGAATGAGTTGGCAGCAGCCAGAAGCGAGTTTTGTGTTAGAGCGAGATAGCAACTGACAACATGTACATACATACCATACAGGCAACGCTGTCGTTCTCGCTCCAACATCGCGTGCAATTGGGCTCTGAGTCGGGCTCCACAGCTCGGGCCTGGCCCTGGCCAAGAGACACAGCAAACACAACACACACACACACACACACACACACACACACACACACACACAGACAGCAGACAAGACAAGGCAAGACACTTTGGGTAATATCTATAAAAATTGTTGTACTACGTAGAGCCGAAGACCGAAGAACAGAGACCAGAGAACGGAGACCGAAGAGCTGTTTGCCCCGTTCATTTGTTCTCGCTGGCTTATGTCGTCCATCGCATCGAGGTTGTCAGCCTTTTTGGACCCAAGCCCAAGCCGGGCCCAGGCCATGAAGTGGTTATAAGAATAAGACACACAAAGCAGAAAACAGAAGAAGAAAAAAAGAAGAAGAAGAAGAAGAAAAAATAACCCGAAGACGAGGAACGAGGAACAACAAGAGAAAAAAAAACTCTAAAAACTTGTTCGGTCAGTGCGTATCAAGCAGCATACATAGCTGCCGCTGTGTGTGTGTGAGTGTACGTATGTATGTGTGTGTGTGTGCTGCGCCCTGGCCATAAAGAAAACTCATTAAACAGGCAGCAGCAGAGCCCGAGCCCGAGCCCGAGCCAGGCCAGAGAAGCACAAGACGAAGACGTAGAGACAAAGTCGTTGGCCAAGTTGTACATGGGTTAAGGGGAAGTCTAGTGTGTATTGTGGCTGGACACAATGGGTAGTGGTAGTGAAAGAGAGAGATAGAGAGAGAGGAGTGTGGGGGGGGGCAAGGCATCGCACTAATTCGCCTGGCCATCATTAAAAGTCAATAAACAGACTGCAACTTCTTTGGCCTAATCGTTGATCGTTTTTTCGAGATTTAATTACACTTAACCAAAGCAAAGCAAACCAAAAACAAAATCAGCTTAACTGGAGGACTAGACAAACTGACGGATGGAGGGACACTGTTAACCGTGGACTGCTGGCTGCTTTCATAATTAGTTTAAGCCAAATTGAGCTTGCCAACATGCATCCCCAACCACAAGTTACCAACTGATTTCAAACAGTTTTGTCTAACCATTTGCGGCATTTTCCCAGCACCAGCACCAGCAGCAGCAGCAGCAGCCGCCTTGGAAAGTTGTCCAGGCCAAGCTCTTCCTATGGCAATGGCAACTTTGATGCTGATGCTGAGTTGATGCTGACTGTTGATGCTGACTGTTGATGCTGGGCTGATGCCGATGCTGCTGCTTATGTTGTTGTTGATGATGGGAACAATGACAGAGAGTCATGTTTATGCAATGTCCAATATGTCCAATCGAGACTACAGATGACTATGGGAAAGTAGTGACAAACAACAACAACAACAGCAGCAGCAACATCAACAACATCAACAACAGCAGCAGCAGCAACGTTACTTTACGCAGTCTTTGATTTCCGGAGCTACAGCGAAATTCTACCTGCCTGTTTCAAAAATCTCAAAAACCCAAAAAAAAAAAAAAAACTTTTGCAGTCTCTCTTTCTCACTCTCTTTTTGGCCAAGGTGTGCCACTGTCAGTGTCTGTCTGTGTGTGTGTGTGTTTGAAAACAGGATCAGGTCTGCTAAACGGAACTGCTCTGCAACCTCAACAGCAGCAGCAGCAGCAACAACATCATCATCATCATCATCTTAAGGTGGTATCAAGTAACAGAGTATTATAATCAATATGCAAGCGGGCCTTTAAACGGGTTTATGTATTTCGGCCCAGACCAACTGCTGCATTCCCTTTTTTTCCCCCTTATTTTTGACTTTTTTCTCTTTTGTTTTTCTCTTTCCTCTTTTGTTGTTGTACTTTTTGATCGACTCTCGGTATTTGTTTCAGATTTAAAGCATCAGAAAATTAGCAAGTGAACGAAATTTTTAATTAAGTTTTAAGTTACCTGCGTCGCTTAAGTGCTGAGAAAGTTACCAAAAAAAAAAAAGAAGAAAAAAACAGTAAGGCGGCATCGATTAATTAATAAATGTGACAGCAAATGGGCGATAAGTGCCCCGACAGGGCCCGAGCCCGAGGACAGAGGACGGAGAGGAGCCACAACTGGCGACAGCCTTCGATGGGGAAGCAACTTTCGCACAAGAGTTGACATTGCGCTCCTGTTTATCGGTTATCGCCGGAAGACACCACTTCATTACAAGCCTGTGTCAAGACTAATTGTGTGAATCGAGCTTGGCGACACCTTTTGCTCGAGTACAGTACAGGTTTTTATGCACTCGATATGTGGGAACAGACAGATTCTCAACAAAATAAACTTTCAATTTGTAAGGTTTAAGCAGATGAGCAGATATATGTGTACATATATGGAATATGGAATATGTGTGGCTAGTATATAAATCAGTATTCCACGGGGCAACTTCCATACCTTGTGTATTTGAAGATAAACTACAAGATTATGGCATTTCTTTGCTGATCTTCTCGGCTCACAGTTGCCAATCCTCTTTAGGGAAAGCATGTTTAGCTATCACTATTTATGGCAGAAGTTCTTTCCTCTCCTTTGCTACATACATGCCGCCATTCCTCTGGATAATTAAGGAGATCTAACGGCCTGTTTTGTGCGTGACTTATAATAATTTCCAAAGGGCAATGTCAAGAAATGAACATTTTTAGGGTGTGTGCGTCAGTATGCGCAGGATAAGCATAGAGCACACGCACACACACACACACACACACACACACAGACAGGAAATACTTTTGCAGCAGGGCATAGAGAGCTGGCTAAAAGTGCAGGCACAGAGAGAAAGAGGGAGAGAGGGAGCGAGAGCATGCGCGACATTGAAAACCAAAAAGGAAAAACGAAAATACAACGCGATACAAAAGTATCGTCGAGAACTTGTTTCGACTGCCTGCGAACTCGCCTAGGTAGAGAGGTAGATACGAGCACATACACATACACACACGTACACACGTATGTGTATATGTCGCTCTCACTCTCTTGCGCTCTCTCTCTTTCTCTCTTTATCCGTAATTTGATCTGCGAGCAAACAGTAAAAAGGACGCGCCTGTGCAATATGCTTAGGGGTTGCTGCAGTTGCGCCTGCGAGTGCGAGTGTCCCTGGTGAGTCGGCGCTGCTTCTGCCTCTGCCCCTACCTCTGTCACCGTCTCTGGCACTGCCACTGCCTCTGCCTCGGGCTGGCAGCTGTCGCTTTTCGTTTCGTGCTGCTTCGGTGGTTGCTGCTACAGAAGAACCGTTACGCTTAAATCCAGGCTCCACAGACACAGTGGGAGCAATTAAAATGCAGCTCCCACAGAACTATCGCCTGCACTATTAGAACATATGTATATTGACAGTACAATCTACCCATTTATCAAAATAGTTGAACATTTGTTTACTATCGATAAGTTTTCATTGCTCTTGCTTCTCTTCTCTACTCCCACAGAACTTTACAAGCAACTATCGACTGCACTATCGAAAATCCTGTTCATACATATTCTATTAAATAGTTAACATGTTGTTATCGATAAGTTTTCGTTGCTCTAGCTCCTCTTCTCTGCTCCAACAGAACTTTAGAAAAAAGAACTATTGAGAACGTTATCTACACATATTTCATTATGCAGTTAAACATTCTGTTATCGATAAGTTCAGTGCACTCTAAAAGGAGGCGCAAGCTGATGGGGGGGGGACTCAATGGAAGGGCGTAAATTATTAAAATGCATGCAAATGCTACAAATGTTTCAAGTAATAACTTGTTGCTATAGTTTCTGCTGTTGTAATACTTGACAAATGCCTTTAAATGTCAATGTGAATGGGAAAGTTGAGCGTCGACTTCGCCTCCTCCTCCTCCTTCTTTTGTAACTCCTTCGTTGTTATAGTTGTTATGTTCCCCAACTCCTTTTTTATGTTACATTACTCGCACCAGAGCCAGAGCCAGAGCTGACTTGGCTTGGCTAATTTGTCGCGACATTTAATGGGGCTTAATGGAGAGCGCATCCGATCTATGCAAAGTCGGTTCAAGTTAGTCAATATCTGAGGGGACAAAGTGACAAATCATAGAGATGGGGGGGGGGCGAAAGAAAAACTTGTGATCGAGCTTGGTAGCAGAGTTTTTGTTATGCCTTGTATATTACTAGTGCCTGTCAACTGTTTTTAAGCCCCCATTGTATCCTAACTTGCTTGAATTACTTTGAGTCGACGCTGTGGCAACTCTGGCTATGACCTCAGCAGGATTGACAGTTTCTTGACTGCATTTATTGTGATTACTGATAAATAGTTTCATTGCTGGATGTGCGACTCGTGTGTTCCAATGAAATGCGATGGTTTATATACGAATTCCCAGAAGAAGTTAAAATTCTTGAAGGCGGCAACAGCAACAACACCTACACCTAAGTACACACACGTACACGTATGTACATGTGTACAGGGGTAAGGAGCCACAGCGGAGACGGGACTGTGTGTTGACACAATGATTAGACAAGAGCCGAGCCCCGATGCGGAGGCCCATATGCAAATATTGTATTTTCTTTTAGCTGCACATTCTACAGGCCTGTCTGCAAGTTGTCTATGTGTGCATGTGTGTGTGTGTGTGTACTTAGCGAGGTAGAAAACTTTGACAAGTGGGGCTAATTATTATTGGGGGACCACAAAAGACGACGGCAAAGCCACAGGAAGTTGACAAAAGAATAATATGCGAACAAGTATAACAGTGTCAACTGTCATACAGACATGCACATGTATGTACATGCATGCATTGCATGTGTGTGTGTATGTGTTCATCTGTTTCACTCTGTGGGACAAAATGGTATGAACCGAAGCGAAAGGCTACGCTGCCGACGGAAAAAGAAGTTCAAGCTGCGCAGCAGCAGCGGCAGAGGCAGAAATCTGAGCAGGCGAGAGAGCAAGCAAAAGATATACAGCAGAGAGCGCAGAGTACAACGAGTACAGGGAGAGAGAAAGACAGAGAGAGCATGGATGAGTGAGTGAGTGAGCGAGCAAGCGACCACCTGTCCAAACTGGCAGGGAGACACAGGAGCGAGAGCAACGAACAGCGCGGCGAAAAGGAATTGAGAGAGAAAGAGCGAACGAGCGAGCGAGAGAGAGAGAGAGAGGGACACAAATAGAAAGGGAAACGAAGAGAAGAACGAACACGAACACGAAAATGCAGACTCAATCAAAATGCATGCAAAAATATTTTGTTTTCTTTTGCACCCGCTTTATTCATTGTTTTTCCTTTTACTCTTTCCTTAATATACTTCTTATTTTTTACAATATGCATTTTACACTTACCCGTCGCTTGTGCGCAGCTGAAATTAGCTAGCGCCAGCAGCGGCAGCAGCAGCGCGACGGCCGCAAGCATTTCGTTAATCCAAATTGTGTGTGCGCGACAGCGACGTCTGCTGCGACTGCGCTGCAACTGCATTGTAATCCAGTTTAAGATTTGCGTTTTATGCTTTTGAATTTGTTTTTGATTTCGTCTTTTTTTCTACTTCTTTTTTTGTTTGCAATTTGTAGTTGTTGTTGTTGATGGTGTTGGTGTTGATGTGAAGCTTTTGGTGTTGCTGTTGTCGTTGTAGTAGTTTAAGTGTGTAGTTTTTGTTGTTGTCTCACTTTTTGAATTTTGTGTTTTGTGTATGTTTTTCTTATGCTTTTTACTTAATTTTTGTCTACTCTTTTATGTATTTTGCAGCCAGGCGAGTAGAACAATAAGGGGCCGCGCTTTGTTGCCGTTTGTTGTATGCAGCGACGCCGACGTCGACGCTGACGAGGGCGACATTTCCACGCGCAACCGCAACAAACTTTGAAACCAACAACTTAGGCGAATGATATTCAAAGAGGTGAAAAGAAGGAGACAAGAAAGACAAAGACAACGATCGTTTTGCTTCCTTTCTCGCACTCACACACTCTCGCACTATTACTAGTGCACACACACAGGGGCGTTGTTGTTGTTGGTGCTGTCGTTGTGCTTTTTGCTTATTTTCCTTGGCTCTTATTATTTTTGTTTGCACACACAGACACAGAAGAGAAAGAAACACTCACTCACTCAAATGCACAGAGGACACACAAAGTGGTAAAAAAACAACAAAAAAAGGATCTTTCAATATTCCGATAACGATGACGATGACCGATCGCGACGGCGCCGATCAATATTTCATGCGGCGCACTCGCATGCTGCAATTTTTGCATGCGGCGGCATTAAACGCCATATTGTTGTTGCCTCTTTGAGTTGCTCTCGTTGTTGTTGTTGCTGTTGCTCTTGTTGTTGTTTTCGTGTGAGTTTGAATTTGCGTTGCCTTCTACACTACACTCACACACATGCACAATTGAGGAGAGGAGGCACTCGAAAAAAAAATACACACAAGGCAGTAAATTTGAAATATCCCATGCAATTGCAATTCTCAACTGCTGCAGACTGTCCGCCTCGATATCCGTTTCGTTTCACGACTCGCAACACTTTGAGCCGCGCTCACGAACGTCGCTTGCCTGAACCCCCGAAAAAGCAAAAAGAAACCGGCTCTCTCTCTCTCTCTTGCGCTCTCACGTACACACTCTCGCGAGAGCTCTCTCTGAAGCCGAGTTCCATTACAAACCGGACGAGCGTCGCGCGCTCGTTTGCCACAGATAGAGAGCACGACTCATACAGAGAGAGAGAATGAGAGAGAGAGCGATAATAGAGGGGCCTGTTCACTCGCCAATGTCAGTTGACAAACACTGCAATGCGATGTTGTTCTCGTACTTGCAACATGCAACTGAGAATTTGATATTGAACAATTTTATATTTTTTAAATATTCTGTTAATATTTTAATTCAAATCAGAACAGAAACATCAAGCAGTCAACTCAACTTGTGTGACCGCGTAAACGATGTTTTTATACCCGCTATGCGTAGGGTAGTACGGTATTATAACTTTATGCCAGCCGAACATTTTTGCAACAGTCAGAAGGCCACAAATAATAAATAAAAATAAAAACCACATATATTAAATACATATATTCGCTGTATTTCATTAAGGATTCAACAATTAATTTCTATGACTCGAATTAGTGCAGTAGACTTTACTTCTTACTCTCTATTTATGAATTGCTTGTAGAGTGTCTTTTTGAGTCATTAATTATAAATTATCTTTAATATTGCACACATATGCAATCAAATAATTAAAAATCTATTTTATAAAGAAATTGACTTTAACAAGTATGGTAGAGGGTATATCACAGTCGAGTAAGTCCTGCTTGTTTGAAATGCTCCTTGAGAGAGCACGTCAAGAGAGCGTTGATCAATGTGCGGCGCTCTCATTTATGCGCCTGCTCTCTCAGCTCAGCTCAGCTACTGCGCCTGCGTTGCTGGTCTGGCGGCTTGCATTCTTGCTGTTGTTTTTGCTGCCGTTGTTTCTGCTGTTGTTGCTGTGTCGTTATTTCTTTACAATTTCAAAATGGCTGCAAAAATTAAATACTTGTTTTTTTCGTCTCGTTTATTTTTCGACGGTGTGCTCCGCAAGACGTCGCTCTTGCTGTCTGTCGTAGTCGGCAGTCAGGTTGCCCTCGCTGACCGAGCGACTGCAATCGATAAGTCGATAACAAGTTGCGTCCTGCTATAAAAGTGAAACCATTTGACGTTTCCACACTGACGGACTTTAAACTCACAAACATACTATCTCAGCTGTTTTTCTCCTAACATCTCAACAACACTTCCGTTCCCATTGGATTCCAAGCGCAAGTGTCATTGAGTAATTACCATCATTAGATAAGACTAAGTCAAATGATGTATGATATTTAAGTTGTTTTTTTATACAAATAGTTTTAAAATATAAAATAAATATTGGGATTATAAAGAGGCTCACAACCTTTTTCTATTAATCAAAGGGATCTTGTAATATTCAGATAGATTTTTTTTCAGAAGTTTTCAAAATAAAATACTAATAAATAGAAAATTATAAAACCCACACGTGGTATTCAAACCTAAGGACTATGAATTGCAGCTTTATAGCCACTAAGCGAATATATAATTAGTTTGTCTTATTTATAACCTAACTAAATCTGGGGTCTACCTATTTTATGTGAACTATTTCTTATATATAATATATTTTTTGTCCAATTTTAATACAAACATGGATGTAGGCCATGACTCCGCCTGTAATATGGATTTCAAGTAGTTTTTACTGATTTATAAAGACGGAAAAGATTGATCTACATACGAGTATTGTCAAATTTGATAGCACCATCACGAATACTTGGCTCAGCTTATTAATGAACAGATTAAAAGAGTTTGTGTCAATAATCTTAAGTCTAAAAATCCAATAGAAGGTGAATTTGAACTAGTCGTTCATTCTCCACACGAATAATAATTTGTAAGAAAATTTAACCCCGAGCTGAATTCATAAAAAGACAAGGAGTTTTTTTTTTATTTTCAGTTTTTATTTCAACTAATTTGAGTTTGTTGACTTAGGTTTAATTGAATTAATTTTCATATTACACGAAATTTCACACTTTGCTTAGTTCTTGTTCATCGTCTGCTTCGTCTACATATTTTCTCGCTTCGTTCTTGCCATTTGCTATTTGCTTTATCTTTCGTTTTTCCTTTTCTTCACATACATACATACATATATAATGTATAATTATTATATTTTACTTGGCTTAGTAGGATATTTCTCGATCTTTCTGACCATTTTGTATACGTTTTTTCATTCTTTCTGCAACTCTTCTCGTTTAATTGAACTTTTAATTGAATCGTTTGTCATTTTAGCCAAAAGTTTCGTTTTCGTTAACGCTTTCGATTTATTATATCTCGATTTTCAACTATTTTAGGTTTTTTTCTTTCTTATGAACTAACGTAAAAGCTCTGCAAATAGCACAACAAAACCGAAATCATCGTCAACTAGTTAAAAAGTTTAAACAAAAAACGTTTAAAGCGATCTTCATTCACTAAAGTCATTGGACGACAATCGATAGTCGACACTTGATAATGTGTGTATATTTTTTATACTTATATTTAGACAAAAAAAAAATTAATTAGTATTGGCTTAAATACTCAAGTAATTTAAGAACCCAACAAATTTCACAAGGAATCATAAGGCAGCATTTCGTTTTAAAAATTTTTACGCTTTATGGTTTTACAATCGTTTTCAGTTTGTTTAATTTTTGGTTTCTTCTGTTCGTTTCGTTATTTTTCGATTTTTTCGCTTTGTTTTCTCTTCTTTTTTGGTAGATCTTTCAAATATGTTTTACAAATTTCGCTAAGCTTTTTCCATTAGGTTTATAGTTTACGTTTAAAATGGTTTATCGCTTACCTTAAGTTAATTTTAAGTGTATTTTTTACTATGCAGACAAAAAAAATTTGCAGTGTGTAACACATGCGTTTGTATCGATATATATTTATATTTATATGCATATGTATTTGTATGTATATGTATTTTTGTTTCATTTTAAATATTTATAAATATTACTTTTCGTTACAACTAGTTAGTAAATTAGGTTAAGCGTTAGGCCCACATATGCGCTAAAGACGATCAATATACACTCACATACGATATGATATATCTAGATAAGTGTAAAGTATAAGTAGGGTTTACCATTCTCATTCAATTTACATACATATAAATACATAATTCGTTTAAAGTTGTATGTCTTAGTTGCTAAAATAAAATGTTTTCGTTTTGTTTTTTCACTTGACGCTGTGTGCTAAATGGTAACTCCGGTCGAATCGGTAAAAATACATACATATAATATGTATGTTCTGCAGTTAATGGGGTTTGACAGACAAGTACATATAGGGCATAACACAGAATAAATAGTCTGCCTAATACTGCAGCGTATCTGCATTTCGAGCAGGCTTGCAAAAGGTTTATCTAACACTTTTGATATGTGGGCGGAGCTAGAGCACGTTCAGAAGTCTCGCTCTATCCGACATCTGGGGGAGAACTACCAATATACCATTCGAATCCCTTTAACTTGTTCACCGATTCGACCGATTTTATAAGAATATATTCTAAAAGAAATGCGGCACTGGCCGCAATCGAGTTGAAATATGTTCTAGCAATTTTTAGTCCGTTTTGCTTTCTGAGTTAAGTCTAAAAATTTAATAAATTTTGGCTTAGAAAATGTTGCTGCGTTTTACTTGGAACTAACTACAGGCATTTTATCATTAACATTTATAATTTTTTTTTTAATTTTTTTGCAATTTTCATTTTACTTTTTTTGCGACATTTCCTTTTTGTGAATAGTTGCAATTTGCTTTGTATTTTTGTGTGTGTGTGTTTTTTTGTTGTTTTCGTTTTCTGTTTCTGTTCTGCGATGAACTTTAAAAGTCGTGTTCTTCGATACGTTTCGTTAGTTAGATAATTGATATACATTTCCACATCCGATATGCTGTCTTATTTTAAAATTTGCAGTAGATGTACACACATAATATACACACTTATACATGTACAAATGTAATTGCATATGTAGACATTTCTTTAGTTTTTTTAGCAATTTTTTTTAAACTTTTATCGAGTTTGCCATAAAATAATTAACGCTATAAATCACAATACGGTTTATATATATATATATATATATATATATATATATATATAATATATATTAAATATGTATGATCGAATTCTGTTCGAGAAAAAAAAATTACACACACTTTCGCTTAGTTCGCTAGGATCTATAGTCTAGACAGTACGAATACGAATACGAATCGAATAAATATGCGCTACACTTATAATTTGCTATGGTTCCGGCTCCGGTAGCGGTTTCGGCTGCGGTTCCCGTTGTGGTTAGACTGGCGATACTGGTTCCGATAGCAGTTCCGGTTGCAGTATCAGCACCACTACTAGTTCCCCTTCCCGTTTCCGTTTCCGTTTCCATTCCGATTCTAGTTTCCATTCGGATTTGACTTCCTACCTTCGCTTGCCAGCTTAGACATGCGTGGCCAGCGGCCCCTTCTGGGTGACGCCCTTGCCATTGTTGGGCAGTATAAACTGCCCGGAGGGACTCTGTGCGCTCAGCTGTGCCCCAGCCATGCCCAGGCCCATGCCCGGACCGCAGAGCGAGGGCTGCGTTAGGGGCGTGGCCGCCAGCGTATTGCTGCTTGCTGTCAAGTTGGAGCTGCTGCCACTGACGCTGCCTGGGCCACCGCTGGCGCTGCTCGTGGCGCCGGGAACGCTGATGCTGGCAGCGCCATAGCCTCCGGCGCCGAAATGCTTCAGGCCGCCATTGCTGATGGCATGCCGGGCGGCATGGTAGGGCGGTGGGGCGGGCGTGGCCGCCGGATTGGCGGTGCTTGGCGGCGGTAGCGGTGGCAAAATGGATGAGTTCGTGCGTAGATACGGATTGCCGTAGATGGCGCTGAAGCGACTGTCGATGCCGTTCTGCAGTAGCGGTTGGCCTGCGCAATTGATAGAGAGAGAGAGAGAGAGAGAGAGAGAGAGGGAGAGGGAGTGATTAGTGTCAGTTGAGAGAGAATTATCGATAACTTGTTCTCAGAATTTTGAAGATGAACTTGACGTAGTGCACTGCCCCTAGTTCTTTTGGGAACTGGAACTAGTTATTGTGTGTACTGGAAATAGATATTTTATAAACTGGAACTAGTTCATTTGTGAATTAGTAATAGTCATTTTGTGATCTGCACCTACATAGTTAGTTTGTGCACTGAAACTAGTTCATTTGTGAACTGGAACTAGATCATTTGTGAACTGGAACTTGTTCTTTTAGTGGAGCTAGCCCAACTAGTTCATTTGTGAATAGGAAATAGTTTTTTTTAGGAACTGGAACTAGTTCATTTGCGAACTGAAACAAGTGCTCTTGTGAGCTACAGTGGAATTAGTTCATGTCGGAACATAAAAACACTGGAACTAGTTTATTTGTAAACTGGGACTTGTTATTTTTGTGGAACTAGTTCCTTTGTAAACTGGTCCAACTAGATTATTTGTGAATAGGAAATGTTCTTTTAGGAACTGAAACAAGTTCTTTGGTGAAGTACAGTGGAACTAGTAAATGTCGGAACATAAACATACACTGGAACTAGTTGATTTGTGAACTGGAACTTGTTCTCATTATGGAACAAGTTCATTTGTGAATAGGAAATAGTTATTTTAGGAACTGGAACTAGTTCATTTGTGAACTGAAACCAGTTCTTTTTGGAACTACAGTGAACTACAAATAGTGGCTCCTCGTTACAAGGCAACAACATAAAACAGCTCAATTTAATATTCGAACTAGTTCATTTTGGAACATCAACTTACCCAGAAAACCGTTGGCTTGTGATGTCTGTGGCTGTTGCTGGTGCAGTTCGTGGCGCTGATTGCGTGGCAAACTGGCTCCGCTGCTCATGGATGAACCACCGGCACCAGCACCGCCAGCAGCAGCATTGGCAGCATAATGTGGCAAGGTGGCCGCATTGGCGCTGCCGCCGGGACCAACAGCTGCAGCTGCCTTGGGCTTGCCACTGTCTGCGGGCGGACTATAGTCAAGGGCGTACTCGAAGTAGGGGGCGTAGCCATTGTTAGTGGTCTCCTTGAAGGCCTGTTCCTGTTTCTGATGATTCTTGAGATTCTTAATGTGGCACTGGCGATTGTAACGCTCGCCGTAGTCATCGAACTTGACAGGTCCCGCAAGGGGCACACCGAGTGTGGCGCCCTTCATCTGCACATCCGGCATGGGGGTGTGCGTCAGATTGATGGCCAGGCCATCGCTGCCAGCCTCCGAGTACTCCACATCGTAGGCCTTTGAGCGTAGCTCGCCCTTCAGCTCGTTGAGCTTGTCCCCGCCCCGAGATGCCTCCGGTATAACATCTGCCGGCATGGGCTTCTTGCGGCTTCGCAGGCGACGATAGACAATCACCACTATGACCACGGAGAGTATGAAGCCAACCAGGGAGACAGAGCCGAGGCCCACGAGCAGCACCGAAATGCTGCCCGGCTCCGGCACCAGTGTGATGATCAGCGAGTCTCCGCCGTATGCATTCAGCACCGTGCAGTTGTATTTGCCGTAGTGCGTGGAGCGACTCTCCTTGATGATCAGCGCAGCGCGCACGCCCTCAGGCAGATGATGCTCCTCGAAGATGTAGATATCGGGATCGTCGCTGGTCATGTTGATCTGCTTGCCCTCAAACGACCAGAGTATGTGCTCTGCCTTGGGTATGCTGAAGGCTGAGCAATCGATCTTCGCGCGACTCCCGACGGCACCGAACTGCGCCTTGTGCGACGTGATGATCGGCGCTCGCTTCACATAGATTGTTGCCTCGGCGTCGATCTCGGGGAACCCGTTGACCACCGCCTTGCAGAAGTAGCGGCCTGCTGTGTCGCCACTCACCTTGCGCTTCAGCTCAGAGCCGTGTCCAACGATCTGGAAGGGATTACGAGTGGAGATAAGACGCATGCCCCACAATATGCCTGACTGGCAGCTTACCTGATCGGAGTTCTCGTAGATCCAATCGATCTCTGGCGTGGGATTGCCGGCCACCTTGCACTGCATGGTGACAGTGGCGCCCATGTCCGCCTCCTGGCTGGCGGGACGTTGCATGAAGTAGGGGCCAACTAGGGGAGAAGGAAGAGTGGAGGATTAGCTTGGGTAGTGCGGTAGGCTGTCATGATACTTACAGCTTATGTCCAGTTTCTCACTCTGCGAGCTCTTGCCCACCACATTTTCCACTTGGCACTTGACCAGGGCGCCATGATACTGTCGCGTCACATTGGGAATGATCTGCCAGAGAAAGAAACAGTTAGTAAACCCACTCGAGTTGTCCCTCTCTCCCTCTCCCTCTCCTGCTACTTACCATTTTGGTCGTATAGTCGCCTGGCATGAGCTCATCGTTGATGAACCAGCGATACTTGACCTCCTGCGGGTTTGCATCCGCCTGACAGCTGAGTATGACCTCGGCACCCTCGGGTATGCGTCCGCCGGCCAGAGCGCCGCCCACCACGCTCACTGTCACCTTGGGCGCGTACTTCACCTCGAGCAGCACCTTGGCCGATCGATAGGTGCGATCAGCCGTGTTCTGTGCCTGGCAGGTGATCGTCGTGTTGTGATACTTCTTCTTGGGGGCCAGCTTGAGCACGGAGCGCGTGTTGACACGTCGCGAGTCTGAGAGTGGCTCGAAGAAACTCTCCGCCGTGAGCACATTGCCGAGTCCATCGATCCAGGTGATCTCTGCCGCTGGCTTGCCTCCCTCCGAGATGCAATCGAGTTGAATCTCAAGATCCTCTGTCGTCACGAGATATTCGCCCTGTGTGATCTTGGGTGCCTCCGGTGGCACCAGCACTGTCAGATTGGCGAATTGCGAACGTATGCCCTGCTCACCCCGTGGCCCCGGTCCCACCTGGCACTGATAGCGAGCATCGTCGTCCAGCATCAGCGGATAAATGTCCAGCGAGAAGTCGCCCTCCTCATCGCTGCCCACCATGGAGTAACGCTCGAAGCCACTCAGGTTGCGATGCTGTCCCAGGCCAAAGTCATCCTTGGTCCACTGCAGTGCGCCCACCTTCCCCGTAACGCGGCAGGGCAACGTGACCCGGGAGCCCACCACGGCGGTCTGATCCTGCGGCTCCATGGCGAAGTGTTGCCCATTGTCGCTCTTGCTCTTTTCCCGCTCTTCGTTGTTGCTGGACGAGTATGAGGAGGAGGAGGAGGCGGAGGAGGAGGAGGGGGAGCTGCCCGAGTCGCTGTAGTGCGTGTTCTGATTGGATTTCTTCTTCGACTTGGCCAGCGTTGCACCGGGCAGCAGCAGCAGTGGCGCCACCAGTGCAAGCAGCAGCAGCTGGCGGATGGGCAACATGTTTAATGATCTTCTTAGGCGTGCTGCAAGTAGGTAGGCAAAAATAAAGGGAAATCTTTGATCAATATTCAATTTCATTCAATTCACACAAACTGTTTGCAACCAGTGCTGCCAATTTAGCTATTTTCCCACTAGATCATCGTTTTGCAATGTGGGAGGGTTTGTTAAATAGCGCTTTATTGGTCATTGGCGATGGCCAAGAAGTTTTCAAAAATACTGAATTAATCAATAAAAATACCATTATTCGATTTACTAATATTTTTTTATAGAATTCAATTATTTGGCTTTTTTTAATTAAATGACAAATTAAAATTAATTAAAATTAAGTTCACAAGCAGTCGCAACGCTGCCGGTAAAGTAGTAATCAGCGTAAATTCCCTCTTTGCAGTGCACTGCTTAGTGACACATCCGGCACACCGATCGGATCGTGTCTTGGGAAACAGAGCTAGCTATGTTAGCGAAAAAAATCAGTTTTTCATTTCGAATAACGGCAGTGTTATTCCATTTTCAATTTGAAATTGCGGCCAAACCAGACGAGAAAAGCGACATGCGCCTTTTTTCATCTGTTCGTTTTTTCTTCATTTAACGGAGCGCAGGTTTCCAAGTTCGAAACGTGTTCGGCGCGCCCTGGAACAAGCATCAAAGTTTTGCCTGTTTTCATTTTTTCAACGCCCCCTTTGCGACCAGTAGGGGCGGGTCGGCGAAAAAACCGTTTTTTAACATTTCTCTGTTCACTGTGCTAAGTCTGTGCACAAACCAAGTGCCGTACAAGTGGTGCAGCAAGCAGTGGCCACATATAACAGCCAAGCAGTGTCGCACTGCAGCTGTGTTGTGCTGCTTGCAGCAAGCAGTTCACCATGTGCGTTCAAGCAGTGTAACTATGTTAAAAATAACAGTGCTCTGTTTATTCTCTGTTAAAAACCAGTATTTTCATTTCGAATATAATCATTTTGAAATTGCGAATTGCGGGAAAACCAGACAAGATATCGCACTACGGTTTTTTGTATTTTGTTTATGTTATTTCCATCTAGTATGTTGCTGGATATGTTTGTAATTTGTGTATCAAGGGCGCAAGAGGAGCTTAACGTTTTGGCCTGTTATCTTAATGATTCCGTTAATGAAATCTTTTGCAAATTCGTGCCGGCTGGGGCACTGTGACTCAAAAACGATGAGAAATTATGTGATGGTAAATTCTTAAAAATGCCTACTGGGACTGCTGTTGTTTGCTTTTGGTTAATTCGTTTAATTTTCTCTCTCTCTCTGTCTCTTTGCTTTGATATTTGCTTTACTCATTACACTTCCAAACAGGCGCAATTAGAAGTTGTCGCTGCAGCTGCAGTTGGGTGCAAATTGCGGCCATGCAACGCGCTTTCTGGGTCAAGTTTAGTTGCAAACGAAGGCAGCAGAAAAAAGTGCGAAAATTGTGAAAAGCAGCGGACAAACACCAGCACAAACACAAACACAAACACATACACATACACATACACAAACGCCAACACAAATACGAGCACAAATAAAGCGCAACGAAAACAAATAAAGGCTAAAAATCACTGCACAAGGACTTAGCTAAGTCTGTGTAAGTCTGTGTGTTTGTGTGTGTGTACTGTGTGTGTACTGTGTGTGTGCACTGTGCGTGTGTGTGTCTGTCAAGCAATCAAGTGCAGCCAGGCTGGCGCAGCGTGTAGCCTGCCACCCGCAAACGCAGCTGTAGCTGCTGCTGCAGTTGAGTGAAATTGAAACATATTCAAGTATCCCCTGCCCCCCTCTTGCCCCTCGTCCATACACCCACGCACACTGGCCCGAGTCATTGGTGCCACCTGTGCCACGTGTGTTTCTGCACTGGACGCACCTCCTTACGCCCCCCCCCCACACATCCTTCTTCTCCCCCTCCTGTTACTCCATGCGGTTTGTCCTTGGCATTTGCGGCTTTTGCAAACTGCATTTTGTTTTTGCCTTTGCAACTTTAATGCAACATTTTAATGTCAATCAAAAACAAAGGATATTAAATGTATTCAACTACTTGTGTGTGTGTGTTTGTGTGTGTGTGTGTTTGTGTGTGTGTGTGTGTTGGCAATAAATTACAATACGAAGTCTGCTTTATCAGCTGTGTTTTATCGATACTATCGAAACAGGGCATATATAGCAACAATATATAAAGTTGATGGCAAGAAATATAAGGGGTGTTGTATATATCAATCATAGTTCTGCCATTAACAATTATATATATCTGGCAGACTATGAATTACTGTTATTTCTGCCTTAAACTATTTTCGATATTTGAAAATTCGTGAATTGAACACGGCATCTCAAAATGAAACGAGTTTTTTATTTAAAGTGCAAATGTTATCGATTATTGATAATATATCGATTCCAATCAGATTTTATGTATATTTTCAATTCAGATTAGGACAGATATTTGATTTGATTTGCAGCAAATAAGCCGTGGAATACATTGTAAAGCAGATCAGCTTTTATTTAAAAACATTGTAGTGAAGAAAGGGTTACAAAGTATTATCGAATTTGCAACTTGATTGATAAAAAATATAGTGAAATATTAACTACAAACTGAAACACGCAGATCACGTAACAAGTTGTAATGTAATATTATAATATACTGTTTATAATATTGAAAAAGCAATTCATTCGAAATTAGTTTCTTAGATTTTGAAACTACAGGAGTTTTTTTAAAGCAATCTCTGGCTACGTGCTTTTTTATCGAAACTTGTCCCTGTGGTAGCCTTGGCTCGGCCATTTCAATGCATGCCTAATGCAAAGACACACACACACACACACACACACACAGACACACACACACACACACACACACACACACACGCACACACACACACAAAGAGAGAAACTGCCTACTGTGAGTGCGATGTATTTCTGTCTCTTCCTTCTTCGTTTCTCTGTCATTTTTCACAGCTTGATTTGGTTTGTTGCCACGCCTTCCCGCCCCTGACCCGTTGGTGGTGCTGCTACTGCTGCTGCTACTGGTGTTAACTGCCTCGTCTAACGGTAATGCTAACGATTTCATCACGTTAGCGCCTCGCTGCAAAAGTCGCGCCCGAAACGCGCAGAAGAACAACGTTGCTGCTGCTGCTGCTCTGTGTGTGTGTGTGTGTGTGTGTGTGTGTGTGTGTGTGTGTGTGTGTGTGTGTGTGTGTGTGTGTGTGTGTGTGTGTTGTATGTGTGGGTGCACCACACCAGCTGACCCCAGCAAGGCGTCTATCCCCTCCTCTCCACTTGCCATCGTCGCCCCTTGTTGAGCTTGTCCCTTGCCTTCATTCCACTTCGTTTCTCGTTTTCGCTTTTGCCTTCGCTTTGCTTTGCTCCTTTTTTGCTTCTCTTTTAGTGTTCTGGCATTTTATTTCCTTTTGCTTTCGTTTTGGTTTTGTTTTGCTTTTGTTTTGCTTTTCTTTTGCTTGTTTTTTTCTCCCTTTGCTTTGCTTGTTTACCTGCGCCATGATTTACGGCACTTTGCACTCGCGCGCGTCCTTCTTCGTCTGTCTCTCTGTGTGTGTGTGTGTGTGTGTGTGTGTGTGTGTGTGTGTGCCGGACCTGCGACTTGGACTGTGCTGCCATGTGATAGTTGCCCCTCCCCCTACCCACCCCTCTGCAGCACAGGCTCGCCTAAATTATTAAAAATCATAATAAAATTTTGATGAGCATTAAGAGGCGAACTTGTCTGACAATAATATACATACATATGTATGTATACTCAAACATACATACATATATCCACAACTTGCACCACCTGCCCCCCTCTACCCCCCCTCCCTTCTATTACACTCCCTGCCTCTTTAGCTATTCGTTTTCTTTTTTTAGTGTTAGTTGTGTTTTTATATTTTTTTCGGTTGCTGCTTTTAGTGGCTCTCAGCTTAGCAGGGAGTCCTGTGGCAAAGGAAGCTAGGAGGGGGCAAGGGGAGGGGTAAAAGTTGTACAGGAAATGACTCGACATGATTTTATACACACACATATACACACACACACACACGCACACACGCACACATAACTTTTGTGCTTTTAGCTGTTTCAGGTCTGTTTCGGTTCTGTTAACCAAGCGACCACTGCGGCTCAATGGGTTTCCGTTTCCATTAACCACGCCCCCCTCCACCTCCCCCCTCCAAATATCTATAGACAACTTCTAACTTGCCAACTTCTGCTGCTGCTCCTTCTCCTTCTCCTGCTTGTCTTCCTCCTCCTCTGTCCCACTTAGTACTTTAATAGTTGTCAATGGTTAAAAAAACATTATATTATTTTGAAGTTATTCAAAAGTTGAACTCAGCAGCTACAGGCAGCTTAATTCAAAAGCTCTGATGAGCTTTAGGGCATAAGAACTTTCAATAATAAGAGAAGAACCTGTTGAATGTTCGATAGCTGTTCAGAATTATTTCACTTTGCTTAATTTTACATTTAAAATTATTAATTATTCCAGCTAAAATATCTTCAATTCAAACTACTTATTCAAGAAGCTTTTAGCTACTATTCTAAGCTTTTTGTTTGGCTACTTTTCTTAATAATGTATTAAAATTAATTATTATTAATTATTACTAATTTATTTATTATTACTATTAATTTATTAATATTATTAAAATTATTAATAATAAATGCTGTTTTAATGAATTTTTAAGAAAGAGAAGAAAAGAAAGACACGTTGAACGTTGAAAGCTGTTGCAAACTCTCTTTTTCTGCTAAATTATTCCAGCTAAAAATTTCTGCAATTGCAGCTACTTATTTAAGAAGCTTTTAGCTACTATTCTAAGCTGCTTTTGGCTACTTTTGTTAATTATTAAACTGCCAGGCTGAGGTTGAAGTTGATTAATCGCATAAAAAAAACTCTGGTGAGGGGTTTTTAAGAAAGAAAAGAAAACAAGAATTACACCATCTACAAATGTCTGCAATTGCAGCTACTTATTTAAGAAGCTTTTAGCTCCTATTCTAAGCTGCTTTTGGCTACTTTTGTTAATTATTAAACTGCCAGGCTGAGGTTGAAGTTGATTAATCGCATAAAAAAAAAACTGGTGAGGGGTTTTTAAGAAAGAAAAGAAAACAAGAATTACACCATCTACAAATTTCTGCAATTGCAGCTACTTATTTAAGAAGCTTTTAGCTACTATTCTAAGCTAATTTCAGCTAGTTTTTATAGTTAAGGACTTCCTTAAGAAACGACAAAAAACAAAGACAAGTTCAAAGCTCAAAAGCTGTTGCAAAAGCTTCTTGTTACGTTTTATTCATCCAGCTAAAAATATCTTAAGCTTCAGCTATATATATCTTTAAGCTGTTTACAGCTAACTAAGCTACTTCTAGCGGTTTTCAGCTACTATTCTTGGCTGTTTAAAGCGCCTTGAATGGAATTGCGAATGAAATCGAATCGATTTGAATTGAATTGAGTCGCGTCGCGTTGAGTTTGCGTTGATTATATTAACAAGCAACGTGTTGGGAATCGCAGGACATTGCAGGACGTTGTGCGTGTGCACAAATACAATGGCAGCTCACATACACAGACACACACACAGACACACACACAGACACACGCATACATTAGACTAGGCCAGGTCCCTCGCTGGGCGCTGATCCCTTTCGCTGCTGCTTATAATATGCAGGATTTTGTTATTAATATTCAATTAAAGGGCCGCGAGTAGCAGTGAGGGGGCGTGGCAGCACCTCAAATAAAAGCAAAGGCGTTGGCACTGTGGGAGGGAGGGGGGTTGGGTGCGACGGGGAGGGAGGGGTGTGCGTTAGTCGCTTTTGCTAATTTCGCAGCAGACGCTGAAAATGCTTGATGAATTTATTGGGTCACGCCCCAATCCTCAGCAACGCCTACAAAAACAGGACTGCCCGCTGCCCCCCCCTGCCCGCTGCCCCCTCTGTTTGATGCCCAACATCTTGGCAGCGTCATGTGGCAGGCGCTTCTAATTTATGGCACAAAGAGCAACAGCAGCAACAGCAACAACAACAACTTGGGAAATTTGATTAGAATTTCTGGGGAAAAGTGTGGAAAAACATTTAATGGGCCGTTTATGCGATTTTCTAATTGTTTATTCAGTGCAACAAGCACATGTGTGTGTCTGTGTGTGTGTATGTTTGTACGAGAGAGGGAGGGGAGGAGTAGAAAGGGGGGGAAGGCAGGGGGCGTGCCAGCATCTTTTGTCGCTCAACGTCGCTGTGGTTTCGCCTTCAACTTTGTTGTAAACTTCCGCTGCCAAAGGATAATAAACACATGACAAGCAGCCAGCAAAGGCCCCCAGCAGAGCACACACACACACACACACCTACATGTATTCCTATGTGTGTGTGTGTTTGTGTGTCATTAGCGTTTTCGTGCCATGTGTTTCAGTTTTTCCGCTGCTGCCGCCGCCGACGCTGCTGTTGTTGCCTTTGCGGCCGCATTTTCCGCACGTGCGTTGCCAGCTACAATAACTACAACAACAACAACAACAACAACAAAACCAACAACAACTACAACTACAACAGCAACTATAACAACAACATGAACAATGTTGACAACGCCTGCAATTACAATAAACAAAACAAAACGCAGCAAATGCTAACGGCTCTTCTTTTGCTCTGGCAAAGAGGTACGCCGAAGGGTAGGGTAGGCAAGGGAAAGGAGAGGAGAGGAGAGGGGGCGGGGGGAAACTGTGGAAATGAAAAGGAAGCTGCGCTGTCGGCGCACTCAAGTGCAAACATTGCCCGCACCAAGGCAGCTTCCTTTTAATTACATTCAATTAAAAGTTCGTGGCAAAAACGTATTGAACGCGCCTCACTGGCATTACAGGGTATACACTAGTCAGTATCGGGGAGAAAGAAAGAGAGAGCAAGAGTGAGAGATAGAGAGGACCAGAGAGAGTGTGAGACTAAGGCTAGAGAGGCAGAAAAAGAGAGAAAGACCGAGATAGAGAGAGACTTCAGAGAAGTTCTGTTTTGCAGAGCAATATAGAAAACGTGGAAGAAAGGCCACCTTTGGCACGCCGAAGATTCTATACCCTTACATAGTTGCACCTCTAGTTATATGGCATGGTGCAGAATTGAATGGTATTGAGTATAATCAACATTATGTCTCAATTTAATAGCCACTGACAAGTTAAGTTATTTCGTAAATCAGAACAGGTCTTCATACAAAAACCTTCATCTCGGCAGATTGTTCCTAGGGCAGCTATATGTGCATATGTGCATATTATATATATTATATATATATATCGGATCTAGGATTTGCTATAGGGGGAGGCTTGGAAGTTTTTTTTTATAAATCGATGTTTGCAAGAAAAATGTAAATCAGTGCCACTTTATTCTTTTTTTTTCCAGAAGGAGTGCTAATTTTTAATTAAACAATATTTATTTATTTTAACACTAAGTATATAACAGTGCCACTTTTTTTATTTAAATACTATATAACAGTGCCATTTGCAACTGAGAGTTATAAAGAGTTTTACTCACGGTCACAATGGGAATATTACTATCATTCACAACTTGTAATGCAATTAAGAAATCGGATCTTTCAATTGCACAGAGAAGTTGTGTTGATTTGGAAGAAGTTGCTATATTTTTATTGCTCTTTAATTCATCTAAAACTGGCACAATATATGGCAGCAAACTGTGCTTACACTTTCATGTTTTTCAACTCAACGAGTGAAGCAGAGAGTTTTGAAATGAGTTTTTTTTCGATTGTGGCAAGTTTGCTTTTATTTCATCCTCAAGAAGAAGAAAAGTTTATCAATGATGAAAATATTCCCAGCATATATTTGAATCTCAGGAACTTCACAGGAATTTGAAACACATAAATTCAACGAATGACTGAACAATGCGTATAAAACGCTAATGGTTGGTCTTCGATATTGAGTGCTTGAACTCCATTTTCTTTCCCTGAAAAATAAGATCCTCCCTCATACCCTTGTCCACGCAGGTTGGTAATGTCCAAGCGTAGAGCTTTTAGTTCATCTAAGATAGCCTTTTTTGATATTTAAGCGGATGAACCCGAGCAATTCCTCTCGCATGACAAAATCCACTACATCAACATAGCGCAGACAGACGGACATAGCTATATGGACTCCCCTGTTGATGCTGATTCAGAATATATATACTTTATGGGGTCGAAGATATCTCCTTAGGTGCACTGCAAACTACTGAACAAAATTAAAATTCCCTCTGCAAGCGTAACACAATGCAGAGTACATTAGCATAGGGTATTCATTAGTTTTGCAGCTTGCCTAGTGCACTTGTTTTTTAGCCATTTTCGGCTAATATTTATTGGAAATAAATAAAGTACAGGGCATCTACAAGTCGTGAGTGACTAGCAAGTGTTGAATTGCAATAGAAATAGACAGAGACAGGGAAGTAGAGTGAAAAAGAGATGGCAATGGTCATTAGCCAACACCTAAAACGATTCTTATCGAATGCATTTACAAACATTCACCTTGCACCTTGCGCCATGCAGCGCCATCTAGCGCAAATATTTATCAACTCGCACTTTGGGTCAATCCCCGCTGAGCTGCTGCTCTGCTCCTGTAAGCTATAGTGTACATATGCCCGCTATATCCACATGAGTCTATCGAGAAGTCTCACGAGCAGTCGCAGTTGGCGTCGCTGCTGGCGTCGCTGCTGGCGGCGCTGCTGGCGTTGCGAGCGCTTTGGTTTATTGTTATAGCGCAAACAATTTCATGTCATCCGCAATTAGGTGGACTCTGAGGGCGGCAGCGGAACGGGGGGCCAAGGGGAAGAGGGGCGTGGCATTTTGCAGGGTTTCACGGGCTTCGGGCTTAGGCTACAGACGAAGGAGGCTCCGCTGGTCGCGTTATTATCGATTTAATTGCGAGACGGCAAGGCAGAATGGCAGGTGCGACAGAGAGAGAGAGAGGGAGAGAGGGAGAGAGAGAGAGAGCACAGTGAGGGGGAACAACGTGAAGTTTATGCAAAATTGAATAGAGTAAAAAAACACTCATAATACTCACAGTATTCACAGTACTCGTATTCATATGCATTCAAACATTGATTCACTTGCAAGTCAACTCACTGACTAAGTATTCATTTGCTTGAATTGACTAACTCATTAAGTATTCATTGTTTTAAGGGTACTCAGTCAAGGTATTCATTTTGCATTCATGTTATTAACTCTCATTCATAGTCAGAATGAGTGCATGAGTTATTCACACACTTAACTCATTTAAATAGATTTATACATTTCTTAGATTCATTCTTCATTAAGTGAGTGCACTCAAGCACATTCGTTTGCATTCATTTGCATTCATTTGCAGCACAGACTGAAATCTTGCAAGCAATTTAAAGTGACTGCTATTTCATGTGACTAAAAAGCACTCATGAGTATTAATTGATTCATATTCATTCCGCAGCAATCGCAGCATTGATTCACATTCACATTCACAAATACACAGACAACAACAACAACAAAGTATGCAATGCGTTTAACACGTTTGTATTCATTTCTGCGTGAATGATTCATTCCACGCTGACTGCGCGCCCTCATTCATGTGCTCGTATCTCTTCTGAGTGCATGTGTGTGTGTGTCTCTGTGTATGTGTAGGTGTGTGTGTGTGTGTGAGTTGTGTTTAAAAAAGAAATTGTTTATTATGCAGCGCTGGAGGAAGCGACTCCTCCGCATGTGTTGGGCTTCCCATGCAGCTGCAGCGGGGCAGGGAGAGAGCGGTGAAGAGGGGGGGTACGACGACGACACACATGTCCGCCCTGGCGCCTTGAAACCCCCGCGGCCGCTGCCTTGCTCCGCTTCTGCGTTGCCCGCTTTCGTCCTGCGCGTTCCGCGCTGCTGCCAGGCAGATGGCGCCTTGTTGCACATGAATAGACACGCGCGCACACACACAAAAACACACACACACACACACTCACACACATAGCGAGCGAGTACAAGCTACATTACAAGCAACTTCAACCCTCTCTCCTCTACTCCTTTCCCCTCCTCACATGAGCAAGTGCAAACCATCATTTTAGCTGCCTCAGCGCACGTTTTAAAAACGTTTAAAGTTTCTGCAATTTTTCTTGTTGCAGTTGTTGTTGTAATTGTAATTGTTGTTGTAATTGTAATTGTTGTTGTTTTTGTAATTGTTGTTGTTAGTGTTTTGTTTCCTTATGTTGCTGCTGTTCAGGCCGATTGCAATATAAATTTGTACTTTTTTGTAATTTTCAACTCATTTGTGTAACTTTGCCCCCAAACAACAAGAAATGAAATAGAAAGAGATAGAGAGAGAAAGTGAGAGTGAGAAAGAGAGAGAGAGAGAGTGAGAAAGAGAGAGTGAGAGAGAGAAAGAGTGAGAGAGAGTTGAGAGTGATGAGCAAGACTGACAGATACCCTAAGTTCAGGCAAACTGATTGCCTATCGCCTGCAGAGAGAACTTGCATATCAATTTTCAATAGAATTCTCTTTGTTTGCCATTCGTAAACGTTTTACTGGCTGTACAGAAAACATATTTCATTTATTATTCTTCATTTTGTGTTGGTATTCTTCAACATGTTACTAGCTACAAGCTAGTTAAATAGATCTAGTCGTGCTCTAGTTTCCTTTCATTCGTAAACGTTTTACTGGCTGCTAGAACAGACTGCTCAGTTCTTTTCCTTATGTTGTTGGTGTTCGTAAACGTTTCGCTGCCTGTTTGATTGCATACACTGAGCTGTTCTGTAATTGTTATGTCATTCGTAAACGTTTCAGCATAGACAGTGCAGCGTATAAGAAGGTACAGCAAAAGCAAACAGATAAAACAACTCATGATCAGCTGAGAGCAAATCCATCTTGCACTCTCTTTCTCTCTTCACTCTCTTTCTTTTTCTCTTCTTCCTTTTTCTTTACTCTTTCTCTACTCTCTCTCTCTGTGTCCCTCTCTGTCTCTCTCTATCTCTTTCTTTTCCTCTTGCAATGCACTTTTGGCACAGTTTCTCCATTTATTTTTCATTTTTCTGCACTAATTCTTAAATTTTGTTTGTTTTTTTGTGTTTTGTTGCCTTCTGCTAAAGCAACAGAAAATAGCATTAAATTAAATAAAGACCCATATTAGGCATGCCCTTACAACTCACACACACAGACACACACAGACATATGTAGCTAAGGTAGCTAAGGTGTGCCACGCCTCCATTTGGAGGCTAGTCCACAAACATGTAGGGCCAACCAACATGTGTAAGTGCGCGGAATGTGTGAGTGTGTGTCTGTGTGTGTGTGTGTCTATGTGTGTGTGTGTCTGTGTGTGTGTGTGTCTGTGTGTGTGTGTGTGGATCAATAACGGGCACAAAGTTGCCAACTAAAGCACAACGACAACAAAAACAATGGGAATACAAAAGGGTTAGACGGCGTCTAGGGCAAAACGTTTACCAACTCCATTTACGGACAGCTGCAACAGCACATGGGGCAGGTGTAGGGGGGAGGCCGCAGGGGGCGTGGCTGGGTTTAGTTAGGTGCTACGGAAAGCATTTCTAATGCATGCGATGTTGTTGCTGCTGCTGCCGTTGCTGCTGCTGTTGCTGTTGCTGTTGCTGGTGCCGCTGAGTTGCAGTTAAGTCAATTTTGCAGCAATAACAAAACAACATAATAACAACAACAACAACAATTACAACAATAACAGAAGTAACAACAACAAAATGAAGTTGCAGCCGAGAAGGAAGAAAACAAAAGCCACAAATGGCAACAAATCGTGCTTAGCTTTTCTTTTGTTCAGACTCAGTTGCTGTTGTTGTTGTTCTCGTATTTCATCTATCGATGAATGAATAGGAATTTGTATTTGTAATGTATGCAAAGGAAGGAAAGAAAATATATTGGACAATCCGAGCCAGGGATATGAAAATGTGTAAAAAGATTCCTAATTCGAGAATTGTGTTGGGATTGAAAACAAACAACAGAAATTGCTTAAGAGAAACTGTTTATTATTATTAATATTATTATTATTATTATTGTTGTCTTTGTGTAGGGCTACCCCCATATATGGTAATGCAATATAAACTTTGTATTATGATAACAACTCAGGTGAGCAGATTGATTGACTGGCATTTGAGAATATTTAGAAACATAAATGATTTGAAAGTTGTTTACAGCAAAACAGATCAAAGATTCGACTTAACCTCAAAGCGAGATCACACTGTGAATGCCTTCAGTATTTGTATATACCTTACCTAACATATTCATGTCTTATATAGTCATGCATTGTCTGCTTATGGACTAAGTCCGCGTGATAACACACAGCTCACATATAGCCGCACACCGCTGCGTATGAGCAATAAATCGATCCCCCTTAGGCAGAATGCGCTCGTTCCTTCTCTCTCTGGCTCTCTCTGCTTTTCTCTTTCTAGCTCTCTTTGCCTCTCTGCTTTTGTCTTGGGGTCGTGCTCGGGCTTTATCCCTTATCCTTTTGTCTCCATCAAATGCTATGGCAGCCGCGCTGGCTTCCATCGATTTGGCTGCTTTTCAAGTGCACAAGTGCACCATCCCTCCCTCCCTCCCTCCCTCCCCCTCTCTCTCTGCACTTCGCTGCTCGTCTCTTCTCTTTGTTATGTGTGTGTGTTTGCATATCGCGACGCGACATTTGCATAAGCCCGCATGGAGCCATGTATGGTCCGCCCCCGCTGCCCATCGCCCACCCACTCCTTGTGCACCTTCCCCAGTGGCGTCTCTTATCCGCCATAGCCAGCTCGGCTCTAGCCCAGGCTCTCTATCTGTATTTTTCATCCGATATGCGCTGCACTGCGACTGTGTGTGTGTGTGTGTGTGAGAGTGCTTATGCCTTATATACCACATAGTGTATGCCGTATATGGCCCCATGCACTTTATTATTTACTGCATTTCCAATAACATCAGCCTCCCCAGCCTCCCATCTTGCTCCCCCCTTTGTCACTCCTCCCCCTCTGCTGTTTGCTGTTGTTGTCCTTGCAGCGACGTCCACTCATGCGCAAGGACAAAATGCATTTAAATTGATTGAAGGCGCGCGGCAAAGATAACTAATCAATAAATTATTGAAATATTATGCGAATCTTTCGCCTTTTTGCCATCGCCAACTTTTCGTGCTGCCAAAGGAAAATGGAAAATGAAATTGGGCAAACAAAATGACAGTGCTGCTAGTAGTAGAGACAGAGACAGAGACAGAGAGTGAGAGAGACAGAGACAGCGATGGAGTGGCAAAATGTGAAAATCATCGAGTAAATCAATATGAGAAGCGCGCGCTGGAAAAGGAAGCAATAAAAAAGAAGCAGAAGCGATCGACGGCGCGTAACACGAAATTTACACAGAACCAAAAAGCAATTAGAGAGAGAGAAAAAGGAGATATATATAGAGAGAGAGAGAGAGAGTGAGAGAATGACTTAGAGAGTGAAATATTGAGAAATGGGAAGGGAAAGCGCTTTAATAGAATTTTGAGCAGAGCTTAAACTAAGTTTGTTTAAGCAAGTAAAAAGAGCTTAAAGCTTTATGTTTAATCGAAGCCATAATTATACCCGCTACCCAAAGAGGAGAAGGGTATTACAATATTGTGCCGAACTAAAATGTATGCAACAGGGAGAAGGACAGACAGAAGGAGGAGTGGCAGACCCCACAAACAATATAAATTCTGAATTAGCATCAACGAGTCGAGTCGAGTCGATATACTTAGCTATGTCTGTCGGTCTGTCCATCATGCAATCATTAAAGTTAAAAGAGTTAAAAGGGCTTAGAGCTTTATTTGTCAGCTCTAATAGTTGTTGATTCGAAAGTGCTTAAAGCTCTGTCTTTTAGGTGTTGTAAAAACATTTGTTAAATGTAATAAAACCAATTATAAAATAATACAGCAGTGTCAAGCGCATTAAAGATATGTAAAGCTTTCAGCTCAACTGATTAAAATGATTAAGTTGAAAGTCTTTGAGTCACTTGATTGATATGCAAGCTGCAGCAATGAAAAAGCTTTAACAGTTTTAAGAAGCTCTGTGCTTGGATTAATACACTCGTAAAGCAGCCAAAGCTT
Organism: Zaprionus vittiger; assembly: GCA_018904025.1. Taxonomy (NCBI): domain Eukaryota; kingdom Metazoa; phylum Arthropoda; class Insecta; order Diptera; family Drosophilidae; genus Zaprionus; species Zaprionus vittiger. Next base: position 3,305,091 of record JAEIFQ010001126.1, on the reverse strand, counting down.
TTCATAAAGTCTCCTAAGTGGCGCTTGCCCTTGCATTGCTATTCCCATCTAGATAAACCATAATCATCAACTCCGATTTTACTTCACAAACAGCTTGGGAATGTCTGACATGAGGCATCGTATGGGAGACATTAACATAATATGTATGTATATATTATGCTCAAGTTGGAATTCCTTGCAGGAAGAAAGGGCCCAGCGAGGGGGTGGTTGGGGGGGTGCGGTAGGTCACACAAATCCAAGTCGAAACGCGACCAAGATATTCTAATTGGCAATAGGAATGCGTATTTTTTGGGCCCACTGAAGAGTTGCCCTCGGGTCGCATTAACATTTGCCACCAGACACAATCAGCCAACTTGCTGCCACACTCGCTGTCGCTGTCGCTGTCGACGTCTGCGTCGCTGTTGACGTCGCACATGTGCGTCGAGTACATAAAAACAATGCACTGGCGACACGCAAGGAACAACGATGAAGCAACAAGAAGGACAAGCAGCAGCAAGTGCTGAGGAGGGGCAAGGCCAAGGGGAGGTGGTTGGGCAGGCAGATAGCGAGGGCAAGGTTCGCTTTGGGGGTGTGTGTGTGTGTGTGTGTGTGTTGGTTTGTTAGTGAACCGCTAAGTTCAGACGGAAACTTGCGCGACCGCAGCGACCCGCAGGCTGCCACTGGCGACCGCCAACTAAACATTACGCATACGCCCGCTTGGCCGCACAACTGTATGTATTATGTGGCAATGTGGTGGCGTTTTGGCGGCACTGCGGCGACCAGTACCACAGGGAGGGGCACTTGTAGTTGCTGGAATGGGGACTGTTCTGCGGTAAGCACATTTAACAGGCCGCAGCAGCAGCTGGCAACTCTCTCACAAAAGCACGCGGCGGACGACCTTTTGCACGAGAATTCATTGTCAAGCGGGTGGACAGGAAGTGGCAGGGGCAGGGGCAGGGGTACGGGTGGGGGCGACAAGGTGCCTGGGTAATGAAACAGAATTGTCACAACTGTCAGGCACTTGAAGCGCTCCGCTCCTTCCACACAGCTGCATCTCGTGCTGTGCTGGGTCTATTTTTCCTTAGTTTCCTTTCCCTTCCCTTCCCTTCCCTTCCCTTCCTTTCCCTTCCTTTCCTTTCGTTTCGTTTTTTTTTGAAGCGTTTATTAAAACTAATTAAAATGTTTAAAACATTTATAGAACAAACGCAAGACGTCAAGTGCCAAACAATGGACAGAGCCAGCAAGCAGCTCCTGGCAGTGTTACGTAGGCACCTCCTGCTGCTCCTTCCCCTTCCCCCTCTCCTTCCCCTTCTCCTTCTTCTCTTCAGCCCCGACTTGAGCCAGGCCGTAACTTAATTGCGACAATTAAGTTGGCAACAATAATTTTCCAAGTTGGCCAGCGAAAGTTTTTCAACGGTTTCAAACGCAGCGCGCGACAAAAATAGGGAACAAGAGAGGGCGAGGGGAAAAGAGAGAATTCGAAGCGAAATGAAAGGAAAATAAATAACAAAAATGATGGCGTTTGATAATGATGATGATGGCAATGGCGATGATGATGGCGATGATGATGATGATGATGATGACGAGAAGGACGCCACGATGATGGCGCCAGCAAAATGAAAAACAGTTTAAATAAATAACTACTCGACGGAGTTCTTATCGAGGTGACAGAGCTGAAACTACGCGCTCGTTAAATGTCCGCGAGAAACTATCGTCAGCGGCTCCTGTGGAATGGCTGCGGGATCTCGTCGCCTTCAAGTTGTAACGGTAAAGTTATACGAGGCCATTGTGCTTTGCAGTTTTGAGAGATTCGCAGAGACTGAGCAGCTGTTGGTTGCGTATAGTTCAGGCATAGACATATATAATGCCGTACTAAATGTACTGAGAACTTTACTCGATTGAAATACTTTATAAAAATTATATACGATTTATATATATATATATATATATATTCCTATGCATATCACGCGATACAAATGTGCGATTATAACATATATCGCACTACATTGCCCACGCTTTCTAAGCATGACAAATGTCTTACTATCTATACTTGAGATATGGTCTACACATAGTATATATTATACTATATATTATACTATTATACTCTATACTATACATAGTACTATACTACTTTATATATTCTATGTTTTATATACAGTCCAGGCATTAATAATATTATACTTATGCGAAGTATATTACAAACATGCTTCGCACTTTTTGTGCTCCTTCTTAAAAGTGTTTAGAAGTTGAAATACTTGTATAAAATGATATATGGTATTGATATTCAAATTGTATACACAAATATACATACATGAGAGTACCAAACATATATATTCCTATGCATATCATGCGATACAAATGTGCTAATAAAACATATACCGCATTACATTGCCCACGCTTGCTGCAAATACGATTGAGAAAGTTCTTTCGTGACGAATGTTTTGCTATTTATAGCTCAAATACAATCTATAATACCTCTACCCAAACATATAGTATGTTTTCTACCTATGCATATCTAATTACTTCCATATATCTTCTTTCTGTCTGTCTGTCTGTCTGTCTGACTGTCTGCTTTGGCTTCTGCTTTCAGTTCACGCAATCTTCTTGTTCTGCTTGCAAGAAGTGCCAAATAAATAAATAATGAAAAATGTCGATAAAAAATATACTCCCCCCTCGAGCCCCTCTATATCTCCCCCTCTCTCTTTCTCTCTGTCTCTCTCTCACACAGTTCCTGCATTGTGTTGTCAACGCGTTGGCCGCGAAAAGGAAGACGATTTGCAGCCATTTGTCATGTTGGGCCGGAAGTGCTGCCAGAGATGGAAAAGGAGAGAGAGAGAGAGAGAGAGAGAAAGCAACGAAAATATGTATGTAATCGCGTTTGTTGTTGTGGCTGGATGTGGTAGGACAAGGGGAAGGGTGGGGGGAGGGGGTTGTGTTAAAATATATAAGCAGTAAATAAGCTTAAAAGCCGTAAGCAAAGACGCCCGCCCGGCCTGGGCCAGCTGGCAATTTATGCGTCTTGATTCTTCACACATGCAAGATTTGCCAGCAAGAGAGAGAGACAGAGTGAGAGGGAGAGGTAAAGAGAGTGCTGCCAGTTGCCTGTTACCCAATACACGCAACACCTACCCCCTACCCCCTCCCACTTCGCGCCCTATCCCTCTTTCCTGTTGAGCTGCTGGAAAATTGTAAAAAGTTTTGCATTGCCTGCTGTAAATTTCGTTTAAAAAAGGCGCACAAAACTTTTTGGCGGCCTCGATAGACTCTGCTTCGGTTTATGGGGGCTGCTCTTTGTTTCTGCGCTCTGCCCTCACCCTCTCCCTCTCTCCCCCTCTCGCTCTCTCACGCACTTGCCGTGTGTGAGTGAGTGTTTTGTTTTGTTTCGAGCAATTTATTCAAATTGAGTTTGCGACTGCAGCCATAACTCAAAGCGAACTTCGAACAGTCGCCGAAAAAAATGTTGAAAACGCTGAAATATTTGTGCGTTTTACAGCACTGGACGGCAACGACGACAACGACGACGACGACGACGACGACGACGACGGCATAAGCAGGTGTTGATGGCTCCATTTGATGGCCAAGCGGAAGCCGCAAAAGTGCGTGAGTCATAAAAATAAAGCATCATCAACAACACAGGCCTACCCCATGTACAGGGTATATATGTGCAGGAGGCACACACACACACACACACAGGCACAAGCACACACAGAGCGAGGCAAGTGCTGAGCGCAGCAAGTTGAATTATGCGATTCTGGCACTCAATCGTAATACGCTTCGACTAAGAGCCTGACAGAGCAGAAGGGAGCATGGGGGAAGAGAGGGAAGAGATGGCAGACAATGAAAGGAGAAAAGGAAGAGGAGGGGAGGGCATGTGTGGGGGGGGGGGAAGGGGAACTTAAGTGTAGCCTGTGGCGCTTGTCGGCTTTCAGTAACTGTCTAAACTGAGTGTAAGTGGAAGCTGTCGGCACTGAGCTCAGTGTGCAGATATCTCCAACTTTACAGGGTATACAGTTGTATCGTGGAGTATATACAGTTGCAGGTATAAAGATTGAAGTTAAGTAGAAGTAGAGCGCATGGCTAAGAATAATAATAAATCATACGTATTTCATAAAGAAAAGTGTTGGCAAAATGAACAAGGATGCGCAGCATTGTGTGAGCTATGTTATAATAATACAATAATAATGTTTACTGCCTTCATATGTCTTGTAGCTCAGCCTTTCTTTCCCTCTTCTACTCTTCACTTTCTCTTTCTTCTTCTTCCTTCTTGCTTTCCGTTTCTTTTTTGCTCAGCTCTTTCTTTCTCTGCGGTTTCTGTTGCTTGCTTAATTTGCGATCTCTGCCTCTCTCACTTAACTTCTCGTTAATTTCCGCACACTGTTCCTTTCCTTCTCTCTCTCTCTTCCTCGTTCTCTTACTCTCTCTCTTTCTCTCACTCTCTCTCTCTCACTCTCTCTCTCTTTTGCCCGTTCTCTCCCCTTCTCTGCCCCTCCCTTCCCTCTCTCCATTCATTTTCTCTTCTCTCTCGCTTCTCTTCTTGTCTCTCTCCCGCTCTTGCCCCTGTGCTTCGTTCCTCGTTTGCTTTGTCAATCAGCTAGAGGAGTATATAATGCTTAGAAGTATATAGCAGGCATATACTCTACACACACAAACACACACACACACACACATAGACTGCATATGCATTTGGCGAAAAACTTCAATATGTCATTAAGGCTGAGCAGGCGCTTGATGCGGCTTGTTGCCGCTTTCTGCTGCGGGCACGTCTTGGCTGCATGTGGCACTGGCTGAGGCTGAGGCTGATGTGTGCCACGCCCCAGCTGGCGCATATTTGGGCACTGCACGTGCTGTCTCAGCTGCAGAGAGAGTGGGAGAGTGGTGGAGAGGGAGGCAGAGCGAGGGAGAGGGGGAGGTAGTCGCAGCTGCCTTTGGCCATAAAACGTGGCCCGAGGCCACTGAACAAAGCAAAACTTTTAAACGTATCAATGCGATTTATGCAGCGACAAAATGGAGCACCACAAAGCACACACACACACACACACACACACACACACACACACACACACACATGGCACACAGGCGCACACATACGGGAGCTGAACATGCACATGCATGGCGCGATAAAGCGGAGAAAAGAAATGCCGGCCAAGAGAGGAAAAAGGCGTCAAGGAAAATGCAAAATAAATTGGCAGCTACCTTTGGCTGCAGCTGGAGTCGCAGCGCCGCGCCACATTGCGCTGCAGCGGATGCCACAGCGACTGCCTGCCACAGCGACTGGCTGCACTGCCTGCCTGCTGGCCGCTTGGCTGTTGCATATTTCAGTGGCGCAGGGCAACATTGTTGTTGCCAGCGAGCAGCGCAGGAAGTGCACGACTAAGAGATTAACGCATGTGGCCAGCGAACTGCCTCGCCTAGCATACCCCACATGTGCGCTGGCTCTCGCCGTACAGGGTATCTCTCTGCACAGCCAGCCAAAAGTGTAGCAAATAATTCGCTGTGCGACAGCCAAAGAAAATCAGCGACAGTTGCCGCCGTTTTGGCTTTTGTCTCATTGTCGCAGCAGCAACAGCAGCAGGCAAAATTCTTGGCATGACATCGCCCGACACAGCAACAACAGCAGCAGCAGCAACAACAAAGACAACGACAAGAGCAACGCGCAGCAGACAAAGAGAGATAGTACACGTGCTTCTCCATCCGTCCGTTTGTCCGTCCGTCTGTCCGTCCGTTTGTCCCGTCGATTGCCAGGCCCATTAATCAATGGCAGACGCATTTTTCGGTCTATTTCGAGGCGACTCAGGCAGCTGCTGCTGTTGCCGCGTGCCGCAGGCGTAAAAGCGCCAAGCCAAAAGGTTAAACGTTGCCACCCCCTGCCGCTGCTTCTCCAACTTCCCAGCCACGCCCACATTTGAGCGCAATTAGCTAAATATTTTGCGGGAAAATCTCGTTGGCATTTTGAATAATTATGACAATTGAAAAGTTTCTGTCAACCCAAGTTGGACAATTGAACAGGAGAGGGGAGAGGGGAGAAGGAAGAGGGAAAGGGGGGATTGGGTTGCTTACAATAACAACAACATCAACAACAACAACAAGGATAGCTAGACGGCATGTGTCAACAATAAATTGCTTAATTAGCAGCGTCGACGAAGTGTTGAAAAGTCAAAGGGAAAAGTCACCTTTGGCGAAAAAGTGAATAGAAAATAGATTGAGATTCGCTCACTCACTGCCCCTATCTCTCTTCCTCTCCCTTCCTCTCTCTTCCTCTTTCGTTGCTGTCGTTGCCTTCAGCTAAGTGAGTTAGGTCTGTGTGAAATTAAGCCCAATTGAGAATTGAGACGAATTATGGATAACGGTCTATGATAGAATTGAGCACTGTGCGAATAAGTTGAGTATGTTTATTCTTATTCTTTATACTAGAATTTGATTGAATTTGTCACAGCTAAAGCATGAGAGTGCATGTAACTGTGCATTTCTTTCAGTGTAAGTTTGGCAAAAATTGATTTAAATGTGAAAGAAATTAAGTGGAGCAAAGAAGACTTGGCAGAACTGTTTGCCTGACAAATAGTAAGCATGATAGAGTGCATTTCTCTCAGTGTAGTTTGATGCTCAAGCAGTTTACAGCAGCTCATGCTTAATCCATTCGATTTTCTTAAGGTTCACTTGACTTAGCAAGTCATTGAAGTGCGTAATACCAAGAGAATGTGAACCTTTATTGATTAATATCAATATTGAATATGATTCTATACTGTTATCATTGATATTATACCATGTAATATGATTCTTTCATTGAATCAATCGCTATGTTCGGTTGCAGTTCACAGCTCAATTGGAAACATCAGACATATTGAACTAAATTCTTGCACTGCATTCATATTGAAGGCTTTGGATTATTGGCTAACCTCAAAGTGACAAGATAACCTCAAATATTGAGTGCGGTTCTTGGCAATGCATGATGAGGTAGTTACGTATTAACTGTCTCAACAGCCTGTTGCAGTCGATGGGCGATGGCTTTAATTGTTCTATCAGAAATCTCGTTGTGACTGACAGCTTTGAGTTGGCAAGGCGGGCTTAAGCTGCCACCAGCTGTCTTGCTCACTCACTCAATATCTCTCTCCCACTCTCCCATTCTCTGCCTTCCTCTGGGCTGTCGTGTCGCTGACAACTAATTAGTTTTCTGCTTCTTCTTCTTCTTCTTCTTTACGTGTTCTTCTTGTCTCCTTGTTGTGCTTCTGCTTTGTTTGGTTTTTAACGCAACTCGCAGGCGTCGTTCGAACGCGATTTACACGTGCAAAATCGGCTTAATAATTGATGCGAATGTTTTGTGCTGGCGCTTTGCTTTGTTTTAGCCTCGGCCGAAAGCAATAAATACTTGCAGAAGCGCAGCACCGGAAACCACTGAGCCAACAAAATGGCTGACAAGACGTGGAGGTGCGTGTGCCGGGCCAGAGCAAGCCAGGCCAGGCTGCCTTTTCCTCTTTCCCCTCTGGGAGCTCAGGCACTCTTTCACTCTCTGCCTCAGTTTGCCACTCTTTTGACAGCTAGCTGTGCATGAGTATGGGTGTGTGTGTGTGGGTGTGTGTGTGTGTGTGTGTTCTGTGTGTGTTTTGGGGTCAGTTGGCGCAATCAATTTCGATTTAGTAGCTGCCATAGTTTTGCCATGCGCCATTGTTCGATTATCATCGCCTGTCTGCCTGTTGGCCAGTACGTGCGAGAGAGATGGCTATAGAGCCAGGGGGGAAAGAGTGGAAAACAGTGCCATGTCTTGTGTTTGTGCCGGCACGCCCACTTAATTAAATGCCCAGGCTAATTCGTACTTAACCTTGAGAGTGAGCCTCAGCCAAACAGACAAGATTTCAGCCATTCCCCTCATCCTGCCTACCTCCCACCTCCTCACTACCTCCCTCCCTCCCTCCTCCTCACCACCTCTCTCCCAGCGAGCAGCAGCTGCTGTCGCTTGCTCAACTGACCTGAATGAGCTGCTGGGCAGCCTTTTTTCCCCAGTGCAGTCGCCGTGCCTAAGCCCCTCTAAGGCAATGCTGAGGTGTCTTTCTTCTCCTCCTTTTCCTCCTCTTCCTCTTGCCCGTTTTCTTCTTCTTTTTGGTTTCTCTTCTACTTCTTTTTGTTCTTGGCCTTTTCTTTAACACTTTTGCACGCTTTATCTCAGCGTTTCTTTGGCTTGCGCCCTAGAGATGCACAACACAGCTATGACTGCGGTATATACTGCATAAAAAATACTACAAAAAATACAACTAAATAATTTGCATATATTTTTGTGGATTTTTGCATTTTGCGCTGCAGCAGAAACTTTTTGATGAAATGAAAACACTGAAAATGTTAAACCATTTTCGAAAAACTCTCTAAACAATTGAGATAATACTATTTGTGTGTTTAAGCAAGCAAACGTTTTTCAGTATTTTGTTAGTAAAATTTAAAAAAATACTCTTTGTTTTGTACTACTTTAAATGTGTTTCATTTTTGTTATTTTTTTCTGTATAGTTAATAATAATTCAGAATCAGTTTCAAGTAAAGAACTAAAAATCTGAAAATAATTTAAAATAATATAATATATTTATAATAATAAAGGAATAATTGATCAGATTATTGACAATCTATAAGTGAGGCCTGTTTTTATTTGCATTTCTTTCATTTAGTTCGATATAGAGCGTTTTACTTTCAGAGTTGCTTGCCGCGTGAGCGAATCCGTGTCACGCGCTCAGCTCTAAGTACGAGCACATTGTAGAACACATGTAAAGGCATACAGTGAAAGAGTGAGAGGGAGAGTGAGAGGGAGAGGGAGAATGGGTAAATTTGTTGCACTTGTTGTTGTAGCTGGTGGTGGTGCTGCTGCTCTTGTTGTTGTTGTTGTTTCGCCTTGGCATTTTTCTAGTCAATAGAACGGACAGACGGCGCAGGAGGGACGGTCTGGGCAGGCTAGGCCTATGCCATGAATACCTCCGCTGCTGGTTTTTGTCTGCTTTGCTTTACGCTTCCCTTCTCTGCTCTGCTTCTTCTGCCTCTCCACCTGCCTCTTCTTCTTCTTATTATTTGCGGTTTGCTGCGCAAAGTTTCGGCCCAGCTTGGTCCGTCCGCATTTTCACCTGTAATTTCTTGCAACTTTCAATTAGGAAGGCACTAAGCCAGAAAGTGCTTCAATGAGCGGGCGAGCTCCACCGCCCACTTGCCACTCCCACAAAAAAGGAAGGGTTTACCTTATGCTGAGCCACAAAAAATGCTCGAGCGAAATGGGAAGAGAAAGAGAGAGAGAGAGAGCGAGAGAAAAGCAGGGAAACCTGCAGCAAAAGAAATGTGCAACAAAAAATGTGCCAAGCTGATGACTCGAAATGGAATTTCGGTTTGGATTTGACAGTCTTCCTCCACGACCAGCAACTCCCCTAACTCCCCCCCCCCAACTACCCTATGCCCCTGCCTAATGCGCTCTCATGAAATTGGGTTTTCGAGGCAGCCTTCTATTAGTTTGCGGCCCCTGGGCGTGGCACTTTAATTAAAATTTCACCCACACTCATTGCATTTCAGTCATAATAATAAATGTGATTTGCCCCAAGTGGGAGAGATAGCGAGAGAGACGGAGAAAAAAAGAAAGAGAGAGAGAGAGAGACTAAGAACTTCATACACAGGGCGGACTGGAGTGAAGTGCTTGTCTTTCAACTGCATTTTCATGTAAAGTCTCAGAAAATCTCAAAGAAAAACTAAAATTGCTTTTGTATTTCATATAATAAAATCTCTTATTATCTGAATATTTATCGAGAAAGTAACACTAAGCATTAAATACTAATAGAACTGGAAACATCCAAGTCTATAAAGAACCACTTCCATGCCAAGCTATAGCTATAGCTGATGTCTTTCGCAATACCCTATGAAATACAATTCAAATGCTGTGAACCATTTCGATGAATATCTATTCCAATTTGTTTCCAAAATTGTTTCCTTTTCTCGCTTACCGTTCTGTATTTCGTGTACCGTTATTTTCGTTTAATTTATAGTTAGTTCTGACTCACCTGCAATGATAAAGAGGGAGAGAAGTTATAGATAAATATAATATCGTGGTCAGAAAATGAAATGAAAATCATCATGTTCAAATCAAAGTTTATAATTGAAAAAACGCCGTTGGAAATGCTAGAAAACACAACTATCCAACTTCAAATAACTGTCAAAGCAATTGACAATTTAGCAGTTACAAAAACAATACGCACACACGCCCACACCCTTGCACACACACACGCACACACACATGAGTTCACCGAAAATTTATTTAATTTGCCATCGACAATTGCGAAATCACAAAATGAAAATTTCGTATGCATCCGCAAAAAGCAACGAAAAAAAAGTAGCTAGAAAAATATTTGGAATAAAATAGAACAAACACGAAAGCTACAGTCGAGTGTGCACGACTGTGATATACCCGCTACCCAGCTGATTAAAACGATTCCTTAAATATAATATATAACTTCTATGTTTTCTGTAGCATACTTTAGAGAGCTGTATGGAAATCAGTGACTATTAAAAGTATTTCTTAAATAACTTCTATGCTAATTATCCGATCGTAACCAATTTTGGTAGCTCTAGCTATTAAAGTCTCTGAGATCTGGGTTATTAAATAGACGGATAGACAGAGAGAGAGAGAGAGAGAGAGGAGAGAGAGAGAGAGAGAGAGAGAGAGAGAGAGAGACATACAGAGAGGCAGACAGGCAGACAGACAGACAGATAGACAGACATAGCAATATCGACTCGGCTGTTGACGCTGATAAAGAATATAAATAGTTTTTGAGTTTTGCCACGCCTCCTGCTGCCTGTTACATACATTTTGGGTTGGCATACCCTTCTACCCTTTCTAAGTTATGTGCCCGTAGCGACCCCGTTGCTGCGGTTGCACGCATACAGGGTATGCAAAACTAATGAACACAAACTATTCAAAAACTGCACAAACAGCGGAAATTTCTGCTTTTCTCGCCAAAAAAAGTATAATAAATAATTATGACATGCAAATATGGAGCTAACAGTGGCGCGACAAGGAGGGTGCAGGCATGGGGGTGGAAAGGGAAGCGAGAATGGAGGGGGGGAGTAGCACAAACTGAAGGCAAGTGTGAAATGATTTGCACTCAGCAATTACTACACATGTCAACTTGCTGTGCAATAGAGAGAGAGAGAGAGAGAGAGAGAGAGAGGGAGGAAAAGAGGGAGGAAGTTAAAGATAGAATGAGAGAGAGTGGGTGTGGGTAGTGGGCGTTTTAGGTGACCTGGTCAGTTGGGCGACGTGGGCGACAAGTTGGTGCAAACTGGCTAAAATGGCCTGCAGCAAATGTAACTCATACACACACGCGCAGCTAGATCAAAGATAAGGTGAAAAGGTGACAGAGAGAGAGGGAGAGAGAGAGAGTGGGAGAGAGAGAGAGAGAGAGAGGGAGAGATAGAGAAAGCGGAAAGGGAAAAGGGCGCTGCAGTTAAGGACGATTTATGCAAGTTCATTCTGGATTTAATTAAAATGGCCGCACAATGCCGCAGCGGAAATGTAGCTAGCTGGCAAAATGAGCTTTCAAAGCTGCTTCACAAAAGCTTTCCCCTAATCGAAATCGTAGCTAATTTCGTATATTAATCACAGTATTGCAATCACATAATGAATTGCTGCAAATTTAATATGCGCCTAATGAGTGCATTCATTGGCCATTCAGTTGGACATTCATTGATATTCGCATCGCAATGCGCAATCGGTTTAGTGTCAGGTAAGTGATTTAAATGCATTGCCAAATGCACAAATCCCAAGCACATTAACAGCTCATACACACACACACACACACAGGCACTTCCTTTATTAGCTCTCACAAACACACACACACATATACACACGCACAGGCAGCGAAGCTGTGAAATATTACGCCGTCGTGCATCTAATTAATAACAAAATTTTAATCGCCAGATGATAGCCTTGCATTACCCAAGGACCTACCTTCCCCCTCCATCTTCTCCATCTCCCTGAAGCCACCTCACCCCCCCTGTATGGTGCTTGGCTAATGTCATAAATGTTTGTCGCCGCCCTTAGCCATTCCCGGTCGATGATTATTATTGTTATTGTTATTAGCGCAACGAGATTTATGTGCGAGAATTTATTTGCTCAGGTCTTTTGCCACGTTACGCATACCCCTTAGAGTGCGGCGAGGCAGCAAGGTAGTTTCAGCCAAAATGGCCACTGATTACATGCACTCATTACAGCATATCTGTTAGTCGCAGAACACACTCCGTCCCGGACAAACTTGTGACTTCAACTTGTTTTTGCTTCATAAATTTCACTGAAATTGAGCATAATTTTTCATTTAAGTGGAAATTAATATTTTACGCCCACCAGGCCGGACACGCCTTGCTAATTATGTCACGTCGCAGCCCAGTGAGAAAAGAAAGACAGCGAGAGAGCGAGAAGCAAAGAGAGAGAGAGAGAGAGCGAGGGGAGAAATAAAAAAGCGTGCGGCAAATAAGGCAATGAAAATGAAAACATTTTCATGAATATAAATGCCAAAACAAACTGCCGTTGGGGGCGTCACCAAAGTTTTATGGCAAATGAATTATTAATTTTGATGTTCGCATTTAACAAACATTTTCCTAATAGACATACACATACACAAACAGACAGGAAAAGCAGAGAAGCATGCAGCGTGCTTTAAACTGAGTAGAAATAAGAAAAATACGCGAGAAAATCATGCGAATTGTTTTTTCTGATTGATTTATGGCATGTGGATTTTGCATTTATATTAATAGAAACGATCCGTGACATGACTTAACACATATAATGCCAAATTGGCTGCGTTATGTGTACAGAGAGAGAGAGAGAGAGAGAGTGAGAGAAAGGGAGAGGGAGAGAGAGAGGAAGGGAGGTATATGGCATATAGCGAGAAGTTCTTTGGCAATTGACAGGGAATTCCTTTTTTTTGACTGCTTTGCAATTTGTATAATAAATATGTCAAATATATTTATGTGTAAAGATAGTACATAGTATATATAGTATATTATTATCTTCATCTTATATATAGCTACATAAATTATCTTTCTATAGGTTCCTGCACAAATATTACCGATAGTTTTCTTACTCAAAACAGAAGAAGTTTCCTTTTGTTAAGGCTTTGCTATTTGCTTTGCACTCTACAATGACAATGGTAAATATATAAAATATATTATATATATGTATGAATATATATATATAACATATTTATATCCATTTACATATATATTTTTATATATTCCTGTACAATCTTTGCTCGTCTCTAAGCAGACTGTGCTTACTATTCATGTAGTAGGTTTATGCGGCATTTAGCGGCGTTAACGCGGGGATTACTCTATGGCACACCACACACACCGACACCGACACAGACTCACACACTCTCCCACGCACACACACTCTCTCACACACACACACTCTCTCACACACACACACACATGCAGCCTGTGTCCAGAACCAAGTAATTTTATGTATCTGCGGCTCATTAATAATTGAGACCATGGCAAGGAAATCAAAATTGTTTGTGGTACTTCCTGCACTTCCCTTCTCTCTAACCCCCCTCCCTTCCCTCTTGGGGGATATACCACATAGCTGATAAGGCGGCGGCGTGCCAGTGTCGTTAGTTTTGTTGTCGCTGTCGTTGCTGCTGCCGTTGCTGCTGTCGTGTTGTCGCCCAGAGAATTCTGGCCAGGCACGCAAATGCGTTGCGTATACGCAATATTTCAGTAGACAAAGTAATGCACAAGGCACGCACGAATTGCCAGCTAGCAGGAGGTGAGGGAGGGGGGGGGAGGTAAGGGAAGGGGGTGCTTGGCATAATGGGAAAAGGGGATTCTGTAAGCCAAAATGTGTGTCTTGTCCCCTTTCGCAGGCCTATCGCTGCTTGCGCTATGCTCTGCTGTGTCTGCTCGCATGATTCAATGAATTTTTCACAGCACTGCAGCGACAAGGCATAGACACGGCAAGAGGGAGGGGGGGAGGGGAGGGGGCTGTGCTGCAGGGGCGGGTACGGTGTTTGAGTGCCCGAAGTGGGCGTGCCCAAATAGCCTAACAAATGTATGCAGCACGCAATACGTTGCTGGGCGTGTTACATGCGTGTTTACGTGAGGCAGGAGAGAGAGAGAGAGAGAGAGTCAAGGGGATGGAGAAGGTGGCTAGGGGGAAGGTGGGGAAGAGGGTGAGGAAGGAGATGCCAGAGGAAAGCGTAGCAAGCTCGACTGCCAAAAAAGTAGCCAAGCGGCAGAGGAAGTTATGATTGTTTCACGAGCTGACAAATAGAGCAACATTCTCCGGCGCTCTCTCTCTCTCTCTCTCTCTCTCTCTCTTTGTTCTCTGGAGACTCTCGTGGCTGGCGGGCTGGCTGGCTGGCACATGCTTTCTGGATTGCTCGACAAATTTATGCGCCTCCGTTGGTCTGCGCCGGAACGGGTAACGGGCAGCGGCTCCGGTTAGCTTCGCTCGGTTCGGTTTGTTTGCCTGCCAGCCTCTGTGTGCATGTGTGCAAGTGTGTGTGTGTGTTTGTGTGTTTGTGTGTTTTTTGCCTGCCTGTTGGCTTTTATCAACCCTTTGAGGGTTGCCTGTCTCTGTGTCTGTGTGTGTGTGTTTGTGTGCAGCATTGCTAAAAATGTTGTGGCAAATCTCTGTGTGCATTATTCGTTTTAAAAGTGCTCAACATGGCCAGCAGGGGAAGGGAAAGGGATTGGCACTTTCAGGGCGGCCTAAAAGCAGGCAATGAAATTTTCATGCTCGCTCAATTTTTGCAGTTGACAGTTTCTCCGGCAATAAAACAAAGCAAATGAATAGTTATGAATGCATTCGATAGAACAGCAAGTGGAAATTGCCATATGCAACAATTACTTGGAAATTGTGTTTGCCCAAGCACATGAGAAAACACACACAAACAGCTGAACGAGCAGCGGAGAGAAGAAGAGCAAGAAGGCAACTGAAACATTTGCAACATTATGAAAATAAATGATCCGATTACACATAGTTTCAGCTACCTCCCTTCCCTAGCACTCACTTTGAATAAAAATTGCATTTTGAATGCCAAAAGTAGAAAGTGAGCAATTAGAAGCAGGTGATGAGGGGGGGAGGGGGAGGGGAGTGAGTTGGATGTGTAAAGGGGACAGCAAGAATTACCTTCATGAATTAAGCACTCCGGCAAAGTGCATCTGCAAATAGAATGCTCCGTCGAGCGAATGCTAAGTCATGTTCTGAGAAACCTTCCCAACTATGTGGGGGAAAATATTTTCATTGTGCAGTTTATATATGTATGTATGTTTCTCTGGCTTTAAAACTGATTCGAATTCGTTAACAGTTTCGGGCTATTTTTAGCAAAAATAGCTAAGTTTGCCCAAGGATTCTTTGCCCTGCTTGTAGCTGGCAGCAAAAAGGTCGCTGGAACAGATATCAATATCAATTTCGATATAATTAATATACAAACATAAGAGATATTTTCACAAATACATATTTAAAGCATCAATCTTATACACTAAACTGTATTACCAGCTCAAGGTTATCTTCACATATAATATGCATAATTAGTTAATCTACATATGTTTGCAAACTTACAGGGTATGTGTGTGGTGTGGTGTGGCTAGTTCATTTGCTGCCTCTTTAGCCTTAAGCTTGATTATGACCAAGCAGCAAGTTGGCCATGTTAATGGATTTTGGCAAACAAAATAATCAGTCTGTTTTTGGCATTTGCTGCCAACTACAACATGCATACAAATTACACACGCATACACACGCACAGACACACGCACACGCACACATGTTTACTTGTCTGATCTGCTGTCTTGGCAGCAAATACAACAAATGAAACAAAAACAAAACTGCGAAAAGCTTTGAAGTTGAAATCGTTTGGCTTTTACTTATGCTTACACACACACACGCACACCCACACATTCATATGCAAACATGCACAGGCAGGAGAGTGGGAGAGAGTGAGAGGGAGAGTGAGGAAGAGCGGCAGTTTGAGTGGGAGCAGTTCAAACAAAGCAACAGTGTGCGGCGCTTGCTATTTAAGTTAAAGCTTTGCTGCGCACCCCTCCCTCCTGCGACTCATGGTCAACAACAACAACAATAAGCAGAAGATAAACAGCAGGCAGTAGGCAGAAGCTCAGCAGAGGCAGCAGCTCAGCAGTGGCAGCGACAGAGGCAGAGGCAGCGCTTTAATTACTTGGCGAATATTTTGGCCACGCAGTTTTAAAAGCTTTAAAGCTGCGCGGCCAATTCAGGCCAGGCAATTGTTGCGCCGACAGCAACACCAACACCAACAACAACAGGCAGAGCAGCGGCGATTACAACAAAGCGAAGGCGTAATACGCAAAAGTAAAAGCGGAGCAGAGGACAACAAAAAAAAAAAATAAAAAAAAAAGAGAAGGAAGCAGCACAAAGGAACAAAAAACGAGAAAGAAATGCTACCTTCGGCATGCCGAAAGTTTTATGCCCTGACAGGTTCTTATATCCAGCGATTGCTCCAATACAAGTTATATATCATGCTGCAGAATTGAATGCTATTGGGTATATTTAAATTATGTCTTACTTTGACTGGCATTGATTAGTTAGAATTAGTTCTAAAATCAAAAATGGTCTTCACACAAAAACATTTATTTCGGACGGTTGTTTTTATGGCAGCTATACATACATATGTTATAGTGTGATGATTTTGATGGCATTGCATCCTGACAGAGAATATATATACTTTATGGGGTCTGAGATGTCCCTTAGGTGCGTTGCAAACTGCTGACCGAAGTGAATATACCCTATACAAGGGTATAACAATTGCGTACGCATTTTAAAATTTTAATGCGACGCAGCCAACGGCAACGCGACGCCGGGGACACGCTGACTAAGCATTGGCCACGGCTGCGAGGGACGAGAGAGAGTGAAGAGTGGAGGGGACACAGGGGGAGGGGTGGAAGTAGGGGTTGGGGGGAGGTGCACGCGTCAATAATACAAAGTACTACGTAGAGCGGAATACGCGAAATGCGAAATACGCTACATGGTGTAGGGCGTACGCACTCTGCACTTGCTGCAGGGTGTGGTGGTGGAGAGGAGGGAGTGGGAGAGGGGAGAGGGGCGTCTCGCGGCGTCGTGCGTCGCGTAGCTTCTGCCTCGCAACAGAAGCCAAAAAATTACGAAACGCGACATGGAACGCTGATAAAAACGACAATTGATGGGCGTACGTGGGCGCATTGGGGCGTGGGCGTGGGCAATTGCTGAGTTATGTTTATGACAAATGCGAGAGAGCGCGCGCTTCGAAGCTATTGGGCGGATGATGCACGCCCGACACGCCCCCAGTTCGATGTGCCACCAACCTCGCATCCACCTCCCTCCAAAGTAGTTCCCTACTTTGACTTCTTCTACGGAGTACTTCAGCTGCGTAAGCAGGCTTGACAATCGGGAAGTCTTCATACTTTTGGCAGAGGGAAGAAGGTGACAAATATCATATTTTACTATATATATATACTTATATAAATTACTGTATAGGTGGGAAGAGAGAGCGGAGATGTGTGTGTGAGTTAAGGATGTAATTAACTAATGAAATTGTGTTTTGTTTTATATATATCTAATACTTATATATACTATAAATAAAAATCAAATGATTCAAACAAGAAAAAAAATTAAATAGAAGATTACATAACTGATATTTATAGTTATAATAGCAGCTATATTAGGCAATATATACAAGAAAACATTTCAAAAACAATGAAAACCAATGTAAACATATATTGAGAATAGATTACTATAAGCTATCTATCAATTAGAATCAATTAACAATATTATAAGGGGCAATATCATGGAATATCTATGAAAATACTTGTAATACGATATTCAGTGAAATTGAGATATTATTTTTTAAATATATAAAACACTTAGCAAAGATTCGTTCTATATGAGATATACTGAGTATATGTTACTCAATGGGGATATACAAAAGATTGGAGGGATCAAAAACATCTTTGAGTGGTATAGAGCATTCACTGCGTCGACTTGTTTTGATTTTTGCTCTTTTTGCTCTTTATTTTTTTTGTCGCGCGCGACGCTTGACTTTGATTCGCATTCGCATTCTCATTCATATTCAATTTTTTATTGTTGTCGCCTTTGTCGCCTTTTGCTTTGCCACGCGTTACGTGTCCTGCTTTGCTAATCAGCATCCCCCATCCCCCAATTCCCTGCCTGCTCCCTTGTTCCCTTCCTCCATCTGCAGTTCAATGAAAATGAAAGGAAGAGGCAAATCGCAACTGAGCCAGCGTAATTTGTTATCATTGAGAAGATGAAGAAAGAGAGAGAGAGAGAGACAGGGAGACAGGGGGAAGGAGAGAGCAAAGGGCGTTGGTTTTCGATTGTCAATCACATGCAATTTAAATAAATTGAGTGTTTTATGGGCTTTTCAATTTGATGCGCTTTCACACCTCCCCCCACTCCCGTTATTTCACTCCTCCCCTCTCCAGCCCTACTTCTCCCATTCCTGCTCCTGCCCCTGTCACCGTGCATATTAATCATCGTCATCGCCGTCAAAGCCACGCATCGAAACTCAGTTCACATGTCCTGACAGTACCCTTGCTCTCCCCCTCCTCTACCCCCCCTTGGCTACGCCCATGTGCTCGTCTGGCTAGAAAATTGCAATGGACTCTGATGAGCCGCACGAAAATAATCAGCCATCATTTTGCATATTGCATGGTCGTAGCGCAATAGATGCCTGCATTGAGGGGAGTGGAGAGGGAAGAGGAGAGAGAGGGGGCGTGGGCGGGGGCGGTAGGTCGTGGCATAGGGCATCGACTAGGCACACTATGGGCGACTATGCAATTAATGCACGCACATTAAATTCAATTTCGGTTCATGTTGCACGTTTATTCACTGCCAAAGCACGCACAAACACGCACAGACATGCACACACGTGTGCAGCGGCTCGACTGAAAATCGAAACGAAAATCTTGTTTTGCCAGCGGTCAATTTTGGAGCAGCTAATTAGCCACAGCACTAAAGATCCAAATCAGTTGGTCCCTCTTCCTTTCCCTCTCTCTCTCTCTCTCTCTTTGCATTCTTCTCTTTGTCTCTCTCCCAGCCATTTCTGCATTTCATTTTCATTGCTATTGTCCAGAATGGAAATATAATCCATGAACTTTCGCTCATTGGCAGCCAAGATAGAAAGAAGTTAATGGAAATACATATAGCTAGGATGAGTAACAGACATACCATAGGTATAGCCGGAATAGCTTTAATTCGCATCAGCAATTGAAATTATCAGCGAGTTCTGTTGAAATAACTTACAAGAATGCTTAGGTAGAGTATAAAAATTCTATTGCATACTCTCGGAGCTTAGGCAATCTGTGCGTCCACTGAAACTACTTTTCAAATAACTTGCAAGCTTGTTATTTGTTTGCAACCAAACTTTTAGACAACTTTTGAATGGTGACAATTGTTGTTCACACAAAAAACGAATGTTTTAGCATTTGAATTACACTTGCAATTCGATGTTGATTTCGGGTATGGCTAAATTATAAAATAAACTGCATGCGTGCATAATGTCACCAAATTTATGTCTATACCTATATTTCTGTATATGAAGTATTTCAATTTAATAATCTCACAAAAGATGTTTGGGTCGAGTTTGCAGCTCGCTTCATTCTGGCATATGATTTTAAGGGAATTTTCGGTGCAAAAACTGAATTGTTGAATTCGCAGTGTACCTTGTCCTGGTCTAAGTCGTTCATTAACAGGTTGTTCATGATCTCACACTGTCCCGTTCTCACGTTGTCACACAGTGCCTGTTTACAATGTTATTATATAGACAGCTAAAGGACTCAAAGTTACTTTTTCGGCAGGTTCTTTTAATATAAAGATTTACAAAGTTCAAATTGTCTTGAATTGACATTTGCAAAACATATGAAAGAAGATGATGAATATGAGAAGGACATGATTATATCTTCTCTTTGGTTGCTGCTTACCACGAATATATATAATTTATATATATACCGACTGTTTGCTATACTTTCGATTGCCACAAATCTATAATACCCTTTAACACTATTAGCAGCGGGTATAATGCACATAAAACTTTGTTGGGGATTAACAAATCGTTGAAATTTGTTAATAATGTAAGCGTGTATTAAGCACTACACACATGCATATACATATATACACTACTCACTCTTTGTGTGTGTGTCTGGGTATGTGTGTGTGTGTGTGTGTGTGTGTGTGCGGCACAGTGTCACATTAACTCGTTTAAAACGCAACGAGCGTGCAGCGTGAAAATTGCAGCTGCTGCTGCTGTGCGGCACAAAGGCTGCACGGCGAGAAAGAGGGGGAGGTGGAGAGAAGAGGAGAAGGGCTAGGGGGAAAGGGGAGAGTGGATAACAAGGACAATGAGCGTTAAGCGTGTCGCGTACCAACAACAATTGTCACAATTGTTAAATATTTATAATAATAGAGTTTTTATTGCTGTGGCCATGTAAAATATTAAGCGCGCTTATGCGACAGCGCGCGAATGGTCGCGTGGCGGGACAGGGGACAGTGGGCAGGGGGCAGGACGTAGCAGGCGGCGAGCCGTGCACAATGGCGCATTTCCGGGGCCGTTGACGCTGCTGCTGCTACTGCTGCTGCCGCTGCTGCCGTTGCTTATTACAGCATCAGGCGATGGCAGCGTGCCGCATGCAACAAATTGAAAAACATTTATTTACTTAAATGCGTTCAGCTTTTTTCTTTCATTCATTTCATTTTTGTTGTTGTTAATTCTGTCCCTTTGTTAGTTTATTTTTTATTTAAAAATTTTTGTTCATTTTGTGTGAGAGTTTTTTATTGTTTCTGTTGCTGTTGTTGTTCTGCGTATTTTGACACTTTTGCGCATTCTCGTTTATTTATTCACTTTTTACGCCTACAACATTTTATTTGCATTTCCAATGTGTGTGTGTGTGTTAGTGTGTGAACTCTACACACGTGATGACATTTGCCGTGTTGTTGTTGCTGTTGTTGTTGCTGCTGTTGAGTTTTATGCGCCGCAGCAACAACAGCAACAATTTTAATTTGCCATAGTTGATATTTCTGTTGCTGTCGCCGCCGCCCGATGATGATGAAAATAAACTCGCCTGTCTGTTGTGGTTGTTGTTGTCGGTTGTTTTAATGAATTTGTATATTTTATGTACAGCATATTTTGTGGCGCACAGCAGCAGCAGCAGAGCAGCAGCAGAGCAGCAGCAGAGCAGCAGCAGAGCAGTTGCAGAGCCAACAACATTATCGTGCTGCGGCAGCAACAGCAACTTGTGGTCCAAAGAGACTTTGTCTACTTAGGTCATTGGATTAAGGAGAAGACAGGGTGATGTGCAGCATGCAAGCAAAGGGAGAGAGGGAGAGCAGAAGAGAGAGATAAAGACTGAGTTTACTTGCTGCATACAGAATTTTGTAATGAAGTTCTCGCAAACCTTATTAAGATATCGGCAGAGCAAATAAGTTTTCAGGTAATTAAATAAGCGGATTTGAAGTGAGAGTCGATCAACTATTGAACAATTCGGCTTGAAAATTAAACTAAGCGAATTAATAAATAAATAACTCAAACAAAATAATGATATAACATATTTATCCATATATTGTTAAGTTATTTGTTATAATTTGAAGTAATATGTAATTAGGTGTGACCTTTACCGATACACTATCGTATGTTTATTTAGTTAGCGATAACCTTATCGATAGCCCGATGATGACGATGAAAAAGTGTTGTATAACGCCAAAGGAGTATAATAGTGTCACTATCGTTGAATAAAGTCAAGTTAACGGATTGTGAAATTGAATAAGATTAATAATAAAACAATAAAATATGAGTATCCACAATATATTGTTTTTAATTTGCATTTCCTCGATTTAGGAAGTTAAATCAGTCGATGACAGCCATTTCTAGCCATGATATAATGATAAACTGAAGACAATTGGCAAGTTTCAAGTTCCAAAACTGATGAAAGAACTGCAATACCCTGTATGCCAGAGTTATTGGAGACATTAAAGGTAAACGGGCATAAAATAACAGAAATCAAAGAGAGTTAGTTTTTACTGCAGCCACACAAACACATAAACACACACACTTGCACACAGAGACAGTTGTGGACACAAGTGTGTATTTATTTATTTGCAAAGCGTTTTTTCGGGGCCATCGACGAAGAAGAGATGGAAGAGAGGGAGAGAGAGAAGGGGAAACCGAAATGGCAGACGCTGATTGCGAATGAATATGAATTCGTGAACAACAACTAAAAGCGGCAAACTAACGACGCAAACAAGCAAAACAAACGCCCCTTTCACAAACACACACACACACACACACACATAACGAACAATTTTTAGGGGAGAGCGAAACAAAAATAAACATAAAATGAAATAAAATAAAATAATGTGGAATGCGAAATGTCGAAGAATTGATGCAGGACCTGAATAATTTGATGCCATAGTTAAGAGTCTGCATAATTTGGTGGTTTCTTTTTTTCTAGTTGTTTATGGTTTACGATGAATACTCACGAGCTGGCGACGATATTCATCGTAATAGGATTAAGTGTGTGTATATGAAATAAATTGTGAGTATCTAATGCAATACAATGAAGACAGGCAAACTAGAGGTAAGCTGGAATGGGGTATACACGACTTCGAGGTCTACGATGAATACTCACGCGTTAGAGATGACACTAGAGATGATTAAGTGAAAGAAATGCGAGTTTATAATGCAATATTAATACACTTGTGCTATGGGCAGATAAGGTTAGGTTAAAGCGCAGCATACACGACTGTTGCACACCCTGTAGTGCTGGCAAGCATCTAGCATACCCCACTCTGCACAGGCATTGCTTGCAGGGTATCAAATCTATATATAATGGTCACATAAGTCGAGCGGACACGAGTTCTCATTGGTTTTTAAATGTTTCTAGTTAAGCTGACTCCCCAGTTAAAGCTTAGCTTACAGGCTAAAAGGATACTTCGTTGGTTTCTCATGAAGTACGTGTGTGTGTGTGCCAGTGTGTGTGTGTGGATGTGAGTGTGTGTTTGAGTGTGTGCTTAAGCATCTGTATTGTGGGGCAGACAAAAGGTTCAACTGACTGTAAATGCTTAAATTGATTTAAATGCAGACACAACTCGAACCACAGAGCGAATACAACAGAGACAGAGAGAGAGAGAGAGAGAGAGAGAGAAAGAAAAAGATAGAGAGAGAGCAAGAAAGAAAACGAACAAACGAATAAATGAATGAATGAATGAGTGAACGAATGAATGAGTTAGCCAGCCAGCCAGCTAGCGAGTGAACGAATATGAGCCAGACTGCGCTGGGTCAGCTAGCATATGTCAGTCTGTCTCTCAGTCTGCCCGTCTCTCTCTCTCCTTCTCACACTCTTCCTTTACCTCCCTCCCTCTCTCTCTCTCTTTCTCTAGTTGTCTTTCTGACTATGTCTGTTTGCCTACTTGGCGCCTGGCTCGTTCTCCTTTTCTCAACTATGTAGAAGGATTTCAATGCCAGAGCACATGGGCAACTAATTTGGCAGCAGCAGCAGCAGTTGTATAGTAGAGTGCTTTGGACTGCGGCAGGGGAGATGTGGGCTGGGAGGGGGGACGAAGTAAGGCCGTAAGTTGCTCGGCTGCTTGTTATAATTTTAATCAAACTTAAAACAAATTTCCTAAATAGTTTTCTCCAGCTATCTGACGCTTCTTAGCCTGTGCTCGTCTGTGCTCCAGACCTCATCCTCTCTCTCTCTCTCTTTCCGTCTTCTCTACCTCCCTTAGCCCCTGTTTCTTCGTCTGTTTATCTCATTTTCTTTCGCTTTTGCTGGGTGTAAAAGTTTTAAGCTGTGGCCTCGCAAAGTTTTTTGACTCAATGAGCTCAAAAATCTCTTTTTAATTCTTAAGCATAACTAAATTAACATGCCTGAGTGTGTGCCAGTGTGCGTGTTTCCCTATGTGTGTGTATGCCAGTGTGCGTGTGTGTGTGTGTGTGTGTGAGCTTGTGTGGTTAGATGCATTAGGGGTCTCCCTTGACGCTGGCAGCATTTAACAATTTTTGCGCAAATTTAATTTGCTCAACGTTGTAAACCAATTCGCCGCTTTTTGATGGCTTACAGACGCGGCGACTTTGACGCCCATGTGTGCTTGTATGCGTGTGAGTGTGTGTGTGAGGGGGGGGATGGGAGTGGGCGTGTCTGGTTGCGGCTTAGTTAAGCTGTGTGCACATGCAATTTGATTTGCTGGTCGAGGCGCACGGCATCAGCAACAAGAACAGCTGGAAAAACAAGAAGTTGGGAGTGGGTATGCACGACTATGAGTTACGCTGTAGTCAGTTAATGTAACTAGCAAATTGAGGCTTGACTAGCAGCAAAGGGGAACAATCATTAGTAGATTTGCCTACTTAATTCAAGCATATTTCGATTTTGGTAACGAATATCGTAAATTATCAAACAGCTTAAGCTGCGCAGGGTATACAGGTATTCCCAACAACCAAATTTAATGCTGCTACCTTGCAGAGATCCTGTCCTGTGTACTGGGTATGGGAATTAATAAGCATACATGAAATTCTGAGCGCCACAAAGTATGCAGCACTTTTTGATAAGCCAATTAAACGGCAACATGTAATAAGTATTTTGTGGAGCATACAGAGGCAAGCCAGAAGAGTGGGTGGACTGAGTGGGTGAACTCTAGGAAGGGGGCGTGGCAGGTTGAATAGATAATTAGATGAAGAGGAGGGAATTACTGAGGCAACTTCGTCGCCACCTTTCCAATATACATTAAAACAAAACTACAGACAAAGGCTGTTGGAGAGGGTATTAACAGAAGAGGGTATTAACGACCCTCCAACACCTTGCTATATAAACTAAAAACTATACCCTGTTCTTCGAAATCACACAGACATTTGCGACTTATTGAATAAAACTACCTTAAAGAAATGAAATGAATAATGAAACTTGTGCAGATACAAATGATCTAATAGCTTGAAGAAGTATTCTCCGTATTCTCCCCCATCTTCCCCTCCCCTCACATTGCGCTACATTAACGATTTTCTTTGTTTACTTTATGCTGCGTGCGTTGCTCTGCTCTGCCTCTTCTTGGCTGGGGCATGAAATAAAATGATTTGGCATAATGTGCGCAAAATAAAACATGAGCCTGGCCAGAAATTGAGTCGCTGCCCGCAGATACATCAAACGCGGGCGCGAGCTAAACTACGCTGTGCCGCTATCTACAGCTGTCCATCTGAATGTGTGTATGTGTCTGTGTGTGTGTGTGTGTGTGGCACGTTTATTTGTATTAGACATGACCACAAAATGAATGTGGCAAAGTCCGTCAAACCAAGTGAAAGCATTGCGCAATACGCAGCTAGCAGAGGGAAGGGCAAAGTGGATAAGGGAGAGGGACAGGGAGAGTGAGAGCGGAGTCTGCGGGGGCATGTGCTAGTGGTGCGATTTGTGGTGCGGCTGCCACTGCAGTCGGACTTGCCTCGTCTCGACTCGACTCGGCTCGGCAAAGCCAAAGCCAAAGCTAAAGCAAATAAACGCTTCGCTTTCGGGCGCAACATAAAAATTTTATATGCAAATGAAGGCAAACAAAAAACGAAAAGCGAAAACGAAAAAAATACCAAAAATACAACAAAAACAACAGCAGCTACAAATAAATACATAAAAGTCAACAGAAAATTTGCTAAATTTTTTTTGTGGTATTTTGCGCTCGTTTCGTTTGTTTCCTTAGCCTGCCCCCCCTGCTCCTGCTCAGGTGAAATGGCCGAGCGAGCGAGCGCCTGGACAGAATAAAAAATAAAATGAAAATACCAACATAAAAAAATAATACTGTACAAAAATACAAAGCGAAGTCGGCGTGCACTCGACAGACAGTCTAAAGCGGACTCTCCTTGACTCTGCCTCCGTCTCCGTCTCCGTCTCCACCTCCATCTCCTTCTCTATGTAGCTGTATATGTAGCTGTATCTGTATGTGTAGCTGTATGTTTATCTGTATGTGTATCTCTATCTGTCGCTGTAGCTCTATCTGTATCTGGATGCGGCCGGGACTCTCTGCGAAATTTGGTATTCGTGACTGCGACTGCGACTGTGAATGCGAATGCGACGCTCAGCCCGTGACTGAGCCTATGAATTGAATTATTAAGTAGTGTAGTATGCGCGACTCTCTCTATCTGTGTGTGTGTGTGTGTGGGCTGGGGGCGTGACACATTGAGCAGGTCATTCGAATGCGCAGCGCAAGCAAGCAAGCTGAGAGAGTGGGGCAAATTGAGCAAAAGCAGGAGTTGAATGAGTGAAGAAAGGGGCGAGTAAGGGTAGTAAGAGGTTGGAGAGCAGAGAGGGGGTGGGGAAGCAGCTAAGTGGGCCTGCTGCCTGAAAATGGGCCGCAGGCCTCAGACTCCTAAAAGGAACTACAATAAAATGCGCCTTAAGTTATGCCATTGTCTGCAGCAGTTGCAGACAAGGGAGATGGGGAGTGGGGAAGAACGGGGCAAGGCAGGGGCAGAGGTTTTTTAGTTTAAGCAGGCTAGGCTGGAATTGATAATTTACACTTACATGGGTCTGGGTTTAACATAACAGCAACAACAACTACAAGCCACTGCAATCAAGAATGCAAAACGAGTGAAGAGAAATTCGAACATATCAAACATATTCTGAATAGTTCCAAAAGTGACTATAATAAATATGAGTGACACATGCGATTGCAATGCCTAACTATGTATTTTGTATATATATGTATGTATATAAATTCTTCAAGAGCTGACTAAAGTTAAAAGCAGTCGTAGCACTCTCGTACGCCTTAACCTGAACTGTTGGCGCGAGCTCTTTGCCTGCTGCAGTTGGAAAACCCTTGGGCATTCTCTCTTTAATTATTATAACTACGTATTTTACTCCTTAATTTGGTAAGGACCGACCCCATTTACCTAATGACAGTCGCAAATGAGTCCAAGCGATGACTAAACGTTCTCGAATTGGAAGCGATTAACATTATTCGAGAGCCGATGAGTCCAAGACGCAGTTCCAGGTCGAAGTTGACTTGTTTAATTGCGAGCTAATTGCCAATGTGTGTGTGTGAGTATGTAAATGTGTGTGTGTGTGTACGTGTGTGTGTTGGTTGTATGTACTTAGTTTCCATCTATCATATGCATAAACACTTAGCACAATAATCAATCACGCAGCTCGGACATGACTCAGCGAGGAGAGTTGCCTTGGCTGGCTTGGCTGTTGCCCGCAAAAGTATGCTATCATTTTGCATTCCCAGCTGAATCGCCATACGCACTTGTACATATCAAGTAGTTACACACGGACACAAACACACACACACACACACACACACACACACGTACACAGACTTCTCGCTTATGTTTTTCCTGCGTCGAAAAGTTTCAATTTCTTCGACGGCGCCCGAATGTAATTATAGTTGCTTTTGACACCTGCCTGGCAGGCAGGGCAAGGGCCCGGCCAGGGGAGGGCAAGGCAGGAAGGTGCGGCAAGGGAAGGGAAGGGAAGGGGAGGTGTAGGTGGCAAGTCATTTGTTATAACTTTTCAATGTGCTGCGCATTTTCCTGCCGTTTGCTGCATTTCATTGAGTTCTTTCCTCACATCGTTCTCTTTCCCTCACTCTCTGTCTCCCTCTCACTCATGCACACACGTCCACACTCTTTCTTTTCTTCTTCTTTTGCCTTTTTTTCTGTGTTTTTATCGCAGTTTGTAATTGACATGAAAATTTAATGGCATAATTTTATTTTTCTACTTGCACTTCCTCCTCCTCCTTCGGCTGCTCGCTTATTCTCATTCCCTTTGCCTGCTTGCCACCTCCACATGCCACATTCCTGCTGCATTCCTCACTTACTTCTCCTCGCTGTTTGGCTTTGCGCTTTCTTAGATTAGAAAAGTTGCTCGTCGCACACTGTTTATGTGGCCAGCGCGCCTATGCAGCGCCACCACTTGCCACTTGCCACCTGACCCACAACTAGTCGAGAATATATATGTATATATACATATATAGTGCACACAGACTCTGGCCAAAAGTTTTGGTCAGCCTGACGTGCAGGACGACATTGTCTGGCAATGCTGCAGCAGTTGCATGGGGCAAGAGGGGCACAGCATGTGGGGGGAGGGGGAGGATTGAAAAGGGTCTTTGACTTAAGTTCGTTGGCTGCTTGCTGCCCTCAAGTGCGCAGCTTAAGACTTCAATTTGAGTTTGCCACAAGTTGCACAGAGCACAGAGCACTCGATAGGAGTGAGAGGCATGTGGCATGTGGCAAGTTGCAAGCAAAATTGTTAAGGAAATTAAATACTTTGCCTTGGCTTGGTTATTTAACGAGCTCAATTGCAGCACAAACAACATTTATTTGCGTTCAGCAAATCTCATCTACGATATACGATATGCGATAAACGATATTCCGATACGGTAACTTATGCAGTTATGCCGTTAACCTGTAGTTGAAGTGAGATTCCCAAGATATTCGACAGATTCCTATTGCAATTAGTTCCCATTTAATTAGCTCTTTCTCTCTCTCTCTCTCTCTACCTCTCTCTCTCTCTCTTTCTCTATTACGCACTCCTTCTTAAAATTCTAACAGCACTGAAAATATCAAAAATTCTTATAATAATTTCAAATTTATTTTTACTTAAATTCCAATAAGAATTCTTTGCGTTTTGCTCGCTATTTTCTGCATATTTTTGGTATTTTCTTCCTCTGCTTCTTCTTTTGCTTCATCTTTTTACTGATTTCTTTTTTATACCCTTGCAGAGGGTATATTTATTTTGCCCAGGAGCTTGCAACGCACTTGAGGAAACATCTCCGACCCTATAAAGTATATAAATTTTAAATACGAGGGTCGTTTGATAAGTCCGTGACTTTTTGTATTTGCCGCGCACCTGCTCTAAATACAACACTGCTCCTGTCAGCAGTTATTGATTAACAGCTGACTGTAAAATTTTGAGAAAGCTGCGTTTTTTGGTTTGCGTTTTATAGGCATTGAAAGCAGACGATCTCGTGAATTTTAACGAAAATGGAAAAAAGTGAATTTCGTGTGCTAATTAAGCATTATTTTTTGCGTAAAAAATCCATCACCGAAACCAAGGAAAGACTTGATAAATATTATGGGGACTCTGCACCATCAATTTCAATGGTTAAGAAATGGTTTACTGAGTTCCGTTGTGGTCGTACCAGTACAAGTGATGCCGAACGTTCAGGTCGCCCAAAAGAGGTCGTCATGCCAGAAATCGTCGACAAAATCCATGGAATGATATTGGATGATCGGAGAATGAAAGTGCGTGAGGTAGCTGAGGCTGTAGGCATCTCAACTGAACGGGTACATCACATTTTACATGAATATTTGGACATGAAAAAGCTTTCCGCGCGATGGGTGCCGCGATTGCTCACACACGACCATAAGCGCAACCGTGTGACCATTTCAAAGGAGTGTTTGGCGATGTTCAACCGCAATCCAAACGAATTTTTGCGCCGTTTCGTTACCGTAGACGAAACATGGATCCACCACACCACACCAGAGACCAAAGAACAATCAAGACAGTGGGTTTCTCCGGGTGAACGTGCACCAAAGAAGGCCAAGGTGGGTCTGTCGGCCAACAAGGTCATGGCCACAGTTTTTTGGGATGCACAAGGTATCATTCACATCGATTACCTTGAAAAGGGTAAAACGATCACCGGCGAATATTATTCAGAGCTTTTGGACAGATTCGATATTGATTTGAAGCAGAAACGACCGCATTTGGCGAAAAAAAAGTCCTGTTCCATCAGGACAATGCACGGGTGCACACGTGTGTAGTCAGCATGGCAAAATTTCATAAATTGGGCTACGAACTGCTACCCCATCCAGCATATTCTCCAGATTTAGCCCCCTGTGACTATTTTTTGTTTCCAAACATGAAGAAATGGCTCGGCGGTAAGAGATTCGGGTCAAATGAAGAGGTCATCACAGAAACAAACGACTATTTTGAGGGCCTTGAGAAAACCTATTATTTGGAAGGAATAAAAAAATTGGAAAAACGCTGGACTAAATGTATAGAGCTAAAAGGAGATTATGTTGAGAAATAAAACGCTTCTTTGACGAAAAAAATATATTTTATTCAAAAAGTCACGGACTTATCAAACGACCCTCGTAAGTGTCACCAGGGCAGTCGAGCTTGCCATGTCTGTCTGTCCATCCGTCCGTTTCAGAGCTATATTGATGAAATTTTGCTCACATGCTTCTTATTATTGCACGGTGTATATAAGTCGGAACGAGCCGTATCGGAACGATATATCGTATAGCTGCCATACAAACTATCGGTCGATTCTTGTTATTTGTCAAGATATTACAACCAAATTAACTACATCGGACTTTTTCTATATAAATAATATGTTTAAAAAATTAATTGAAATCGGATCATTAGAACATATAGCTGCCATAGAAGCAATCTGACGGAATGAAGGATTTTGTATGAAGACCAGTTCTGATTTAAGAAATAGCTGAACTTGTCAGTGCCTATTAAAGTGTGACAAAATATTGAATATAAACAATACTATTCAATTCTGCACCAGGATATAAAACAAGTATTGCAACAATCGGACGATATAAGAACCTGCAAGGGTATAGAACCATCGGCATGCCGAAGGAAGCCTTTCGTTCCCGTTTTCCTCTGCTTTCTTCTGCTTCTTCTTCTACTGCGTCTTCTGCTTCTTCTTTTGCTCCTGCTTCTTCTTACTTTCATTTATTCTTTTTTTTAATATTTGTACGCCATCACCCTTAATTGTCTTGTAATTGAACACTAAATTCTGGGAATATTTGTGACGAAAATAAAATTTCAGAAATTGAAATTCCAAGTAATAAACACAGTCCCCTCTCCTTCACTCTCTCTTCTTTCTCTCTTTCTCTCTCTCTGTGTCTCTCTTCCTTTCTCTTCCTTGCCGTCTTGCTTAAGCTGTCAGCAGAACTGTGTCACTTCTACCTATCGAGGAGGGAAGAAGGATGTGGAGGGAATGTTGAGCATCAAGTGGAGCTGCCAGTCGCCATTGTCGAGCTAACTGTTGCTCTCTCTGTCGCACGCTGTCGCGCTGCGCTGTGCTGCTTTAATGCTGCCGTTTGTTAACGCTGCCTTGTACTCTGCTCCCTTCCCTTCTACTCCTTCCCCTTCCCTTGCTGGCGATCTATTCTATTCGCACCTCTATTCGCCGTCTCTTTCTGGCTCGAGGGTGTCTGGCTTTGACAAAAGTTTTTTGCGCTAGTTCCTTTGCCTTTTATTTGCTTCACACGCTGCGCCTTTAGTTTGTTTGTCTGTGTCTGTATGTGTGTGTGTGTGTCGAATAAAACCATTAAATAAAAAGGAAAATACAAAAAGAGAGAGAGAGAGTGGAAGGGAGACAACAGCTGAAAGTAGGTAAAAACTTTTCGGCCACCTACTTTGGCGCTGTTTGTTGTGCCTTCGTCTTGCTGCTGTTGCTGCTATTGTTGGTTGTTGTTGTTGTTGCTGTTGTTGTTGTTGCTGTTGTTGTTGTTGTTGTTGCTGCTTTTTGGCCAATTTCCGGTAATTCAGTTTTATGCAGGAACTTTTTGCGTTTGTATTTATAAATAAATATGATGCCAGCAGCATCGGCAGCAGAGTCGGCAGCAGCGATGCGAAAGATCGCTCGCCAAGGTCAGCTGCCTCTCTACGCTGTACGTGTGTGTGTCTGTGTGTGTGCCTGTATGTGTGTGTGTGTGCGTGTATCTTACTTTAAATCGTTCGGGCTATGGCAAAAGTTTTGCCATTCGCGCTGCGCTCCGGCAAATACAGCAACAAATGATGAGCATTATTTATGCTTTCTGTGTATGTGCGTGTGTGTCTGTTTCTGTGTGTGTGTGTGTGTGTGTGCCTTCGTTGGGCACTTGTTTTATGCGGCTCCATAATTGACTTTGATAATTTTCACTTATTGTTGTTGCCTAGTTACGGCAACAGATTCAAATTTTCTGTTAATTTGATTAGAAAAGTTTCGCGATGCCTGCGTTCCTGCGTTGCTGTGTTCTTTCCCACTGTGCCGTACTGTGTAACAGTGCCTGCGTTTATTAAGCGAAAATGTTCGACATTTTTTTTGGCGATACTCGAAAGTTTTTCACTTTCTGCAGCAGCTCAAGGCGAGAGATAGACGAGAGATAGACGAGATATATACATATATACATATCAGGCATGTATAGCATATGCTTATGTGTGTTTTTGTCTGTGTATTGGAGTGTGTGTATGCGTGCTTATGCCTGTATCTGTGTATCCGTATCGAGTGTGTGCCAGCCAAGGGGCGCACTTGAAAAGCGTTTTTTCGAGCCTGCCCCAAAACAAAATTGTTTGCGCCTCTTCCTCGTTGTTGTTGCTGTTGTTGCTTTTTTTGAGGTCTGCACTTTGCTTGTTACCCTGGTGAAGCCACCGCAGCAGTAGCAGCAGCAGCAGCAGCAGCCAGAGCAGCTCGGTCTTTATCCGCTGGCGCGCTTCTTTGTTGTGGTCTAAGCCACATTCTGCACGCGGATAGTTGAAAGCCAGCGATGGATTCAAGCGTGTACCGTAAGCGGGGGCATGCTAGCAGGGGGAAGCGGGGGCAGGGTAGAGGGGTGAGCGTGTTCAAGTCACGCAAATTTGATTGGCAGGCAGGCAGAGCGGGAGGGGGG